>OX421889.1:25511832-26711832 GCA_949128085.1 Cetonia aurata | reverse complement strand
TAATTTCGTGTTTTTTGCATTACATCTGTGGCAGTTAATTTAAGCGTTTAGTTCTCCGTTTTTATGATTTTACAACAGTTTTTATAGATACTTTTCCTAGATCTACTAATTTTTATGCATGTTCACGTTTCTGAGAGGTCAGTTTTTTAAGCACTGAAAAAGGTATTGCAACTGTACTAAAAGCTTACAGAACTGCGACAAATTATTAAGATTCCTTGTTAAAATTTTATTTATAACCCATTTAAATTAAGAGTTTTATTTTGTACTAATTGAGAACGAAATACCAACTAATCAAACCACAATGTGATGATCGGCACGTGCTCTAAACTCATTTTTTGCTTCCTTACTATTTATACCACACTGTAAGGGAAATTACCGGGCAAAAAATTTCTGGAACACGTGCTGCTAGTATATGGACACATAAATTTAGAAATTCCACCCCAAAACTGCAACAACAAAAAATACGTTACCGGTACGCGCGGACGGTATAGGTACAAAAAAAAAACCTCTAACGGAAAAAATCTTATGAAAAGCAAACGATTAAAAGGTAAAAATAGTCGAGGGAAAAAAAAAAACGGCCAAAACACGTGACCCATGTCCGAATAGAGCGTTCAGCTGACGGACCCTCCCCCTTGTCCCTAAAAATCTAACGGGAAAAGTGCCATTGAAAAAAATCTGACCATTCAACCCAGTCGAACAAATCGAATATTGAACATAGTGGAAGGTAATTCCCTTTCATAACGTAGCCGGTTGGCTCGGTATTAAAATTAGGGCCGCGTACCTTACGAGCGTATCCCTACATCGAACGCAGGACCGAGGGCCACCCCACCCTTGATCGGAGCTGGTTGCATTCTAAAAATGACGAACAAACTTTGCATTCGTAACCTCTGAGGGGAATTTGCATATGAACGTGAGAAAAAGTCCTGTTCAACGGCGGTCACGTTGAGCCCTTTTTAGCGTTCGCAAATGTTCTAGGAATTAAAATAAAAAATCAATTAGAGGAAAACTCTAACCTCCAGTATTTACCCTGTATATATCGTATTTTTACAAGGCAAGATTGATGAGGGTGATTTTTTTTTAAGTAGAGGTATTGGTAACTACGCAAAATAAGGACTCATTAATTTTGCTTAAGGGCATAATAGGGAAGACAAAATGGGAATTTTAAATAGGCAGGATCTGCGTTCACACAGCATCTCTAGTGAGGATAGTCAAAGGTGATTTGAATTTTTTCACGGTAAGTGAAGGAAGATTAAGTGATCGATCAATCAAATAGTTATATTACGTCTGTTTATGCAAAGTGATCTTTGGGAATATGATATTACATTACTATACATATTTATAAGTGCATATGTAATTGTGGCAGTAGCTTTTCGGCGTTAGCTTAAGCAAGATTATTCATTTAATAGATTAACATATATAGGTTACAAACGTAATTACTATGATATTAATATGATTTTTGCAATTGGAGATAAATTAGAAAAAAAATGAAGTAACACATAAAAACCATCGGGTATAGAATAGGTACAAAGTCTTACAAAAAATATACACAATAATAGTAAAGAAAAAGTGAAAATTTAATTGAATTTGACATGGGTCATTTTTTTATTTTTACAATTAAAATAATCAGCGATGCTAATTAGCTAATGTAATAAAAGTAAGCTTTGGATAATAGATAAAAATTGTATGTAGGAAAGGAGTTGTCATTATGTTTAAGATTTACTTAAAATTAACATTTTTATTCTCTAGCTGAAATGAATCAAATTACAGCACAAGATAGAGTGAAATTATTTTTCTCCATTTTGGTGACTTAAGTCTATTGGATGCGTACGCTGAATTCTATGCGAAGCCTCTTCCACATTCGGAGTTTCTAAGGTGCAATTTAGAAGAAACTAGGGGCAAGGGTCCAACTATTCGCAAAAGAAATAAAAATGGTGCACTTGAAGAAAATAGTCTTCTTTGTACTGTGGAAAATCCTCACAAATTCTTGTTTTGTTCAAAATTGTTCCCATTCAAAGGTGTACAAAACTCTGGAAGGAAACAAATTTGCAGCCATACAAAATGATAAATGTTCACGAATTGCATGACGAATGAATTTTGCGAGGTGCAGCAACCTGGTTTAGAAAACAATATTTCCAACACGACGGGGACACCTCATTTTTACATGAAACTCAAGGAATTTTCTCAATAAGCTGTTGCCAGAAAAGTGGAATGGGAGAAGGCGTTCAATTGAATGGCCTGCTAGGCACCCGACCTCACATTGCACTCGCAATGTTGGAAAATGTTAGTTATTCTACTGTTAAGCGGATTCAGTTTTGTAGACTATAAAGAGGGCACCAATTTCAACATTTATGGCAGAACAATTAGAAATTGTTCTTGGCGCCCTAAAATAACGGGCCCAGCAAAAGAAAGTCGTACATTTTTTATCGAGAGTTTTGCGATTTTCCATTTTGCCATTTACAAAACCACCTGTTTAGTAACTTGCGAGATATCTGGCAACACTGCAGTGAAGTTATTTGTCAATTTTTCTTAGCTAGGAAGTTCTTTACAACGCCGCTTCTGGAAACACGAGTCTATCTCTTCAAATGAAAAAGTTGGTCTATGTTAGGTTTTAAAAATGTATGATTGCGTAGGCGATATATTGCATAACAGACCGAAGACAATTGCGACTCTAGTGTAGTTGTATGAGATCCCCAATTTTGACTATTCTCCACATTTAAACCGAGGAATTTCATTACCTGACTTCTCGTTTGCGATTTGATACGAAGCGAATTTGATTTATCTACCTTACTGTTTCGCGATGTAAAAAAGGATGATATTCAAGTATTACCTATTATTACCAGCTTCTCACACGTACCTATTTTGAAAAATAAAAAAAAACTCAGCAGTATATATAACAAGAAAATCTGAACCGTCTGAGATGCTTTTTGGAATTTTGTCACTGGCTGTCAAGCTTTTGTACCATTGTCTGGTAAGTTAGTGGATTGCATTGACCAAATCCACAATATTATGAGTTGTGGTTAGCATAAATAACAAACTTTCATACTGGAAGTATTAAGTTAGCAGATATGAGATATTTACCGCATAGTTAGTATATTCCAGAATAATAGAGAATAGTGTGAGAACTGTAAACTTTTTAAATCTTTGGATCTTGACCATGTATATATTTCATTTCTTTTTTTCTTGGTTTTTAGGTCCCAAATGATAAAAGTATGAATGACTAACGACGTTTCGCTTTATTAAAAGCTTTTTCAAGTTATAAATAAATGTATAAAGTTTGATAAATAAAATGTTTTTGTTTAATAAATGACAATTTGTTTGTTTTTTATGATTTTGAAAATATTATTATGTTTTAATTAAAGATGTTTTGATTATTTATTTTTGGATTTTGTAATTAAATAGTTCTTTAAAATATTGTATTTAGTTATAAAAGTAAATTATATAATTTTGTGAAATATTGTATATCGGTTTTATCATTGACTGCATTTTTATGTTTATAAATTTGAATTATTTCTAGTATGTTACGTGTTTTTAAATTTTGTTCTTTGTTTAAAATTGTTACGTTGTTGAAATCAAAGGTATGATTTTCAGTTATTTCATGTTTTTTTAAGGCTGTAAGATTTGTGTATATATAGGTGAAACCATGCAATATTTGGAAAATAGAATAAAAGGACACAAATATAATAAAAATCTTACAGCCTTAAAAAAACATGAAATAACTGAAAATCATACCTTTGATTTCAACAACGTAACAATTTTAAACAAAGAACAAAATTTAAAAACACGTAACATACTAGAAATAATTCAAATTTATAAACATAAAAATGCAGTCAATGATAAAACCGATATACAATATTTCACAAAATTATATAATTTACTTTTATAACTAAATACAATATTTTAAAGAACTATTTAATTACAAAATCCAAAAATAAATAATCAAAACATCTTTAATTAAAACATAATAATATTTTCAAAATCATAAAAAACAAACAAATTGTCATTTATTAAACAAAAACATTTTATTTATCAAACTTTATACATTTATTTATAACTTGAAAAAGCTTTTAATAAAGCGAAATGTCGTTAGTCATTCATACTTTTATCATTTGGGACCTAAAAACCAAGAAAAAAAGAAATGAAAAAGAACTGTAAACTACTTATTTTTAATAATATAAAAATTGTACTAATAGGAAGAAAGAATTAAGACAGGTCCAGGTATTAACATGCGATGTGAAGTTTGAAGTTAGTTAAATCTTCACCTTTTTCTTACAGTATCTATAAAATAATATTCGTTAACAAAAGTTTTTTGTTTTCGAAAAATCTATTTCGAAAAGAGATTTTTCTTTAATTAAGTGATATTCTATGGTCATGACACCTTTTTTAGACTATTAAATGTTTCATTTGTTATGCAGTTTTGACTTTTTGAAACTGTTATGCCATTGTTATTACTAATAAATCTTTTATATCTCCAGATATTAAATACTCCATATTTTTTGTTTGTAAACCTCTTAACTTAAAATAATAATGCGGTGTCTCTTATAATCTTTTATCGTTGTTAATAGCTTTATATGACTCAAATACTTCCCTGACCTTTTATAATAAAGAAATTTAAGGAATTGATTTTGTAGTTTCTCTATCATATTTTTAGCAACGGTTTCTCATCCCTGAAAAAACCAAGCATCAATAACAACTTAAGGTTTGTAAGTTTAATCATTTCTCCAATGAAATATAAAAATTTTAAGCGGATTCGTGTTGTTGATGCAACCCCTACCTTTGGGCTTAGAAAGCTACATATATATAATTGAATGATAGATTTAGTATACACAGAACTTGCACACAAGGGGCATTTAGATGACTTAAATATTTCAGGTAGGTCATCTACGAATATCGTGAATAATTAAGGTCTCAATTTACTACCTTGCGGCACCCCGGATGTTACTGAAAAAAGTTGTGCATGTCAGTTTTAATGAAACATTATTCATCTTCTATTGCACAATAGAAGTGAAAAAAATACATGATTCATTGAAGAGAGAAGCCGATTAAGAGAGATTTTGCTGATTCGTAAGCCTTGTTAAAGTCAGTATAAATAGCATCTAATTAGTAATCAGTTCTCTATTATTGATGAAACATTAGTTGAATATGCTAATCGTCTATAAAATTCATGTGGAAAATCAGTTAAATTAAATTGGAATATATATTTCAGAATGTAAAATATGTTCAGACAATATGGACATCCGTTGATAATTAGCCATTAATCTAGCATCACCTTTCTTCTATTATTGTTTTGGAGGTGTATGTTAATGTTTCCTAATCGAGCTAATCCGGAAACTTACCAGAAAAAGTGTTCATTGTCTAGCGTATGGTGACGACCTTACAATAAGGGCGGTTTCCAAAAGTTCTGATAGAATGTATGCAAACTGCACTAAATACGGCAGGCAACTGGTGTAAACAAGAGCGACCATCAGTCAATGCACAGAAACCACAAGGTGACACGTTTACGAGGAAAAGAGCGCTAGAAGGTTTACAACCACTCGCGTTAGGTGGTGAAAGAATTCCATATGTCAAAGAAGCAAAATGCCTGAGGGGGTGGTTTGATTATTCTGTCAGAGAAGTATAAAGACTCCAATAGACCGACAGCCAGACAACACTTAAAGCGATCAGTTTAACAAGTGTTGACTATAAGCTGGTTTGGGACTGCGTAAGCGCCTTAAATGAGGTGGGAACCCAAAGGAAACTAACATTGGCCTGGATTCCCAGCTACACGGACGTGAAGGTAAATGATGCGGTTTATGATCTGCCCAGAAGAGGCTTCCTTTTTGGTAATGCCCTTCCTCTGGCCTTACGAAATCGCAAATTAAAAACTCCATCAACGATTGGATACAGAATAAGTCAAAGGAATGGTAGCAAAAGTCACCAGGACAAAGGCAGGTAAAAGAGTTCTTAAGAGAGAGTTCAGAAAAGACTTACCGAGTAAAGGCGGGAAGAGTGGGTCTATTGACTGGTTATTGTAAGCTAAATAGGGATATATATAACCATATAAGAGCCTAGCAGAGGATGTTATCTCCAGATTCTGTCAAGAGGAGAAAGAATGTCGAGTTCTTGTGCTGTGTCATTGCGAGGGCTTGGCGAGGACAAAGTTTCTAAAGCTGGGCGTAGAGAACCCCACGACGAATAACCCCATAAAGGAGCCGCTCGCAAAGATGATAGGCCTAATGAGGAAGGCAAAATTCGGGGGCGCCCTCTAGGTCAAAAGGGATCACAATAGATCTGACAAGGTCGCGGTGAAATAGGTCAAAAAACCACCCAAATACTAATCTAATCTAATATTTCCAACCAAGTCTCATTATAATTTTCGAAATAAAATCTTTGTCGTTAACTAAAACTGCCAAGCTTTCTCCATAAATTTGTTGTGAATCCAACTTTTGTTTATTTTTCTCCTAAACTTTTAAAATTCTTTTACACCTGTTTCAGGGCCAATTATTAAAACCTATATTTTCCGATAGACTGAAACCTGGGACCAGTTCCTTAAATTTCTCGATGCTTCTATCGATTTTTGTTTCAAGAGGATTAAAACATCATGAGTTGATTCCCTGTTGCATAATTTCAACCTTTTTGTGAGAATAAATTAATACTTCAGCGTTCTCACTTTTTTTTTTTTATTAAACCTTTATAGAAATACAACAAAACTTTTTGGTTGGGTTGTATCAAAATGTCACAGAACTTTGACAGCAGAACTATCTATTAAAGTCGAGGATTCTCATATGGAAATAGATTTAGTTTGCGAATATTTTGATAATTAGAATATTTATATATATTTTAGCACCATAATTGGATTACAAAAAGTTATTTAAATTAATCACTGGAAGATATTGAAAGTAAGTGGTTTCAGTCTAATATTAATAGTTTAGTTCCGACATATTGGACACTCACCGCATACCTACCAAGACTAACCAGTTGTAGCAAAATATTTCCTTAGCAAACACGAATAGCTCGCCTTATTAATTATTATTCTAAAATGAAAGTAAGCAATTTATCTCAGCTATATTAAAGCATGTTCGGTCACCAACACTTTGATGACTAGCATGACACATATTTCCCCCAAAAAAAGCGCTCTAGTTGTCCGCATGTGCCGTCCTTTTTTCTTCTTTGGTCATTTTTGTGAAAGTCGAAACTTCGTACGATTCAACAACCCGATGATGCTGCAATCTCTGCACGCGTGCGAGAAAGACGGAGTTAATTACTGCGGGAATAATGATAGACACGTGTCCTACAGCGGCCATGCGTTAAATTCGATAGAAAAATTCACTGCTAAGCCAGTGTAGAACGCAAGAAATAGAGAATACATAATTCCGTTTTTGGTCGGCTCTTTTTCCGGCAGTTCGCGCCTGAATCCAAGTCATCACAAAGCGTAACGATCAAATACTATCAAGAGCAAGAGGAAGAAAAAGGAATCGGTTAAATCGTAATGAAAACTAGCGGTCAAATGTAAAAAAAAAAAAATAATCTGAAAAAGAAATGAAGTATGCGAACGCGATAGACCTTTCAAAATAATCTCTTTTACACGCTTTGAAGTCAACGTGGAACTTGCGCGCATGGATAATGGCGTAACATTTTTATATTTACTTATTAGGAATTTTACCGTTTCGTTTCGCGATTATAGATAGTTGGAATTTGTCAGCGATTTTGACCATAAAAAAAGCATTCATAATCACTGAAACGGAATGGATTTCTACGTGCATATTTTCAAGTAAAACTGCGTAGAAGGTAAAATAATCTTTGCGTCTAACAATAAGATAGTGAAGGACAAAGTCATTTGTCTAGTTGATATCAAATATACCGGAAAAAAACGCTCAAAGTTAACTTTCCATTTCTTGTATCTTATATTACGTGATTTGTTATATGAAGTGTTTGAGCACAAATTATCAATTATTAATTTCCAACAAATATTGCAAAATATAAAATTTTAATTTTAACAGAAAAAAAAATTTAGAAACCTTAAATTTGATTTCACATTTCTTTTAATCGAGAAGCTAGTCGAAATTTGGCCTAGATGCTAATTCTATTTCTTTCTTTAAAAGTTACTTTACTGGGCGACAATAGCAAGTACGCATTAATAACGTTTTCTCACAGTTTAAACATTTGAATTCAGGGGTTGCCCAAGGGAGTATTTTGGGGCCACTAATATATTCTATTTACTCTTCATATTTGTTAAAGGAACTAAAAGTTTGTAGGTATCATATGTACGCTGATGAATCCAGCTTTATCATTCGTTCGATGCTGATCAGGTTGATGCTAGTATTAGTCAAATAAATGATTACCTTCAAACAGTTTTTGACACATCTTTAGCACACGGTCTTACAATTAATGCAAGTAAAACGGCGGTCGTCGTATTTGCTCGGCCGAAGGCGCGTCAAAAAATATTCAATAAAATTAAATTGACTGTGAATGGGGAAAAATTGGATGTTGTGGAAGTAATTAAGAATTTAGGTCTTACAATCGACTGCGATTTAAGATTCAAACAGCATGTGGTGGGAGTGACAAGTGCTTCTTTTGGGAAACTTAAAGTGCTGTATGCTAGTAGGAGTGAAGATTATGAAATTTGAAGGCGTCTTGATAGCTGATAATTTTATTTTGAAGCTCTCTCGTATTTATATTTACACCATTAAAATTATTCTACATTTCTTATTAATTCTATAGTTGCAAATTGCAAATTTTATATACCATACAGGGAATCTATTAGTAATAGGAACTTAGTTTTTATACAAGGTGTAGCAGGTAAGACCATAGCCCCCCTACCATACAAGATATCGAAGAAAGTCTAAGAGCAAAATTCTGCATAATTTCCCTGGCCATCTTTCTAAAAAATCTTCTGGTCAGCAGTTGCGTGCCGTATTCCAGCAGCGTATCTAACTTATGTTTTTTTTTTTAAATGGGACACCTATATTTTATAGCAGATTTGAAAAACTCTCGAAGAGTACTTATTTTTTTATGTAACATGGTATACCGCTAACTTTAGCGGTTACGCTGTTTTTCCTCACAGTCGGACCACTGTTCGAAATTTATTTTTGACAGAAACTAAATTGCACCAGCGCTGAGGTTTTGAATTTAGGTATAAACCAAGACCTCGGGTACAAGAGGTCACATAATTTTTTTCAAGTGATTTATGACAAGAAGATAATTTTTGATTGGCATTCGCAAATTGTCATTTGTTTCTAAAATTTCAAATGGCACTCCCAAAAAAAAAATTACATCGCTAGCTAGCCGAAATTCCAAATTTCTTATTAGTACAAAAAAAAAACAACACAATTAATCACGATTTTTTTTTAGAAAGAAAAGGTTGTTATGGCAATTTGTCGGAAAATGTCTTTTTCCAAAATTAAGTCTGTCATGATAAAACAAAAAAAGTGCAATTGTCAAAAAATAAGAATAAAATGACACAGTGAAGCTGTTAACCGCTACCCAGAGACAGGTATTACTGGGAATCACTGGTGCAATCAACAGCACAGGGACGGCTTCTTTTTCTTGAAAATCATTGTGGGTCTCCTCCCGCTTGAGCCGTATTTGAAAGCGGAGACTATGAATGCGATCCTTAGACTTAAAACCAACAACTTGTGGTATCCTAACATTAGGCTTGGAGGGCTCACTGATACTACGAGCACGATTCTGGATGGACCATTACTGCAAATGTCCACGGACAATATGGCACCCGAAATTATCTTCACCGAAAAGGAGAAACTCTCCATACCGAACAGAAACCAGGCACGTAGTGATATCACTGCTCTTGGTGACTGCTACATGGACGGATCCATATCCAGCCAGGGAACAGAAGCCGGTATTTGCGGACCGAGCCCTAATCAAAGGATATCCATAAGCCTGGGAAAGCATGCGACGGTCTTCCAGGCAGAGGTATTCGTCCTTACAGCCTGCGCAGAAATGATTGCAAAGAAGGGTTGCACGAGGAGGAAAATAAGTATAATGGCTGATAGCTATGCTGCTATCAAAACAGTCTCGAACCCTGGAACTAGGTCAAAACTAGTTAGAGACTGCAAACAATTCCTCAATACATTGGCATAGGATCACATGGTGTCATTGGTTTGGGTGCCGGGAAAGGGATGTAAAGGGCAATATAATAGCCGACGAACTAGCCAAGGAGGGCTCTAAATGACACTTCATAGGTCCAGAGCCTGTATGTGGGATTACCAAGGATTCTGCTAAAAGGGAGATTTGGACCTGGTTAGACAAAGAACTATAAAGAAATGGAGGACGACTGAAGGTCGACTCCATACCAAAGCGCTAATAGGGGATGGGGATGCTAAGTTCTCTAATAACCTACTTAGACGCTGCAAGAAAGAAGCTAAAACCATTACTGGGCTGGTAACTGGACACTGTTCCCTGAAAAAGCATCTATACAACACAGGTCGAGTAAGCGAAGTATGCTGCAGAAGATGGGAGCTACAGGAGGAAGCGAGTTTACATGTACTCTGCACATGTGAGGAGTTGAAAGTACTCAAGCAGAAACATTTCGGGAAGGATCTATTGGAGCCCTCGGAGGTTCTCAAGTTTCCACTGGGCAAGATACTTGACTTTATAAGAACACCAAGCTGCTCGAGTGAAAGTAAGAGATTTAATAGGGACAGTACAATCAGCACCTAGCCCAAGTGCCTGGACTAAAGGTGTCCACCCTAACCTAATGAATGAGTTGGGTCTGGGGATAACCAAGGCTACGATACGTGGTATATTGGTTGAGTGGATCACAAGAAAACTCCAAGTACACTGGAACAACGTTGAAGGGCAAATATACAGCAAACGGATGATGAGGCAACCATCATGGCAGTTACTTGCGAATGTGCTGCCTCTTAAACGAATATAGTTTAGAATGGTATCAATTCTGCTAACATGACAACGCTGTCTAAAGAAATACCTTCCTAGAATTGACATCTTTAAAGATGAGCCTATTTTTAGGTTATGCAATAAGGAGGAGGTGACAGCTTATACCACGTTGTTTTTGAACGCATTCGGCAGATACTGTCATTGCTGAGAGCAATCAATCAACTGACAGATCTACCGACAAAAGATTTACCACACAAGCTATCAAACCTACTTTAAGGAACTAACCTGTTTATGTAAAGAAATTCACTAGGTACTGCATAATATAATATGGTTTAGACCGCGGTGTTAAGAGGAGGATGAGAAGACCTAACTTGTACAAATCAAATAAAATCAAACCAAGCAGAGGAAACAAAATCAATTGCGTGACTGGTGTTCCTTCTTGATTAAAATAAACGTAAAATTAAATTGTTTTTATTTTTGTTTCTGTCCGGGTTAGAATTCCACATTTACCTATGTGTACAAAATCCGTACCTACCAATTAAATTTATTGATGTAAATATTTGAATTTAATGTCCCGTCGAAAACATACTATTGACATTACCGTCGATTTACTGACACACATTTTATGTCTGTCGAGTATCGATTACCTTTCTTTAATGGCCGAAATTGATTGATGGAAAGTGATGTTAAAATAAATAAAATCGAGCAGCAGGTACGCTGATATTATATTTTTCGGTTTCTAGCAAAAGATTACATTTAATATTTGCACTGACGAAATTTCCCCGAAAGTAAGAGATAAGCGAACAAATATTTTTTTATTGCCGACTTTACAAAATGATCCATACAGTCTGTCCTTGATTGAAGTTAACAAGAGGAAACAAAGATATTAATTTTATGACTGAGAAACAAAACTATGTCAAATGTACATACCAGAAAAATAAAATGTCTCAAGAGAGACGCATTTTTATATATTAATTTAAACAATATTTTAAAGTTAAATATTTTGGAGGAATTCTTCTTTTATTTCCTACCTGATGTTTTTTATTTTGTTTTAATGATTTCCCCTGTCAAATTATAGCCTCATTTTTAAATAACTTTCCATAAGGAAACCTAATAGATTTACATTCAATATTTCCTTGTGTGTGTCTTATCTATGTGATAACCGTCAATCTCTCTATAATAGGCTCTCCTATATGAGCAGTGAATGAGACAATTAATTGAACAGTGGGTTCTAATTAACAAATTTCCAGTTCATCGGCCAGAAAATGCATTGCTAAATTTTTCCAATAATCACACAAAAATGAAAACAAAATAAATGTTTGGTTCAATCAACCGATCTAAGTCTTCAAGATTCTTTTGTGGAATTATTTGATTTAGGGCTTCTATTTTAATAGACCAAATGGTTGAAATAATCTAAAGCATAATGTCGTAATAGAAAATATTAGTTCGAAATGATTTGACAATCTGTCGAAAGTGCAAGTTACTGCCAATTTTTAAATAAATTACACAGTCATTGAATCCCCGTGTTCGCTTTTTAATTTTCATTCATCTCCCTTAATTATTCTATTTAAACGGGATCGTTTGCACACGTCATTTTGTTTAAATCAGAATTCTTTGCATGTTTGTATATTTTCTCATAAACTTAGGCCCATAATCTGTTATCTTTTTATTCATTTAACCAGTAATTACAGCGGAATAATATATTTAATCCCTGAAATGGGAGAAGATAAGTAGATAAAAGTTATTATTTAGTCGCTAACACTAATCTAATATCTAAAAAACATTTAAACAATCACTTTTAAAGTAGGAATGGGTGTCATAAAGTGTGAAAGTAAATTAACAACGTACTGCTGTGGTCTGGCAACCCGGTTTGCGGGAATTTCAATTTCTTTTTCTTGTTTATTCCGTTAAGGGTTTAAATGTTGCGAGAAATTTCAAATTGTTTTATTTTTGTCTAAGAGAGTTAATGTTTTGGATTGTTTAATTTGTTTATTTTATTGTTCAGTTACTTATTTTAATTTCATTCATTTGTACATTTTGCTTTCACGGATATTGTATATATTATTTTGTTTTTGCGAGTCTGTTTACGGACAGCTCTTGGTGCGTTGCGTTGCACGCATTCGGAGAAGTTTATACTTATACGGTTGTTTGAACCGTGTGAAGGCAGTTCCCTGATAACACGTGTAAGTAGAGTTATATAAATTTGTATTTGATTTCTGCCATTTTGAGATTTTCACTTTCAAGCATTGAATTCACATTTTTGAATTAATATCGTTAATCATGGAACTCATTTAATAATAATTGATATTGTATTTTTGTGTACACAATTTAGATATAAGATCTGTTATTATTTTTACGTGCAGGAAGATAGTTTAAGTTTAAAAGAGTAATTTTTTTAGTTCGTTGTTAATTTTTCTGTTTTGTAATTAGTTTTTAATCACCGCGGGTTGGGTGAAAAATAGCATTGTGCTTGTTTTTACTTTTCATTTATTTAAATTACTGGAATTTTTCACGTGTAATTTAGTTGTATTAATTTTGAGACCACGTGGATTGATTTGCAGAAATTTATTATCTTCCTGAACTTTTTCTGTTTTCTTTTGCTTAGTAAAAGGATTTTAAATTGTCCTTTTGTAATTTAAAGCCAGCAGTTTTATTTCGACCAGGATCTTACATCCAAGGTTTTTTTCTGCAAGTTTGTATTTAACATTTTTTTTTTCTTTTTTTTATATAATAAAAATTATAGAATTTTTATATCTTTCAAAATTGCTGTTCTTTTATTTTTAATTAAACCTTTTTAATTGTTTTTTTGGAGTATTAATGAAAGTCAGTTTTCTTTTAACCCACAATTTTCTTTTTAAAATTGAAACCCTGAAATTAATTGTTTTTTTGCGCCTTAAAAATAAAATTGTTATCATTTGAGCTAGCTAAATTTAATTTTTCATTGTAAAATTTCATTTTTACATTCGTGTTTGTACTTTCAGTACACAGCAGTACGCTTAGAGAGAATTTAGGATTATTAAATTTGATGATGCACACTAAAAAGTTTTAGTAAATTTACCAAGATTCGTGCTAAAAATTCCAGTAACATTTGGGGGGAGATCACCAAAAACTGGGTAATTTTACGTTTTTTTTAGCAAAATTACCTATACTTTTGAAAATTTCCCCCATATCGACCACTATTTTTCAATTGTAGGTAAAAGTGCTAAGTAAAAACGTAATATTACTAAAATTTTTATGCTTTCCCAGGGATTCTTATTAAATTACTTCGTGATTTTATCCACAGTTAGAAAATTTACTTAGGAAACCAAATACATACTATTCGTCGTCACCCTTACTGAATCACCCGGTACAATGATATTAAACTTTGAATTTTGCATAAGACACTCAATGCTATGGCATGCCCATCTAATATATTATTATACCTAATATTTTTTTTACTTAAAACGAACCCTTTCTCTACCTTACTTTACCTACGTAAAAATTCCTTCAAATATTGCGGAAAAATATTGTGCGTGTCCGTCTTTTACAATATAACAACATGATATAAAAGGCACAGAAAAAAAGAAACAGTTACCCCCTATTAAACCCATAGTTATGTAATGGTAAAATTCCCTTAAATCAATTTTATGCAACAATTTAACAACCCCAGTGTATCTGTACCTCTTTCACTGCAATAACAAACACCGAATTGCATCACGGGACGCGCAGGACAACGAAAACTAGTTTTTATTGATGTTTACCCTTTTTTTTTGTCGGTATACTCTCGACCCGAACTTTTGCTCCACTTAACTCTGGCTGTGGACAAGTTTAAAGCCCCCGCTAACTATAATACCGTGGAGGAGGGCTTCTTTTTATTGCCATTGAAGATGTGCTTCCGAAAATGTCTTCTCGCTAGTGTTGAAGGTGTCGTAAAGCTGGCCCTCACATACATACAAAAAAAAACACCACCCTTTGTCGGTGCGTATACGGAAAGGGTGTACGTTACTGTGATGGGGTTATTCTAGGGTTGTTTCGGAGAAATCGCTTTGTTCGTACCGCATTATCTAGTTTTACGGTGACATTGCGCAGTCGTTACGCAATTTATTATGAGGGCTATCGTCCGGTAATAAGAATAAGATGGATTTGCTACGTGTCTCAGTGGTGAGTAATGTTTTAAGGGTTAATTTAACAGTTAATTCTAGAAAACCGTAAATTATAGCATTGAAGTAGGTACAGGCGTTTCGGTAAAAATTGCGCAAACTAATTTATTCTATTAAATTATTGGAGATTAGCATAAAGATTAGTGTTGTCGTAGCTTCATCGCAGAGTTATATCAGAAAATATGTTCATTTGACCAAAAAGTTGATACCAAATCAAAAAGAATGCTTAAATACGGTCTCTATATATATATGCACTAATCGGAAAGCAATAAAACCTAGTGAATCTACTCATCTTCTTTCATTATTGATATACTTACAAGATCGTAAGCATTGATGGAAAATGAATGCCTAGATATCAATTAGTATCTTAGTATGCAATATGTAATGTGTGTAAAATATAGGTTTTAAATTACCTATTTCAAGAGAATATAAAAAATAAAGTATGAAGAAGGCTAACTGTATTATATATATTGTGCATTCGAAATTCGGTAGAAGAAATCATTAATGTTACTAAGCGTATAATAGTTACGTGCTTGTTTAGTTGTTATACCTAAACGCTTTCTTAACCATAAAAATAAATGCATAGATAGGTATAAGATAACATTCTAAGTATAAATAGACAAGTTGAATAATACTTTCATAACCTCTACTTCAGAGTAGCGAAATATGACTGCAAAAAACAATATCTATAACCATTTACTTTAACATTACGGTAATACACAAACTACAAATATATTTTATATACCCTGTCGAGGCATATTAATGTGTTTTTTTTGGAACACAATTAGTTGTATTGTGTGTTTGTATATGCACAAACCTATATGTTTCAACGTTTGTAAATTATGAAAATGCAGCTGCAGGTCACCCTCAGTAGTAAGAATGTATTATATAACTACTAGACTTATTTTAAATTAGCCACTTACCTAAAAATGGGTATAGATAAAACAAAAAGAACGACCACTGCCACTTCCGTGCGTGCTATGTACTATGTATCTAGAAATTGAACTCATAAAGTAAGTAAGTATGTATTTGGTTTCCTACGTAAATTTCCTAACTGTGGATAAAATCACGAAGTAATTTAATAAGAATCCCTGAAAAAGCATAAAAAGTTAGTAATATTACATTTTTACGTAGCACTTTTACCTACATTTGAAAAATACTGGTCGATATGTGTGGAAATTTCCAAAAGTATAGGTAATTTTGTTAAAAAACGTAAAATTTTTTTTGGTGATTTTCCCCCAAATGTTACTGGAATTTTTAGCAGGAATCCTGGTAAATTTACTACAATTTTTTAGTGTGTATTTGTTATTCCAGGATTGTACTTTGCGATGATGTATTTATATGTGTTTACTTAAGTTCAGGACACATGTAATTAGGATTAAGTCTTGTTTGTGTACTTTTGGGTAAATAAATAAATAAATAATCATGGTACAAGAAAATAATCCAATTCACACCGGAGCAATAGTGCAAGAGTGGTTTCGCCAACATCCTTAAGTCACCCCCGTCGAGTGGCCCTCAACCAGATCTAAACCCATTGAAATTATTTGGAGTTATATTATTGGACCAAGTAATAACCCCGCTATAGAGAGTATAGCTTTGACTATTGAAAATTGGTTCTCGCTTGAATATCTAATATTTTTTGTAATAATTTTTAAATGAGTAAAAGTTTCTTAAAACCAACTTTTCTTACACAAACTTACGTAAAACCTATCAAACATCCACCACAGAGCCATCCTAACGATTTATTGCGATCTGGTTATATCCCATTGTTTATTGAGCAGATTAGGCGACTGATCTTCCACTCGATATTAGAGAAGGGTTCGATTACTCGAACCTATTGTATTGTGTCAGGTTTTATTTGACGTCTCGCTTTACGAAATATCGGCACGCACTCCAATTGTACAAATACAAAAACCCCACACATAAATCTGTAACACAATACCGGAGATGAACATACCTCGACACTAAATACAAAATAATAACTACGACATATAGAGATGCGAATGCATTAATGCGGCCAGGAAGGCATAATATCGCTACCGAACGACTGAATTGAAAGGGGGTTGCGCAAGACGCATAATCGCAACCCAAATATTCGATTATTTCCGATAACAATGCTACAAGGGCGTTACCATATCAACTTTAGATGTTCGCAGGTCAAATGGTGCGAAAGGGTTCCACCGCATACGAATCTTAACTGTTTTCTACTGCGCTGAAGGATTCGCCAACTGTATCAGATCATTATCGGCTGGGTGTCGCGCACCGTCGGACTATAATGGCGCTATTGTATCTCGGTGATACTTTATTGTTGAGTATTTTGTATGTTGTGTCAAGTTGATTTCTGATCTAAATATTATTGCGTGCCTTTCACCTTTTTGGCAGTGGTACTTAAATGAGGCTTCCTTCTTTACTTATCTCCCTTTTTTAGAATAATAATAAAAAATAAGTATTGATTCCTGCAGAATTACTGTGAGGTAATGTTGAGTGTATCCGAAAATCCATGTTAACGCGGGAAAAGATGATAAGTTATTGGCTCTTTGGGTGATTTTTGAAATGAAGGTCTTCAAAGCTATTCAGCACATCATTTTGAACTGAAATCTACCATCTTGCATTCCTATTTCTTTATATTAGCGGTGGAAAGCAATGCCTGTCATGAGTACAACTACACATACGCAATCGTCCACGGAAAGTTCATCAAGTAACAAATGTTTAAAAAAAAATCAAAAAATAAAAATCATTTGATACTAAAAAAAATTAATTTATTACTCTAAAGGATGGAAACTATTACAATTTAAAGCAAATTTTATGCCTTGAATATGTTTCTCATAAAAAACCAACCTTCGCGTTGATGACTGTTTGCAAAACTCGAGGCATTGCAGCAAATTAATTTTCTTAGTGTGTCGATAAGATGTAGTTTCACTCTTGTTGCAAAACAATACAGAGTCGTTCCTTTGAAGTACACAGACAAAGAGAACTGTTTTAAATCAAAGTAATATCACTTTCCCGTTATTTGAAAGAATCATTTCTTTCAGTTAATAATATGTATTGACTCAAAAACGTTGTTCTTTTAAATAACCGATCCTACTCGAGAAACCACTACCTCTAGCACAGTTATTGACTTTAGTTTACTCTTGGCAGACACTTCTTTCAGCTCGCGTGGTGTCTTTTACCCGATCTTGTAGTCTCTGATCATTTTTTAATTTACGTTAATTTGGACTTTAATTACTTACCCTCTGTATCACCCGTACATATTTTTCATGATTTTGCGTTTTTTAATTATAATACTTTTGTTATTCACTTAAATCTAATCCCTGGCACTATATTTACAACATCAATAATATTGATGTTAAAGTTATTATATCTACTGAATTCATCATAGATTTGTTCGATAGTCATGTTCCATTGAAAACATTATTATTTAAGAAACAGCCTACACCTACATTTATTGCCCAGAATCTTCTACGGATTATTCTAATGCGATTGATACTATTAATCATGCTCTTTTGCTCACCATCTCAAAGTATATAGGTTTTTCTCAAAATTCTGTAGATTTTTTCTGCTCTTACTTATCCAATGGATCCCAACAGGTCTCTCATGATGGTCGTTTATCTTCTCCACTCCCAATTATATCAGGCGTTCTTCAAGGCAGTATTCTAGGACC
Source organism: Cetonia aurata (assembly GCA_949128085.1). NCBI lineage: Eukaryota > Metazoa > Arthropoda > Insecta > Coleoptera > Scarabaeidae > Cetonia > Cetonia aurata. The sequence continues at coordinate 26,693,202 of OX421889.1, read as the reverse complement.
TTTACTTTATGTAATTTACACCTCAAACATCATTAAATGCTTGCAATATTGTAATTATTACCGTTATGCTGATGACACACAATCTCAATCCTGGAGACATACGTGAAGCCATCTCATATATAAATAGTGACCTTCAGTCACTTGTAACATGTCTGAAAAACATTGTCTCAGAATAAAAAATAGAAAAACTTCTGATTTGGTTTTTGGCTGTAGCAAAACTGCGATTTTGAAGGATATTGAAATTAAAATCAATGATGAAGTTTCCATTGTATCTGATTGTAACTGGCGTAATTTCGGCCTTTTCCTTGATACCAAACTTCGTTTAAAGAGCATGTTTTACATTTAATTAGATTTGGTTACAGTACTTTGCCGGTTTTGTATGGTGGTAAAGATTGTTTGGCCTCATGCGAATCTTTGGTCCTCTCGAGATTTAACTTGTGCATAAGTGTTTATTATTACTGCTCGGGCACCATTGATAGGACCAGACTTCAGCGTAAAACTTATTAAAAAGACAAAAAAAAAACAAGAAATTATTAAAATATTAAAATATCTATCCATTTGTAATTCTTTAATGTATCTTGGTTTTTCGGAATTTGTAATAATAAAGTTCTGAATGTAGAAATTAAATTATTTCTATCTAGTACCGGTCTAGCTTTATAATAGTTTTCTTTATTAAATATTGACATATTTATATTTTCAATTTCAATAAAACTGAGGTTTTATTGAAATTAAATTGAATGATTGTTGTTATTCATGTGTCTTTTAAGCGCTGTGATGTTATTAGGATGTTTGTGGTCACTAATACGGTTAGAAAGGTGTTGCATGGTTTGTCCTATGGATCGAGAAATTTGGGTCTGGTTTTTGACAGTGAAATGAGGTTTAGGGACAACACTACTACTAACATTAAACGGGCATATATGAATTTAAAACTGGTTTATCCTCATAGGCATATTTTAAACACTTGCAATAAAAAAACTATTATGTGGTACTTTAGTGTTATCACATTTTAACTATTGCGATTCAGTATATGGGCCGTGCTTGGATTCTATTGGTAAGCATACGATACAGGCAGTTCAGAACTCGTGTCTGAGATTTATTTTTGGTATACGGAGATGGGCTCATATTTCTCATAAGTTGGCTGATTTGTCGTGGTTAAATATGAATAATCGCGGAAAATTGCACTTCTTATGCTTCATTTATAAAATCTTAAAGGCGAATAGCCCACCATATGTGGTTGCGAAGATCAGGTTCAGGACGGATGTGCACCACATCAGGAAAAAAGATTTAATAGATATTTCAGCACATCGTTCTCAGTATTTTAAAAGGGGTTTCAGTTATAATTGTGCACAAGCAATCAACGAGTTACCTAGCTACATAAAAGAATTCTCGCTGCCGCAATTTAAACACACATTTACAAGACTTCTTGCAGTTGAACAAAATAAAATAAATTAATTTGGGAGTGATTTAGAAATTTAGTTACAACTTGTTTATGAGTGGTCATATCTTTTTACAGTGGGTTGCCATGTTAAGTGCATGTTTTGTTCTTTTCTTTGTTTTTGTTGGGTTATCAGGAACAGCAGCGATTCCTATAGGATTAGCTGATGATGATCCTTTTGGCAATATACTTGCTATTTAGTGTAAACTCCTCTTCTTTTTTCCTAGCACACAGAGTTCGTATTGGGCTGGCATTCTGTCTGCTAATTGGTTTTAGTGTAATGGTAAATGTATGTTGTGCTGGAGTATATACATATATGTATCTATATGTACATATGTATATTGCTCATAAATATGTTTATTATTATTATTACGTTTTATATTGTTTTGTTTTAGTTTAGGGGTGGTGTCTTTAAGTTTTGAATGTAAAAACTGGAGGTTATTTTGATTTCGGTGAGCAACCTTGATACTATCAGGAACTAAAATTTAGTTAATTTTTTCGGATAATTTATTGTACATATGAAAGGGGAGGTCTTTATTTGTTTTGGAATGTTTGTTTGTGTTATTATAAATTTTGTGCAACTTTTTTCTATAAATTTTATTAATGAATGAGGTTGCACTGCAAAAAATTACAGTAATTTTACTGTAGTAAATGGGGAATATTACATGTAATAACGTTGTGAATTTACTACGATAAATCATGTAAACCTTGTTTTACATGATTTATCGTAGTAAATTCACAACGTTATTACATGTAATATTCCCGATTTACTATAGTAAAATTACTGTAATTTTTTGCAGTGTGGGTAACTATTTAAATTTAATATGTGAAAGAGTATTCCAAACGAAACGGAAAGGAAAATAAAACCCATGTATCTATTTGTTTCAGGTGACTTCAATTTTTATTAAACTAAAATTTACTTAAATTTTTCTTCTGACTCCATCGAACTCCACATATCTTATTCACCAATAACCGCATAACCCTTTCATTTTCAACTGAAACAAAAAAAAATCATTTCCCTTTCATCACCACATTCATAAAAAGAAAACACTCATACCAACAACAAAAAAGTGTAGTAAGTATACCATCATCCCGGCTTCCACCGTCAACCACCTGTGTTTATTCGTATTGTACACACTCGTAACAACACAGAGACGCATAAAATACACACACAACCACCCGTCTAATATAGTGGAAGGACAGACTCGTCCATTCGGGAGTATTAGAATTTCACTTTCCTACAACAGCAGTGATTTATACCAACGATAGATGCCTTGGCTTCGAGGACGCATTATCAAAACTTGCTTCCATCTATACCACTATGCGTAGTCGGGGAACGAACTACCCCCTCAAAATAACATGTGACGAACGCGTCTAGGAGCGTTCTAGGCCGACTAGATTTCGTTCACACGCTCTTCGAGGCTATAGGAACAGATGCAGTTGTCCAGACGTGAATAAGGGCGGTCTCGTCTATCTTTCTCTTTCTTTCTTTTTTTTTTTTTTAATTTTGTTAGGAGATAGTCAAGGCTACACTGGGGTTATTTTAGGGTACATATCTGTTTTTCATATTGATTACGTTTTGATTAAGCGACTCGTCTTTTTTTTTTCTCTTAGGTAAAATATAGGGAAATTTTCTATACAGGGTCGATTTAAAATTTTATAAAGCTTTTCAGAACATCAGATTTTCGTAATATTATCATATTTAAAATTCTTTTCTTGACCAATATAAACATTTTGATATTTGTTTTACTTGAATTTTTGGTCAGTCTTCGTTTCGAAATATTCTACAACATTGGTTCAATTATCAGTTATTTTCACAAACAGGTTTACTACATTTTTTTTCTCAGTACAACTTAACCAGTTGTTAAAAAAGTGTTTTCTTTTTAACTACTGGGGTCTATATCTCATTAAATTCTCCCGCAACACTTTGGCATTCTCCTAGAATATATAAAAAACAAATTAACTTATCCAGGCAACAATAAACTCCTTTAACATATCACACCATTTGGTTTCTTATCCTCACCCGTCGAAACATGTAATCTGAGTTTCAAAATAAATATTTCGGTTCTCGAACTTTAATTATGTTAAACCTGATTATTTTGCTAGATTTAAAATGCAATAATTTGTACAATTCTTTGAAAACTACTTTTCTTTTGTAATGCCAGAGTCAATGCTTACGATATATGTAATAATACACTGGAGGAAATAACTATACATCCACACTATATTTTAACTAGTAACCTATATCGCTAAAACACAACATAATACAAAGACTAAAGCTACTTTATTTGCATTCATAAGGTAATTACATCTACTTAATTTTAGAAATAAATCGAATGCATTTTAAAATAACTTAATACGTTGCCTATAACAGGAAATAAATATAAATCCACATAAAAGAAATCCATGTAATTTTACAATAAATTAAATTAATAATGCGTATGTTTTCCGTTTAGTCTTATTAAGTCAAAAACTCCGTTTTTCATTGATTTTACCAAGTTTTGCATTTCATCTACTTATATGTTAGCCCGAACTTCACGAAATCTATTTTTGAGTTCATTGATTGTTGCAAATTGTTTACCATTTTGGTAAATTCGTCGGGATATGATACCCTATAGATTTTCTATGGGGTTCAAATCAGGACTGCACGCTGGCCATTCTAGAACTTCAATAGTATGTTGTGCAAACCACTGTTTTATGAACTTAAAAGCGTGGAACGCCGCGTTATCAAGTTGAAAAAGAAAGTTTTCCTCCCTAGAATTCAGGCGGATTGTCGATTAGTTGTGTTTCTAGTATTTCCACATGTGCAGCTGAGTTAATTTTCGTAGTAATCCAAGCAATAGGAAATATACCCTGAAAGCAAAATGCACCCCAGACCATTACCGTGCCTCCTCCAAAGTTCCGACTCATTGACACTTCTGTGCTTTTTCGTAAATCGTGCCAGTAGCAGAACCATCCAAGTTTACCTTTTTCTCGTCTGAGAAAACTACTCTTTCCCATTCATGATCCCAGGTCATATGCCTTTTGGCAAACGTCAACCTAGCTTCGATGTGCTACACAGTAAGTTTCGGTTTACTTAATCTTTTGCGCTAAATCTAAATTTTCATTACTCTGCAAAATTTGGCGTACACGTCTCGTCGTAACGTCAAGTTGTAATTGACCACGAATCAGGGAAGCAACCATGTGATTTTCTGTTGCCAGCCTAAAAATTGTCCTTTTGTCGCGGCTACTAACGATCGGTTTTCGACCAGTTCTTTTAATAGATCCATACCTCTCCCCTAATCTTAAATACGAATTAACAACATAATGGCTTCCTTTAATTTGCTTGGCAATCTTCCTGTCAGACACACCATTTTTGTATAAAGCATCAACAACACACTTTTCTTGATGAGATACCTGTGTTCCCCTCGGCATATTGAGCGATCTAATGATAAAAACGACCGCAAACTAATAAATAAGGTCCGTTTCATTAAATTTGGTCTTACCTGGAAGTAGCACGGCAGAAATTTAAATAACGTAAATCTCTGTCTGGATGTATAACTCTTTCCGCCAAGAAATCATAGCTTATACGTAAAAATCAAATAAGACAGTGCATTCCTTATTGTGACTAGCTGATACACTGGTCAACAGTGAAATTGCTTCTTAGGTGAAAGTACCCAATCCTTAATGAATTCAACGTGCTGAACACGAATATCACATTGAAAAAAGTTGATTGGCTCACGTTCCAGAGATATTGACGTTTTGTCCATTGTATAGATGCTATTGCATAATGTAATGCAATTTAGAAAATTACAAGTGTCTGGTTGAGGATATGTTGGCTTTGTTTCATGAATTCGGCTGCAATATGTCCTTAAAGATCCACTTTCTTGATTCCCATTTAGATTTCTTTCCTGATAACTGCGGGCAGGTCAGCGATGAGCACGGCGAACGCTTTCATCAGGACATTGCCACCATGGAGCAACGGTACCAAGGCAAATGGTCTACGTCAATGCTAGCTGACTATTGTTGGACAATCAGTAGAGATGCTCCACAAGTCCACTACAAACGGCAGGCCAAAGGAAGTCGAAAGCCAGAAGCAGACTAATGTTTTCTTACCATGTATTATAATATTGACATAAGTACACTTTTTCTGAAATATGCGTAAATGTTTTCTTACCATGTATTATAATATTGACATAAGTACACTTTTTCTGAAATATGCGTACATATTACAGAAAACCCGTAGCCAATTCAGCTTTTTCTTAGTCATTTTCGTGTTCAGCACATTGAATTAATTAAGAAATGACTATTTTCAGCTTGGAAGCATGAACTTTTCGAAAATTTGTTGCCCAGTGATATCTGCACAGGTGGTGTGAAACATGTCGGCACACGCATAAAAGCAGGCCGCGTCATTGTTTTAATGATCGGTCATAGACTACATGATGTAATGCCAGTGGATTTATAGCAATATCCTCTAGTGTATAATATAAACATAGATAAGATCCCATATACAATGCTTTATCGGGTTCATTAAAAGTACAAAAAAATTTATTTAGCGCGCACAATTGGAGCTTCTTCACTCTAGGATTGTTGCCAATGTCCAAACAGTAGCCCATTCGTTGATGTGATTCTTTGTAAAATACGGCTGGCTATACAGTTCAGTAACGAGAAAAAAAAACGATGCTGCGTTGATGTGGGATTTAAAAATATCTGACGGAACAAGATTTAAAATATGTGCATAGCACCCAATATGGACGTTATGTTGTATCTTCCTGGACCATAAAAGCAGAGAATCCTGAATAACTCCTTTGCATATTCGTCGTACCGTCAGTAAAATCAGTAATGCAATTGTTCTCATCCAAATCGTATTTAATTAGGAAATTTCCCGGCATCGCGGTGGATCAATCCGCCCCTGATTCTAGGTAAGCCTGTATTATATCAAAATGCACCGAAAATATTGCAACAGGTCTGCTAGTATGTATATGTGTTTAAACTCCATGTTTCTTTCTTTTAATTAGTGTACAATATATATATACAACATAGTCTTTAAAAAATAAAATTGAAGGAATTTATTTTATGAAAAGTGGTAAAAGTATACAGGGTGATGCCTTAAAGCGGGACACATTCAACAATTTTTTTTGTAAAGGAAACGCTCTGTATATCTTTTGTGTTTTCTTATCTGCTTTAAATTGTGTGTTCAACGATCTCTGGGTTTTGGTTTTGAATGACGCATTGTTGAGTTATTAACGAAAATTAAAAAAAAAATTGTCGTGACAAAGTTTACCATACTAATTCCATGTGACAGTATTACGATTAGCTAAGACAAAATTATTTAGTAAGTATGCAACCAAGGGATGTATCGAACGTACAAAATGATTAAACATTAATTTTATTATACAGGGTATTTGTTACGATGCAGTCAATTTGGCGATTGTCAATGAGCATTTATTGAATTTTTTTCAAATGGAACACCCCGTATATTATTAAATTTTTGAAATGACCCACTAACTGCGCTTAGTTTTTGTTAATAATATCCTATACCCAAATCCAATAATTTTAAAGTTATTTTTAATTTTTGATTACAAACCGCTAAATTATTTGTTTTTGATTCAATCATGTACCGAGCAAACGCTTTAACAAACAAAAACAAATAAACGACAATAAGTATCTAACTGTAATTTCGTTAAAGGTAATATTTACAATAAATTCTCAAAGTGACCTTCATCTTGATTACAACACATTTGCAGCCTTGACTGAAAGGACCTATTTACGTGTTGTAACATTTCAGTGGAAAGTGTTTCAAAAACCTGTATTATACGTTGCCTCATATCGTGTGCTGTAGTTGGAGGTGTCTGATATACAATATCTTTTATGTATCCCCATATACAAAAAAAATCAAGTTTCGTTAAATCTGGCGATCTAGGTGGCCAACCGCTAGGACTACCGCGGCTGATCCATCTTCGAATACTTGATTCAAATATTGTCGGACATCTAGTACAAAATGTGCTGAGCACGGTCGTGCTGGAACCACATATTTTCCCTTAGAACTGGAGGAACGTTTTGTAGAAGCTGAGGCAAGTCATATTGCAAGAAATATCAAATATTGTGCACCATTCAGATGTTCATTAAAGAAATGTGGTCCAATTATAAAGTTACCCATAATACCACCCCAAATATTTACAGTCCATCGTCTCTGCTTATCAACTGCTCTTAATATTCTTAGGTTTTCTGTTGCATAAGTATGAAGATTATGATGGTTTGGGCTATCACTCTGAGTAAAGGTAGATTCGTTAGTAAACAATACTGTTTGAAAGAAGTTAGGTGTTACCCTTTCAATTTCTAATCCCCATTCGCAAAATATCCTTCTAGTATCTAAATAAGGCGCCCACAGTTCTTGATGAAAAGATACACTGTAGGCATGATATTTATGATTTTATAAAATCTTGCTAACAGTAGATCGTGGTACATTAGTTTCTGTTGCTATTTTAGTTGAACTAGTAGAGGGCTTCTCTATTACTAATAACAAGACATTCAATTTACTTCGTCACTTGTCCTCTTTCTCCTATCACACTTTTCATAAACCACATTTCCTGTTCTAACGAATCTTTCCTTAAGTCGTTCCAAACTTGTAACTGAAGCTTGTCTTCTGTTAGGATATGTTTGCGCATAAATTCGCTGAGTTAATAAACAATTTTTTTTGGGCAGATCCCGTAATAAAAATCATGTCAACGAGTTCGTTTCTTTCAAACTGCATATTGACTTAACTAAAAATCGTAATAATAATATGTGACAAATAACAAATGTGCAAGAAAACTACGTACCAACTAATCCAATTAATAAATAATACAGTGTTCGTTAAAAACACAATTTAAAACTGATAAGAAAATACACGCCGTTTTGTTTAAAAATATTTTTTTTTAATGTGCCTCGCTTTAGGGCATCACCCTGTATACTTCAAATTATTTTTAAAATGTGCGTTTTTTATTACTGTACCACTTTTTATAAAATAAATTTCTTCAGTTTATTGTTTAAAGACTATATTGGACGCACTAATGAGCAACCCTGCATATATAAACAAGTTCGGATTTCTAGGGTGCCTGCCTTTTTTTTCTAGTGAATAGACACGCATTTTAAAAACATAGACCACGTGTTCAGCGCCTAGTACAATCTGTTCTTGAAAGTAAAAGTCGTTTTTTTTTCTACTATAAACAGCATCATGATTATTATATTGTATATTACCATCAAACCATGAAATTCCATCTTTATTTGTCACCTAAATGCCTCGCTATTCACATCTTTTTTTCAATCTCTACCCACCGAGGTGACAATTTTTTTGTCTCGTTTTCGGTAGACACCACACACTAAATGTTAAGATTCACACAAAAAAGCGAATTATTCACTATACACAACAGATAGCAAGGCGGCAGTCGCGTGGCTCAACCTTTTTTTTCTGTTTGAAGCGGTATCGTTGGGTAGGTCGGTTGGATGAACTGGTTTTTTCGTTATATTATATATGTATATAATGTTTACACTTTAACGCGACGATGCGAAGTAGACAAAAAAAATTATGTAAGGAAAACAAATATTGACACGGTTTTTTGTGGCGGTTCTGCATTATTCGTGAGCCAAGTAGTGGTAAAGCGTCCGCTACTGTTTCAGTCGCTATTGTATTACTGTTTACGAGTGTATGAAATAAAGTTTCTTCGTTTGGTGGATACAGTTTATAAGTTTCTTATTTGCATACATAATGTATGTAAGTACACTCAGTGGCGGAGCTTATTATGGTTTCGCCCCCCCGCAATTTGAAATTTTGCGCCCTTTTTCCATACCGCAACGCTAATTTAACTTTTATTGCTGCCACATGTTATCGTTTAGAAACGTTACAAATTTATTTTATTCACTGTTTTATTTACTAGGTACATAAATAATAAAATAGTTCCATGTTATATAAATACATACTAAATTTCCATTGTTAAGAAATCTTTAATATTATAAAGGCATTTGTTGTTTTTTAAAGTAAATACTTTTTTGATTTTAGGCTTAAATTCACTTAATTACAAAATTAAACATACATACACATATAGATTCAATACAAACCAATAAAATACATAACTCAAAACATATCTTGCATAACATACTACAGTATTACATAATAAATAAAAAAAAATCTAGAACATTTTTCCAAAATCCCAAAATAATCTAGAACTTCTTTCTGCGAGATTTTGAGGTAGCAAAAGTATCGATAATTGAATCAAAATTAATTTTTCGAGCTGTTTCATTTTCGACACTTAAAATAGGAAGTCCACTCAGTCTTCCTTGAGACATTGTACTTCTAAGGTAGCTTTTAATCAGCTTCAATTTTGAAAATGACCTTTCAGTGCTGGCAGTTGTCACAGGCAAAGTCATGAATAGCAGATAAGCTGTACACACGTCAGGAAAACTGGCAGATAACGTAGAATTTTCGCAAAGAATGACTTTAGCCAGTTGTCTAATACTTTCAACGTTTTTAATTTGGTGCTTCATAGCCATCCGAAAAGTAACCATTTGTTGCGAAAACGAATCCATTAAGTCTGAATTGTATTCTCGTCATCATTAACACTATTTAATGTTTTAGGATTCAAAACCTCAAATTTTTTTAGTACTTTCTGAAAAGAAAGCATTTTAAACCATATCTACATATGTAGCACAAAAGATTTAAAATTGCTTAAAAAACTTACGCGAGACACGCATACCTATACTTATACATATATTACGTTTTTAATGGATCCACATCGAAAGTGATGATCGATGTAAACTATAATGGAAGTTTGTTATGTGTATGAGTATAATATAACATATAGGTACTCATTCGGCATATTTTTTGCATATGAATTGTACTATATCTACCAATAGACATGTGTACTTATTTTAAAAAAACACTTCTCGTTTTCAAATTTTACATATATTTGTCACAAATTCTCTTGATAGTGCGCCCCAAGACGTCTGCGCCCCCCCGCAGTCGCGGACCCTGCGGGTCCTAATCTCCGCCACTGAGTACACTATACTTAGCTATTGTCTTTCTTAAATAAGAGCGTGCTAAAATTGTAGGTGAATTAATCTATAAATCTAGAATAAAAGTTTACCATTCCCAAAAATGATTTTAACTGCGATACATTTACCGGTTTGGGTGCCTTTTTGATTGCATCCACATTTTCTTTTGTGGGATGAATGCCTTTATTATCAATGACATGACCTAAATATTTGAGTAGCAAAAAATACAGTTTTGTTTTTCTTAACTCTTAAACCAATTTCACTTAATTTTTGAAAAACTTTTTCTAATCTATTTAAATATTCCTCATAATTACGCTCTGTCACAACAATCTCACCAAGAAAGCACATCATTAGAAAGGATCTGATCCATAAATTTTGGAATGTTTTACCATTAATTTCGTCTTTTGGCATTAAATCTGTGGCAGTGTTTAGGTATTCGTTTTTATCAATTAGTAAATAAATTTAATAAAGTTAACAAATTTTCTAAACATACACGTTTCAGTGGCGTGCCGTTTTCATTTTACCTGGAGCCAGTTAGTGTGGCTGAGGTGAGTACAATTATTGATAACTTAAGCAACTCCAAATCAACAGACTATTATGGCCTTACTAGTGAGTCACTAAAATTGGGCAAAAATGAGTTAATTAATCATTTAACATACTTCATCAATTTCTGTTTTGAATATGGTCAATTTCCTGATTGCTTAAAAATTTCCAAAGTAACTCCAATCTTCAAGAATGGTGATAATTCTCTGCCTGATAACTATAGGCCAATATCTTTAGTTCCAGTTTTATCAAAATTATTAGAAACAGCTTTTAAATGTAGACTAGTTAAGTACCTGGAAAAGAAAAATTTAATAAACTATAATCAACATGGCTTTCGAGGAGGTAGATCTACTAAAACTTCCTTAATTGATATTATTACTTTTATTACTGACGAGCTTGAGACAGGACACTCGATAATGGGCGGCTTCTTGGATTTGAGTAAGGCATTTGATTGTGTAACCCATAGTATATTACTGGACAAGTTAACAGATTATGGTATTAGATGCCATACTTTAAAATTTATTGAAAGTTTTGTAAAAAATAGATACCAATGTGTTAATAATGGAAATCAAAATTCTTTTTTGCTACCAATCAAATACGGAGTCCCTCAAGGCTCAATATTAGGGCCGATACTTTTTATTTTGTACATTAATGATATTAATGGAAATATTGCATTTAAAAATATTGAATATGCTGATGACACGACAATATTGGTAAGCCATGAAAAATTAGAGTCATTAAATGAAAAATATGACGAAGCTCTTACACAAGCTGAGTCATACTTTAGTAATATTAATCTATGTCTAAATAGAGAAAAGACCCAACGGTTAGTATTTACTTTAAACTCACACGTTGAACTTTTAAATAATGATCCGATCAGATGCCTTGGTGTAATTTTGGATGGTAAACTTACATGGAGTGCTAACGTTTGCTCGCTTTCGCGTCGCTTATCAACAGTTATATATGTACTGCGAAATTTGACCTACTGCATTGATTTCGACGTGTTGTTGATCGCATACCACGCGTTGTTCCATAGTGTTATGAGTTATGGAATTTTGTTGTGGGGGGGTTCAGCTCACCAGAAGGAGATTTTGATATTGCAGAAGAGAGCAATTAGAGTGATAACTGGTTCGAAACGTAGCGATTCCTGCCGGCCACTGTTTAAAAGGCACGGAATTTTAACTTGTACTAATCAATTTATTTTTGAATGCCTAATGTATGCCAGGGAGAATTCAAATTTATATTATCGTCAATCACTATACAACACTAGACATAAACAATTTGCACAACCACATTTTAGACTTTCTAAAAATTTAAATTGTTTTAGATATGTATCTTTCAATAAAATTTTATAATATGTTGCCCAATATAAGGAAAGAACTAAATGTGAAACAATTTAAGACAACTATTAAATCATATTTTAAAACTAACCCGTTTTATGAAATACAGGAGTTTGCGGACAACATTAGACTACAATAATATATTTGTACGTTTGTTATATATTTGTTATTTGTTTGTTTTTTATTATTACTCTTACAATATTTATACATATATATATATAAATAAATTTATATTTTACATTATTTTGACGAGTGTATACAGCTGTAATTGTTGTCTCACACAATAAAAATATCTATCTATCTATCTATGATTTTAGAACAGCTTTTATAGATACTTTTCCTAGATCTATTAAATTTTTATGCATGTTCACGTTTCTGAGACGTCAGTTTTTTACGCACTGAAAAAAGTATTGCAATTGTATTAAAATCTTACAGGAATGCAACAAATTATTAAGATTCTTTATTAAAATACTATTTATAATGCATTTAAATTAAGAGTTTTATTTTGAACTCACCTTACTTTGATTATTCGCAAAAAATATAGGTGTCTAATATATCTGAGCATATCTGTATTATATACTATTACTCTGAATGACTCAATTATTGATACTGTAATCCTGTAATGTACAAAGTTCCTAGGTATATACTTCGATAGTCATCTGAGATGGATGTTACATGTACCCACCGAAGATTGGGTCTTGGATTACAGCTCTATTTGTCATTGTAGAAAGACACCCTTTCTAGAAGAATGTTATAGAATCCAATGCTGCATCACTTAAAAATATTTTTGACTATACAGAGTGTCCCAGAAGTAGGCAAACGGATACTTACTTCGTCATTTTAAATGTAAACGTACCTCTAGTTTAGCAAAATTTGTGGTGAGATGTTTCAAAGTAGTCAGTGTTATTAATGCCATTTGAATATTTTTGTCATCATCTACTGGAAATATTTTCATTCTCTAAGATTCGAAATATCTCAGCATTGGCAGCCGCCTAACTAAATTGTAGATAATTTTTTCGGGCTGTAATTTGTACGACATTGTAAAGCACAACTTAAAAGTAACTAACTGTCAACTTATAGAAAATAATGTTAGTCAATCTTCCTAAATTCAATTTGATATTAATTCATTTTTATCTAATAAGCAATGTTGTTTTTGAAAAAGAATAAATATGATTCTTTTTCTTCGATTTATTTTACCGTGTTATATCTTAAATAAAAATTTCATTTGTTTGGGCATACGGTATATATTTTTGTTTGTTCCTTTACATTAATAAAGTTACGTTTCGGATTCTCTTACATTAATCCATTTTCAAACTATTTCTTGTTTAAATTCGTCCCTCCTTTTAAATTAAAAGCTTTAAAACAAAAATGTGTCCATATGACACACTAGCTTTTCACTAGTTCGAATGATTTACATGTTTTAATTGGAATTACCCAGGACTATGAGATATGTTATTGGCCAAGAGGGAGGAATTTAAACAAGGAATAGTTTGAAAATGGATTAATGTAAGAGAATCCGAAACGTAACTTTATTAATGTAAAAAAACAAACAAAAATATCCGTATGCCCAAACAAATGAAATTTTTATTTCTAATAAGCAATTGAATTCTGTACCAAAACCTTTTGGAGATACGTTATATAGTTTCATACACTGAGAAAAAATTTTAGTAATTGCAAGTGAAAATTTAGTAATGGCAACAAAAAAATTCATTTGTATATGTGACAAATAATCAAGCTACTTACAGCAAGTAAAGTCGTGTTTCTAACAATGATGACTGAGGATAAATAACTAGGTTTTCTGGTAAATGAAAAGCATTATTTATTCCGAATGTTTTGCATTATTTGGAGTTAGTATTTGCTTTGCTGATATTAGTTACTGTATATTAATTTCACTAAATATCCATAGTAGTTACAGTGAATAGTTTGTCTTACTACTGTTACATAATTGACTTTACTTACCATAATTAAATTGTGTAACTGCTATAATAAGAATGGCACTTACTTCAAATAAATTATATATTTGAAGGTATATTTTTGTATAGTTATCGTGATTGACTTGGTTTAGTAGGCTTAAATCATTTTTATGCAATACTGGTCCACTTGAAATCACACACAACAATAATTGTTAACTTATTACAGAATACTGTATATACTGTGGTCTTAATTAATTGTTGTTTTATTTTATCTCAAATGGATTAATATTTCATCACACAAAAATATGTATATACACAAGCCAATAAGTACATTAACAAGAAGAATTATTATAATTATTAGAACTTTTATCCGCACCAGATGGAGTTAACCACAATAGTAAAATTACTGAGATCAACGATGTGTGATGGATATTATGTTATGTGAAATTACAAAACAAACACAAAATAGCTATATCGAATAATAATATGTTTTATTAAGTACACACTACAAAAAAAAAAAAAAATGAAATTGCATAGGATTTCCGTAAAACATTTCCGTAAATTAAGGCATACTCCACAATGCTTCAGATATTTCAACAATGTTGTAGTCTCACAATGTATTTAGGTTTTAAAAATTATGTTTACCTACTGTATAAGTTTACAGGTTATACGGCTATAGTAAATACCACACATTGTGGTTATTTGCAGTAACTGGTTATCCGCAGTCATTGATACTGTACTTTTAAAAAACTCAGTAAAATGTTATACAAATGCAATAATTGTAATATCATATAAATAGATAATGTTAAAAAAATAAGATCTTGGAATCAGTTGCATACCATAATATGCGATTCTTTGGTACTTAATATGTAAAACTGTACGTAATATACAGGCTGTTTTGAAACATCGTTTAAAGATTTTAAGAGCATGTAGTACGATCGAAAATAAAGTTAAGTCATAATAAACATATGTTCACAAATCAACCGTTTACGAGATAACAGCGAGTGTTCCTAGTAGTACATGGATATAACATATCCCAGTATACAGATCCTTATCAGCTATTGTTTTATGACAGTTTAATTTGACGTTTTGTGCAATTTGTAGCAATTACAATGGTTGCGTATTCTAATGCTGAAATGAGCGATATGGTGTTCATGTACGGTCGTGCTAATGGGAATTCTTTACAAGCACGTCGCTTCTATGCTGAAACGTTTCCTGATCGCCAACTGCCTTCGCATGTGATGTTTCAGACGGTGTTTCAACGACTAAGAGAAACTGGTTCGTTTGAGAAGCGGTCTTCTGATACTGGACGGCAGAGATTAGCATGTACTCCACAGATAGAAGATCGAATTTTGAATATTATAGTATCTGGGGTTATTTGAAAAGTTTAGTGTACGCAACACCGTTAAACGATCTTCCAGAGTTGCGCCAACGAATAGAACACTGTTGCTAGATAATACGAGAAAAACCCTTGTTTTTTGAAAGAATGCGCGCTTCCTTTGAAAGCAGATGTAGATCCTGTGTCGAAATGGAAGGACGTCATTTTGAACATCTTCTTTAGTTATAATCTATTTTATGTTAAAATACAATAACATCTTAATAAAAACCGCTAAAGCAAACTTATTCTGCATTTGCGATAAAATCGCTGTTATCTCGTAAACAGTTTGTGGACATATGTTTATTATGACTTTTAACCTTATTTTCGATCGTACTACATGCCCTTAAAATCTTTAAACGATGTTTCAAAACACCCTGTATATATGGAAGAATAATCCTCCAATTCCCACGACTCTAAGGATAAATATTCTAAACTTGAAAATATAAAAAACCTCCACTACATATTCACCAACCACTATCATTAGAATCGTTCAGCGCGTATGAACAACTCTATAACCTATCACCAAGGCAACGCATAAACAACACGCGAAAAATGGCGCCGATCTTAATCGACCATACTCGAACATTTGCGATTGAAAATTTTGGTAATTATCCCAACTCATTGACTATTGCCCTTTAGTTACTTTTTATTTATACTTATTAATGTTATTATTTGCAATAACTAACGGTGTTGCAAATGACCCAGTTTAATAGCTGTAAATGTGTTTTGTGAGTTGAATATGAAATAGTTAATGCCTATTAATATGTTTTGGTATTTGGGATTATTTCGCAGTGTTAGAAACCTTACTTTACCTACTCGTTTATGCCATTAATTAGGACTAACTAAGTAATTATACTTATTACAAAAAAATAGTTGTCAGTAATGTAAAATGCTAAATATATTGTCCATTTGCACCATTTTTCTTAGTGTATTAGATTCATCTGCATTAATTTTATTTCCTGAGAATTATAGATGTTTCGCTAATATTGATGCATTTATGCTTTTAATTGCATACATTAAATCAACGTAAGAACCAGATTAGAATCAATCTCCCTAGTTGAAGCAATGGAATGTTGATATAAATCTATAAATCCGAAATAAAAAAACGGATATCCCAAAATTTAAAAAAAAAAAGAAAAAAAACCGAAAGTTACATCGAACGCCTCGTGAATTCTAAACAATCCATCATCAAATCCGACGCATCAGATCTCCGAAATGGGTATCCTGTATTAAACTATAGGGGGATCGAACGTTTAGTTTCTTCCGTAGTTTTTAAATACACACCCAGGCGCTGATCGTCGCTCGTAAAAGTGAAAAAGAAATGTTATGTTATAAAATACGCACTTCCGCCAAATGCGGCCACGTTTCCTGTTTCGTCGCGCAGCTAAATTTACCCGAAATCCATGTATGTTGCCTGTGGAATGGCTAGCGAACTGCGAGGGTGCGAAATTGGTTCCCTTTTTCTGCGAGAAATGGGATATTTTGGGCGGACGCGGCACAGCGAAGAGGGGGATGCCGAAGATCGTCGCGTCTATCGTTTTCGTATGTGTGGGAAAGTATTTTTTAAGGGATGCAGGGGCACCCACGCTATACTATATACTAGTGCCTCGTCTAGCGATGAGAGGCTATCGTAGGAGACGCACACATGTTGCACCTGTTGGTTATTACCTAAGGTTCGAGCGGTGGGGTGCGACCCTCCCAGTCTTTACGCATCTTACGAGATTTTTTTAATGGTTGTTTGAAGTTTTTCGTTGCATACGTTGACTAAGCATGAGAGATATAAGATTTTAATTGAATAAAAATACATTATTCAATATTTTAGAATAATTAATAATGAATTACTGTATAAACAGCTAAACAAATTACTTAAATCTTTGATTATGGTATATTCATATAGGAGCAAATATTTCAAGTAATTTGAAATTTATATCTAGCAATTTACTCTAAGCAAACTATTGGTTTGGACAATATTTATCTCATGTGGTGGACGATGCAGCTAGATGCACTCAATTTTTGTTTACTTTGCTGATTATGTTTACTGTATACTTTCAATCTTCAACATACTTGAGGGTTTATAACTCCTTTAAATTCAACAGGAAAATTTTATATTACTTTTATATTAAAGTAACCTACAAAAATATTTGTACTATACTGAAGTCACTAAAATGGATATTTTAAGCGAATCTTTTACATTAGCATCATACTGAAGACACATGATGTTAACGAACAAAACTGTAACAAAATGTTAATTCATGTTTGTTAAAGAGAGACAATATCGAATTTAGTTATATTTCTACACTATACAAAAATAAATAAAATTTACAAAAGAAACACATAATTTTTTATCAGTTGAATATCTAAAAATGTAATGCTGTTGTTTTCTTCGATTTCGACTGTAAATTTTAATCTAGGGCGATACGAAAGAAATTTTTCTAATAATTTTGTTATATTTTTCTCTTGTTATACAGTCATCAACATATCTTTTGAAAAAAATAGTTTCAAAATCTATTTTATATAAAATTTCTTCTTCAATATACTCTAAAACAATTTGTGCAATTATACTTGAAATTGGTGAACCCATTGCACAACCAAAAATTTGTTTATAAAATTTATTTTTATATTGGAAATATGTTTCAGTTAGTGTTAATTCTATTGCATTTATGAATTCAGTAATTGGAATATTTGTAGAATTTTCAATTAATTGCCATTTTTTACGTATAATTTCGTTTGCTAATTCTATTGGTGTATTTGTATATAAAGAGACTACATCTAAAGATATTATTTTATAATTTGGTTTTAATTTGATATTGTTAATAAATTCTTTGAATTGCCATGAATCTTTTACATAATAGTCATTTTTAAACGTAATGTTTTTAATACAATTTTCTAAAAAATTTGATAATTTGTAAAATGGGCTTTGTATATAAGAAACTATTGGTCTCAGAGGTATGTTGTTTTTATGTAATTTTGGTAAACGGTATAATTTTGGTGGTTGTGCATTATAGATTATACATATAAAGATATTTTAATATGCCTCAATTATAATGACTTTTTATAGATTAAGTTATATTTAAATTTGGATATAAGACTTGGGTAGAAGCGCCAGTGAATGAACCTGGTGCTGTTCATGAGTGAATAATGAATAATTCTGAACTGATCTCCAATTTATAAGAACTGTTTGTACTTATTTCGTCCCGCGAAGGGTGCATCATGGTCTACAACCAATATTGCTTCGTTGCTTAGACAACCATTTAGTGCAGATTCATATTTTTTTTTACAAAATCACGTGTTATTTGTGCCTTTGTTTCATTCATAGTTGCTTAGCGAAGAAAATAGTAAGGAGTCACGTAAATAAGAATCACTGTCAAGAAGAAAACTGGCTTTAAATATTTGTTGCCAATTGATAATATGTTCTCTTGTATTTTACGTGATTCGATTACAGATCTAACTTCAAAATTTATAGTTCCTAACCTTACTTTTTATTAGATACTTCAAACTTTTATTAGATACTTCAAAATTACCTAAATAATGTTGTGTTTTTATGTAAAAATCAGTAGACGAATTTGATGCAGTGTTTTAGAGATATTCCGTTGTCTCAAGATAAAAAGCTCACCCAGTATATGGATGATAATAATGTGCTATTTATAGGTTTCTAGTGGCTTTAGTTTGGCTCTAATTGAAACTGCAGCACGAAATTACAGCTTTAAATAAGTGCAAAAATAAATTCATAAGCACTAATCAAACCAGAAGGTAATTTGAAAAAATTACCAAATAAATAAGGTATTCCTTAAATATATCTTTTTATTCTATTTAACTAAGCATTTATACCTACACCAAAAAAACTCTATCTAACGATATCGTCGCTCCAACCTTTACAATTTAATCGGCTTGTTAGCGAATCAACAACCAACCCCTTCTTTCTCTTTTGCAACAGCATAAACCGCACGAGGAATTCACCACATCATAGTTAACTTATAACGAAAGGACCACTCGATACATATTCAATTCAATGGAAAAGAATAGGAAAGGGGCGCCCGCCTGATCAGAGCAGGTCGTGTGCCAATTGCGGTAACCCAAAGCTCGATAATACCGTCGTCGGTAGAAACAGCAGCTAAATGCTCTAGAAACCTCCTCTGTATTAGAATTGCAATTCGGCAATCGTCGATTCTATGCATTGTACTTATAGATTTCTTTGTGTGGAAGTGTTGTCGACTGTTTAGGCGGTAGGAGAGAAGAGGGAACCCTATCGAACTCTATCGGGGACAGGAAAGGATCAAAGGGTGTAAGTAGTCCCAATCGGTATTGGGAACCCTTCCCTCGGAAATAGAATGCACCTATTGCTCTATTGATCTGTTAAACATCTATATTGTGATGTCACGTAATGGGTAAATCGGTTGGGGGTAAAGATTTGGATCATTATCATTATATGGACGGAAATATAAACAGAAATTTGCATAATATTACCGAGGTCTCGTATTATCCTTTCAATGTAGGTACATATGTGTATTCGATCATTATCAACATTAATTGAGGACAACTATGTTGGGATTCGATTCAAAAGAGGCACTACTAACACGAAAGTAGGTAAAGAAACAAAAGATGATTTTGTCTTGCACAGTTATCTGGAAATTGTTGTTTCTGCTTTAGCGTCTCGATTTTGATATTCCGCACAATATTTACACAGAGGTAAGATAAATCAAGATTGTCTCTAGGATATCTTAAAGCAATATAAAAATATACCTTTTTGCGATGTTTGGACCATCGTATCCTTTTCACAAAGTATACAATATGCACGTGGTTGACTTGTCGTTGCCAATGTTAGTAACGTTTGACCGACTATACGTAGAAAGGGCTAAGCATAGCCCTTTCTACGTATAGTCGATCCAATCCCGTCCAATTCATCATAATCATAAAAATAAGGTATTAAAAAATACACACAGTAAGCATGTATTAGATTATTAGGGTCATAACATAGGTAAGAAGTTCGTATACCGGGTGTTCATTTGAAAATTTTCACCCTACGTTTAAGGAAATCTGGAAATTTATAATGAATTTCATGATTGTACACGCAAAAATTGACTCAGCCACTTTAACCCCCTGTGAGCTACCTAGTTAATAATCTTAAATGGAAAAAGATAACGAGTAGTACCTTATTTTAATTGTAATTGTAATTTATTTATTTAAAAAGACACAAACGTGCATATAAATATGTCAAAAAATTCGACAATATGAATAGGTAACGAATGATAAATAACAGTAACACAAATAACAGCCCCAAAATAAATAAATAAGCAATTAAATAAAACAAAACAAATAGCAATTCCAATATATATAGCACAAAACGCATAACGTATTAAGTACATAAGGACCACAAAATAAAAGTTGAATTCAGTTAAGTTAAAATAAAATTCTATTCTAATGTAACAAAAATAAAGTACACTACGACGAAAATGAAAGCACATACAGCGAAATCAATCGAGAATCAAGAACAATCAAAGTAAATTAACATTCCAGTAAATAATATGAAGAAAACATATCTCCACGTAAAAAGTAGTATAAAATTGTAGTGATATTAAGCAGCTGGTAAATAAAGAAAAGAGAATACTAAAAATACTAAAAATCTGAATCTTGCTCCAGTTATTCTGTGATCAAAGGATTGATTGTATCGTCCAGCATGTTCAAATACGTTTAACCGTTTAGAGTCCCGTCAATGAATAGAGATCCTATGAGATGATCCAATATCTGGAGTTGTGACCATTTATTTCACCATTCAATGATAAAGATGATTCGTCCAAAACCCAGATATTTCGATTATGGTCATATTAATCGGTCATTAATTCACAAAATTCTAACCTCCTGTCGAAATCATCCTGATTCAATTCGTGTAAAAGTGTAATTTTGGAGGGATGAAATTTGAACTTCTTAAGTTTTCTACAAACTGATGAACGGCTTACTTCTGATGCTTGAGATACCTGTGTTGTTTTTTGTTACGTGTAGATCTCGTTTCCGTAAATTTTTGGATTAATTCCAGTATGTACTTTTGTTACACATTTCTATAGAATAAGGCAGCTGTAGATCTTGCAGGCCTCCCATTCTCATATTACAAAGTCACTGAATCCACACGATCTTGAATAGAATGGATCATATTAATTTATTGTCAATTCACGATGAAAGTAAAAATAAACTCCATTAAAAAACATTCCACTAAACAATGCAAACCTAAACTAATACCGTACAAAATATGTGTCTAAAGCTGAAAACAGAAGCAAACAAACTGGACATTAAGGGCCGGTTTTACAATTCAAAGTTCAGTCGAGACTCAGGTAAACCAAAGCTCAGCAGAACCGCTTCTATAAAATACCGACGGGTTTTACAAGGGCGGCTTCTGTATGGTTCAGGAGAGTATAGGTTCAACCAAAATACGTGAAGGTTGCCAATGGTAACATTCATTATTTGACAGCAACGTGACTGCTCTGTTGACAGCTGGTTATCAGTTGATGAATTTGCGCAGTGAAAGTGATCGCTGGTGAATTTAATTTTTGTTTTTAATTTTATTATTTAAAATTAGGCACTTACAATAACTTCATAAAATAATTATTGATTAACTGATAACGGACCATGTTATTAGCATGACCAACATCTTGGAAATTTCCTATTTCTCCATTATTTACATAAATAATAGCAGCCTGTTCTTCTTCATTAACTGGGGGTAACTCTTCGTTATACAGTATTGCAACATTATGCAGCAGTTGCCACAACTACAGCTTCCACTTTGTGTAGTTGTAGGCGAATTCCAAATGCCAACACAGGGAACCTCCTTTTCCAGATTCCAAAACACCGTTTCACAGGATTTCGGGTTCTAATCTGTTATTCATTCAACAGATGTTGCTCTGGACGAACAGGATTTGCTAAAGGTGTTATTAAGAATTGTCTAACAGCATAACCACTATCTCCAACCAAGACATGATTTCTAAAGTCTCCACGTTCAAATCTTGCTCTAATACGAGAATTGTTAAAAATAGTGCTATCGTGTGAGGATCCAGGCCATCTGACAACAATGTCTTGAATTTTGCAGGCTGCATCACATACCACTTGCACGTTTACAGAAAAAAATCCTTTTCGATTCCTATAAATTTCAGGTTCCTCTCCACCAGGTGAAGATACTTTTATGTAAGTACAGTTTACACTTCCAATACATCTAGGAAACCGTGCAATATTAAAGAACTGCTGATTTTTATTTGACAGTCTTCTGCTGTCTCTGGCATTTTGATAAATAATATGCCTAAAGTTGCGATTGCTCGACTAACTTTGTGAACTATGTGGCATGCAGTGGCTTTACTAATTCCTATAAAATCACCTACTGTTTGCAAAAAAGATCCGGTAGCGTAGAAACGTAACGTTACAAAAAGCATATCTTGTGGTGACACAGCATTATTTCCGCAAAATATCAATATTTATAACCCAATCTTGAATAGAAAAGAAACGTACCTAGCTGTCGTGTGTGATATTTCTTTTTGTATATTTTGCAAAATGAATCGTACAGAATTTTTTGACAAACGAAACCTTTCCAAAAATTCTTTATCACTCCACTTTGTAAAATGATTTTCTCGGAGTCGGTATACTTTATCAAAAGTTGTCCCCCTCGATAATACTTCTACTATGTATTTCAGGAAATTTTTTGTAAATTTTCAGATCTTCAAAAATTTAGGGTGGGAGGTTTTGAAATGAACACCCAGTATATTCTACAAGCGCTTCAATATTGAGTATAAATATCATTAAAATAAGCGAGAAATGCGGTTTTTGTTGGCTTCTTTTTAGTGAAACCATAATGGAAATTCTCTCTCAGCAGTTTACTTTTATATTACAGAAATGTTATTGAACGGTTACAAGTTAAAGATGTAAAATCTTTAGTAAAATTAGTGAGTTATTTTGTTTACACAGAAGTTTGACGAGGTTTGCTTTTACTGTCTCAGGAAAAAGAGTTCCTATGGAATTGTTAATTATACTATAAAAACAAGGTATGATATTGGATCAATGCGTGATAGTATTACATGCAATGGGATTTCATTGATACCACAGGAGTACTTATTTGATTGTATACTCACACAGCGGTTTTGGCTTCTGATTTCCCCCTACAAAACAAAGATTTATCATTGTAATTAATTTTTATTTGATTATAATTTAATTGCTTGTATGTACGTTTAATTATTGCTTTCTTTCTGTCGAAAAGAATGCTACTATAGGTTAAAGATACATTTTTGCTGGGCAGTATGGTAACCACTTACAGAATAAAATTATTTTTCACGTTTTATGAAAAATGCTCGGCAACGTCAATTTTTTATTTTAAAAGTACGCCTTCTGAACGATTCGCTTCCACAGAACTTATTATTAGCACAGATCAGTAGACAGATAGCTCACTGAAGCAGAATTGGCCAAATTACGCAGGTTGCATAAATCAAAGGCTGCAATATTACGATTTTATTAAACTTAGATAGCTGCGGGAAGCACGGTGTACGGTCGAAGACCGGACGTTGGAGTGTGGAAGGAGTACCGACTCGCTAGTTGTTTTTATCTGCACAGCTGTTATTTACCGAGAATGGAAAATTGGAATTTTATATCTCCTTGAATGTGGATTACACTCTTATTTAGAATATAAATATTTTCTATAGACTGTTCAGATTGACTTGCAGTGCACGTAATGTATTTATTCGTATGTGTCTCATAAGAATATATTTTATGGTTGTTATAATCTATGAAGTTTTTTCTTGATAGCAACGGAGATAATGAATAGTGATAATTATACTGGATGTAGTCGAAACGTTTAAATCCGATTTAAAGTCAAATTATAATTTTTTATTTTCCCCAGTAACACCTAATATTTTTAAAATATGTATTATATATTTTAAAAAATTTTAATACATATTTTAATATTTAACCCACATATTAGGTATATAGTTGAGAGTTAGGTATGGGCAGAAAATTCCCTAAGTTATTATAATTTTATATCCGTACCACAAAACAGAAGTGTATGAAGTCAATGTTTAACATATTTTCAGTTAGGTACGTTATTGACTTCGCAACTTCTTTAATATGTTATGTTTGTACAATAAAGTGCAAAGTTTGCATATAAAGGCATAAACAGTAAAACTTGTAATATACTTGACCGTAAACGAAACGTAATTTACGCTTTCTGTAATTTTTTGTTGCAACTAGGTTTCGTAATAGACCTGCGACATCCAAATGAGTGCTATAATATTCAATACTGCACCTGACATTTATGGGCATTATGTTGGTATTTTTTTGTTTGTAATGCCAACCGCTATATCATACCTTACATTATCAAATTCTTATTCTTTTATAAAAAAAGTTTAGTTGCAAAAAACACGCTTCGTAAAATATTAAAGCACTCAATTTTTAACACGTGTCTTACGAAACTAGTTTTTTAATATACTATTTTATGTGGCTTAATACACTTCTGCTCGGATACGGATATGCATATGTGTACTATATTAATTAAAAATAAATAATTGTTCAAAGTAAAGTAAAATCAAAAACATATCGGTCTTATGACTTATCTAGTAAGCTTTGGAAATGATCTACTCCTATTTTGTTTCCATTATTTGTTAGATTTTTTTTTTTTTTTTTTTTTTTTTTTTTTTTTTTGCTTTCATGGGCAGGTTTAACCCCGTAAGGCAACTCGGCCTTGAGACCTATTGTGCCCCCATGATGTCTTAACCCTCTCGACCCGGTTGTAAACGAACAAACAAGTCCGCGAGTTGGTCGAGAGTTAATTTACTTATACTGGGTTCGTCCAAACGAGCGACCCCTAGACAGCTCCGTCTCTCCCTGTCCACTGCCGGGCAGTCGGCAAGGAGGTGCACAGGAGTTTCTTCTGCTCTCCCACAGTTTCTACACAGGGGAGAGTCCACTCGCCCCATTCGGTGCAAATGCTTATTTAATGAGCAGTGGCCGGTTAGGACTCCCGTAAGAAGTCTCAGTCTGGTCCTGCTCATAGAGACTGCCTTGCGGAGTCTTTCATCGCCCGGATAAAAACCGAGGATTTTACAGTGTCTCACGCCGACTAGTCCATTCCAAA
Organism: Cetonia aurata; assembly: GCA_949128085.1. Taxonomy (NCBI): domain Eukaryota; kingdom Metazoa; phylum Arthropoda; class Insecta; order Coleoptera; family Scarabaeidae; genus Cetonia; species Cetonia aurata. Next base: position 26,667,488 of record OX421889.1, on the reverse strand, counting down.
AGGAGCGGTGACTAGCAGCGAGTTGAGATCTGACAAAGGCTTTGATACCGCCATAGGAACTACCGCACGACGGTTCTGGACCAGTGAACGGTAGACCACTGGCGCCTCTAGCTAGTTTGTCAGCAATTTCGTTACCTCTAATCCCAGAGTGACTAGGCACCCATCTCAGCGTAATGCTATGATGCTCCGCCAATTCTTCAAGCTTCCTATGGCACTTCAGTACCACTTCGGAAGCAAATTTGACAGCCTGTAGTGCCCTGAGGGCAGCTTGGCTGTCGGAGAAAATTTCGACCGATCCATTCCCATGCGGGCAGTTTAAGATGCTCTCTGCACAGGTCTGGATGGCTATAACTTCAGCATGGAAGATGGAAGTGGAGCCCCCTAAGCTGATGGCTTCGCCATTCGGTTCTCCATCTCTCCAGATCCCAATGCCTGTGCCATTCGGCGTCTTCGAGGCATCCACAAACCAGCGATGAAAACATCGCCATAGATTAGCAACTATGTCAAATTTAACCTACATTGTATCTTTTTTTTAACAAAATCCGTATGAATTTAAAACAGCTTATATATATGTACATCATGATGTTGGAGAGGTCTGTCAAGAGTGGCGTAAATTTAATAAATAATTGAATTTGTTACAAATTTTTTACGACTGAAGTCCGCAATTTTTTTATTTTGATGATGTTTTAACTTTTTCTACAACGATGAATGATAATTCACAATATCAATATATGCATATGGATTGCAAGAGCAACCTTGTCGTGAGTTTGTACTATTGTAGTAATGTAACAAAGATATCCTAACACGCTATTTACCCGCATTTTTTATCCATTCAGCACGCAATAAGTTATTTTCCGAGAATTTAAATAACTTCAAATCTTTAAAATTTCTCCTTTCCACAGCGTATACAGGGTTTTCCACGGTAGCCGTTCGTTAGAAGTTTCAGAGGTTAGAAAAAACCTGGAACTCTGGTTTTTTGGAATCCGGGGCTATTCAAGATTCTCTTTCATTTTAAAATATTTTCAGGGTCTTACCACTTCTGGTTATACCGGAAGTCGCCATAAACTTTCTTATTTTAAATAGAACACCCTGTATATTATTTCATTTTTAAATTCCTGAGAAAATTTTATGATGAGTTCTAATAGGTTTCCCTATACCTATTTTCAACTGCTACTTAGATATCTTGATTTTTTTGAAAATTTTGAAAGATGTAACGTTATTTGCAACACAGTATTTTTTTGCCCATTTTCGACTGGTAATAAACACTTCGAGGGTAGATGGAACCACAAGAATGACACTTTCGAAATCCACATTGTCAATTGATTTGTCGCATACAGGGTGTCCAAAACTGCATGACCAATTACAAAATCTTTAAAGTTGAAAAAGTTCTTTTTTTCAAATGGAACACCCTGTATATTATTGGATGATCAGATGCAGAATTTAATTCTGCATCGATTCGCTATGACTTTCCCTATACCAATTTACAACGGTTTTCTTGTTATTCCATATTTTTTACTAAAATCTAATAAAACTACAAAATCGTATCCAGTAAGCATTGATTATAAGAGGAATTACAACAAGTGACAGTTGTTGATTTTATGTCAAAGTAGTACAATTCTATTTTGCTAATTCTATGAAATACAGTTAATAATGGAGAATATTGAAGAATATTCGAATAATGATCTGCTAAATTTGTTTTATACGCACGGTGAATGTGAACGAATTGTCAGACGCACATGTAGATTATTTAACGAGCGATATCCGGACTTACCAGCAATGATTCCTGAAAAATTTACAAGAATTGAAGCTCGGCTTTTGGAAACTGGGAGTGTAAAGGCAACTCGTAATCACCGAAAGCCAGTAATAGATAAGTGTGAATGTTTTGGCTTATTTTCAAGATTATCCACGGAGTTCAATTCCAGCAGCAGCGCTGGAACTGGGCATATCAAGAACTTAAATTCATAGGATATTAAAAAAACACAAAATGCATCCTTTTTGTGAAATAACTGTACAAGGCTTACGCCTTGGTGATGAGGCAAGACGCGTCGCCTTTTGCGAGTTCATGTGCACAAAAATGACAGAAGATCCAAGATTCCTTTATAAAATTATCTGAACTGACGAATCAAAATTCAGCAGGCAAGGTATTATAAATCGTCAAAATATTCACTACTGGGCACAAGATAATCCACACGTCTTAAGGGAGAATAATCACCAGGACCGGTTTAGCTTTAATGTTTTTTGTCTGGTTATGGACAATAGCGTAGCATATCAAGTCTACGATGAAAGTTTAAACGGGGCTAGATATCTAGAGATACTTAGAGTATTTGTTAGTGGTTTTTTAAATACTCTACCTCCAGGAGAGAGAGCAAACAGTTGGTATCAACTAGATGGTGCTCCCGCGCACTCCACACTAGCTGTACCTCAACAATTGACGTTGATGTTCGAGGATCGGTGGATTGGGACCCTGGAACTGGCCACCCAGATCACCCGATTTGACGCCCTTGGACTTTTACCTGTGGGGTCGCATAAAAGAGCAAGTGTACTCTACACCTGTATTAACAAGAGAGGAACTATTGAACCGTGTTCACGATGCGTTCACCAATATAACCCCAGACGAACTTCGGAGATCGGTTTCGCGAGGAATACATGATAGAGTGATTCAGTGTTTGAACCAAAATGGTGGTCACATAGAACAATTATTGTAGTGATTTCGTTCAATTTATTTTATTTTTTCTTGTCATTATGTTCCTAATTTTTTTGTTTTTCATTTTTTACTACGTTTCAAATTTTCTTATGTTCATGTTTTGTTTCCATTTTGTAATTAAAATGAAACACATACGATGTTTCAGTTTCTGTCAAAAATCACATTAAAACAGAAAATATGGAATAACAAGAAAACCGTTGTAAATAGGTATAGGGAAAGTCATAGCGAATCGATACAGAATTAAATTCTGCATCTGATCATCCAATAATATACAGGGTGTTCCATTTGAAAAAAAGAACTTTTTCAACTTTGAAGATTTTGTAATTGGACATGCAGTTTCGGACAGCCTGTATGCGACAAATTAATTGTCAATGCGGATTTCGAAAGTGTCATTCTTGTGCTTCCATCTACCCTAGAAGTGTTTATTACCAGTCGAAAATGGGCAAAAGATACTGTGTTGCAAATAACGCTACATCTTTCAAAATTTTTTTCAAAAAAATCAAGATATCTAAGTAGCAGTTGGAAATAGGTATAGGGAAACCTATTAGAACTCATCATAAAATTTTCTCAGGAATTTAAAAATGAAATAATATACAGGCTGTTCCATTTAAAATAAGAAAGTTTATGGCGACTTCCGGTATAACCGGAAGTGGTAAGACCCTGAAAATATTTTAAAATGAAAGAGAATCTTGAATAGCCCCGGATTCCAAAAATTTAGAGTTCCAGGTTTTTTCTAACCTTGGAAACTTCTAACGAACGGCTACCGTGGAAAACCCTGTATATGTATGTATGCGCATTTATTGCGAGCGGTTACGGAGATAAGTGTAGAAGTCAAGCAGAAGTTGCTACTTTTAATCAGAAGTACTATGAATTGCTCAAAATTTCACAAGCAACCCTTTGCAAAATTCATTCACAATTTAGAGAACTTGGATATGTCCATCCGATAAAAAGAAAATCCCATTTTGAGAAAAACGATGGGAAAGTAGATATTTTATTAAGTGTTACAGAGAATCCAATATCAAGTTCACGTGAGATAGCTCGAGAAAATAAAGTTAGCCACCCAACTGTTTTAAAATGTTTCCATCAACAAAAACTTCATGCCTATAAGATGATGTTCCTACAGGAATTAACCGAAGATGATCCAGATTGTAGAACATAGTTTCAGAACTGCATATATAAAAATAAGTTTGCGGTGTAGAGTATTTGATCCTGAATCACTTTTATCTAAAACATATTTCACTTAAGTGGACAGGATATACAAAGAAAAGTTTATACTCTACTCAAATTTTAAAGTATGATTAATTGTGTGTAATTTAGTGCTGCTTGTATTTAAGTTAAGAAATTTAAAGTCAATACAAGTAAAATGATTACAGTGACAGTATTATCCGCTTGAAGTTTATAATACATACTTTTAATTAAATTAAGTGGTAAGTTCTTAAAATTCTAGGAGGTCTAAAACGTTTGATGATGATTCTTTAATCATTTTAATAAAAATTAAAAGGCAATTAGATATCCCTCAATCGACAATATCAATGTCCATAACCTTCAAACAGTGGAACTAAAAAAAAACCTATCGCCCTATCTTTCTGTTGCGCGCACATACACACACATAAGCACACTATCACCCCCTCTAGCAGAATCAGAAACAACTCTCTTCATCTTACGACGATCAGGCGGAAGCAGTGCATAGCTTCGATCTCCACACGCACTCACACAAACGGAGCCAAGAGAACGACCTCGGCTACCGATCTGATTATCAGACCTCGATGCCGCGATTAGGTCAGTCGGTCCACAGAGCAGGTAGAAAATTACGTGTACGTGCACCGGACCGCAGGCCCAAAGAAAAAAAGAAAGAAAAAAATGTTCTCACACGGAGAACAGGTAAAAAATATCCTGGATTTTTTCCTACTTGCTTTAAAGCCACCAAGAAGACGCATGTTTTCGTATAGTATAGGAGGAAGAGGTGAAAGTGATTCTGTAGAGTTCATCTGCGCGAGGAGATGATGGCCTTTTTATCGAGATTTTTTTCTCTCGTTTTTTTCGTCCGAGAGCAGAGGGCGCTGGCCCTGTTTTATGAATGGTACTATGAACGTATATATGTGACGTTGGGATTCGTGTGTTGTTGCTTTTTTGGTTATACACAGACGCTGTTGGGGGTTAATTTATTAGCTTGGCTCGTGGAAAATCGTCCGGTTTCTTTTTTTTTCTTTTGCTTTTACATTTCTGGTGCGGACTAGTTGAGTTTTTTTTTTGTTATGTCAGTCGCGTTCTCATTATGTAGGTCAATCTATTTTTGGTCGTATGCACATCCTACATGTTTGTATAATACAAGTTTTGTGTTACACTTATACCATGTGGCGGACAAATGAAGAAATGGTGGCGATTAGGTTTCACGGAGAATGAAGATCGGAACGTAATAAGGAAGCCAAAAAAATAATTACATATACATAATCTGTTTAAGTCATTAATGGTAACTACATGCTACAATATTGTATTTGATTCACACTTTATAAATAATAAAAAAAAGGGAATAAATGCAACATTAATTTATTGATCCCCAAATTTTATTTCCTGGGTTTAACATGTTCAAAAATAACGTACGCAACTGTTTTTTGAAAATATGGCTGATTCGATGTACAGGCTGTCCCACCGAAAAACTTTTTCTACAAGAATGTTATAGAATCTAATACTGCATCACCTAACGAACAATTTATTGGATTATTCAAAATCATTAATTAACTATGAAATCTTGCATGAGGTATCATAAATGTTTAGCATGGATTGAAAGGGCTTTATGTAAGGGTTAATTTAGCGCAAGCAAAAATATAGGGTGCTATTTAAAAAAATCAAGTTACCTTGGGTTAAAGTTAAGCAGATGTTCAGGACCATAGTGGACAGCTGTATACAATTACATAGATTTTAATTTCAATATTGAATCAAACTAAGTATATATGTATGATATTTAAAATATGAATGTCTAAAACAAATGCAAATATAAATCACGCCGCCTTAACCGATGCTTTGCATCGGGATTACTTTTGACAAAAGAGTAAATAACATACGTTGTTAATAAAGATAGACATATACTAGTTTATATGAAGTCATATTATCCTTTCTGCGTTGAATTGAAACCTGAAATAATATATAGGGTGTTCCATTTAAAATAACGAAGTAGGTATCCGTTTGCCTACCTCTGGGACACTCTGTATAGTCAACAATATTTTTAGGTCATGCAGCATTGGATTCTATAACATTTTTGTAGGAAAAGATTTTTCTAAAATGACAAATAGACCTGTAATTCAAAACCCAGTCTTCGGTGGGACACACTGTACAGGCTCATTCATTAAGGGTGGCCGCCGATTATATCTAGGTAACGATTGCTCTTAGAGCTTAGAAAAAAAATTATACTAGTAAATGTGGTCTTGAAAACATTCTTAAAAATATTTTTCAGCTTCTGAAGTTGCCGCAAGATGGCGTAATTTGTTCTTTAATTACATACATTTATTATTCGGTTACATAATTTTCTTTTACAGATGTTGGTGAAAAATAAATGCAAAATAAGCAAGCTCATAATTATGTATCTAAAAGTTTGGTTCATTATACCGTGAGATGGCACCTATTATAAAGTGGTCTTTTTGTCCCACAAAAGTTCCTGTATCCTTAGTGAATACAGAGCCGTAACCAGAATGAATATGCGGGGCAGGCAAAATAAATTTTTGGGAAGGCTTAACGCGACTACAATTTATTCTTTTAAATTAACATATATAATAATATTATCTTTGGGCATATAATAATAATAATAGATAGCTCTTTATCGGCGCTGTATAAAAATAACATAAATTTATGTATTCATATAAACCAGCTACAAGTAATATAATACATATTAGGGGAAAAAACAAACTTAATACTAGTAAACAGAAATAAACGCCCACTAGGTGCATATAAATAAAAGATATACAGCAACCAACAGTTCAGGATCAACCGCTGACCTTCCTCCTGAACACCTATATTACCTACATTACAAAGCAAACAAAAGAAAAAGCAAAACTGTACTATATAAAGCCACATCCACCAAAATCAAAACAAAAGGATGAAAAGTATTTTTAAACAATAATTACAGAGGTAATCATTGTGTAAGCGTTTAGGGACCTGACGGGGAAATGTCGGTGGATGCAAAGAACGCAGTTCACACGGAAGTTCATTACATAACTTTGCAATGTTGTAACCAATATCTTTTAAATACTTCAAGGAGATGAGGTAGAGGAGTGCCCTTAAATCTAATATTCATATTATGAACATCCGTTCTAAACTATACTTTTCTGTCAAGATAACTAGGCTTCCTATCAAAAATAATTTTACGGTAAAAAACCATAGAGTCATATTTAGCACTAACTGACATGCCCACATCAACGTGTGTGAAATACCGTCAACCTTTTTCAAGCCATAAATAAATTTCAGACGGGAGTTCTGCATACGCTGAATGCTTAGTCGATTTATCTTATCTAAACAATGGTAATTAACACTCATACAAAACCTAAACCTAGGTGATACTAAAGAGTTACAAAGAATCTTCCTTAAATTAACATCTAAACAGTTCCTCCTACCGTAGAAGACCTTCAAAGTGCCATAAATCGCCTTGAGTAGGCGAGAAACATCCTCAAAACGAAGTTTTGTGTCAGACCATAGCCCAAGATCACGAGGTCTAGCGCATAATGCGATCACGTCATCATTTATTTCAATTGCAATGTCTTTGATGACACGAGCTCGAGTTTGTGTACGCCCAAATATCAGAACAGAAGTTTTCTTGGTATTAATACGAAATATCATCGAGAGATTTAAGATCGTCATTAATACGTGAGACAGCATCATAAAGGTCTTCCGTAGAAAAAGAATAATAGACCTGATAATAGACAAATGCTATCGGCAATGTTTTAAACACTTGACGATATTATACTTATATATTATATAAAATAGTGGAGCAAGGATACTCCCGTGCGGCACACCAGAAACAATTGGAAGGGGAAGTGAGAAATGGCCATCATAGAGACCTGCTGCGTTCTATCAGTAAGATAAGAATGTAAGAACTGAATTTTAACTAAAACCAACAAAATTAAGAATAGCAACAAGCAACAGGGTATGGTTGATGGGATCAAAAGCCTTATAATGGTCTAACTTACACCAATACAGTCACCTGATTAAAATCAATACTATGCAGCAGATCATCAACAACATGAGCCATTGCAGTTCAGCAGATATACCTATTGTGACCGGAATCCTGATTGCTCGCTAGGCAAAGTATCCCAGGTATTCAACAAATTAGATATTTGTTGGCTAACTACTTTTTTCCAGAATTTTAGGCAACACAGCCAGTATGTCATCTTGCGGCAACTTCAGAAACCTAGAAATATTTTCAAGGATCTGTTCATGACCACATTTACTAGTGTGGTTTTTTTCTAAGATTTAGGACCAACCATTACTGAGATATGGCCACCCTTAATGAATTACCCGGTGCAATGAAGTTGGCCTATCTTGTTTAATCATGTTATGAAAAGCGAAGTAACTTATCATCTTCTAAGTTGGAAAATCTACCAATTAAGTTTTCAAGCCACAGTCTCCACCCATCACAGGATACCAATTATGATGTGACTAAAATATCATGACAAATATATAACAATGTTTGCAAAAAGCCTTCCTTTAATACCAAAAACAAGCTGTTTAAAGTTAACTTCCCTTAGATTGGGTGCTATATACCCAATAACAAAAACTTTGATGAAACAATTAAGCAGTTTCGTGACAGATATAATAATACATTTATAACATAAATAAAAAAAAATGTTTGCATTAAAGATAAAAAGTTTTTGAAAGAGCTTTTACAACTGAACAACACAACTTTCCTTATAGAATTATTTCATTCTTGTTGCCAATTATTTGGTCATTAAATTCCTTTGATTAAAGGAATTTTGAAGTTGGTCATACTAGCTTTTGTGCAGCTTTATTAAATCATATTTCGCCTTGAGCATTGGGTAACAAAATTTAGATAAATTGCTTACGAAGATATAATCATGGTCATGACTGCGAAAAAGAAAAATAACTAACTTACCTGTGGACACATTTTGCACTGGTACTTCCTGGGTTGTGGACCTCCATTTTGCATGGCGCTCATCTTGGTAGCATTAATGGGTTGGGGCACTACCAACAGTGCGGGACTAGAACCAGCTACTCCCGGACTAGAACTACTGGACGTTGACCTACCGCTCTGGTAAATGCCCGGAGTACCAGCCATATGATGGTCCTCCATCCCTGAAACAATAAGACCATTGGAGAGCAAAAGGTAGATGAAGAAATTTCTCAATTGCTTGGGGATAAGATATTCTTAAGTAATCATTTGTTATGGGTGCAATCATTAAGAATTTAATGGTTTTTCATCAATAACATAAAAAATGATAGATTTATTTCAAAAAGAAGGTTCGCAGATATAATAAAGTTGCCTTTACAATATTTTTAGGCTGCATAGTGCATATTTTGTAATGTTGCATTCTAATATCTGGCAGCTTAAAATTATTTTCGTTTCATTCTTTATTCAAAATTTTCAAAATATTCTATAAATCAAGTACAAATTTAAGATGAAATAGACTAATATGTTTAAAATCAAACTCTAAACGTTTCTGGTCCAGAGGTTAATTACCTTTTCTATATCGACATAATATGAGAAAGGTTGCTAATATGGGAGACATTAACCTAACTTTTACTTCTCACCGTAGAAGTAATTAAAATATTTAGTGGATGTCGAAAAATAGTTTTGGGGATTAACCCTTCAATATTTTATCAATTTATCGTTTTTGAATGGTGTTTTTTCCGAAGATGTTAAACGTCACTAAAGTGATTCCGGTGCTTAAGAAAGGTAGCCCATAAAATGTTAACAACTATAGACCACTTGCTTTGACTTCAATTTTATCAAACATTTTTGAATATGCTTTACCAACGCGATTTTCTGGATTTTTGAACAGTTATTAGAATTATTACTGATAATCAGCATCATTACTACAACTTCTAGTAACTTATAGTTTTCATTGTTTACTGCGCAACAGCGTTTTACCTCCAATTCTAGCATGACACAAGTAGACACGTTCTCAATAAATATAGTACGAATCGCCATTTTCTGTGGCAGAGTTTCTCAAATATTCTTTTACTTACAAGGGAACACCGGCGGGTGTCCCCCTCCGATTTCGATGAAACTTAACAGATCGAAAGAGTACCTTAAAATAAGAGACACGTATTTTTTTTTATCGGCGGAACCGCACGATTTTGGGGTACAGCCACCTCCAAAGTTTGGACGATTTTTCAATTTTTGCAAATATTTCCTAAATTATAACAGATATTAAATTTTCTTCTTAACATAATTTGCAGCATATTGCATGGCCCTAAGGGTGGCGTCGTCCGTATTCGCAAAAAGTTAATAACGGGGGACGGGGTACCCCGTACCCCCCATTTTTTTACATTTCTTCTTTTTCTTATTCATCAAAAGAAGGCCGATTTTACATAGAATACGATGATGTATAACAAGTTTAGAAAATTAATAGTTGTAAAAATAGAAAAATAATAATAAAGCTTCAAAATTAATAAACTTGTCTATTGATATAAATCAAATGAACTATAACAGAAATAAGTTTTTATCCTTAACATAATTTCCAGCATAATACATGGTCTCAAGGTAGATATCTTCATAAAAAGCTAATAACGGGGGACGGGGTACCCCATACCCCCGCATTTTTTTAATAATAAGTTTATTCATTATTCATCAAAAAAAGATCGCTTTTATATAGAAAACAATGGTAATAAATTAGGAGGATTAATAATAAAAATAATTGTAATAATAATAATATAGTACATTAACAACAATTATTTGTTATCGTTACTCCGCTGTTCTCCTTACTTAAATATTTCTTAATTTAGAATTGTATCTACTCGACAAGCTATGGTCAAACCTTTCTATGCCTACTAACTTGTACTATATACTATACGAAACTTTTATCGGTGGTAGCAATATAAATCGTTTTATCAACTGCAGTTAGTGACTACGTTTTATATATTTCCTTAATAAAATGTTATTCATTCTTAGAATACCATAATCCTTTAGTGCGTATATATGAACAAATTTGCTACACAGGACGAAGGATTAAATAATACATACATATATATTTTTTAATTTATTTCAAATTTCTCGTGCAATGTAGGTGTACAATGTAAGTATTCAATGGAGCATAAATATAACTAATGTGTTTGTAACGATTATAACATTTCGGAAACAATAGAACAGAATTAGAAAAACATTATAATGCTTATAAATGTTTAAATACATGACATACTGTAATGCGATTATTGGTATATATGTATTGCAATAGCGAACAAGATTAATATACATACAGTAATTAAGCTATGTAAGTATTACAGTAGTGATAGTTTGTGTAAAAGTGTTTAAAACACAGATTTTGTTTGCACCATGAACACCGCACAATAGCTGGTTTATTGCAAATACTACACAAGGGTGTAGACTGCGCATCTTTGTTAAAACAAAACTCTACAGGATTTTTAAAGGGCCCAGGTCCTTTCCTCAAAGTTTCCACTCTTATACCACGAGTACTTGAATACGTCGAAAAATCTTGGGGAAGAAAACTGATTATGGGTTAGGGATTGCAACTTAATAATATTATTTCTCTGATGTAAATCTATCTCGTAGTTCATAAGGATCACTATATCCGAAAAAGTTCTAACAACATTTTTCCACAGTCTAAAACCATATACATCTAGAGGTTGTACCATCGCTGTCGTTTTTTTTTGGTATATTTAAAATGTTCAAAGTTTTGTCTTTTGGCACTAATTGCTGAAGTTCGGCAACACAATGCCTACTCCAAGAATCAATCAAAAGGACCCTCTTTGGCCCGGTATTCGAGAGAAAAACATCCGTTAGCCAGGTTTTGAAATGATTTGAAGTGATCGATCTTTTTTTGATGAATAATGAATAAACTTATTATTAAAAAAATGCGGGGGTATGGGGTACCCCGTCCCCCGTTATTAACTTTTTATGAAGATATCTACCTTGAGACCATGTATTATGCTGGTTAAGGATAAATACTTATTTCTGTTATAGTTCATTTGATTTATATCAATAGACAAGTTTATTAATTTTAAAGCTTTATTATTTTTCTATTTTTACAATTATTAATTTTCTAAACTTGTTATACATCATCGTATTCTATGTAAAATCGGCCTTCTTTTGATGAATAAGAAAAAGAAAAAATGTAAAAAAATGACCCCCCATTTTACCCCCGTACCCCGTCCCCCGTTATTAACTTTTTGCGAATACGGACGACGCCACCCTTAGGGCCATGCAATATGCTGCAAATTATGTTAAGAAGAAAATTTAATATCTATTATAATTTAGGAAATATTTGCAAAAATTGAAAAATCGTCCAAACTTTGGAGGGGGCTGTACCCCAAAATCGTGCGGTTCCGCCGATAAAACAAAATACGTATCACTTATTTTAAGGTACTCTTTCGATCTGTTAAGTTTCATCGAAATCGGAGGGGGACACCCGCCGGTGTTCCCTTGTTAGTGTTATAATTTGTAGCACAACTTACGAGTGCATATTACAAAGTGTTGCATAGTTTAGCATAAAAATTACAACAACTTTGTGAATTCAGTCTTATTTGTTTTGAGAAATTGTCTTGCAGAGAAATTGTATTGTAGTAAGCTCTCTTAAAAATAAAATGACCGTACTGACTATATTGTTGTCGCAAATTTTTTTACAAATTGTAATACACATTCTTATACACGTCAGACACAATTTTGTGTGACTTTTCATTACAAATTGCGCCTGGTGCATAAATTACTGTAATTTGTAGCGATATGGAATACAATTGTAACAAAATTTGCAAGTTTTCTTTTTGGGTGTAGAATCGCATTTTTTTGTATTTAGCCATCGCTCATGTATATCTTTCATCCCTTTTTTTATTTCGTACTATACTATAATAACCCTGTATATGTTATAGGACGAAACCAACACATGTATTCTCATGTCTTGTGGTGTCAATAAATTGTTATTATTAATTAAGTTTACAATCGTTCATTTAATGTTAACATAGTAGGAAATTAGTTTGTTTCCTTTGATTTTATGGAAAATGTCATCCATACTTCTTTCGTTTAATAACAACAGTGTAAATCAAAAATACCAAAAATGTTTGAAATTTCAAGACCAGATTTGACCCCCTAAACGTGAAGTTGTGTTAAAAAACGCAGCAATCAACAGCCCCCCTTGATCACTCCTACAAAGGTATCGAGTTGCATGTCATGGATAGATAGATAGATAGATAGATATTTTATTTATGTAAGACCACTATTCTCTAGATAATTCATTATTCTAACCTTAAAACACAATTCTATAATTTTTGAGATTACCGGTACTAAAGAAATTGGCCTATAGTTACTTGGGAGACTTCTATCCCCATTCTTAAATATTGGTATTACTCTAGATAATTTTAAACATGAAGGAAATGTACCGCTCTCAAAACAGTGATTAGTAAGATGTGCAATTTTGTTGATAACTTACATTTAGCAAATTTTAAAGAACTACTATTTAAATTGTATATATCTAAAGATCTGGAGCTACTCAGATTGTTAATATGATTCATTACTTCTGTTTCTGTTACTGGATATAAAAATAAAGAAGATGATGATACAGCCGTAGTTGTATTACAATCAAGCCCGTTATCTCCTAGCGCAGAAACTAGGTCTTCCCCCACCCCAGCAAAGTAATCATTTAATTGATCCGATGAAATATCGTTTAGCATAGTAGAATCTTTACTCGGTTTTATAATAGACCATGTTGCTTTTTGCATATTATTTGAGTTTAAGATTAAATTACTGTTATGTTCAATCAAGGTATTCTTTAAAGAGTCACGGTATTTTTTCTTATAATTTTTATAATTTGCAGATAATTCGGGATATTTTTTACTAAGGCTGTGTAGCATTATTAAGTTATTTTTCATTTCTCTTATGTTCTTGCTGTTAAAAACCTTACTCTTTGTAGTACATTTTATATTTCTTTTGGGGAAAGAGCTGTTCCAGCTATGAATTATACTATTTAGCAGAATCTCTGCCATTAGATCTACATTTTTCGCTTGATAGAAGGAGCTCCAATCAATATTGGATAGTGTAAGCTTATAATTGTTAATGGTAAAGTCATTCATAATTGCTACTGATTTGGTTTCCCGTACCATACTTTGTTGTTTTAATGTTTTATGTATAAAAAAAACTCCTTCATGGTCCGATAGGCATGGATCAAAAACAGTTACCACACAATCTACAATATTAGTGAATATGTTATCTATTCTAGTTTTTGAGGTTGGCGTAATCCTAGTATATCCCGTAACAGTATCGTGCATCCCAAAGCTCTTAAAACCTCTTATAACGTTCAATAAATCTTTAACTATCTTTAAAAAACAAAATTGATACCTCTGAAAGTTATATATGTACTACATGCTATATACAAACAGCGCTAACGAACTAAGCAAACCCGAGTGCGACTCTTCAATGTCGATAATCGCGTGCAAAATTTGAAGAACCTTAATATTGATCGGAACGCGAGACGGTTAAAATAGGCGGATTTTTAACAGGGAGAAGCAGAGGGGGTATCGCATAATGACGGGAGATCTAAACGAAGAGAGTAATTAAAAATGACCTCATCGCATCGCCAACAGACTTCCCGCGCTAATAGAGCCCGCTCACGAAGCGCTTGACGTATGCTTTCCAGCACGGTCTCTTATCATATTCTCTTGTAGTAAGTGACTGCGTCAAAGCATTATGGCGCGATTACGGTTACACATCTGTTTCTACAGCATATTCAGATGGCTTTTAAGTATGTAAGTACATTTATGTATGTGTTTACATTACAAATAAAACGACTTTATTGTTCATTATACAACGCAGAAGCCGAATGTGTGAATATCAAAGTTTGCATAAACATAATTTCAGTATGAACATTGTTGAAGAATGCAAAATTCAATTCTGATTGGGGATTGTTTTGGAATATTTTTTATCTGTTTTCAGCAATACTGGAAAACATACGGAGCGTTTACGAGTTCAAAGTGCTTGTTGACCTCAAACAGGAAGGTTAAAAAAATGCCTAAAGCTATTCTAAAGAATGCAATGACGAAGTGGTGCTTTACAATAGCCTTGGTATCTACTGGAAACGTCATTTATGTTATATTACAGGGGTGGACAGACTTTATCCTGCCAAGATCCAAAAATCTTTAACTCAGAATTTTGAGAGCCGTAAACAGATAAACGTTTTAATTATATAGTATTTAAATTTCACGGTCTTTATTTTCATATATCATTTATTTTAACAAATACATGGAGGTGTAGATATAATAAATATAAGTACTTATAGGCATTTTTTCTATTCTTTATTGGTAGATGCAATTGATGAATGTGTTTGTATTTTGGCTGCGAATCGTTGAAAATCTGGTTCATAAGTTGTTAGTGCCGTACGAATAAGCTCAGACAAATGTTCATTTGTCAACTGGGAACGCTGCTTTAATTTAATAAATTTCATTGTTGAGAAAAGAGATTCGCAGCAATACGTTGTACCAAATATCGAAATCAATTTACATGCTGCATTCTTAAGAAGAGGATATTTTGATTCAGCAACGAATTTCAAAAATTCTATTGAGGATTGTAATGATTTATGGTACATCTTCAATGCCAGATCCTCCTGGATTTCTATTTAATGGAAATAGTCACACAAAAAAAACAAATCAACTTCTTTGTAAGAACCCTATCGATGATGATCTCAGCGTAGGATAGTGCATTTTCTTTGTTCGAGCTTATGACTCACGCGCTCTACAATATACCTGCCCGTACGGTTTACCTAACAGAGTTAGTTTTTAGTTAGTTATTCGTCGATGTTCTTAGTAGTAAGATCGTGTTAATAAAACTGCGTTATTGGAAATTGTATTTTTAATTCCACAAGCCCTAATAACCAACAGGTTATGGGCCCAGTTTGCGACAGTTAAAGTGACAGTTTAAGTGCGGATTCAGTGTGAGTAAAGCGAAGTGATAAGCAGACAATGGCCAGCACAAAAGAAATTTTCAGTTAAATACTTGGATGTATATGTAAATCTAAAATTAAATTAAATCATATTTAAATGTTTTTCGGCATTGGCTAGAGCTGGAGTGAAGACCTAGAAGAGCCGCATGCGGCTCGCGAGCCGCAGTTTGGCCAAGTTTATTATATTATGTAGAATATGTGTTTTAAATAAATAGCAATTCTTCATCAAAGCATACAATAACACAGATTGTATCATCAGTGACACATTTAAATTTATAGTATATGTATTGGTCATTGCACTAAGAATACTTTACTCAGTTTTTATATTGGTCACTAAATTGTCACAGAAATTCCAGAGGTTCTCCTAAGCCAACTAACTATAGTAATAACTTTCCTCAGTAACGCCACTTGTCTTCAAACCTGCCTAATAATATTGTACGTTACAATTTCATGATATTCACTTCAGATAGGTCATCTTCTCTCGAAAATAATCTGAAATTGCTGATTCATTGCTTTCTATATTTCTTTCATTGGTGTTTTCTGCTTCTCCAGTATCTCCTTTCTCATCTTCTGTTTCTTCGGCTTCCTCTTTGATTCTGTTTGTATCTGCTCTCGATCCTTCATTCTCCGAAATTTCATTTATATCAGCTCTTTCGGGGATCCAATGTTGGTTCGAAAGAGATGCAGTAAATATTACATTTACCGCATCCCTAATCTGGGTACCTGGGCACTAACTCGTTCATGGCAATGAGGAAGCAGACACCCTTGCAAAAAGGCTACTGCGGAGACAATGTTGGAGACATTGGAAGAATTGTCCTGGTATGGTACATGCGAATAATGTATTTCGTTTAATCATGTTAGAACCCAGGAACTACTAGAATTTGACCGTAAAAATGTCAAGGTAATAGCTTCTGTCTTTCTCAGAAATCACCTAACTAACCAAACTCAGAAATCACCTACACAGAATCGGACTCTCTGAAAAGACTGAATGCCGGCTATGTTTGGAGGATGAAGAGACAATTGAGCATATCATCTGCCACTGCCCCGCCACAACGAGAATCAAGTATGACATCTTTGGGGAGGTTGACCTTTCCTTAGAAGACCTGAAAACGACCACATTCGAAATTATTCTGAGCTACCTTAAGGGTCTGAACTTGTTGGATGAACTTTAAAGATAACATCCGCTTTACAATAGGGTCTGGCCGCTGCGGTAGACGTCACAGATGATCGACCCATGCGGATGTTATCTTACCTCAATACTCAACATAAATAAAATATAGTTAATAGCATTGTTTACCGTCTCCCATACAAACAGACACATCCTAAAATTGTCATCAATTAATAATAATAATAATTCATGCTTTTACATCCCCCAACAGCTTTCGCCAATTACAGGGGACATCGGCCGGCCATGAGTTATTATTACGCCTGCGCCCGTGGAGCGACTTAAGGTGTTTGTCTCTCAGCATTTGCCAAGGAGTGAGGAAAACCACGAAAACCTCACTCTGAGAGCAGGCCCTGAGATTCGAACCCCGGACCCCGTGACTGATCAATTATCAAATAAAACCCGATAAATCCAAATGTTTTTTTTTTTTTTTTTTAATATGTGTTTTTAGGAGAGTCCAATAACTTTGGCTCATAGAGATCATGTGCAAGAAATATTTATTGAAAATGGTTAGGGGATTACAAATTAGACGATTTTGTCTGTTTTCTGTTGGATTTATCGGTTTTTGCATGACAGCTCCTCAATTGCAATGACATTTCATGAATATAATTGTATAGGGCTGCCCATAATAGGGATGAACATTTACATAACTTTGACGAAAGGTAACTTAATTTGTTTAAATAACACCCTATATTTCCGCTTATGTGAAATTAGTCGTGCTGTCAATAATTCAAGTACCGTACTGGAATATTTCAATAAGCTATAGCATGTTATCTACTCGCAAATCTATTTATTTTAATCGTTTGTATTGAGAAAAAGGTTAAATAAAACCTGTTACTCCATAATAAATGTAAATCCTATATGCTAATAAATCCCAAATCACATCTTAGAAAATCAAAAAAATCCAAACTACAACTTAATTATAGTTCTGATTTCTAGTTCGTCTTCAAAATTGCTTGTAAGCTATGTTCAATACATTAATAGTTAAGTACATACAAAATACAACAAGCAATTATTGCTACCAACTATTCAGTCACCCAAACATTGCGTTGTTCGCATCGCCCCATGTTTAACTTCGCGTTTTTGTATCTGCTGTTTGGACTGTGACGTCATCCACTGTTATATAACCACTTGAAGCCGGTGTTTGGTAGAGTTCACTGCACTCCCAAACTACTGGTGGGTAGCAGGGACTCTTTTTTTCGCAATGTTGTTGTTATACGTTGGCATATTAGTACATTGTACATATGTATACGAACAGTGAAGAGATTACAGAGAAATATTCATTTATGGAAAGGGTTATTAAGATCCTAAAAATAGCAATATCCTTCTGTGAATAGTGAGTAGAGGTATATTCATTTATTTGTGTGGATTTGTAGGATAAATGGAATCATTATTATTTTTTTTTTAATAAAAACTAAATGAATGTGGATCATCGATACACGCATCTGTACGGCAAAAAAAACCGCAGTAATGCTTTGGAAAACCATTAAGGTTTAATCGTCCAAATAATTAGTGGAAGATTTCGGTACCTTCAGATCCATTCTGCGATTTTTTCTTTACGTAAGAATGACGGCTAAATGGCAAATTAAGTGTTTTAATTATTTAAGAGTAGTCGAATGACTTTGACCTTGAAAATTATATATTATAATTACTAGTTTTGTATCCAAAATCCATTATCGATTCGAAATCTGATTTCATTATTAATGTTGTTACGAATGTTGTATAAATCAAGATGATTAAGACGACAAAAATTTGACATTCAAAAGTTGAGCGAGGTGTAAAGTTTCTGTCGGGAAAATTTTATGTCGATTTCCAATTTTTATATGTACTTTTTTACGTGCCTTGCATTTAGCGCAAATGATTTAGAGCATAGGATATTGTATGTATCGTATGCCCACTTATGTACATATGAGACAAATGGTAAAGACTTTTATTAATGATTTTGGAAAAAAGGTTACATAAAATACAAGTTCCTGATTTTATTTATTTACCTAGCCAATATTTATAGTTTCTTTCAAAATATTCTTTTTAATTGGATTATGCCTTGGTTAATTTTACATTAGGTCAGTTACAAGCTGAAAGTTTTAAGGTTTTATGAAAATGAAAAGCATTTCGATATAGTGAAGCGAAAAGAGATCTATGGGAAAATCAAATAAATGAAAATTAGTGAGAAATTAATCAGGGTGACGAGGATCAAATTAAAGGAATTGTAAAATGCTACTAAACTAAACCAGGGAATATCCAAGCTGTTTGAGGTTGGTCTCTTCCTTGGGGAAAGAGTAAGGCATGTGTTTCACCGTTGATAATTGAGCTTGCATATGGTAGGATAGGATACACCAATGTTGGCATTTGCAGACGGTCTCTCTAACGTGACAAGAAGTAGCGAGAAATTAAGGAGTTATGGTTGGTATGTTAGTTCAGAGAGCCAGAGAAGCGGGTCTGTATACTAACGAGTAGAAAACGAAATACATGGAATGTATGGGCAAGGAAGCTATTTCACAGTAAAATCTATCGAAGTCACTAAAAGAATTTACGAGGTCGATCTGTTCAAAATGATTGATTTGTAACTTTGAATATTTTGCGGAATTGGAGAGGAACCAGCCAAAAACACAATTAAAGAAGTTTCAGAGAGGAAGAGCATCTGCGAATACTGTTAGAAGACGTTTAACGATGATTGCTTGAAGACCTGCTAACTTCACCGATACTACAGAGTAAATAAAACAGCTAGCAATATTGAAAACTTGGAAGGAAATATGTCACCTAGATGATTTGGCAAAAGTACATCCTTGAAGATGGTTTAGGCACTTCGGTAGTCGTGAATATAATTGTTATTCTTTGGAGATGTTTCTAAGTCGTGATACTACCCTTTATGCAAACCTGACTACGTTTTAGATAGTAGATTATTCAAAAAGGATGTAATTTGTTCATATATGATTTTTTCTATAATTTTGAACATTACAGGTAGTAGGCTTGTCGGCTTAAGGTCTTTATACTCTTTGCGTCGTGTGAGTTTAGATAGAGGAAGTATCATCGCATGTTTCCAGTTATCTGGAACTAGTCGTTTAAACATACAAACATTCATAAGGTAGTATATTGGTGGGACAATATAATTTGATGATTTCAAGGGTTATTCCGTCAACACTAGTAGATTAACCCATTCGCTGTGAATGCCGCGTTTTGGTGGCATTGTGGTAGTTTGAGCAATGCGCATGGCTCCACGCACGTTGTACGCACATAGTTAAAAGTTAAATCACCTTGGAAAATCAGCCGTTTGTAGTTTTTCGAAATATTAGGCCTTCTTTGGAAGGGTTGAATATTGGCAATATGGCAACCAGCCTGGTCCTTCGGGCGCGAAAAGGCCTAAATTCACTGTAAAAAGCCAGAAAAAATCCTAACGGAGGACGAAATGTTGTACTACTTGTACAATTCAGATTCTGAATACGAATATGCGACTGCCGATGCATCAGAGAGTGAACAAGAAGATGATGATGACTGTGAGTGAGCCTGTTATGTTTTCTATTTACTATTATACAGATTTTCTTGCTAGTCGATATTGTACCGATAGAGGAAGTTATTGCGGAAGGTGAAAACAGCCAAACTGAGGAATTGATTGAAACATGGCAAGATGATGCAACCAGTATGAAGTATTGCTTTCACTTCTTTTAGATGACGATCTCTTGAATATAATTATAAAAGAATCCAATGAATATGCACGTGAACTATTTATTGCAAAGTAGGGCAGTGACAGGGCTCGAATTTGTCTATGGAAAGATCTAACAAATCTAATTTGTCTTTTTCAGATCAAATGGGACAGACATATTTATGCTTATTGTTAGATGCCTTCACTTTGCCCGAAATCGCCAACCAGGCAGACCCAAATTGCTGTTATTTTAATAACAAAATGCAGCCCTTTTAGTATTCTGGTAAAAATGTATCACTTGACCAGTCTTTGGCGTTGTGGCGCGAATGACTCGTCTTTAGGCAGTATATTGCAAATAACAAGCATAGGTTTTATACACATTAACAGAATCAAATGGCCTGATTCTGAATTTTTCGATATATACTAGGCAATTTGATGAAATAGGGGAAAGGGACACGCCAAGAAGGTTGTCCTTCATTAGCTGAAAAATTATGTGAATAAAGGACACGCAGTGTGTGCATGTACTCCAATTACTTTTCTTCAATTCATACGTACATGTTGTATTGCAAGTGCTCCGGAAAAAAGATGGCTTTTTATGATTATCGTTACCTGCAACATCAAAATCTAGGAAATCACAGATTTCCAAACACATTCCAACACGAGGACTCACATCGAACACACAGAAAAAGTGCCGTTTGTGCAATCAAAATAAAATAAGAAAAGAGACGGTGTACGAGTGCAAAGCCTGCCCTGAAAATCCTGGACTGTGTACTGAAACTTGTTTCGGTTTGTTCCATGTAAAAGTAATCCTATATCATTTTAATTTCACGTTGTCGTGGTAGTTCCGTTTATATTCTTTTTTTATAAACTGTTAAGCAATGAACAATAAACAGAAATTATTTTTTTATTGCACCATTTTTAATTCCCCGTAAAAAATATCACTGAAAATGAATATATGGCGCCATACACATATTTTAAAATATGGCGGCGTATGGCAATATTACGGTATCAGTCAATAAATATGTCATTATTGACATTTTTATGTTATTTTACAAAAAAAAGAAAAAACAAACAAGTTTTATTATTTACAGAATTATTATGTTTATAAATTTGAATTATTTCAAGTATAGTTCGCCCATTATAATTTTGTTCCTGGTTTAGAATTGATACATTGTTAAAATCAAATGTATGATTTTGTGTTATTTCATGTTTTTTTAAAGCTGTAAGAATTTTGTTATATTTGTGTCCTTTTTTCTATTTTCTAAATATTGCATAGTTTCGCCGATATATACACTATTACAATTTTGACAATTTATTTTATATACTATATGGTAATGTTTTATTTTTTTTAGTTTTCGATTTTAATTTTGTGTAAATTTGATTTTGTAATTTATTATTATTTTGATTTGCTATTTTAAAATTATAAGGTTTGATAATTTGATTAATTTTTTCAGAAAGATTTTTTACATAAGGAATTTTTATGTATTTTACAAATGTTTGACTATTATTTATAGTTTTTGTTGATTTATTATACAAACGGAATATTCTTTGTTTAAATATTTTATTGATAAGATGATTTGGATAATTATTTTGTTTTAGAATAGTTTTTGCTTTATTAATGGTATCATTTCGAAAAATTGGATTGGTTAAAGTTATAGCTCTATCAGCTAAACTAATAATAACACTATTTTTTTGCGAGATTGGTTGTGATGATTTAAAATTTAGATAACGTCCAGACCATGTAGGTTTGGTATACCATTTAGTTAAAATTTCATTAGTGTTTTTTATCACTTGAATGTCTAAAAATGTAATGCTGCTGTTTTCTTCAATTTCGACTGTAAATTTTAATCTGGGGTGATATGAATTAATTTTTTCTAATAATTTTTGTATAATTTTAGCCGTAGTTATGCCTCCACTGTAGTAATGTTTGGCCACGGAGTCCAGCTGGGGATGTTGTAATGTAATCTTGTAATGTTTTCAAATAAAAATGTACACGGCTTTCGTTTGTCTTTAATTGCTGTTCTATGAGGTAGAGTAGAACCAAAGTGGAAAAAAATATGTGAAGAACGATGTGAAATTTTTTAAGACATCTGACTGGAGATAAGAAGTTATGGAAGAAGATAATAAACCAAGCGATCGATCAGCGAATTTATATGAAATTTAAGGATCCTAATGCAGTTTCCTTTCCAACGTTTATTTTACCCTAATCAAGTTACTTTTCCACTTACTCGGTTTGTTTGTTATTAAAGTAGATGCTTCGCGAAAGCATAACTATTAAGGAAAATTGGACTCTTTCTCGCTATAGCAACAAGAAATATTCGCTTCACGTCTAGGACACCGCTCATATATAACTACACATCAGCATTTTATTAGAGACGACTGGTATAACAGGAAATTTAATAGCTGACGAATTTTTTTCTAATAGCAAAGACCCCCGGGGCGTCACCTCACTTTTCCCCACCTTCCCCTTGGCCCCTTGCTAGCGGTCCGCCGCGCCGCCTATCTACGTCCACAGCCCTCCGCTACCCCTCTCTTTCTCTTGATACACCTGCCTACGGTCGCCAAAAATTGCATGTCGATCGACAGAAAATGACCCGCAGGCATTTCTCTATACGTAGAAACGTGTATGTGTTTTGTACGTAGCTACGTTTAAAAAAATTATAGACGCGGACACATAGGACATAGACACAGTACACACAGAACTAGCCGAAAGAACGGACAGCGCACACAAATGATCCGGGCAACTATCAAGGCCGAATTGCATTCGAATCTGCTGGCTTGTGTATGCCAGTGTATATATGTATGAAATACTATGTCCGTGTATTGCTCCATGCGAGTGTATGCGTGAACGCTAGTTAATGTGAGCGATTCGAGTTCTTTGATGTGTTAACGTTAGGAGCGTATGTGTTATGTTGAACGGTGGAACACATGTTTGGGCGAAGTTTTTGAGAGACGCGATCGGCGTCTAAAGAGCTCCTTGTGCCTTTCTAATTCCGTTAGTTCGTTTTTAGGCGTAGCGGTCGGTTGGGAATAGTACCGGTCTTCTATTAACGAATTTCTACCGGTGTTTAATGGCGTAATGAGATTTTGGACGTTCGCGAAGAATGCTGTAAAGTACACGATGACAAATCGTATTAATACCTTGTATTTCTAGCATTAATATCTCGGAAATCTCGATTGCCGAAATCGTCAAGTCAATATTAAAAATTTGAATAGCGCGACAAAAGATTATCTAAGCAAAGACTGGTGTAAAATCAAGATAATATAAATTTTAAGATACCAAAAATATCTATCCAAACACAAGCGAACTTAAAATTAATTAATGATTTCGAGCATGTGAACTTGGAGAGGAACTAATTACTTTGAATGAATAGAAAAGCAGTTTATTATAAAATTAAGGACCCATTACAGTTTCGAATGTTTACAAACATTTTTGAATATGCTTTTTTGAACGGTATTACTACTTTTCGCATTTTAAATCCCAATCAACATAATTTTTGTCGTAGCAGGTTGGCATCAGTACCCATGCTTGCCTTTTTTGACATGATAAAAAGGAAACTTTAAGCGTGATAGTGCCCTGCTGCTTTTTTTTGAGACCTAAGGGACTAGGACATTTGGCTGCGTTAATCTTTCAATTTTACTTTCTAAATTGCATAACATTGGGGTTAGAAATTTGGCTTTGGATAGCTTAGGATTCTACCCATTGATGATGTAAGCAGAGTATAACGTGCGAGTAAATATTAATTCAGAAGCTTTAAGGGTTGATATGGGAGTACCTCAGTGCTCCATCCATATTGAGTTCAGTACTCTTTTTGTTGTGTGTTGCAGATTTTGATTTGTGTTCTAACAGCGTTCAACATATTGCATACGCTAATGATTTTTCATTAACTGTTTATAGTAACACATTTGAAAGTAACAACTGAAGTATAACTAGAAGAGGCACAGTGTGGTTTCAGGAAAGGTAGAGGAGTACAGGATAATATATTTATATTGTAACAACTGCTAGAGGAAAATACAAGTAATGATAACATAAATGTGGCTTTTATAGACATAGAGAAGGCTTTTGACTGTATACCAAGGGATCTGATATGGAAAAGCCTTGATAAAAGAGCAATAAATAGCAAATTAAAAAACGCAATTGCTAGTATATATCATAAAACCAGCAATTACGTCAGAGTGGGTGCAATGCAGTCGGAAGAATTTTTAACTAAGGAAGGATTGCGAAAAGGGGGAGTACTTAGTCCTACACTCTTTAATATAGTCCTTGATGACATCTTGAAAGAGATTAAAAAGAAAACAAAGAAATTACAGATAGGGTATAAAGACATCAGGATAGTGGAAATCGCGGAAAGTGCCTTTGCCGACGATTTGGTGGTGTACGCGGGAAATATAAAGGATCTGCAAGCAAATTTGAATATTTGGGAAACAGCTCTGAAAAAGAGAAATATGAGGATAAATATAGAGAAGACTAAAGTTATGTCAATAGGGAAATACGATGGGAAAATAATAATTCATATAGATGGAAAGATTATAGAACAAGTAGAAATATTTAAATATCTGAGGATAAATATACATCCAGAAGGTAAAGAGGAAGCAGAAATTAACAACAGAATTGAAAGTGGGATAAAATTATATTACGCAATGAACAACGCTTTTATAAGGAAGAAGGAGATTTCAAAGAAAACAACAATTACGGTGTTTAAGACAATATTTAAACCTATGTTGACGTACGGCTGTGAGAGTTGGATCTTGAATAATCAAACTAAGATAAAATACAAGCGTTGGAGATGAGGTATTTAAGAGCGGTTAAAGGGGTCACCCGAAGTGATAGAATAAGGAATGAGGAGATAAGAGAAGAATTAGGAGTAGAGCCGATTTTAGAAAGCATAGAGAGACAGAAACTGAAATGGTTTGGACACATGATACGTATGGAAGAGGAAAGACTGACGAAAAGAGTATGGCTGGCAAGATCAAGATACAAACGAAAGAGAGGCAGGCCAAGAAAAACATGGGATAGTACAGTGGAAGAAAGTTTGAGAAAAAGAGGAATATCCTGGAATGAAGCAAGAAGAATGGTAAAAAACAAGAAAGAATGGGCAGCGTTTATCTATAATAAGAAATAAAAGTGTTTTTGTATAGAATTTACCTTTACACCCATAGGTAATTAAGGTTACTGATTACTGTTTATAGTAATAATAACAATGGCGAGAAGGTAAGTAAAGATGCAATAATTTACAGGATTTTTTTTTTTAGTTGTCGTTTCTTGTCATTTAATACCGCTAAAACGAATATTTTACAATTTCGTAATTGTGGATATTAGTGTAAGTTTTTGTGTTCATTTTGACGAGGATTTAAACTGGAAACTTCACTGTAACAAATGAATTTCGAAAATTAGTTCTGCAGCTTACTTGATTGTGAGATTCAGGCATGCTTTAGAAAAATATCAATTACTTGCCGTCTATTATGCGCACACTGGCATTTACGCTTTGTTAGATGCATGTGGGACAACTCTACACTTGATCAAAGAGTTGCTATTTTCCAAATTTAGGATGGCGCATATGCTCTAACTCCCAAAACACTCGCTCGAATTTGCGCGTTCATTTTCGATGCGGACAGTAGGAAACTGTGAGAAACTACGTCGGCATGTGCGTTTAACATTGCTTTGGTAGTGTACTGCCAGCTCGTGCGAATGTCAGCGAGTTAGAGCGTATGACCGGGCCTAAGTTTTGCCTCAATTTAATCAACGCTTGCCGGTGCAGTATTTGGATGCTTTAAGTAGCAAGCCCTCTCAGTTAGCATTTTCCTTGATTTGAGTTAGGCCTGAGATTGTGTGCCTCATGCCATTCTATTTAGAAAGCTTTATTTTTATAATATCCATCCCAATCAGATTAGACAACATGATTCCAACCTTCTATTTACCAGATATTTCGAAGTAGAGATCACATACTAGATAAATTGGAATCAATCCAACAACAAAGACAATCCGTAGTTTACAAGCGAATTTCGTGGAAAATTGAGGACGCGATTGGAGCTGATCAAATAAAAAATACGTCATGGTCCTTCAAACAGAGGTATACGCAAAATTGTACCATGCAATAGAAATCAATAAAGGAGCTTTCAAAAACAAGCAACACACAGGAAGGTGATATTTAGTGTATCATTGAATCTCAAGGTAAACTTGAGACTGGTCTAGGAACTAAGTAGCCTGACAGGCAGTAATAAAGTCATTTTACTGTGGGTGTTTGGATATGTGGGAGTGGAAGGAAATGACAGGAAGTCGATGAGTTAAAAGGAAATGTCGATCAACCAGCTTAGGGCTTTTATCAATTAGTATAGAGTAACACGATATTGGAATGGCTAATGTGTGGCTGTAGTGTTTCGGAACATTCCATGGTAGACAGTCCCCACAAAAAAGGAAATAAATTGTTAAAATGGCCGCATTATGAGAGTGCATTGAACTAGATAAACTTAGTGGTGGGCACTATCGATAGCGACTATCGATAACTATCGATAGTTTTGACTATCGATAACTATCGATAGTTTCGACTATCGATAGTTGACCATCGATAACTATCGATAGTTGACTATCGATAACTATCGATAGTTGACTATCGATAACTATCGATAGTGAGCTATCGATAACTAACGATAGTTGACTATCGATAATTATCGATAGTTGACTATAGGTAACTATCGATAGTCCACTATCGATATGAAATCGAATGATAGTGAACTATCGATAATTGCTGATAGTAGACTAACGATAACTATCGATGACATAATATTCGACAGTAAAATAATGTAAATCCCTTATAGAACATTCAGAAATGGATTAGTTCAGTATTGATAAAAATTAGCCAATTAATTAGACTTGGTCCGTCTATTGATATACGGATAGTGTCTACCAATTTTTTTTCGCGAGATGTAATTTTGAGAACTGTCTTGTATAACTAAAAATAGCGTGAAAAGTGCTTTTAGATGATAATATGGATGGTCCAAAAGTAAGTGAATGTAAGTCGGGAAGATAACTAAACGTGTAGATACATAATAAATTATATTTTACAGCAATATAATGAGAATAATTAATTGCGTTACAATCATAACAGTAATATATTGTATAATTTATGTGAAAATTTGCGCAATTGGTTTTGCAGTCTTCTGACAAGTACTTACAGTGAGCGGCTTCTGAATCCCTGATATATTAGTCAACAAAAATTTGATTTTAAAAGTTCTTTACAAATGGCAATAAATTGAATTTGAATTTGATGATGAAACAATGAACCAAAATACTAGTGTTAAGACAATTTCCATTAGTATATTAGTATAACTATCGATAGTCGACTATCGAGAGTTATCGATAGTACTATCGATAGTTGAAAATATAGATAGTGCCCACCACTAAGATAAACTAAATATCGATAGACTTCATAGACAAAATAAAAATATTGAACTAAGACACAGCGAACTGTTAGTACTATATTAATATTGTTCTTCACATGGATTCTAGATTAAGCAATATTTAATGAAATTCCTACACTTAAATAATACAAAGCAGGAGTCGGCAAATTCTTTCACCACAGTTAGACACTTTTTTCCTAAAATAAATATAGCAACTGAAAAATTGCTTTGTAAGTAGGTACATCTAAACGCCCAGATACACCTTAAACCATTCCAATATAAGTGTTATTACTTTCGTTTTAGAATTTTAAAACTGTTTCTGATAAAAGTAAAATTGCTTTGCATATAATTTTTATCCTGCAAACGCTTAGTAAATACTCAAAACAAAATGATGGGGTATTTATTTTTGTTGAAGAAATAGTGGAATTTCCACTTAGAGGAACCTTGCTTTCACAGCTATAAGGCGGGAAATTAAGAAAAATATGTTTTGTGTAAAAAAAAATTGCTGAATAACAAAGTTATGGATAAATTGAACCCGATCGCGGTTTCTTGAAATGAATTCATCTGTCTTGTGTGTTACTGAAGTAGTTATGCTTATAATTTTTATCTGCTAGCAGAAATATAAGAAAGATAGTTTACTTTATATACGTATATAAAATTCTGATTTTTAACTCGGATAATACAAAATTAATGACAAATCTTGATTTAGTGATTTCTATGTTAACACTAATAAGCAAGGACAGAAGAATATTAAAGGTACAACACATCGAATTTGTGTAGACATTTCTTTTAATAATGGATATCAATATATGTAGATTATATTATAAATCTATCTACTTTTCGTATTAACATAGACATATAAAACAGAGAAAATAAAATAATAATAAAAAAATGCTAAAAGGATGACTTACAGAAATTAAAGTTACCTTTCTGCATTTGGTTCTGGTGTTCGGTCATCTTGGCTTCGTACCCTTGCTTGTTGATACCCATCGTGTTCCTCGTCCAGTTAGGGTAATCGTCTTTTCCATGCTGGCCACATTGCTGGAACAAAATAAAAATAATTTAAATATTTGGATAACAATTACAAGGAATGATGGTGCTAAAACACAACCAAATAGTGGAAACATTGGAACAAATTTATGGATAGCCACTTTTACTGTGTGCAAAATTATGTGTAATTAGTTAATATCTATGTATGTAGCTTTTAAATGCGGAAGTAAAGTAGTAAAGTAAAAGTAAATCTGAGAGTTTTCTATAGGGTTGCCATTTTGATCACTTGGGGAGATATTGTGTGTTATTCGTAATTGCAGTGCCAAACGTTCGCCAAAGTAAGTGATAAAAAACTGATATATGCCAGTCTTGGCATTACCCATCTGTTTGAGATGATATCTCATAGGGCAATGTGTTTTAGCTACGAGTTGTCCGGAGATTTATTTCCACTTTCTTATGCTCTCACTGTTGAAGTTCAATCCAGTTTAGCCTGGATTTTGGAAACATCCAGAACAGGTTCTGGTCCTTAGAGATGACTGCTGTCCCCTCGTTTGACCAATTGATCACCCGTCTTGTTCTTTTTAATGTGCAATGCTCTGGCATCCATCTTAGTGTGACTTTGTCGAAGCCAGCCGCACTCCCTTATTTAAGCACTTCTATACCAGTCTAGATTCAAAGCTATTGGATTTTAGGGAATTCAGCGTCTGGTTATCAGTGCAAATATAAATGTTGCATTCCTTTATCTCTTTCTTAAGGTTTTCTTGGGCACAAACATCCATATTCCTGCCTGAAAGATTGTTGAGGTTTGCCACAAAGCTAGTTGTGCCCAAAAACTTCGAGTTACACTCATTGTTTCATCTTGGATCCGTTGGTGTACTAATATTGTAGAATAATATTTCACAGAAACTATAATTTCAATAGAGAAGTGGTAGTAGGTACTAGCTGTACTCGTTAGTACCAAAAGTTGAAATGTTACTGGGAAGGCAGCCAAATTGATCAAATTAAAAGGATTCCTTCATATATTAATCTGAGCTTTCGCTAAATTTTATTAGCTTCTTTAGAGATACATCATACTCCAATGCAATTATTGTAAACTTTTGGTTATAATTTCAATTACTTTCAACTTGACAATCAATTACGCCCATCTTATATTAATTTGATAGTAAATTCGTATTGATCGATCACTTAAAAATTAAAATTTAAAGTATTTTATTAACTATTTTATTTGATAATATATAAATATATGACCTCTAAAAAGAAATTTACGTAATAAACTGGCGTTGATAAATTACATTTCTATAAATATAACCAATTATTTTTATTAAAAAAACATACATAAATAAAGTTTATTTTGTAATATGAGTGAATTATTATTTGTTATTTTTCACAAGACTGAATTATTTGCGGAGAACGTACCCAAGTTCTGAGAATTTACGAGTCTAGGAGCTAGGCGTGTTATTCATGCATTATTTGTATTTGGATAATGCCATTAACATTAATAAGATATTTCTTTTTATATTTTTTATACAGAACAAGTCAGAAACTGGAAACTGAGGAGGAGTGGAAAATATTGTGGAAGGTATAATAAATGCGGCAGAAGGAGTATTAGGCCAAAAGTAAAGCTTCGACCAGGAGAATGGAGTACGGAAGATAAGTGATGATCGATAAGGATTCAGGAGCGGAAGATCCAGGGTGGACGCTATCCATATTCTGAACCAAACAATAGCAAAATACTAAGAGCGCAATATAGAGCTGCACATACTATTTATAGATTTTGGACAAGCATTTGACAAAGTAGATCGGCGAATACTAATAAAATAAGTGACAAATATACCAATATACCAGCAAAACTAATACGATTGACTAAAATGATAATAATGTAATCACGGGCTAAAGTGTTAACAACAAATGGATCAACACAAGAAAGGACGTAGATACTTTCGAATAATTATCAGTAACACTCCAAAAAATAATTGAAAAAAACCAAACAACAAAAAAAATCAAAAGAAGAGAAGAATGTCCATGGATAAACGCACACACCTACTGAAACAAATCAAAAGGAGAAACAAACTATATAAAAAAAAAACACATAAAACACCCTCACAATGAAAACTATAAAACCGCATACAGCGAAGCAAAGAAAGACACACTGGACATGATCAAGAATGAAAAAAAAATTATTATATAAAAAAATTTGAGAGATTTAGAACCGATCCACCAAAAACATGGAATTTGATAACCAGAGAAACGAACAAAAAAAAATACAAGTTGTAGACAAATTCAAGACATAGAAAAGGAAGATACCACAGTAACAACAAATCCAAATGAAATAGCTCAAGAAATAAATAACTATTTCGTGAAAAAGCTGGCAGAAGAACAGCTTGCGAAATTGAGAAGGATGGCACCAACAACAAACACCGTGAAACTAAAATCATAATTTAAAATGAGAAAACTAACTGAGGAATATACAAAAAATTATAATAGAATTGAAAGACAATAAGGCACCTGGATTTGATAAAATAACCTCCAACATCATTTTTGTGAAATCATTTGACCAACCGTTTGCCAAATCATTTGATAAATCATTTGCCAAACCGTTTACCAAATCATTTGCCAAATCACTTGCCAACCCGTTTGCCAAATCATTTGCCAAACTGTTTGCAGAAGATTGGAAGTTTAAAACTGAAAACTGGAAAGTTGAAAAGTTCACAAATGTAAAATGGTAATGACTCTAACACCTTATAATGACAACGAAGAGTGAAGACCAGTCGAAACACCAGGGCTACAGGAAGAATACCCATAGGTGATACAGCCCTTTTGACAATGTACATATTATTACTGGCTTGTAATATTGTCAATAAATAGTATAGTATAGTATAGTATAGTAACAAACCTTACAGTAAAAACAAAATAAATTAAAAACCACGACCAGGATCAAGATACCGACAGTCCGAGACGAGACGCAGTGCTTTCATCTCGAGACGAAGACAGAGGGTGGGAAATCAGGCACACAGGTTTCAGAATTTTATACAAATCACACCAGCTAAAGAGTTATTTGAGGTGGCACGTTTCAATTATTGAAATGCACTTTATTTGGTGAGTAGCAGACAGGAATTGATGACGGACCAAATTAGATTAGGAAGCTACATGTTTGATAGAGTGAAGAATTTCAAGTATATGGGAGGAACTGCTAACAGGAAGAACAACAGAAGTGTAGAAATCCAAGAACGTATTGATATTGAGCATATGGGAATTTACTTCAGGGCGGAAACGTAAGCAGAAACTTATGATCTACAGAGCAGCTATTAGACATGTGGTCACATATGCGTCGAAAACAATGAGTCTCACCAGTAAAGATGAAGAAAGTCTAAGGATGTTTGAGAGGAAAATATTGCGTAGGCTAACTGGACCAAAATATTATGGCCGATATATATATATTTATTTTTATAGCATATTTGACAAATAAAGAAATATTTACTTGTACAACTAGGTATCTTTAAATGAATGTATCGAAAATACGAAGCATTTTTTTTCAAGAACAACTAAAAGCAAAGATATTATGACGTCCACTAAGAAATACCCGGAAATTGGCAAGAAACTAAATCTGTTTATAGTGAAGTGAGGTCAGTGTCAAAAATATAAATACCATTATTCTGGGGAAATCTATATAGTTTGTTTGCAAGTATCAGGACCGCAAGCAATATATGGAAACGTTATATCTACACATAACAACACGCGTATAACAACACATCGGCATCCCAAGGAATATTAGAATAAAATCGATAAGTCTGAGTGCCGTACGAAATAGCAAAATGAGAGACGACCGAGAAC
Source organism: Cetonia aurata (assembly GCA_949128085.1). Classification (NCBI taxonomy): domain Eukaryota; kingdom Metazoa; phylum Arthropoda; class Insecta; order Coleoptera; family Scarabaeidae; genus Cetonia; species Cetonia aurata. The sequence continues at coordinate 26,634,651 of OX421889.1, read as the reverse complement.
GGGCGGACGAAATGTCAAGGCCTCCTCAAGCCAGCGTTCAGCCACGGCCAGGCCTCGCCACGCAGGTCGAACGAATATTCGGTTAAGGCAGTCCTCGTTTCGGGCTATGCGAAAATATCGATTATCCCAAACGACCGGCCTCTAAGCGAAGTATACGGCCGAATTTTATATATAAAGTTCGCGTTTTCCGTTCCAGACTTGTGCGTCGCGAAGACATTTTATTTGAGGTAGATCGCGAAAGCAGGAAAAAAAAAATTTTAGCGTCAACAAATTTTAACGTTCAGTTTTTATAGTTATTGTATCTGTTTTTTTTTTCTTTTCAGTTCACGAGGACGATGAAACAAAAAAAAAAAACAAGTGATCGTGCATTTAATATTTAATTTTAGACAATAGGAGTCTTCTGAATACATTTCTGGATTGGCTTCCGCCGATTAAGTAATTTAAATGAACGCTTCTAAAGGTGTGGCTATAAATATGCATGGAGTGATTTGTTACATCTATGGAAAGATTTGGCAGCTGGGTTTTTTGTTTGGTTGAATTTAAAGATTGAAATAATACCAAGTGTTTTATGAAACGTAGCGTCCACACACAGAGATGCCAAGTAATGTTCAGAGTGGGTATCAGTATGTGTGTGTGGTTGTGACGAAATAAGTTTAAAAATGCTTTTGTACTGTTGTCCTCTTTTAACACCCATTCTTACACATGTATTTAATTTTTGTTTGATGCATTCTGTTTTCCCTACAATGTGGAAGCAGGCACGTACCACAAAATAATAATCCAGCGACTTACTCTGATCTAAGGCCTATCAGATTGTTACCCGTTCTGTCGATTTGGAGAGACTTATGGATGGAACAGCAGTTGCGGTGTCACATTAACAATAATAACATACTACCGACTAGTCAGTCCGGTTTCCGAGCTGGATATAGTTGTGCTATAGCTTTATCCAAGATAACAGATGATATTGTTTCGGCCACTGATCTGGGTAATATTACAGTCTTGGTGCTGTTGGACTTCTCTAGGGCTTTTGATAGAATCAATCATCCTTCACTGTTATCTATATTGCATTATATCGGTTTGGGTCCTGATGCTGTTCAACTTCTCTCAAGTTATTTGGAACGTAGAAGTCAACAAGTACATACTAATAAGGGTGCTTCAGACCTCATATTCTTAACGTCAGGCGTTCCACAGGGTTCTTGTTTGAGTCCCATGTTGTATGCAGTTTATAGTTCGCATTTTAATTTTTTCCACACATTCTTCTGTTCTTATCATTTCTATGCTGACGATACTCGGCTTTATGCATGGTTTTCTCCTTCTATTTTTTAACAAATTTTATTATCTTGATTGTATCATCTATCTCAAAGTGAATGCATTTTATACAGGCTGATTTTAAAATACACGTTGAAAAAAATTGTTGAAATTATAAAGGTAAAGCAATTGTGTGTATAATTGTAAACGAAAAAGTGTAAATGGTGATCTTTCTTTTTAAATGTCCCAACTTTTGAGAACTGCGGTGATGTGTTGAGGCAGATTCGTTTCTGTTAACGATACGTGAGCATACGTAGATAGACCGCACCACGTGCACGATACATTTAGTTTGTTCACCATAAGGATATCGATGACCTAAAACGTCGAAGCTAGTATCGTTGAGAGCATGCAATGATATTTACGCTTCACCACACATGAATACCATATCGGTTGATTCGATACTTGTGTACCGTAGCATTTTGATAAAAGAAAAACAGGTGAAACTAAGAGAAAAGTGCGGCACACTGGCGCGTTACACGTAAAATAGCACAATAGGTAAAGTTCTAATCACGGTGTTCCATTCGTTAGTCGAACAAAACTAAACATTTTCTGTGATCATTTCGATAATTGTATAAACTAAGCAAATTCGAAAATAGAAATCTTGACGTTGCAATAAATAGTTATCTACTTTCCTGATTTTAAGCTTAGGCGCACTTTTATGAGTTTAAACTTGAACTTCATCATACAAGTTTAAAATAATTTTGTTACTTTTCAGGTGAGTTTTATATAAAATTAAAGAGAGCTTATTCTGTACACTCTAAAGTTACATTGCTACACTTTAGAGTGTAAAGAATTTGTGGTTTTAATTTGATTTCGCACCGTTTTCCTATCAACAGATTTCTTCAATTATTGTTCTGGTGAATCACGACGTATGTTGTGTGTAAAACCAGACAGACAACGTCAGATTTTTTTGTGTGTTGACTCTCGACATCACTATTTATCATGGTTGTGGTAACTAACAGCATAGTTATTAGTAGACAAATATTAGTGAATCTATTTGCATATAACGAACAAAATTAATACCTAAACATAAAACACGTAGCTGTATATATATACATATATCTGTTAAAACACGCAGATATGTCAAGCGTTTATGCGATGATGCTACAGACTAAACGACTACGTAACACTCGACAAGAATCCGATTTCAGAACGCTTTAAAAAGGTCATGGTGCATGGTCAGCTAGTTGTATAATAATTTACGACTGTTTGTGCTGATCAAGATATAGCAATTCGATAAAATTATAGCTTTGTCGTTAATATTAAAAAAAAAAAAGAAATGCAGAAATTTAATCAATATAGGGGGTAAATAGATGTGTTATAAACTTTGAGAAAGGATCACTCGCCCAAAATATATCGAAAAGCTTTTATAAATATGGGTCTGCAACTAAACGTTTTCGAAGACATGAAACATTTTGCGTTTTTATTATGTGCTGACGAACACAGAGGCGGAGCTTATTATGGTTTCGCGCTCCCGCAATTTGAGATTTTGCGCCCTTTTTTCATACCACAACGCTAATTTAACTTTTATTGCTGCCACATGTTATCGTTTAGAAACTTTACTAATTTATTTTATTCACTGTTTTATTTACTAGGTACATAAATAATAAAATAGTCCCATGTTATATAAATACTTACTAAATTTCTGTTGTTAAGAAGTCTTTAATATTATAAAGGCATTTTGTTTTGACAATAAGTAAATACTTTTTTTCATTTTAGGCTTAAATTCACTTAATTACCAGATTAAACATACATACACATATAGATTCAATAGAAACCATTAAAATACATAACTCAAAACATATCTTACATATCGTACTACATAATACTTACATAATAAATAAACAAAATCTAGAACATTTTTTAAAAATCCCAAAATAATCTAAAACTTCTTTCTGCGAGATTTGAGGTAGCAAAAGTATCGATAATTGAATCAAAATTAATTTTTCGAGCTGTTTCATTTTCGATACTTAAAATAGAAACTCCACTCAGTCTTCCTTGGGACATTGTACTTCTAAGGTAGCTTTTGATCAGCTTCAATTTTGAAAATGACCTTTCAGCGCTGGTAGTTGTCACAGGCAAAGTCGTGAATAGCAGATAAGCTGTACACACGTCAGGAAAACTGGCAGATAATGTAGAATGTTGGCAAAGAATGACTTTAGCCAGTTGTCTAATACTTTCAACGTTTTTAATTTGGTGCTTCATAGCCATCCGAAAAGTAACCATCTGTTGCGAAAACGAATCCATTAAATCTGAATTGTATTCGTCACTTAAGTATTTTGATAAGCGGTAAAACTCGTCATCACTCACACTATTTAATGTTTTAGGACTCAAAACGTCAAATGTTTTTAATAATATTAGGATATCCAATACTTTAAAATACACTTCTGTTTTGAATCTCTTTTCATTGTTTTCAATTCGTTCATCTTGACTTAGTTCATCAAAGTGAATTTTTGTCCGTCGTAGTCTCTTCTTTTCAAAATTAGGCTCTATGCCCCACGTATTTGCAAGTTCTACACCTGCATGTTTAATTTCATCAAATGAGTGTCTTAATCGTGTCAATTCCTCATACACATTGTTGAGGTAAGTTCCAGCATCTTTTATATCAATAGAGCTACCCTGTAGGTATTTACTCAGTGGAGCTACTAAGGACAATATTTTTGAAAATATTACAACTAAACAAATAAAATTAAAATTTGTAAGTTGGCTAGATAATCACCACCATTATCATATGTAAATTGCAAATTGTTAATATGGATTCCCTCAGTTTTGAATGGATTACTAAATAAGGTACATAAAAGAGCAAGATCTTCGTTCAAATCATCCTTATCTTTCAAAACAATATCCCCACGGTTCGATTTACCATGAATCTCCGGATTAATTATATGTCATGCGCCCTTGGATTTATTGACAGCTTTCTTCAATAATTTATCATTAAAGTAAAGGTAAGCTTTCCTGTTCGCGGACACAGTTATACGAAATGCGATTGTGACATGGATTCTGGATTCTGTATTACTTGCAGGGTGGCTACTGCCACTGCATTTAGGCCTCATTAGGCCCATTATGCTTCCCTCGTCTATGCTGCCCCAGCTACGTTGTCAACCAGCCTATTGTCTTCACAAACGCTAGGACATTCCCCAGGGGAGTTTTCCTGACGCTGGCGATGTCAAGCCGAACGTCTCCAAGTATGGTTTTTCTAATGGATGATAGGGCAGGACAGTCACAGTGAACATGCTCAGCCGTCTCATCCTCTAACTGACAGTCTCTACAAATTGGATTGGTCTCTAAACGCACCCTAAAAAGGTGCGCTTTTAACTGACAGTGACCGGATTCCCATCATTAAGCGGAGGTTCTCTCTGGACATCCTCAGATAGTTCGATGCCGTTTGTCTATTAGGATAAGATAAAGTGCCCTTGGCAAAACGGCACGCGCAATTCTTATCCCAGGCTTTGATGAATTGCTCATGGGTGATAATTTTGATCTGGTCACACAAGGCAGATACGGCAGGTCTTATAAACGGTCCGGGACTGTACAAAACTGTCCCGGATCCGCGTCAAGCTAGCCTATCAGCCTCGTCATTGCCCAGATTGTCGTCATGTCTTTAGTCCAATTAATCGTGACTTTATTCCTTACAGAGATGTGTGCGATTGTTCTGTGACAGTCCAGCATCAGTCTAGAGGTTATTTTCGGTTGCCTCAACGCTTATACAAGTTGTTTGTTATCTGTATACAAATCAATATTTCTGTCCATAATCCTGAGTTCAGATACCTTCTGTTTGTCACCTCTGTTTGGAAAGCAGACAGCCCATCCCCGAGCGGGATTGTAACTTGGTATTAATTAACCAAAAAGCTGAAGTCGACTTGCCATTACATTGGAATAAAGAAATAAAAAGTGCGAAGTCCAAACCAGGTGCTTTTATAGTAGCGGATTGTGAAGATCCAGCAATTCTTCGGTCATGGACTAATCACAGTGAAATGCGCTATGTAGCAAAATACTCATTTAAAAATAAACCGATAAAAGAATTACGTATATCTCGGAGTAAAACTAAAATTTAATTTTTGCAATGTAAGTTATGCGGAGTTAGCAGTACGGGTTACACTTGTTCTGTTTTGAAGTTCGTTTAAGCCCGAGGTAGTGTTATCTGTACACTTTACAGAGTTAAAATACATACGAGAATAAAGTCTCAATAATGGTTTACTAATTTTTGTGTCACGTTAACTCTTTTTCTTAGTTAAACATTGATCGACGCCATAAGTTTTTCGATTGGAGAGATTATGATACGAGAGCGATATCAAAGAAAGATATTATATTTCTGCTTTTTGGAGTAGAAAAATTCTAACTACATGGGGTGTAGTTAGAAACATTTTCAAAAAGTTTAAAATAGTTCTGTTTAATGCTATTTTAACAAATTTTTAGTTTCCGTTTAATTCAACTACTCGGTATTTTTGATGCATGTATAAATAATGGTTATGACATTCATCTATAAGTCGTCTCATTTTTATAAATGCCAATTTAATTACAGAAAAAGTTGAAAATTCACTTAATTGAGAGTATTTCGAAAGTCTCATTAAAAATGTAAAAACCCGTATGTTTGTTTTTTTTTTTAGATGATGATGAGCAGCGTTTTAACTGGCTAAACTTGACCTAGACATATTAATTTTTATATTTTTGGGATGCTCAATATACAGTGTGTTAAAAAAAGGTTGTCTGATATTTTACCCAATTGTAGTACTGGTGGAAATAAACAAAATTCTTAGTCAACATGGGTCCGCAATTCAACTGTTTTTGACATATAATCGATTGCATATTGTTTTAGTAGGATAAAAATTTTCAAAGAAATTCTGATCGCAATGTAAATTAAACAAATGTATATTTAAAGTAAAACTAAAGAAATTGTTCTACATGTCCACCGTTCATTTCTAAGCACGCTTCACACCTTCTTATGAAAGATCGACGCAATCTTTCGAAAATTCCTGGAGTCCTCCGAATTTCCTCGCAACAATTTACGATTCGTTGCCTGAGTTCTTCCAAATAGTTTACAGATCGTGCGTACACTAATTGTTTTAGATGCCCCCAAACATAAAAGTCTAGAGGTGTCAGGTCAGGGGACCTAGGAGGCCATGCAGTTGGTCCACCCCGTCCTATCCATCTCTCTTTGTAATCTTGATTTAAGAAATTTCTAACTACGATGGAAAAATGCGCAGGAGCTCCATCGTGCATAAACCACATATTTAATCTGTTAAAAAGTGGCACGTCTTCCAACAAAACGGGTAATTCATTTCTTAAAAAATCCAAGTATACTTGTCCCGTTAAACGATTAGGAAGTAATACTGGACCAATTAAACAGTCTCCAAAAATAGCAAGCCAAACATTTAGCGAAAAACGGTTTTGGTGATGCAGTTCAACAACAGCATGGGGATCTTCATCTGCCCAGACGTGATTGTTATGAAAATTGAATATTCCGTCTCTTGTAAACCCAGCCTCGTCACTAAATAAAATCTGAGTCGCAAAATTAGGAGTTTCTGCCAGCTTTCGTAAAACCCAATGACAAAAAACCCTACGTGCATCATAATCGAGAGGAGCAAGAACTTGCACGCGTTGAATGTGGTAGGGATAGAGCTGCTGTTCCCGCAGTATTCTCCAAATGAGAGGATGACTGACGTTCAGTTCTGCGGCAAGTCTTCGGGTGCTAATATTTGGGTTGTCTTCTACCCGTCTCAAAATATCTAATTCTACTGCGGGAGAAGAAACTGATCTAGGTCTACCAGAACCACCATTAATTTTAAATGAACCAGTTTCGGACAGCCGGATATGAAGTCTTGAGAAAATCTTATCACTCGGTAACAACCGATTTGGAAATTCTTCGGCATACATACGCCGTGCTTCAGTGGCATTACCATTCGCACGACCGTACATAAAATGCATATCGGCCATTTCTGCATTTGTGTACTTATGCATAATTTGAGAACAAAATAAAATTGACGCAAATGATAAATAATCTGATGACAGATGTCTGACAGAACTAATTTTAAGTCACAATCAGTTGTTTGACAAAGGGAACTATTCTCAAAACCGAAAAATGTTTTTTTTTTATTTTAAAATATGCAATCGACTATATGTCAAAAACAGTTGAATTGCGGACCCATGTTGACTAAGACTTTTTTGTTTATTTCCACCAGTACTATAATTGGGTAAAATATCCGACAACCTTTTTTTAACAGGCTGTATATCGAAATCATTAACCTGGTTGTTTTGCAATGATTAAACAATATCAATTGAATTTGGTAAACTTGAACATGACTTACCAAGTATTTTTACCAAGGTTTTTAAACTTTTAATTAATTAAAACTACGTAAAACGCGTTACAGCAATTTCGATACTAACCCAAGAGATTTAATTGTAAGGTATTTTTTTTTATATAAGATACGCCATCAAATCCTTTCACATCTAATTTATGGTAATTTAACGAGGCGATCGGATGATACACGGCTATTTATATACGGCGTCCTTTTAAAATTAATTCATTTTTGCTCGCACGTCGAATTTTATGCGGTTATTTTAAAACCAGGAAGCGATGCTTTGTCTGAAATACCTGAAATTTCCCAAATTGGATAGCCTTCCTTGTTGGAGAGCGAATTATTTGGATGCGTGAGATAAAGATGGGTATTAAATAGCGTGTTAAACGTGTTTTAGTAATAACATTTTGACATTTATACATAGGTATATTATTTGGTTAACTTTAAATATATTTTATTATAAGACTCATTAAGAATCACAACACTATCTACATAGTTTAAAAATTAGGCAGATATTGTAGATATTATTAACAAATCATATAGTTGAAAAGTATCTATTAGTTTAAATTGATAACTAGATATTACCAGCTTTTAGACGTCTGGATTTTCGAAAGCTTGACCCATTTAAGTATTTAATATTGTCGTTAGTTATGAGCATCGAAACTAATGAAGTTGTTTTAAAGTTAGCATATTTATTTTAACTGATACGAATTTGTACGTTTAACTGGTCATTTTAAATTAATGTAAGTAAGTACCTACTATAGTCTATTTTGTAATTAGGAGGACTAAAATGAAAAGACGCGTTTACACAATGACATTTTTCAAAGCCAGTTTTGAAACTAGCTATGATAAATAAATGACTAATTAATTAAATATAGAAAACGCTGCAGAATAATATTTATTGATAAAATACACGTCATACTAAATTACATACTACTATTAAATTTAGCACTGATAAAATAAATGGCTCGATTATATCATCGACTAATCCATCTAACTCGAGCATTTTTCTTTCTTCTTTATTCTTTCTTATCACATGTTCTATACTTTTTTTCCAATTGTCCGTAGTGACATTCTGGATTGCCTGTAGCAAAAGTCTTTGTTGTCACTTAGTTTTTTATTTGAGCCCGTATTAACTCAATTAGGTTGAGGTCGCAGTGATAAGGTGGTAACCTCAACACAGTTTTGTTGCTGGTGGTACTCGGTATTCCTCAAGGTTCGATCCTCAGTCCTTTGTTGTTCTCCCTATACACCCGAGATTTGTCATTGTGAGTCGAGCATTCGCGGATCCACATGTACGCAGATGATATCCAATTGTACAAATCTTTTAACGCTCATGACTGGCAACTTGCAACAAACTTATTAAATTCTGATATAAACACAATCTACGATTTTTCGCAACATTATAACCTTCATATTAATCCATCTAAGTCTCAAGTCATTTTATTTGGCAAACCAAAAATTTGTAATGAACTTAAGTAATCTATAATTGTTAATATTGGTGATACCATTTTACCAGTGGTTGATAGTGTGAAGGATTTGGGCTTTGCCTTGTCAAATTAATAATTACATAAAGAATGCATACTCAAATTTAAAGGCACTTTACCCGCATCGTCCTATATTGAATACAAAAACAAAAATCGCGCTCTGTGAATCTTCAGTTCTTTCACATTTTAATTATTGTTTTTCAGTTTACAATCCGGCTATAGATAGGGCAACTGAATACCGAATTCAGAAAGTACAGAGTTCATGCTTCCAATACATTTACGGCATAAGAAAGTACGATCATGTGTCCCATAAACTATCTGACTGTGGATGGCTTAATATGAAGCAGAGGACGGAGTTACAGAGCTTATGCTTATTTCACAAAGTAACAATTTTTAAAACGCCGCCATGCATTTATAAGAGAATCAGATTTCGTTGTGATGTGTGTACATTGCATTACCACCCGTTATCGCAATCTTATATCAACACCTGCGCATAAAACTACCCTTTTTAAGAGATCATTTTCTTATACTATATGCACTTCGTACAATAACTTACCTGAACATTACAAAATACTATCTGTTGCTACTTTTAAAGCTAACTTAAAATGTGATTTGGTGCTGTGAAGCTAATCTGTGCCTTTGTGTGTATATTAAGTGTTTATATTAACAAAAATATATTCATCCATACATATATGTATTCGTTACGTTAATTACAGCTATGAAATTTCTGGCAATGCATTAAATCCTAAAGTCAAATACATATGTCAAATATGTTGTAGTGGGTAGTGGGTGAATATGCAGAATATACCATTGGCATTTCTTTCGTATCTTAATTTTCAATATCGGGGTTATTGTTGTAAAGCAGACGTTGTATGAACCTCACCCTGTGATTTGTTAATAATTGTATTAAACTATCTATGTATTTATAAATTGTAATATTGCATATAGCGAATAAAGATCATATTATTATCATTAAATTTATTCTCAGCAAATTTTGTTGGTGTTGTAGCTAATGCAGACGGTCCCGAATAGCAAGCCTACATTACTTTGGGGAGGGGCTCATTGAACGATCAGCCCAGACTATCATTTTTCCCTAGCACCATATGTACTGTTCTGCAGATGCTTAATAGCACCGCCTTTTGAATTGTCTCCCCTTTCTGGTCACACATCCTACATCTGTCATCCAGGGTGTTGAGATCTTTCATGATATGTTTTCTATATGATTTAGTGGCGATTACTTGGGTCTTGAATTGCGAAGACAAATCCCTCCGTTTCACCGTACAGATGCGTTCCTCTGGTGAGTCAAGTGAACGTGGCTTGGGAATCTACTCGAGGGCCCTCGAGGATAGTAGAGTAACGACCATGCCACTTCCACTGCCTCATCAGGGACTCGGTGTCGGTGATGTCTACTGGGTGCACGTAGGTGCCCTTCTCTTTGAGCCTGAGAGGTGTAAGGTGGTCATCCCTCTCAGCTTTGTTTCGCTCTTGCGCAGAAACTAAGTTCGTAGGTTATCTATCTGGCGAGCGTGCAGGTCAATTGCTGTGGGTGCTCCTCTTCCTCAATCAGCCCTTCGCAGGTGGAACCTCTCCACCGCACTCCGGGAGTGGTGCAGTCGGTGTTTTGTGAAGGCTTTCCTGGTTTCTCTATCTAGGTCCTGCAGTTCAGTGGTCGTCCACTTCAGAATGCCATAGCTGTAGGTTAGCACAGGCGTCGCGTATGTTGTTATTGCTTTGATTTTATTTCTGCCTCCTAATTGGGTTTTGAGGATCAAGTTCAGCCTGTGCGAGTACTTATCCGTCAGCATTTTCTCACATACTTTATGGTCAATCATACCGGCCTGCATGTATCCCAGATTTTATATCTTTCCTGCTCTCCCATTACCCAGATCGCTTCTCCCTCGCCCAAATCATAACCTGTCACTTTGCTGCCATTTGCCCTTCTCCATCGTATGTATTTTGCATTTGTCTAGTCCGAAGTTCATCCCTAGGTCTTTACTGAACTTTGGAGTGATCTTTAAAAGTTCATCTAGGTGTTTCATGTTTGTGGCATAAAGTTTTACGGCATCCATATACAGTAGGTGTGGCGTCTCCTTGAAATATTCCCCTGCGGATAGGTACCCTGTTTGAAGTTACTGTTATTATTTTTATTATTATCATTGGTCTTTATTAATGGGAATTAAATGAAGAAGTTCAAATCGTACTCAATATTTTTTTATTTCAACCAAACCTGCAATCTCCAGGAAATTAAGCAACGGAAGAGATCAATAGAACGCATCAATCTTAATTAAACAACAGTCGCAGATTGACGGGAATCCTATCAGGCCATTGTAAACTAAAAGGACATCTAGTAGGAATAGTAGAGGAAATCGAATGTAGATTTTCTGGGAAACAGTATGAAATTTCCATCCACCTGCTCTCAAATTACGCTGCACTGTGTAACTCAAGAGACCTGTATCTGGGGGCATATGAAAATGAAGAGGCAGAGTTACCTGACCTGGAGCCTTCTGATATTCTGCACTTTTTAAAAGGACTCAAACTGGACGGCCAGTGTATAGTCGCCCTTATGTTACATACATACATACCGCAGGGTGGTAAAATAACCAGGGCAAAAATTCGTTTGAATAAAATAGGAAACCTTGCTATTGCAGTAATTTCTTTTGAATAAGAAGTGACTTTTTACAGTAAATTATCTTCCCTGAAGTATATGGGTATGCTGTAGAAAAATACTTTGAAAAATGCTAATTGTAAATTAGTTTCAATTTCCAAAAGGCATTAAAAACAATTAAGGAACACTCCTTAACGCAGCGAGTTAAAGATAATCCCCATGGCATGGTAAAGTAACTTTTAATTTCGCCCCTGAACATAGACACCTAATTCCGTCCGACTTTAACACAGTTTCCGAAGTGAACGATTTTTTTTTTGCCCGTCTGCCCTCAGTCGCTCACCTGTTTCACCTCGTTTTCGACGGAGGCGCGACGCCGTCTGGCTCCCCTACCTCGACCGTCGCGTCGCCCCCCCACCCGTCTACACCCTTCCCCGGTCGCCCACCCGCCTCCGTCCAAAATTTTCACGGTGAAAAAATTTCCCCCCAGGTTCCCAAGGAATATTCCGACGGTTTTGGCTGGGGTTTTCACATCGACTGAGACACGAATAGAGCTAGTGGGGGGATAAGCGTTGTCTGGTCGTCATGGCGACGGCAAGGTCACAGTCTGACCCTCTCTGTCTCGATCCCCCCTCCGCGCAGATGGTCTGGTATTTCCCCGGGATCCAGTCTGCGAGTCTCTGTTTCGGTACCCGGCCGCCGCTTCTTGTCTTGATTATTATTGATAACATGAATTTTTTAGGTCTCGCGCTGGATATCTCTAGCCCGCGTGCCGCCCCCGTTAACCTCGTCTTTTCCCTCCGTCCCGTAGAAGGCGTATTATAACGCCTCCCCCCCCAAACGTCTCGTCCAGCCTTGTCACCGGTATGGTAAGCATAGTGAAGGACGAGTTGGAAAAAAATTGGACGCGGCGCGTCACTGGAGAACGAGTAGACGGGGGTGGGTGGGGGGTGAGCATAATTTTTTCGAGGCAGACAAGGCGGGGGGTGGCCACCGTCCCATTCTTACCCTAGGACCGGCGTCTGGCGATCGATAGACACGGCCACCCACATTTGAATAATTTATTGTTATTTTTTTGAACCCTCTTCATCCGAAGCAACGGTGTTACGTTATAGGGGTTGCCGTTTCGTTGTTCTAATTCGTTTAAAACTTAGTCGCAATTTGTGTATAATAGTGATAGGAATTAATTTTTAGTTGTGTCAAATGATCTAATATGGGACAGTTCTAACAATTTTGTTTTCATATTTACAGAAGTTGATAAGTTGGAAATCTCAAATATTTTTTAATGTAGCAATTGTTTCGAACACCATTAGATAATACCAACTTCAAAGTTACAGTTATGTCAGACACTACTTAATTTTTTTTCTGTCGGTCCCAAGTTACGGTCAGTTATGTCTAAATTCACGACGCGACGTATAAAATCGTATAAATATCATGGTTTATGTTCACTTGGGGCATTAGGATATCGGTATCTTTAAATAGATTTGATAGATTTTGAATATACAATTTATACTTATACAACCCTTAGAAACTTAAATTATTTTTTTTGTGGGTTATTAATATTTTCGTCAGTAAGTGCATTATGATGAATGAAGAATTTACATTATTTTTTTATAAAACAGAAAATAATTAATACACATGGATATTCTTATATTTTCAATAAAAATCTCAATAGGTAACACATGAAAAAAGTAATACCTGCATTAGGCAGGTCATATTTGGGAAATAACCACCAGCTTATTTTTAGTTCACGTTCGATTTCTTAATATTAAGCAGGTCTTTAGAGCAAAAACTATTTTGGTTTCAGGTACAGTAGTTTTTCCGGCTACCACATCCGAAAGTACAACCTTACTAACACTTATTCGAAGATAGAGAGCGCCACTTTATCGAGTTGAACTATGAATTGACCGGTCAACGCATCATGTTGCAATCAATGTATTGATCGATGCGCGCAGCAAAAAAATGGTTTGATTCGTGGACTGTAAGTTGCGCTACGCACTGGTTGTTAAGTTCGAAGGACCATAAATAAAAACAATGTAGTTTTTTAGAATAAATTTGTATATTTACTCTAACGGTACACTAAACTACACTAAAACACTAAATAGACGACAAAAGAAATAAAAATGAAATCGGCTCGCGTATGAACACCGCACTTGATTGCTGTTAGAATGGTACTCAGTTTATGTAAAACTTCGGTTGGTATTTTTATCAAAAAAGGAATGCCCCAGGTAAACTGAGCATAATAAACCCGAAATAATCTGGATAATGATTTCCGAATAAATTACAAATTGTCGGAAATATCCAACTACTTACAGTATATAAAAATAAAGGCATTAAACATATTGAGTTGATAATAGGGTTGTAAACTGAATACTGAAATTACATTTTCTAGAGATTACCCTGGTCGGGATTTCCTAATCCTCAAAGATGATGCCTGAGCTAAATTATATTAAGAGGATATTAAGATTACAAATGATGAATGAACAATAGCGAATATATAAAACTAAAGAATTATAAAATTAGAATATATAAATTGAACGTGAGAATCCTTATTAAATTAAGAAATTCCGAATACTAAGCAAAGACTGCTATATACAATAAATGAAAGCCGCAAATAACGATTTACATTTAAATATGAAAATTAATGAATTTGTAAACTACCTAATAACCTATACAAACTAAATAATTATAATTTATGTTCTTAGAACCTTCTCCAACACATCACTTCCATTACTTTACCGTCCAAGGACGGTAGAGTACAATAAGTACATACCGAATTGTGAAGTACCAACGTGGTCACTTCAGTTATTTTACGGTATACTCTTCTGTGAAGATTCTGAACTTTTTCTGTCATTCAAATATAATAATTAATACGAGTCAGCTGTATTCTGAACACTATACAAATACAAGTAAAGATTTTAGTAAGTCCTGTGATGGGTGGAGACTGTGGCTTGAAAACTATAACAAAAATCCAAAAGAAAAAGTGAAAAAATCCCTTACCACCAAAATTAAAGATACAAATCTAAGAGTGTTATTCCACTAGTGATTTGGTGAAGAGCATATCTTCTAAGGTTTACCTTAGCCGAAAACACTACGTTTAACACTGCTCTTCACTTGTTTTCTACTGAAGATGGCAACTTAGTTGCCGAAATACGTATTTAGATTTGTATCTTTAATTTTTGTGGTAAGGGATTTTTTCACTTTTTCTTTTGGATTTTTGTTATATTTTAGTAAGTGGTAATCGTATGAAAAAATGTTGTACGCACCATGGCTAGAAAGTGTCTTATAGAACTCGTTTGGTTGCTCGCCTCGGCTCGCAATCTCCAAACTAGGTTGGGAAAAACTGATTTCTTTCAAAAATTGGATAATGATCATTCGAATGATCATAAAAACCGATTGATCACTCGGGTGATTTTTCACCGGATGTTTATAACACAAATTTAATAACACATTAAATATCTGTTGCATAGTAAGGTTAAAAAAGAAATTTTGTAGTTTTTATTTTTAAGTGATAATTAAGCATATAAAATTAAACAATTCTTTTTATATTTTTCATGGAATCCACTTTACACTAGTTGTTCAAAGTCATCGCCGTGTCCTTGAACGCAAAGTCTTGCTCAACGTATCCATGAATTGACATGACTTACTAGGCCTTGGTCTTGCCGGCGAATTGTCGGCGCTGCTACCTCCACGCGGTTACGAAGATCTTCTAAATCAATTACGTCGATTAATTGGTGTATACCATCGTCTTCATAACGTCCCACAAGTAAAAATCCAGGGGTGGTAATCGAGGAGGTCATGGTACAGAACTACCTCGACCAATCCACTTATATTCTATTACGCTCAGGTGTGCGTGGGGTGCAAACGCAGTGTGTGCTACACCTGATGTAACTTAGAAAAAAAAAAAACCGGTACACACGAGTATGATGCTTGGAGTCGCTGTAATGGTTAATAAAAAAAAAGAAAGATCCAAAACGTAACGATAACTTTATTGTAATAATAAGAAAAAAGAAAAAAGAAAAAAACTGGCCACGTGGTTGCTGATTTTTTGAGGTTAAGATCAATGTAAAAAGAACAACACGTGATTGCTGTATTCTGATATTAAAATTAAGGCAAAAAGAAGGATAGCACGAGGTAGCCGAATTCCTGAGATTAATTTAAAAGTGACGCAATTAATCCGTTTCTATAAGTGAATAGTAAATGACTGCTAGTGAGAGCAAAGTTACTGGCAATTACAAGTTAAAAGTATAAATAGCAACAGTAATGAAATAAAATAAAAGAAAGCGATAGATACGTTTTAAATGGGATTACTTAGCTGTAGCGTGAAGCTGAGTTCGACGCTTTTGTGTATGCTGCTGTCCCGTGGTTTTCTGTGTTTCGAGTTAAAAAGGGTCGTTGCGACGGCGGAATTAACTGAAGAGAACAGAGTTTATTTAGCTGTAGCTTGAAACAATGGGGAATCGAAGCTGTGGGCAGCACGTGGCATCTATGCTTTCGAGTCAAAACGAGTACGTCACAACGGCAAATTAACTGAACTGGTACCGAGGAACAGAGAGCGCGCTTAGCGTGCAAAGTCCTGTTAAAGGCTCGGAAAGTAGGTACAAAAAAGGATGAACCAATAGCAATGTCCAGTGATGCACAAAGGATCATAAAAGACGACGCGTCTAAGAGGTTGGCGCGTAAATGAATGAATTTAAAATAACTAAGTTTAAATTTCGTGGCGCGTAAGTTAAATACTCCCGCGCGAAAAGGAACCGCTAAGTGACGTAACGGTTTTTCTAAAGTCGTAATTGCAATTGCCAGATTAAAAGTAAAGAGAATGAATTTAAATTTGCCTTCAAAATAACGTTTATATCGCTGATGTTGTCTATGATTAAAAAAGCGAAATGAATTATTGAAATCAATGTCATTTTCGATTCAATGCAAAGTGTAACAATTCAAACACATTTTCTAAATGTTGCCGAACTAAACGAGTAAAATGCGGCGGTGCGCCATGCGCCATCGTGAAGTAACCACCAAATTTGCGACGTACATTCAAAGGAACTTCTTCCAATAGTTCCAACAAATTTTGCAAAAACAAGAGATAATCATCAAAAAATGGGGTGAATGGACATGAAATTACTATACACTCCCAAATAATCGTTAAAATGTATGTAATAAGGAAATTGAAAATAAAAAGATGTTTTCATTACTGTTTGAAAGGGTGTTTACGCAGAACTAGGTAAAGTATTAGGACCTGTATTTGTCCTAGTGGGATGATAAACAGAGGATTAGAGTTTTTCTCTTCTTTTTTTAACATTAACTTCCTTATTGCTTGGATGAAAATTAGTTCTTGTTTACTGCTAAGTTGTGATGTATTATGCGTTGTTATTTTGGAGAGGAAATAATAATTTTTTTTTCAAGTGGCCTAAATTTTTAATTAATTTTTGAACTACCCGCTTGATTAATTAACGCTACTTTGAATATCGTATGTATAAACAAAAATTGTATAATGTAAACAACTAATATGTATAAAATGTAAAAATTAATTCCACTCTTTCTTGCTGTGTAATTTGTTTCATATCAGCAAATAAATAAAATTGTTTTTTGCGCCAAATTAAGATTTGTCGGCTCAAAAAATACTGTGTGTAACACGCGCCCAGAGACTCTTTTGCGAGTATTCGCACTTGCCACAAACCGTACTCACACTCGCAAAACTATAGTTTCTGGCCTAGTGATACAAATAACTAATTTCTAAGCAAATAACAAGTTTCAAGCACAGCAGTTTCTGTCAAATAACGCGATGACAACTCGTTGACTACATTATTTTTTTTTTGATGCTACATTAACTGACGCACATTGCTGATTATTCCAGTCTTTTTTAACAATTGCTCTAAAACGGTTGCTACGGCAAAAAGAAATTCGTATAACATTTTCTATTGAGAATTATGAGATTTTCTAAATTATTGTAAAAAAATACAGTGTTGCCATTTACAAAAACACCTGTTTAGTAACTAATTTCGTCAAATTTTCTCGAATATCAACTATCCAAAGGACGATGGAATAGTCCAAACACAACAACTAATATTCTTTTAATTAGAATATATAAAAAGAGACTGTGTGTAATGTTACTGAACTGATTATTTCAGTAAAACACAACGTAAAAATACGCCATAAAAACACTTAAATGTTAGATGCTTCATTATGATAATAATAATTATTATTTCAGCGTATTTTATGTATCTTTTCATTAAATAATAAAGGAGGTGACACGAACATAGTAAAACTCTTTCCCACTACCTAATGGGGAAACACAATACAACACACACATATGTAATCCTAAGGAGGTGGAGTTCAACCCTTTTTCAGATGGGAATAGCGTAAAATACATCTTCACTTATCTGCAATACAAGTCACTAACAGAACCGTCTCTCTACCAGAAATGATGTATCGGTTGCTAGAAGCATTCGTTCTTTACAATTTGCTAACAATTACAGGCATGCCTCTTCCCTTTTTACCTCTTAGAGTTCTAATCACAATTGCAGTAGTTACGTTGGGATCTTTGTTGCACGGTCATCGGAAACTGATTGTATTCGTGTTGATGTGTTTTGTAGGGATAGACAAATTTGTCAACGTTAGAAAGGATCGATGATTTATAAATGGCTCTGTTCTATTATAGGTTTACCCCAGTTCTAAATTGTTTTCTAAATACGATTTTTGCATTGTGTGTAACATTGTGTGTAGTACATTTAAAATCAGATCGAAAAATTGGACTTGTTAAACTTATTGGCCCTGTCAGCTAAACTAATAATACCACACTGGTTTTGTGAAAATTGTTGTGATATTTTAAAATTTAGATAACGTCTAGACTATGTAGGTTAGCATACCACTACTCAAAATTTATTTTTATAGGTTTAATGTCTAAAAACGTGATGCTGTTTTTTTCTTCAATTTCAATTGTAAATGTTCATCTAGGGCGATAAGAATGAATTTCTTCAAGTAATATTGGTATATACCGGGTGCGCCATTGCGTTGATCAATGCGCATATGGTAAAAATATTTTCAAATATACAGGGTGTTACAAATTCCCAGAGCTACTTTCAACTTTTTTATTTTAAATGGATTGCTATATTTTTTAGTAATTATTTCGATAGCTACCTAAAATACCTTTACAGTGATACATAGTTATGTGCACTTCTGACAATTGCTTTAGGCTATATTGCAATTTTTGTCATAATTTTGACAGTCGCGACTTCTGAGATTTTAAGTTTTATTTTTAAAACGGTTATAGTGTCGCGCGTTATTCTTTGGTTATCAATTTGACGGCTAACGATTTATATGTTTCAAGGTGGTGCATCGTCAATATATATACAGGGTGTTAAATATGTCATAGCACATTTATCGAAATTCAAACGCGTTCCTTTTGATTTTTTTAAATGGAACTTATATTTTTCAATTTCAGCAGCAACTTCCTCGTAAAATTACCTTTAAAATGGTACCAATAACGTAACACTTAATATACGCATTACTTTAATCTGGTTGTTAATTATATCGTCTTGTTCCTGTTTTTTATCTAAATTCATTTATTAAAAATAAATTTCTCCAAGGAGGAACTCATAGACATGATATTTGTTCTTGGTGCTTGCAACAGAAATTCACTATCAGCATCAAGAATGTATGCAGCGGATTATCCTACCTGTAGAGCGTCAGATAGTAAGCTTTGAGAATTTGTTGGTAAGGTTCCTTTGGTCGGGTTATGAGAATTATGATAAACATGGAAGGACAAAAACTATGGTTATAGAAAATCGTTGTGGAAAATTCGCCAAAGTTTCATCCTTATAAAATTAATATTCACCATGGCTTACTACACACGGATTTTGAAGAGAAACTTGTGTATCGGTGAAAATATTCTAGATTATTGTGCTTTTCAAAGATGAAGCAGTCAGACTACAACTAACAGTCAGAAGCGCACATATAACCATATATCACTGCAAATGTGTTTTAGGTGGCTATAGAAATAATAACTAAAAAACGTAGGAATCCATTTAAAATAAAGAAGTTGAAGGTGGCTCTGGGAATTTGTAACACCCTGTATATTTAACAATAATTTTACCATATGCGCATTGATCAACTATATACATACACAAAATCGCACTTTCCTATCTTTCGTAGTTTTCGTGCTAAATTCCGCCGACACACTACTGGCGCACCCTGTATATTTGCTGGTAATGTTATGCAGTCATTTAACCGCATATCTTTTGAAAAAAAAATATCTCAAACTCTATTTTGTTTAAAACTTGTTCTTCTATGTATAATAGACCAATTTGTGCTATGCAGCATCATATAGAGTAGAGCACAATGACAAAAAGAAAACTTAATACACAATACATGAGGACTTTAATACTAGTCTGTTAATACATATTATTATAAGGGGTAATACTATTGATTGTTCGTATATATATTACCCCTAATAATAAGAGTTATTAAAAACTATTAAAAGAAGAGATTTATTTCTATTCTATTTCTTTTTAGTCCTTTAAAGCCTTTCTACCGTTAGGTCATTTCGAGGGTGAGGTTAATTTCTTGTAATATAAGTAAAAGGAGATATTATGTACGACAATGCTACTTATTGACAACACTCATATGTTGATTAAGTAATGCACAATATTCATAAATTCGTAATCAAGAAATTAAAAAAAAAAAACAAAACGCTGAAACAGATAAACCTTTTTATGTTTATAAATAGTTGGTTGACAAAAGAAATGTTCTTTTTTTTTTTCATTTCCTGTTTTTCAACTATGACGTTATGTACAGTACGCATCCATGTTTTTATTATTTAATTAAGGTTTCTATTTCAGTAAATTTCTAATATTTATAATATTAAGGGATTTTCCATAATTTCAGTTATTTGTCAAGATCAATTATAATAAGCTACCCCTGCTTAGGTTTGGAAATACCAAATTAAACTGCATACCGCATTGTATAAAGGGTCATAAACCTGGCGGTAATCTTAGTTCGGGAATATCAGACCCTATTCTTATATTCATTGTAATATCTGTTTACACAATAATTCATAGTATCTGCATTTATTCATTGTCCAAATGTCATTACTTTAAGTATTTTGAATATTAAGGGAAATTCCAGAAAGATTTGCAGTGGGGGAAGCGTTTATTTCTAAAATATTATTTCATTCTAAAATTCAGTTCGGTACAACATTTTCATACATACACATTGTAAGCAATCGGTTAAAGGGTTTAAAATTCGTATACTATTAGTGTCTATTATTTGTGAACATTAGTTTAAGTTGTGTTATGTTTCTTGTAAGTTTTAAGTGAATTAAAGTTTTAAAGGCCTGCACGTATTTTATTAATGTTCAGTGGTCCTTCGAACACAAAACAAAAACTAGTGTTGGAGTTAACTATACAGTCCTCGTGAAGCATTCATCTACATAGCTCCAGACACATCACCTTCAACACGTTATCTGTTTCTTTTTTAATAGAAAAGGTTTTTTCTTTTTCAACGAAAATAATCCCTTGCACCTACTGTGGATCAATTTGCTACCGCTCACAAGATACAGAGTGTTCTCTTAAAAAAATAAAAATTCCTGAAAGCGATTTGACAACAATAATTTTATAATCGAAAACGGAAGTATGTTGATAAAACTTATAATTAGACCAAGGAATCATACATTTCAAATAAGTAAGCATTATGAAGTGCATCTCTGATAAATTGTTGTAACCTGTTTTCATGCATTTTGAATGGCAAATAAATAATATTTTTGATCGAATGCTTCTACATAGAAAATTTCTTTATAGTCTTGATCACATTGGTGAAGTTCGGGCAAACGATTCCGATACACCCTATATAATTCTAAAATTGGACAAGAGTATGGACAAGATACTGACTGTTAATTGATCAGGTATAGTTATGAACGTTTTATTTCATTGCACAGTTTTAATACTTCAAAGCGGACTACAAAATCGCTTTTCACGCGATTTTTTAAATAAAAACCCACGGGAAAAGCTGCCGCTATTTTAATAAGGTAGGAGATCTACGGCCCGCGTGAAACAAAAAATAATCGTTCCCCCCCTCGACCCCAAAAGGGGATTAAAACGGGGGCCGAGTCCCCCCCAATGCAACTGGCATACGTAAAACTAACAAAAATATTTTCCAGAGCATCTGAAAATGCACCGACCGCGCCGGGCGGTTTGGGGACAAACAGGGTGGTTTTGTACGAGGGAGGGGGGTTGGGACCATAAAACTAACAGAATAAAAAAAATATATAACGCGACTGAAACTAAAAATAATAAAAAAAATAAATTCGCCCCCCAAAAAAATAAAAACCCGTCGTTACAGCCCGCGGCAGAGAGCGTGCCGACTATCCCCCCTTCCCGAGTATTCGCCCCACCCCATCTTTACGGCGGGGGTAGTTCGGATACGCGAGGGAGCGAGACGGAGCGAGTCGATTCGGAAAAAATCCACACCCTCGGAAAAAATGCTTTTTTCTCTTTTTTTTTAAGAGGCGACGTATGTATCTCCATCCTCGTCTAACTCGAGCGTCGAGCGGGACTTTCAGCGGCGGGCACATGGGGGGAAAAGGACGAGAAGACACGCGTATATGTGTGAGAGTCTATGCCGGTTCCGTCGCGCGGGCTGGGAATGTTGAACTGAAAAAAATAAAAAAAAAAAAACACTGGAAAAAACGAGGGGAAAAAAATCCGGCGCAAGCGTGTAAAGAAACCGACTGCCCCCTTTGCCCCCGCGCCAGTGTTCGTCTCCTCCGCCGCCGACCCTGCACTGTCTCACGATATTGATTTTGGTATCGGCCCTCTCCGTCTGCTAGGTCTGTTCCTGACCTCCGATACGTCGAAGTTGGTTCGGGAGGACATCGATTTTTCAGTCCTCCTGAAATAAAAATCTCATCTCCGTCGGTGTCGGGTTTTTTTTTTTGTTTTCGTTGGGGTCTGACGGCGGCGGGGGGTGGCAAAATAGGGGCATAATAATGCGGGTAAGTGTTGGGGGGGAACGATAGACACCCCGGGAATATGTCGTGATGTTCGTAAATATGTTGTAAACACCAATTCCCTGCATGCAAGCATGAAACCAATTATGTTAATATGGTAATTTGGGTAATTTTAAGAGGAAGGACTGTGGGCAGGACATGCTTCTGACCGACATACATTGGGATATTTTACGGATCTAGAGGGCTAGACTTGCGAAATCGCATAATGTGCAGTTAAGGGATATTCTGATACACGTAAATGGTCTGTGCAAATAATTAGCCTGTTAAGTACATATGCTTCTCATTTCAACAGACTTGTTCTAATTTTTAATATACTTCCTTCTTTTGTAATATATTTCCACAAGTAAGTAAGTGTGTATTGGTACGCTTCTTTATTATTGAAACACAGTATAGTAAAACATTTTTTAGGTTATGCAAAATTGAATTTCATAAAACTTTTGTAGAATTTTCTTTTCAAAGATGAAAAATACGCTGTGTTTTTCATTTCTTCGCTAGTATATTTCTATCATTGTTTATCATTGTTAGAGGGTATTGACGTTCAGGAAATACTTTCTATAATGAATAAAATTGCAGCAAAGAACTCGGCGGGTTTGGATGATATTCCATGCTATTTGTTAAAGTATGTGGCGGAATTTTTGGCTACTCCATTGGTGGATGTAATAAACGAATGTCCACTTCTTTGCGTTTACCCTGATATTCTAGAAAATTCTAAAATCATTCCGGTTCACAAGAAGGGCGACCAGAAAATTATAGAAAACTATAGGCCTATAACCTTATCATCTGTCTTTATGAAAATCGTTCAGAAGGTTATAAATGTTCGTTTAGTGGATTATTTAAAAAAAAACAATTTGATTTCTACCTCTCAATTTGGCTTTGTTCCCAATAAGTCTACAGCGGATGTAATATATCATGTCATAAACTACGTTTACAAAGAACTCGATCAAAAAAAAAATCGTTGGGGGTGAAGCTTTTGATTTAAGTAAAGTCTTCGATGTTCTTGACCGGAAAGTGCTTTTGAACAAAATGAACGCTTTAGGTATACGTGGGGTAGCCAGTACCTTGATAGAGTCTTTTCTCAGTAATAGAAAAAGCTACGTCTGTCTCAATATGAAGGAAAACAACATACATCAACGGTTTACTTCTAAACCTATTAATTCAAATAGTGGTGTGGTACAGGACTCTATTCTTGGTCCCACACTATTTCTTATATATGTAAACGATTTAGATTCATAATTTAGTACATGCGTGTTATCTCAGTATCTGATGATACCACTGTAGTGGTGCCAGGAAATTCAATAACAGATGTGTCTATCTCTATGTCAAAGGTAGCTTCTAGTATGTCTGGGCGGTGTGACAGGTGGGGCCTTGCACTGAATAAACAGAAGACTAATTAAATTTGGGACATGTTCAATTTTGTCGTATTATAGTCTATATGTTCCTTTATTTACAGAATCTATCCCGCAGGGATCTTCCGCGAAGTTTTTGGGACTAACTGTGGATTTCTGTCTGAAATGGGAAGCCCATTGCATTGAATTAAACACTAAATTGTGTTCAGCACTGTACGGCGTTCGCAGTCTTAGGTGCAGTGTTGGCATGGAGTCACATAGACTTTTTTACTTCTCCTATATTGAGTCGCGTCTCAGGTACGGATTGGTGTTTTGGGGGTCTTCCGCATATACTAATCGGTTGTTTGTAATGCAGAAGAGAATACTAAGGTGGGTACCATAAATCCCTGCAAAAGTAAGCGTGCATATGTTTGTTCGCTACATTTCCTCGAAAAGGATTTTGATAGAACGGGACAGATTATGCGAATTAAGGAGGGTGTTATTCCAGCATTGAATTCGGACAAAGAAAATCTAAAAAAGTATATTTTTATTTAGAATCACTTGATATTCCTGAAAACAAAGGGTAGAGGTAAATGAATGATGTATAACATATATATTTCTTTAAATTTTCTTCACTATTTCTTAGGTAAATTAATCTTCCCATCAAAGGAGGTTCGATATATTTGCCAGTTCACTGAAAAACAAATTCGGAAAGTAATGGTCTTGACAAGAAACAAGATTCCACAACAACAAAACTTCCTAACGACTTTTGTTTATTTACTATCAAGTCATGTTCACCAAAACATTTTTTCTAGTTTATCCCATCATTTGTTAGATATGTCACCTCTGGAAGAAACTCATGTTTCAATTTTAAGTAAAACCATAATATCGTCTTATAGCAAAATTGGATTTCATAATTTAGCGAAGAAGTTTACAGAAAAAATACAAGGAAAATCAATCAGGAAGGAGGAATTAAGTAAACTAATATTATTTAATCATCAATAAATTATACAACAACTACTGCAATATATTATTTACACCTAAAGAGAACAGACAAGGTTGGATTGTTATGACAAGTCGTGAAGATCTCATGAATCTTGTATTAGATTTTTCCTACGTATTTTTATATGGCGTTGAAAGAATTTTTTTCGTTTCTCTCTTATTAAACCTGAGAACGAATGAAGTATATGTTACCAGTTCATCGTAACTTTAGAAACTGTCTATAGTTCGAAGTTGTCCACAACTTTCATAAAAAAAGACAATGCCATATAAAATACATAGGATAAAATCTAACATATGCTACTAATTATCATTACAAATTGCAAGTCCTATTAAAATTTATTGATATCCTTAACTTTATTTATTTGAATATCCGCCGTGGTATCGACGTCATTGATGACGTTTGTGTTTCAATATGGCGCATTTCAATTCATGGCAGTTTTGAGTTCAATATCAGCACTCTATCATCTTTATGGTGTACCTAGGCATAGAGCTGGTTTGTTTGAGGAGGGTCCCTATTATAGAGCGACGTTATGTTTTAATAATTTACCGGCTGAAATAAAAGCAGCTGTATCAGTAACAACCTTTAAAAATAAATTGAAAAGTTATTTAACATGAACAATCATTTTATACATTGGGTGAGTTCTTGACTGATACAGACACACACTAAATTTTAATTAGCTTCGATGTCCTTAATGTTTTTAATGTTTTATACCATTTCATTCGCAAGAAATGTCTTATACTTGTTTTATTATTAACTTAAGCTAATATTTATGTAGTTTATTTTCATTATCGTATTTTGTGACAATGTTCATTGAACTAGCGACAATAAACTTATTATTGTAATATATTTTTTTATCAGATTTTGAGGTACATACATCAGGGTGCCTCAATTCTTATATTGACGAAAAGTTAGTTCGAATATTATGCGCACTTTTTTAAAATGTAAACTTTTTAAGAATAAAATATGTGTGTAAACTATATCAATTTTCATTTGAAATTTCTCGCATCATTCTCTGTTACACTTTATCCACAGATCCATTAAATATTACCGCACAGCTTCGTATACTATTATTCATCATGTTATACACACACGTAACTGATATAACATCCCCCGGTGTAATCCAAGACTTAGCTGGTCGAGTACGAACCGAGTACCGACGAACACTCGTAGAGAACTCCGCTGACATCTACGAAAGCCACATGTGGCCTCATGCTAATGACTGAGATATGACGCGCAGATGAATACGAAATAGCAGTAACAAAAAAAAAAAAAAAAGTAGAAACGAGAGAAGCTGGAGGACTAAAGAATTACGCTTTCGAGGCGGCTATTTCGGTTTCCTTTAATGACTTTTGGCGTTGAGAATGTTAGGGTAAAAAAAGGAAACGTGGACGTAAAAAACGAGGGGTGTATTTAAAAAATTTACGGAGGGTGTAAGTGTAAGTTAATACCGCCAGAAGAGAGAGGATCGCCAGACGCCGCGAGTCGTATATTGTGTTCTTCTCTTTCTTTTTAGAACGCTCCTATACACATAGGTACTATGCCTGTATGAATGTGCGGGTAAAATATTGGAAGTCCCGAAGGTTATCCCATGTGTAGATAAGTTGCTGCGTTTTAATGAAGTGCCTGGAACGTTTCTGTCGGGGTGAGTTTAGGGTGTAGAATTACACGATAAAAATTTTAACACCTCGACAAGGGATAAAAATAGTTAAAAAAGCAAATTTTATATGTCACAGCTATCTATATGTTTGTCTGTCACTACGTTTGTATAACTAAGGTGACCCACTCTTTTTTGTTCAAAAAGAGTACACTTTGCAAGTATTTCATATAGGTGGAAAAAAAAGAAGAAAAAACGATAACAAATTTATTTTCTTTTAAAAACATATTTTTCTTCGGAGTGGATTTTTTTTGGTAAATGAGGATGTTCGTCTAATAATGTAGCCACATCCGAACAACTTTCATTTTGCATATTAAATTTGACTGTTAAGACGGCAGATAATGTTTTTACAGAAAGTTGCGACTTCTCACTGCTCCAATAATCATTCTCTAGTGAAAATACCCTTTCAACAGCAGCATTAGTGCCTGGACAACATAAGGAAATTTCTATTAAAACTTTTAAATTTTCATGTGGGATATGTTCTACTCTAAAATGCCCGAAAGATTTCTACCCATCTTTTGTCAAGTTCTATTTTCTCATCGTTCCATTTCTTCAATTTTTCTTCATTTAAATATAAATTTACTCTTCGAATTCCTTCAAAGAGAAAATTGTCATTAATAACAATATCTTTTACTTCCTTTATTACAAATTCGAGTGCTGAAAAAACTTCTTTCCATTCAATTTTACTATTTAGAAGGGTCCATTTGAAACAATTTAATGCTCTAAAGTTCACTATCCATTCTTCGATATATTCATAGCAAATTTTATAAAAATTTTTAACTTCTTTTAAAAATTCATTTTTTATTCTGGGATTGGAATCTTCCAAAACGGTCAGTTTATTAATTAGAATTAGTGGTAAAAATCCATCATTAAATCTTGATTTACATTGCAGTATGAAATCGTTTAATATAATACAAACTTCTGCTGCTGAAATTTTATCTCCTTCAATTTGTAGAGTAATTTTATGAAACAACGACGCCTGACTGTGAATAAAATAAAGCATAGGTTCTGACATATCGTTTTGAAAGAATTTCTTCAAAATTGTAGGACATTTGTCAAGGCTTAAAAAATATGAACGTAGTGGATCATATAACTGCAAAACGCGTTCTAATGCTGGAGTTAAAGCAAGCCATCTGACTTTGGAATAACCAAGCAGTTTTTTGTATTGAACACCAGCCTCTTCACAAAATTCTTTCAAACTTGCTACCCGTACTGTAAACTGATTGAAATATAAATATATATTTGTAATAATTACTTCCACATCTATTGACATTGAACCTGATGCTGTATTGATGGCATTTGATATAATGTGAGCATTACAAACAATTCCCAAAATATTTCGTTTCAGAAGATCTTGTACTTTTGTGTACACATTATTGACACCTTTACGGGTGCGTCCTCCAAAATTAGTATTTGTGTTATCAGCCGAGAGCGCCAAAATTTTCTTATTCAAATTGTTGTCTGTTATAACTCGAAATAAGTGATTAGACAAAATGTCTGATGTTTCCCCTTCGATTGATTCCAAATTTAAAATCTTAATTTGAATACCGTTCTTAATATTGAAATACCTTACTAAAATTGGATAAAGTTTTATTTCATTGTGATTCGATGCGTCTGATAGAATAGATATATATGATACAGAATCCAGATTTTCTGATAGCATTTTCTTGGAGTATTCATTAAATACGCTGGTTACGATAGACTCACATTTTGTTCGCGCACAAGAAAATTTTTCGTCACAAAATGTTTTTAATAATTTAGTAGTGCATGCTGCGAAAACTTTGATTATGGATTATTGTGTGAAAAGCGAAAGTACCCTCCATAACTGCCAATTTTTTTTTTCATTAGTTCCAAAAGTTTTCCCTTTAAAAAATGTTGTCAGTTTGGATGTTGACGCTGCTGTGTCATGAGACGTTTTATGTACTTTAGTTTCAATGTGTGCCGGTATTGCACTACGTCCATGAATTGCAATTGAAAATTCCCTATTGCAGACTGTGCATTTAACCAAGGAGTCATCATTTCGATTTTTAACTACAATGAACGGAAACTCTTTTTTTAAATTTTCGTTTAAACGATTTTTCCTTCTTTTGTTATCGCTCATATTTGAATTAATAATCTAAAAATTATATTAGTAATATATTTTTTATTTTGATTTTAAATAAATATTATAATTTGATATTATTTAAGTAAAATGAAAATGAAACTATAATATTAATACTTACATGCAACTTCACCTTCACTAGATAAATAAAATAAAATTTTATTTTATTTTGTACACCTCAAATCTTGTTAACTTGAACAAAAAGTACGAAATTGTTGGTTTTCCCTAACCTCAAATTAATTAAACAGAAAGGGAATTCCCATAAAACTTTGCCGTACATACTACGCATGCGTCAAGACTGTCAAGCATGCCGTACATACTGCACATCAAAGATCAGCCTGGGGATTACGTACACAAATATTGGAGAGATAGATATATCCATCTCTTTTCACAAATGCAATTTTGACGTTGTTAGAAAAAGAGGTCTGTAGTATCTATCTATCTCTCCAGGTACATAATACGGCCTCTCAATTGTGCCTGAAATGGCAGCCATATGTGCGCGCGAAATTCAAATCACTGTCAAAATAATTTTAAATATTTAATTAATAAAATTGAAATAAAATAATCTAAAAAAATGTTTTAGAAATACAAATGAGTATAAAATTATACAAATGAGTACTTTCAGAGTACAGGATTTGAAAAGAGTACGGTGTGCGAAAAAAGAGTACAAAACTCAGTAAATGAGTATAGTTGGTCACCTTAGTATAACTAGCCAGACACCTTTTCAAAAGGTTTTAGTATTTTGCGATTCACTTCTGCTCGATATAACAAGTTTTTTTTTACTAAAATGGTAATCAAATATCATCCAGATGGTGCAATTATCCCAAAAGGGGTATTTTTCGTACTTTGGAGTTAAAAAATCAGTGGAAATAATTGTTTTTTTTTCTGTTAGTAGATGGGAGAATATTAAATAACGTCTGCATTTTCGAATTTATAAAAAATTCTTCTTTTAATATTAAGGTTTAAGTTTTATAAACCTTATTAAAATAGACACTTATTTTGATCAGACAATCCAGAAATGCAATAATATACAGGCGGTTCGATTTAAAAAAGACAACAATGTCTTTAGGGCTTCTGGAACACCCTGTCTAATATGAACATAATTTTAAAATGACCATAATAGACCCCCATAATATCCTAAAACTGAAACTTTTTGTGCGTCAAGTGTTTTGGCGACAATATTCCGTGCCGTATAGCTTGAATACCCCTGTATACTTAGGTATATATTTAGTGCCATTAGAGGTATTGTTACGAAATACTTTAGGAGATTTTATATAGCAAAAAAACATTTTGTAAGATAAATAATAACCTAATTCACTTGAGCAAATAAAATCAGATCCCTTTAATGATAATACTTTTATTAGTAGCACAGTTCGTCTCGAGCTGGTGTTAAACTAAAGATGAACTGCCAACCACAAGAACAACGTTCATTTCATTCATTCATTCATAATGTTAGGGGGACACCTTTAGTCCAGGCACTTGAGCTGGGTGCTCATTGTACCATCCCTATTAAATCTCTTACTTCCACTCGAGCAGCTTGGTGTTCTCTATAAAGCCCAGTATGTTGCCCAGTGTGAACTTGAGAACCTTCGAGGGCTCCAATAGAGCCTTCCCGAAATGTTCCTGCCGGAGTGTTTTCAACTCCTCACATGTGCAGATTACATGTAAACTCGTTTCCTCCTGTAGCTCACATCTTCTGCACCACGGTTCGCTTACTCGGCCTGTGTTGGAAAGATGCTTCCTCAGGGGACAGTGTCCAGTTACCAACCCAGTAATGGTTTTAACTTCTTTCTTGCTGCCTCTAAGTAGGTTATCAGAGAACTTGGCATCCCCATCCCCTATTAGCGCTTTAGCTTGGAGTTGACCTTCTGTCGTCCTCCATTTGTTTGTACTTGCATTGTCCAGCCAGGTCCAGATCTCCCTTTTAGCAGAATCCCTTGTAATTCCACATACGGGCTCTGGACCTATGAAGTGGCTCTTGGAGCCCTCCTTGGCTAGTTCATCAGCTAAAGAACAACGTTACTGATATACAGATTATAACAATAATAATGATTTCGAGATACTCACGCAATTATAAAGGTACGGTCTATCTGCAGCGATTAATCGACACGACTAGACGTAGCTATAAGTCGCGCCGGTTGCTGATTATGCGTGTGCACGTGAGTGGTCTATTTTCTGCGATAAGTCGCTACAAGTCGTAGGAAGACGCCGCGTCTCAAAATCGACTTGCTTCGGAGGCAACTTAAACGCGCGCGTTTTGCTAATCGCAGTACCAGAAGTTGTATGTAGTGTCAAATTTTGTATTGTGGCTATTGGATTTTTGGATATTGGAATGCTAGCAACCCTAATCATTTTCTTAAATTTTAATATTTAGTTTATATTCTTAGTAGTAGACATATTATTTTTTTCGTTTGACATCGTGGTTTATAGATGGTAGTCAATAAAGCTAGTTCTTCTTCCTCTTCCTATTTTATTAATGCTATTGCAGCTAATGCCACATTGTTCATCATCATTTTCAAATTACAAAGAACAACACTACTTCACACAACACATTTACTATTACTACTGAGTCACACGTGAATGAATCGCTTCCACTAATCGTTGTAATAGAGACCATACCTGAACGACTAATCGCCGCGTTTACTCGTAAGCGTTTATTCGCTTCGAGTAATCGCTGCAGATAGACCGTACCTTTAACCCTGAAAAGTAAAATTGGAAGTTTTAAAGACCTACAAGCATTAAACCTATCATCAGGTCATCAGTTTCGAAACCGGCAATTTCTCTTTGCGGTTTTCTTATAGGTAGAGGTTTAATAGGAATAAATTTAGGGAACAATTCTTATATTTTAAATAAGTAATTACCATCTAAAATTAATTGAAAATATTCAGGGACTTTACTCTGAATTGATATTGACATGATGTTATTTTTCAAATGTTGCAGAATATCCTATATAATATTGGATTTTGCCAATTTGCATAATAAACGAAATATTTTTTTATTATAACAATGAAAGAAAATTATGCCTAGATTTTTTAGGGAAACTTTTTATTTAATCACAGCAGTCTTACTAAAGCATTGCTACTTTTTTCCGCACCAAATATACTGGAATAAAGATTCAGAATGTGTAGAATTATAAAGAACAAGCTTGGCTGTCTATATTGTTATTTAAGTACTTACAGAACCAGTAATGACCTGTTCGAATAAAACAATATTCGTTAAATGGATGAATCAAACACATTTTCGACCTGTGCCAATTACAAGCGTAAAGCAAGAATATCAAATCGGAAATACATAGAAGCCAGTATTTGCTGTTTATCTCCAAAGACACAATGGATAATGTGAGCGTTATTTATTTTTAAAGCACGTGTTTTCTAGGTTTGTAGGGGGTATAGATATTTCCCTGATGTCCAAATCTAACACCGTATTCCTTTGTGTGTAGTTAAATATGAAGTTACTTACTGCACAATAGAAAAAACAGCCGGTACGCTGTAGACAATATGTTAGTCTCCTTTTAATGAATTTTCAAAGAAAAAACGAAATCTTAATGGTACACTGCATTAATAAGGGACTTGAAGAGGCAGATTTACTGAGTAAGCAGCCAAGCAAGATCAAGACCAAATCCCTCTTTCACCGTCTAAACTTTCGTAATCAATTTACTGCTTCTTCTGCTAATGAATGGCGACAAAATATTTTGCCGAGCCTGCAATAAATTAGTAAGTTAGGTACTAATTTATTAATTTTATTAAAAGCTTTACAATTTTTAAAATTTCCTAATTTTTGATATAAAACGGCAGGTATGATGCTCAAATGTATTAGACATCTGTATCATTTAGCATTAATTTCGTGTTTTTTGCATTACATCTGTGGCAGTTAATTTAAGTGTTCAGGTATTCGTTTTTATGATTTTACAACAGTTTTTATAGATACTTTTCCTAGATCTATTAAATTTTTATGCATGTTCACGTTTCTTAGACGATCGTTTTTTACGCACTGACAAAAGTATTGCAATTGTATTAGAATTTACAGAAATGCGACATTTTATTAAGATTCTTTATTAAAATACTATTTATAACGCATTTAAATTAAGAGTTTTATTTTGAACTCACCTTACTTTGATTATTCGCAAAAAATATAGGTGTCTAATACATCCGAGCATATCTGAAGAAATTGAAACACTAGTCCACTATCTTACAAATTCTTTATATAATATCTTTAATTATTAACAAAAAAAAAAAAAAATGTGAAAATATGGACCATTGTTTCAATTCCTTCCATCCTAACTATATTACTCACAGAGAGTCAAAGGGGGATCATTAGACATTCTAGTTTGCAGTTTCGGTCATATCTTGCAGCAGGATCTGAATGCGTTTGATCTTTTTTTAAAGTTATGGGGTAAGGTAATAACAATAGCGTAAATTTGCATTTTTTCTTTCAAACAGTTCTGAGAACCCAAAACGCGTAAGTCTCCGTGTCTCTAATGGTAACTATATGCCCAATACACTTTCGGAAGCTGCACGAAGCCTACGACCAGGAAAAGCTCCCGGCATTGACGGCATTCCCCCGGAGGCCATAAAAAGGCTGGCAGAATTAGCACCAGAAGTACTTCTGAGACTTATGAACGAGTTGTTGGGAAAGCAAAATTTTCCGAAACGATGGAAAGAAGCAAAACTAGTACTCATACCCAAAGCTAAACCAGAAGATATGAAGTTCAGGCCCATCATCACAAACCTATATGTTTCAACGCTTGTAAATTATGAACATGTAGCTGTAGGTCACCCACAGTAGTAAGAATGTATTATTTAACTACTAGATTTATTTTAAATTAGTCACTTACCTAAATATGCCTATAGATAAAACAAAAAGAACGATCACTGGGACCTGCCACTTCCGTGCGTGCTATGTGCTATCTACCTACAAATTGAACCCATAAAATTAAACATGCGCGCAATGTAAGTATGTATTTGGTTTTCTAAGTAAATTTCCCAACTGTGGATAAAATCACGAAGTAATTTAGTAAAAATCCCTGGGAATTAGTATTAATCCCACTTAGACAGTTTCCTTTCTTAGCTAGTTTACTATTCATTACCTCTAATTTATTTTTCGTGGTTCCACGCAAAAACCCTAGAATGTATAAGTATTGATAAATGAAACAAAAAAGGTGTTGTTACCAGCTATTTTATAGGCAATTTTATCAACTAGTTCTTTTTCTATTTATGTATAACGATGCGGCTTATTATTCCCTTCTGTTATAGATAAATTTATTATTGCAAATCTTAATTTTGTATATCAAATGTTTAAACCGTTTCAACTGTTTTCGTCCGGCCCATTTGCAATCTCGAATAATCCATGTCAATATCCCAACAGAAAAGGATAGATAAATATTCAAAATACTTCCTATACATAATGTATTTACATCCTCATCATATGCGGCTTTCTGCATCTGGGAATTATCTTATTGTCTTGTCTCTCCTCTTTACAACTCGCCGTTAACACTCGACTGGTCCTCAATTGTAAACTCCGATTCGCAGGATAGACCCCCAATAGACCTTATCTTTACCCCCTTTACTCCTTGCGATTCGTAATATTATAGCAGAACATAATATTATAGATGCGGAAATGTTCTTAAGTACCTCGTCCGCAAAACGTAAGTGCATTACGTAAACCAAAACAGGATTCCGATATGTTAATGGAGCGATTATGTTAATGTGACCCTTCCTTCAACGGTGGCGTTGTCCTAATCATCGTCGCAGACCGGGTAGAAGCGTCCCGTCCTCGCCACATGCTGTGCGGGTACACCTCGGGCTTAAAACAACAAACGGAAGGGTTAATGTGAGTGCCGTTTGCTCTCTGGGTCGAACGCGACGGCTTGTATTTACTTCTGGGTGAAGTGGCGATGAGATTCCGTGTGCGTTGATCGCTAATCCGCCGCTTCTTTTGCATAGGAAAGTACCCCCGAGTTCGTTCGGGTAGATTTTTTTTTGTTGCTGTTACGTGTCTGCCTCGTTGTCTCCGCAGAGGAAAGTGATTTGAATTCTATGCACGGGACTTCTTTTTTTAGTCGAACGATTTTCTCACTGAATCCAATTACGCGCGTCCGAAACTTACGGTTGTAAAGAGCTCTTACCGTTGCGAAGATACAAGAAAAAAGTAACGTCATCTTTATATAGCAAGACAAGGCTTGAGGGTGTCGATTACAAGACTGGACAAACATCTTATTCCAATTAGTCGGAAAGAATATCCCAAGGATCTTTATTGGGCCCACTGTTTCATTGTTGTATCGCGCAAAAAACTCACCCCCCACAATGTGTCGACTATTATACACTACTTAATTATATTAAAATTATTTTTTTGTTGTAGTTAGCTTGTAATGGGACTGCCCAATTCACATCAGAACGTTTTTCAAATCTAGAGCAAGTACTCGAATTCCTATAAATCAGATATTTCATCAACTCAAAATACACTTATTGAAAAAAAAAATTGAATTATTAGATTTTCCTGAAGAAATGCTTAGTATTTTATCGTCATCACTAAGTTCATCCCCAGAAATAAATACACTCAAAAAAGTACATAGGGAATTATTACTATAATATTGTAGTTGAAAAAATGTAGTTATAGTTACTACAATTATATAATACTGAATAAAAGCAATGAGTTTTGATCTTCGCAGAGCCAGCAATAATATATTAGTCGTTAATAAGGCGTACATGGTGGTGGCCGTGTGATTTGTGTGTTCTTATGTCGTGTCCTATGGTACTCCGTCCATTAGATAATATATACATTAATGACGATGGATGCCAAAAGTTATTTACTGAGTTGGGGGTTAGAATAGTTGGTAAGCATTTTTGAAGGTAAGACAGTTAAATATATGTGGTGTATGTATGTATTTAGCATTAAATTGTTTCTTTTTACCTGTGTAATTACCTATTACTGGTGCTGCTATCTGTTTATATACATCTAATTACATATAGAGGGTAAATGTAATAGGTAATTCTTGGGTTGTCTGGAATCTATTATGTCATAATAACAAATAATTATGATATTATTAATGCAAGTTTATTGTTATCATAACTGTACAAGTTCTTGCTATTTTCCATATATCGGTGGCTTTTACACCTTTTACTGATGTGTAATGATTTCCAGACAGTGCAATTTTCTAACTCTCTGTTACATATAGTTGAAACCGTAATACACAGTCACAATCTACAAAACTGAATTTGTATTTATTTCCAGCATATTACTGACTTGGATGTAGAGCTACAGTGGCGGGCAGAGAATAACGCCAGATTTCAGTTTCCAGTACAAGAGATACCAATAATAGTTGGAGAACTTCTTAACGTAACGGACTCATACGTATGCACTTTATATCAAATATAAAGTAGATATACCATTAAAAGCTGTGGATGCACGTTTTAAAATAATGTTTGCATTGGGTGCTGAGTATCCAATAGAATGCGATCAGGTGACATTTCAGTTTCATTGAAGAAATCAGTAAAAAATGTTTGTGTTCAAAGTCAGTATCTTTTTCAATAAAAATGTTGTCTAGTAAATGTATGGGGGGGGGGGGGGGAGGGGGGTACTGGCCCCCTGCTGCTCTGCTCGAGCTCACGCTCAGTTTGGGCTGGCTCGAGTAGGCTGTGGGCGAGCGACGCCACCTAGCAGCACAATGGGTCCGGTAAGAGTGGCCTAAGTGCATGTGTTCACCACCTTCCCCGACCTAAAATCCAGAATCAAGAACGTAAATGCACAACGAAATAATTATTAATGCTGTTGATAACATTTCTGGTTAAGCGCCAACCCGATTTCCTTGTACAAACAAAAATATCCGTCTCTTCTACTTCTTCTCCAGTTGTGACTAGATGAGGAACATGATTAGAAAAGTATTTTCGTTTTACTATATGGATAATCTGGAAAATGTTGCAAGTGGAGTAGACAATTTAGAGGAGGAGGCGCAAAGCCTTATCAAATGTAAAACTGTTTTAAAGGATTCTTCCTTAAAGATAATTTAAATTTTATCCGTGAGCATTTTCGCAACTTACCTAAACAAATTGAATATTTTGAAACGCAAGCGATAGACGATGGGATTAAAGCTTTAAATAATATTCTAAGTAACCTTAAAAATATTCCTGGAGAGTTTGGTGTTGCTTAAATAATAAGATTGATGCAGTAATGTTCGAAATACGGAAATCAATGTTAGATATATTAAATTTGAAGATTATTTTTTCTATGCGCCACTCACTAGCTGTGATGTTGAGCGAAGTTTTTCCAAATTTAAAGAGATACTGTCGAATAAAAGAAGGCATTTTATAGAACAACATTTAGAATGTATTGTAGTAATTAATGTGAATAAAAAATAGAGTTTCTACTTTTCAATATTTTAATTTTTTACACTGTGTAAAGTAAATGCATTTTGCATTCATTTCCTACGCTCTTATTATGACGCTGGTGAAATATATTTCACAACTCCGTCTGTTTACATTAAGAAAGGTACAAACAATGACCTTCATCAATACGATCTTGCTATAACAATAATACACTCCGCCAAAAAAGTATCGCATAATTTAGTTTTGAATCATAAAAGTATCGCATAATCCTTGTTTGTAGCATAAAGTTGTAAATATACTTTAATGCGCTCTAAGATATAATTTCTATGATTGTTTAAATAAAATACAGGCCAAATAAAAACAAGAACTCATACTTGAGATTTTTATTAAAACAAGAAATTATAATTTTGGAAAGAAAAATGTCATAACAGTAGCTTTTAATACTGAGTATTGCCACCTCTGGCTCTTATGACCGCTCGCATACGGTTTGGCAGAGATTCGATTAACCTCCGTATATAAGCCTGATCCAAATTCTCCCACTCGTCACGGAGAGCATTTGCTAGTCCATGCAGGTCCGCTGGGGCAACATTTTGGGTTCGTATCCGTCTGTGAAGGAGGTCCCACACGTGCTCGATAGGGTTCATGTCCGGACTTACCGCAGGCCAATCTAAAACTGGAATACCAACATCGTTAAGGTATTCCTGGACGATTATTGCAACATGCGGTCGTGCATTATCGTGCATTAACATGAATTCGTTTCCTATAATTGGCGCATATGGTACTACATGTTCTTCTAAAATGTCCGTTATATACCTGTGGGCAGTCAGTGTACCTCTGTCTACTGGTACTAACTCTGTACGACCTGTTAAACAGATGCCTCCCCAAACCATAATAGAGCCACCAGCGAAATTAGGTCTAGGTCTGATATTACACTGCGAATAGCGCTCACCGTCTCGTCTGTACACTGAGATACGCCTATCTGAGGTGTAAAGACCAAATCTTGACTCATCTGTGAAGAGTATATTGGCCCAGTCATTAATGTTCCAATTTACATGTTCTCTGGCATACCTTAAGCGAGCCACTCGGTGGTTCCTAGTGAGACGAGGGGCTGTTACAGCTACTCTAGCTCTTAATTCACTCTGTCGTAACCTATTCCGAATAGTTTGAGTACTCATACGAGTATTTCTGACTCTAGCCAAGTCGTTCTGTAATTGTCTCGCAGTTACATGTCTTCGACGTAATGCTTGTAGTAGTAAATAGCGGTCATCTTGGCGAGTAGAACATCTTGGACGACCTGGTACAGGTCTTCTACTGTAAATGCCTGTTTCCCTATATCTGGCTACGGCTCTAGAAACACTTGACTGATTGATTTTCATCAAATTAGCAACGTATGCTTGAGATCGTCCATCTTCGATTAAAGCAACTATAGCAGCCACTTGTTCTGAAGTTAAATTGCTCATTTTAGTTTTAAAAGCGTTGGTACAGAACTCTGACTTCGCACTTTAAAATTTGTCCGTATAGGAAGACTTTCAATAAACAACTGAACAAACCTTACACATATGCATTCTTCTAAATGTGTTCTTTTAGAAAAAAAAAAGTAAAAACGCTAAGTTCCATTATTTTGTTAGTGTTTTTATAGTTCACATACACGAGGCAAACTTTTTGTAAACGTATAAAAATATCTTGGTTCATAAATGCCCTTTTTTAGTTTATGCGATACTTTTTTGGCGGAGTGTATATACCTGTGAGCTGATCGACTGTGCATTGCCGATGCGAGTGACTCACACCTGATACGTCTTTTCCGAACAGTGTGCATAATATAGTCACTTTTGACAAAAAAAAATGCACGTGCCAATGTCAAACTAATCGCTTATATTTTATAAAATATTATAAAAAAGCATACAACAAGAGGAAGCATATTGCATACATCCCTTTCCAAAAGAAATGCACCTGTACATGCATTGCAAGTGGCCTTTTTTTTATAAAAGATTTGAAAAAATTACAGTCGCACCGGTAGAAACATCGTTATAAAAATAACCATGCAACGCTTTTTCCGTTCATTAGAATTTTTTCTCTCAACACGCATCCCTTTATCTCTCCCCAACAGTCTTAACCACCTTAACTAGTACCACCGTTGCATTACTGGAAGAACGGGTTGTGCGTCTACCCCGTGAATCTCTTAATTTTTTTCTCACACGTTTTTGCATATTCTCGATTGCACTCCCAGCGGCACACCAAATATATGTGCATGTATGTACACATACGCATACAACGAACAACGCATCTCATCCCTTTAGACAAGGGACTCCTAGGTCCATCCCCATTAATGAATATCCCTCTAATCCGACTATTATTTCTGCGGGGCCTCTCTGAATGGGTTAGAAGCGCAGTGGGACCTCGACATCGGAGCAGCAACATGATAATTATAACGTTCTCTTTGATGAGCCAACCCTTTCGCAAACAATTCCTGGCGCACCCTTCGTATGAATAAAAGGGGGCTTTGTTCTATATCTACTCGCGATTTTTGCGCCTAGTTCAAATTAGGTGATTAAAAAAAAAAAGAACCTTAACAAAGTAATGTTACAATTTTACTAGGAAGAGAAAAATAGGCCTAATTGTATAAGATGGTGATGATTGAATTTGAAGCGAAACAGATGTTGCAGATATTGCAGAGGTGCAGATTGTAATTTTAAGGGGATATTTATGAGATTCTGAGTACTGTACGCTTGTCTGCCAACACCTAATCTGTCCCTGTTGAATGATTTGATTCTGAGGAAACCGAGGAACCGTACACGAGATTTCCATGTCACGTTGTAATTGATGATGTTTTAAAAATTGGTGATTCATTATCTAAATCTGCAAATTAAATACATACATTCTATATTAATGTATAAAGTGTTATTGTAATAATATACCGGGTGCGCCATTAGTATGTCGGCGAAATCTAGCACAAAAACTATTAAAGATAGGAAAGTGAGATTTTCTGTATATACAGTGTGTTAAAAAAAGGTTGTCGGATATTTTACCCAATTGTAGTACCGGTGGAAATAAACAAAAAAGTCTTAGTCAACGTGGGTCCGCAATTCAACTGTTTTTGACATATAGTCGATTGCATATTGTTTTAGTAGGATAAAAATTTTCAAAGAAACTCTGATCGCAATGTAAATTAAACAAATGTTTATTTGAAGTAAAACTAATGAAATTGTTCTACATGTCCACCGTTCATTTCTAAGCACGCTTCACACCTTCTTATGAAAGATCGACGCAATCTTTCGAAAATTCCTGGAGTCCTCCGAATTTCCTCGCAACAATTTACGATTCGTTGCCTGAGTTCTTCCAAATTGTTTATAGATCGTGTGTACACTAATTGTTTTAGATGCCCCCAAACATAGAAGTCTAGAGGTGTCAGGTCAGGGGACCTAGGAGGCCATGCAGTTGGTCCACCCCGTCCTATCCATCTCTCTTTGT
This sequence comes from Cetonia aurata, assembly GCA_949128085.1. Lineage (NCBI taxonomy): Eukaryota > Metazoa > Arthropoda > Insecta > Coleoptera > Scarabaeidae > Cetonia > Cetonia aurata. The sequence goes on along the minus strand of OX421889.1, from coordinate 26,594,087 downwards.
AATCTTGATTTAAGAAATTTCTAACTACGATGGAAAAATGCGCAGGAGCTCCATCGTGCATAAACCACATATTTAATCTGTTAAAAAGTGGCACGTCTTCCAACAAAACGGGTAATTCATTTCTTAAAAAATCCAAGTATACTTGTCCCGTTAAACGATTAGGGAGAAATACTGGACCAATTAAACAGTCTCCAAAAATAGCAAGCCAAACATTTAGCGAAAAACGGTTTTGGTGATGCAGTTCAACAACAGCATGGGGATTTTCATCTGCCCAGACGTGATTGTTATGAAAATTGAATATTCCGTTTCGGAGTTTCTGCCAGCTTTCGTAAAACCCAATGACAAAAAACCCTACGTGCATCATAATCGAGAGGAGCAAGAACTTGCACGCGTTGAATGTGGTAGGGATAGAGCTGCTGTTCCCGCAGAATTCTCCAAATGAGAGGATGACTGACGTTCAGTTCTGCGGCAAGTCTTCGGGTGCTAATATTTGGGTTGTCTTCTACCCGTCTCAAAATATCTAATTCTACTGCGGGAGAAGAAACTGATCTAGGTCTACCAGAACCACCATTAATTTTAAATGAACCAGTTTCGGACAGCCGGATATGAAGTCTTGAGGAAATCTTATCACTCGGTAACAACCGATTTGGAAATTCTTCGGCATACATACGCCGTGCTTCAGTGGCATTACCATTCGCACGACCGTACATAAGATGCATATCGGCCATTTCTGCATTTGTGTACTTATGCATAATTTGAGAACAAAAAAAAATTGACGCAAATGATAAATAATCTGATGACAGATGTCTGACAGAACTAATTTTAAGTCACAATCAGTTGTTTGACAAAGGGAACTATTCTCAAAACAGAAAAATGTTTTCTGTTATTTTAAAATATGCAATCGACTATATGTCAAAAACAGTTGAATTGCGGACCCATGTTGACTAAGACTTTTTTGTTTATTTCCACCAGTACTATAATTGGGTAAAATATCCGACAACCTTTTAACCAACCCAATAACATAGTCCGAAGCCATATAGGACACTGAATGAGGAAAGAACATAACAAGCATTGGGCGAACATACCCAGGCATGAGCATGGCAAGCAATTTATAGATAGCCCATGCCAGAGGAGAGCTGAAGAACAAGTACTTCTAAGAAGGAATCAGCTACGGATAATTGTGGGGTCCATATCTGGACATACACCGACAAAGAAACACCTATACAAGATAAGAATGTTTAATGGAGACCTAAACTGCAGACGACGTAAGAAGGAACCAGAGAAAACTTAACATATATAATGCAATTGGCGCTGGATTACAAGAGGCAACAAATTTTAATGTTTGGGCAAGAGAAAATTGAATCGAAGAGATGCAATCTACTCCATGCTAGGGATCTGTACAGTTTGACGATTTTTCGGTCGATATTTTGAGTCAAGAGGACCTTTGTCAATTTCTTACATACAATATTTTCTCTTTTTTTATTTCTGTTTTCAATTTAGGATCCTTGAAATACTTGATTTCAATTTTTTCATTTTTACTGCTTAAATAACTTTTTGTTCACATATTTGAACCTTTAAATCTTACTTCTTAGATTTCAATTCTTTAAAATGGGAAGAGCCACTTGAAAGAGCATTAAATTGCTTTTCTTTTATATCCTCCGTTAACTTATTTATGGAACGCTTATTATGTATGTTTTATCAAAACATTATTATTAGCCCTAGTTAGATTTTAATTCCACATTTTTACAACAAAATATATTATTACGATGTAAACATGAAAATTATTGTAGGATATTGTAGGATACAATGGCTACTGGTAGATCTGCATTATGCTCTAATGAGCTCGCAATTAGATCCCCTCGAACAAAAGAGGAACGGAATGCCTTTTCCCTAGGAAAAAATATTTTTCTGAAGCTCGTTATGTTTTTGGAATATTTATCGATTAAGGTACTGTATTAGCGCTGAAATGTTTATTTCTAAAATATTATTTTTATAAATTAATAATCTGATTAAAACAAATGAAGCTATTTAAGCCCACTGTACTCGTTTGGGTACAGTCATGGGGTAGTAACTTAAATCTGTTCAAACGTTCCAGCGGTGCAAGTTCCCGCAAAACTCTATAGATGGGAGCGCAATACTATATCTTCAGTAATATTTATGAAATAACTATATATATATATCACTTGTTTTTTTCATCTTGTCATCTTGTTGTTGACGCACGTGTCAAATTTCTATAATAATATTAATATCCGCTGTTTTAGTTTTATTTCTTTAAAGTATTTTTTACGTTTGGAAGTGTTTTTTTTGTGTTTATAGAAAAGACTTTATTTTGAGATTTAGTTTTCTAAAGTAATATATTTGTAAGTATATTGCAGTATACTATATGTAGCTATACATTTAATCCTGGAATAGTAACTATACGTCTTTTGGACGCATATTTACATGTAAAAGTATATATAAAATGTTGGTGTTCCATCGTTAAGAATAGCCAAGCAACTCTGATTTACGATATTTTCGCAAAAAAAAGATGCAGAATGATTCCAGAACTGCAATCGTATTTTCTTCTGCGCAAACGACACTTACTTAAAAAAAAAATACGCGGCATACAAAGTGCACAGATGCAAAATTTCATTTTTATCAACAAAAATCCATTAAAAAGGAGATCTAAATTGTTGCAAGAATCTTCAAGAATAAAACATCTAAAAATTACCGCCTTTGTGAATAGTTCCCGCAAAACTCATTAGATGGCGCGAACGCACGCGAACGTTTCTATATACAAAAGATTCCGCTCTATACTAACCCTTCTCTATGGGTACAGTTTAAATAATATTTTTTCTGGCGCCATCTTGTGCAAGTTATGTGTAATTATTGATGTTACAGATTCCTATTGGATGAATAACGGTTGTTCTTGTAAAATATTTCATTACGCATGTGCCACAGAGTTACAACGATTCTTTAAATTCCTATGTGAACACGCGGTCACTTCGTTAGTCACACTTTTTGAGTTTACTTCCAAATAATTCTTCGTGTTGGATTCTTTTGTCAGTTTAATAATTTTAGCATTCTATAAGGTACGGACTTTTTACGTTATTTTATTGACACCCTGTATATAAGTGGTACTTTGTATACCATTCAAAATATATTTTATCTAAATACTGATAAATAGTTGAAAGTTTGTGTGAACATTTGCTCTAATTCAACTGATATTATGATTCCAAAGGAAGAAATATTCATAGTTCAGAGTTGGAGTTTTCAAAACAGCAAATTTTTCTTTTTAATTACATTAATTAATATCTAAACTACGATCCGATAACATAACTAGTTGTAATTTAGGGTATGTTGAAATAATAAGGAAAATATCGCACACAAAATAGGCGCATACGCACTTCTAGTCTGGGAAACGAATTTAATGTCAGTATAAATCGTTTTTCCTTCCGCAAAGTTGAAAAAGCTAAAAATTAAGGCGTCATATACAACCGCAGATCTCTCAATTCGCCTGATTTACCTCAGCAAACGCCGACAGTTAGGGTTATTAAAGTGAGATATTCGAAAGAGCGTAGGGTCTGTTAGATTTTAAATCGCACATTTTATGGGGCTTATATTTTCCGCTTTTAAAATTTCGCAAATGTGGCGTCTGCGAGCTCTGGTTAATCTTAAATCTGGGATGTCTTGTTTATCATTGGCCGGGCGAAAATAAATATGTACTTACAAACGCAAAGTGATATAGAAAAATAAAGCAGTAAACGTATGTTAGTGATATGGGATATGTACAGTTTCTTTATTTGATTATGTTTTTCGTCTGAGTTTATTTTTTGTTTAGTGGTTTAGTAGCGGGCAGAATCTTATTAATTTATACACACAGGATGTTTATTAAGGGATGCATAACTTGCCCATAAGCAAAAAGAATACCGGATTGCTTTGATGATGCGAAAGGTATGGAAATATTTATTGCCCAGCAGGATTGGGCAAAATTTATTCAGATTAATAATAAAAATAAATGGATAGCGTGGTTATTCTTATTCAAAAATAATAGATAACTTCTTATTCATTATTCAATGATGAATTTATTTCATTCATGATTCAAATAATTATTTGGATAATTATTCTTCATTCAAATAATTATTTATCATTCGAATAATTCTTATTATTCAAATGATCATTTTCATACAAATAACTACTCTTATTCAAACAAAATAAGGAGTTCAAAACAGTTATAAAGAACCTATATAAATCATAAACAAATCCTCAAACTTATAGAAAATTCTTATAAGTTTGAGGTTTTTTCCTACCGATACATTTTCTAACGTTAGCGGGAACTTTTATATTAATATTAGCCGCCATTTTTGAATGCCATTTGAAGTTGTGGCAATCAAAAAATAAATATGATTTTTATCAGTTTGAGAGTTTGGTTATCGGTTTCAAAAACGATAATACGTAAATCTTGAGGGATGTCGAAGATATCGGCGGATATAATTATTACTGCCATGTCATGTTACTGGTACACTTTCTAACATCAGCGGATTTTATATAAATATTGCCCGCCAATTTTTAAAGAGATTAAAGTTGTGTGGAAAAAATAAGTGTAATTTTTATAAGTTTGAAGGTTTGCTTATCAACTTCAGAAATGACAGCACGTAAATCTAGCGGAATGTCGAAGATGTCGGTGGATATAATTATTACTGGCATGTCGTTCTACCGATGCACTTCCTAACATTAGCGATAATTTTTATATGATTACCTGCCATTTTTGAAGGATATTGGGAGCTGTGAGAGAATTTTCTATTTATTTTAACTTCAAAATCAATTAATGAACCTATGTCAAATCCAAATGACGATTAGTATAGTAGTAGTTTTACATCATAAAATTTAAATTATAAAAAACACCAACAGGAAGAAAGATCACTTTAAATGTAAAAAGTGAATAAAAGTTCCTTGATTAAATTCAGGTAAACATAGGTCAATCCCAGTGCTCGGCAAGGCGGTACCCCGTACGGGCATATTATTTATTTCGGTGTTATTCAGTAATAAATTATTTGAATGACGACTTATTTGGTGAAAGAATCATACCAATAAAGCTTCATTCAAATAACGTTTTATTGAAATAATTCTTTATTCAAATGATTTCCCATTCCAGCGTTATTTGCAACACAGTGTCTTCTGCCCATTTTCGACTGGTAATAAACACTTCTAGGGTAGATGGAAGCACAAGAATGCCACTTTCTAAATCCACATTGACAATTGATTTGTCGCATACAGGGTGTCCAAAACTGCATGACCAATTACAAAATCATCAAAGTTGAAAAAGTTCTCTTTTTCAAAAGGAACACTCTGTATATTAATGGATGATCAGATGCAGAATTTAATTCTGCATCGATTCGCTATGACTTTCCCTATACCTATTTACAACGGTTTTCTTATTATGTCAATATTTCCGTTTTAATGTGATTTTTGACAGAAACTGAAACATCGTATGTGTTTCATTTTAATTAGAAAATGGAAACAAAACATGAATATAAGAAAATTTGAAACGTAGTAACAAATGAAAAACAAAAAAATTAGGAACATAATGACAAGAAAAAATAAAATAAATTGAACGAAATAACTACAATAATAAAATAAAATATTTTAAAATGAAAGAGAATCTTGAATAGCCCCGGATTCCAAAAATTCAGACTTCCAGGTTTTTTCTAACCTTGGAAACTTCTAACGAACGGCTACCGTGGAAAACCCTGTATAGTGTAACCCTTGGTGCAGGTATAAATATTCTGTATAGTCATAGGTAGTCGATATTTCCAGTAGGTGTGGATTACAGATGGGCCAAGGAAGACATCAGTGTTAATGATTTATATAATATAGAAGCATTATTATTGAAGATCTTTCTGTGTCTGTAACCTATATGTAAACACTACTTATTTTAAATCATTTAAATGTTTCAAATGCATTATGTTTATGAAAAAAATTTAAAAGAAAGGTAGGTATATAGAGCGGCAAAAAGTAGCATGAACTTGTTAAATGTGGATTGTATACAAAATTATCGTTAATTAAAAATGTCCGTAATTTATTTGCTACTGTTAAGTGTAATAAGACTTGTCTTTATCTTCAACTTTATTGCTGCAACAAGAAATAATTATTCTTAAATATTCAGGTGCAAATATATTCTATATTATAAAATAGTGCAGAGAATATAATAAATGAAATTAACTAAAGGAATATCAAGTAAAGTAACATAAACAGAGTTTTCAACGGAAGTGGCTAGTTGAGAAGTTTTCGGACTTCGCGAAACTCCTTAGCATTAAAAATTTGGGATTTGCAGTAGTTTGGTACTTACTTTCTTTCTAAAATATTTCCAATTTTTTTTACACTTCATGTTAACCGGAAGTAGCCATGAATTTTGTTATTTTAAACGAAACACCCTATATATTATTATGGTTTTGTATTCGGCATAAAATTCTATGACCATTACAACTAGGGTTTCCAATACCTATCATCAACTGTTTCTATGATATTACGATTTTTGTGAAAATTCTGACATTTACACAATGGTCCGTAATTGATTATTTTTAACTTGCTTTATGTGCTAGAGGAACCGCATTTTAAAACATACTGACATTGTTTCATCAAAACGTAGTAAAATTTTCCTTTCATATTTTGCAGCCTATCTAAAAATTAGAGTTAACGAAACTTTAAAGTTGTAAAACACAATTTTTAGGACACCCGGTACACAATAAAAAATTTCTGAGTGTAAAGCTCAAAATGTAAGTGGTAAAAAGTTTGCGTGTTAAAATTAACACCTATTTGGTTAAAGTTTTGCATTTTGTTACCAAAATCAATTGGGTAAAAACATATTTGCCCAATATTTTAAATATTTACACCTGAGGGTGTAAAAAGTTGACTTCGAAAAGAGAAGGGCATACGCCTGCGCATGAACAATTTCTATCAGGTACATGTAATAGAGAGAGATAAACTTACAAACTACTAACGAGCAATTGACACGTGATCGGGTTCGTATTGAAACTTGAATCCTGTGCCTCTGCTTTTTAGCTGTTTATAGTTTATACGTACATATTTTACATATTTTTTACATATTGATATGAATTAAATGCAAAAGTATGGTTAAATGGCTGAGTATTAGTGATACGCCTATCTCGTCGGCATATAAACATTGCATATCAAACGGTAAGTAATTAATTACACCATTTTGAACAATAGTTAGATATGTAGGTAGGGACATAATACGTATCGTTTACAACCTATATTCTTTGTTGCTGTATTTCCTAAAATATTTGTGTTCTAAAAGATTTTTATGACATATTGTAGGTTATGAATATATGACCAATCGTGTAGAATGTAATTCCCTGTTTAGTCTATTCCCTCCATTAAGGTGGTTAACTCCATATTCCTTAACCTACCTGGTAGCGGAAAGTTTGAAATTTAGAATATATATATATTTTTGTTAATATCAACGTACTATAATATTGCCGTGCTGTAGAATGGTTTTTCTTTTATTGCATAAATTGGTTATTTAGCCTTAATTATTATTAGTAATATTATTGATATATTGTTCCAAGGCATATTTTTGTTTAATCATTAGTGTTCGTATTCGTTTACATTGTGCGTTTTGTGAGGATGCAAATGTTTAAATTCTGTTTTATACAAAAAGATATTTCGAAAATAAATTTATATTAGCAAATTGAAGTTTATTTTGGATCACTTCAGCACCTTACGCGTATTAGAGTGCTTAACGTATATACAACGTGTCCAAGATAAGAATGCACTGCATGGGGATCTCGGGAACAGTAATAGATACAAAGTTGTTTAAATGGGGAAAGAGTTGCGCTTTTTAGTGGCTCTTTACATAGCGTTTACATAATTCAATTATTTTATTTAGTTTTTGAGATATTTAGAAAAAAGTGTTTTTCTTAAATATTGTTTTTATTTTTTTCTGACTTTATTTTATAAGTTATCGAAAAATAAATGAGAGTTCTTCATTGACAGCTTTAAATCTGTACAAGATGGCGTTCTTACATTTTGAGTTCGACGTTTCGTTTTTTAGAAACCATCATCAACTTTTTTTTTCATATGGACGGTAAAAAAAAGTACACCCTGTACCTGATGTCATTTTTCATTACGAATGCAACGGTGTGTGACACATTATGTTTTTGAAGTTGTATTTTTTATAAAATTATATTTATAAATTACATATGTATTTTTCAACTATGAACACACAGAGATGGGTTAGGCGCTGGAAGAACAAAATTTATTATTTTACGACTTTGACGTTTATACTTGTAGCTTACGTATTACTTCTTCTAAAGAAACGTTTTAGTGTGTCGTTGTTACTGTTTATTATTTTTGTTGTTCGTTATTATTGTTTGTTATTTGTTACACGTTGTTTTACGGAATTATTCTTGGGATTTAATTTGCTTTTGAACATGGATAGGGAACAATTTAGCAATGAAGAAAAATATGATATGCTAACATGTCATATCCTGTGCTACAAAAATTCTGTGAATGAGACGTTTGTCTTACAATTTAAAAGAATATGGTTCTTTTAAGAACCCTGTGAAGTGTCGATATAAACGTTTAAAGGAAGAAACGCAAAATACTGTTTTACAAGCAGTTGTTGCAAACCCTGAAACATCAACTCGACAAATTCAAAATAATATGGGAGTAGCTAAGTCCACTGCTCACTTTATTTTACGCAAACACAAGTTTCACCCCTATAAATTTAGAATTTGCCAAGGTCTTACACCAGGGGACTACGAGAGGCGTAGACATTTTTGTGAGTGGTACAGCCGAATGTGTGAAGAAGATTTTAATTTTCCTTTTAAAATTATATGGTCCGATGAAAGCATGGTTACCAATAATGGGATCTTCAACCGCCGCAACACACACTACTGGGCTCAAGACAATCCGCGTGTTAAAAAGATATCCAGATACCAGAATCGTTTTGGATTCAATATGTGGTGTGGAATTTTAGGCACAAAAATAATAGGTCCATTTATTTATCGCAACTCCTTAACTGCAGCACGATATCTTGATTTATTGCAAAATGATTTAGAAGACAGTTTAGATGATTTGCGTTTGGCAGTGGTTAATAACTGCTGGTTTCAGCAAGACGGTGCTCCAGCACATAATTCTAGACTTGTTTGTGACTATCTTTCCCAGCGGTTTCCTAGAAGGTGGATTGGAACTACCAGTGAACTGTCCTGGCCAGCTCGTTCTCCAGACTTAACCCCACTGGACTTCTTCCTTTGGGGTCATATTAAAAATCAAGTTTATTCAAATTCTTTCGAAAATTAGCAACAACTGTTTGAATCTCTAACGGCAGCATTCCACGCGATTACACCAGAGATGTTACATGACGTTTTGCATTCTACTGTTAGAAGATCGTATTTATGTTTAGAAAGTAATGGTAACCTGTTTGAGGATCGTTTGTAAATCCAATCTATTTATAAAATAATAAATAAGTATTTCTCAAAATATTATTTTAGATTATGTTTCACTATTTTCATTAAACACTGTATTTTTTCCAAATTATCAAATTTATTATCACTAGGGAAAAACTACTATCAAGAAAATCTAAAAAGATTATAGTTTTTAGCAAAATACAACTTCAAAAACATAATATGTCACACACCGTTGCATTCGTAATGAAAAATGACATCAGATACAGGGTGTACTTTTTTTACCGTCCATATGAAAAAAAAAGTTGATGATGGTTTCTAAAAAACGAAACGTCGAACTCAAAATGTAAAAACGCCATCTTGTAGAGATTTAAAGCTGTCAATGAAGAACTCTCATTTATTTTTCGATAACTTATAAAATAAAGTCAGAAAAAAATAAAAACAAAATTTAAAAAAAAAACACTTTTTTCTAAATATCTTAAAAACTAAATAAAATAATTGAATTATGTAAACGCTATGTAAAGAGCCACTAAAAAGCGCAACTTTTTCCCCATTTAAACAACTTTGTATCTATTACTGTTCCCGAGATCCCCATGCAGTGCATTCTTATCTTGGACACGTTGTGTATATACTGTATGATATACATAACCTATACAAATAAAATATCGTCAGTGCACCGCTGTGACTGCAGACTGAGAGCACTTCTGCCGTCTGCACGAACGTACTACCGCGCAGATATGCTTTCATTTACAGCTAAGCACCTTGATTGCATTTACGTTATTCAGTGTAAAAGCTACACCTATGTAGTGTACCTCTAACTAACACCCAAAGGTGTACATCATGTCTTAGTAGTTTACACTGGCACGTATCTTACACTACACGTTTTAAAGTGTAGGATTTACCAAATCGTTTTGGTAAATTTTATCAAATTTCACAGTGTAAAATTTATCAAAAATAGTGTGGACTTATATAGACCACTTTTAGTGTTAATTTCTACACGCAATTTTTTATTGTGTATGTATTTACATTGTTTGTTATAGCATTAAATTCTACACGGATTTGGTGTAACATTTTCTATACCCATCTTCAATAGTTTTCTCTAAAATATTCGTTTGATTTATTATATTTTCCCTCCTTTTCTCGTAGAATATTATATAGAGGTTTTACTTGATAAGTTGTCAGTCGTCAATTGCTATAAATGTGCTCCACAACAAACATATGTGTAAATTAATTGACAATAGTAATGTTAAAAGGGGCAACGAGTATATATTTAACGCCCCTAACACTTATGACTCATATTAGAATCAAATTTTAATTTTAAAATCACAAACTTATTACCTCTGTTGATTACTCATTAAATACTTTTCCTTCATTTATTTCCTAATTAACCGCAAATGCACTAATCTTCAAGGCGCCAACTTATTCTCATTTTATTTTTATTTTACAAAGCTATCCTATTTCAGCGATTAAATCATAATTTTACAACGACTAACTGGACCATACTAATACCAACAAATATAAAACGAAATAAAGCTAAAGCCAAATTACCAAGCGATAAATGTAAATATGTTGCGAGTAACGTAATGTATACGGTTTCCTATCTTAGCTGAGTACTCATTTATAATCCGATCGACATATGAGACGTATAAGCATGATATTACAAGCGAATAGCCAATAGTGGACTTAATTGGGTGATTAAGATATTGATTCAGGAAATCGGTCGGATATCATGCAAATGGGCTTCCCGTGACTCGAGTTTCATTCGAAGATAGAGGAGGAAATCATCTGTAACTGAAGCGTAAGCTGTGTTAAGAACTTGGTATAGTCTTGCCTTTTAAAATAAATATTTTGGAGCTAAGGTAACATATTCTAAAATTATAAATATAAAATAAATAAGAAAAATCTTCAATGTATTTTAGGATCTTTACAGATCTTAGTGGGAAGATCTTAAAATACATTAAAGGTTAGATAAAACGATGTTTTCTTACTTATTTTATATTTATATTCACCGATCTATTTGCACTTTGTAGAATATTCTAAAATTGATGTGAAAATAAGAAAGTGTGATAGTTAGAAATTAAGTAAAAGCTAAACCTGATTGTTCTACATTTGTATAAAATTAAAAAATATAGGGGAGAGTCGGTTAAAACGGGATGGTAAGGTAAAACGGGATACCGCTGTTTTCTCAACAATGAGTAGAGCCATCTACCTGCTGATCGTCAAATTAGAATCATACCATCTATTATTTAGTGTTGGTTACCGTAGTAGTGAAGTTATTGCAAGTCTGTGAGAGAAAACACGTGCAACGAAAAAAGTGACATTATACTATTTTGTTTGGTGTATGTGTCAAGCAAAATATTTTCGTTCTGACTGGAGAGCAGGTAAATGTGAGTGTAGCTCATAGTTCTTGTGTTACTTCTACTTCAACTTTTTGATCCTTAATTAAAAGTGTCATCATTGTATGAACCAAAGAAATAATCCTTTATTTTGAAATGCACAGTTGGTTAAAACGGGATACAATGCGGTCGTCTAAAACAGGATACTATCCCGTATTACCCAACTCCTTTTATATTGATATCACTGAACCAAAAACATATATGTTTCCCATTAAGGAGTAAATCAAAATGGGGAAGTATAAAAGAAAAATCCAAAGGCAATGCTGGGATGCAGAAAATATGAACCAAGCTGTGGAGGAAGTATTAGAGGGTAAAATGGGGTATCTAAAGGCGTTTTTAAAAGCAAGATTTTTAAGGCAATTCCTTAAAAGAATCTAATAATTCGAAAAAAGGGCTTTGTGCATAAGAAATATTACAAACAGTAATATTTCTGGTGAATCAGCATTAATATTCTTATAGATCAATTTTACAGAGTCGGTTAGAATTGAACGCAAATAAATAATTTGTGTGAAAAGATGATTTCCTCGTGCGAACGGCTAATTGTAAACCAAACTGTATTGATCACAAAACTTGACCCAATGGCACTCCCCAAATAAATTGTCAATGATAATCCCAGCTGATATTTATTTATTAATCCCTTTACACACGCAAATAAACTCTGAATCAATTTTCTTGGAAGCAAATTCCGTTCATGCCAAACTTCATTTACACATATTGGAATCTTCGGAAGAACGAAAAACTACGCCGATTATGGAACATAGTCTACCGCTTCTGACGAGCGAATGACGTTCACTAGCGCGCGTCGCGAGCGGCCGTGTACCCGACTGGGATGCGGGGACACCTAGCGGATAAACTTAGAACTGGTGATCCGGTAATTGCAGGCATTCGGCAAAGTGAGAGGAAAGATACGTCTGAAATGATGTATAACGCATGTAGCGGATGCTGTAAACGTGTTAAATTAGACCAAAGACAAGTACTAATAGAAAAACATTTAATAAGATATAAAGTGAGAAAAATACGATCTTCCATACGTTAATATACGTTTTCTTGTTTCGTGGCACCCCGTTTCGATTTAAGAAAAAGAGACAAAATAGTTTGAAGAAATATGAGAGTCCTACTGATATATTATTCAAAATAGATGGTTTGAAAAATGTCGAAAATAATACATTTTTATTAAATCACTATTTCATATCCACAATAATTTTCAACCTATATTTAAATGTAGATATACCTAAATATCTATACAAGAGTAGGATTCATTAATGGAATGTTCTATTTGGTAGACTAAAATTAATAAACTCTGTTTATTACTCTTCTTTTATAAATAACATGAAAAAAATAATTATATTAACAAATAAATTTGTTATACTAATGAACTGATTTATCATTCATAAAATTTTAATCAACCCGGTTATAAATACAATAAACTGCCGTTTATTAAGTTTCTGGTGTATTGTATTTATGAATGTTTTCCTTAAATCAATGTATGAGTTTATTAAAATTGGGGCTAACCGCCAAACAGTAAAAATACACGGACTTGCTTCCTACAGCCTACAGTATTTTACGTGCAATACGCGTGTATGTAGTTCGGTGTTTCGTTAATAAAGTGGTTTACGGTAATAATAATATTAATGTATCTAATATAGTCATATACAATCAACATATATCTTTTCAGTGTCGTATAGTTGAATTACGTGTCGTAAGATGGTCTTACAAGATCCACTAAGTTGCAACTCCTAACCTTACTTTTTATTAGATACTTCAAAATTACCTAAATAATGTTGTTTTTATGTAAAAATCAGTATACGAATTTGAATGTATTAGTCAAACATGAAGCGGGTATATATATCCCTTTTAATAATTTTAAACTATAGTCTGCAGTATCATTTTTTAGTACCCCAAAAAGATACAGAAATTATTGTGAGATTCCTGAAATTCTCTTAAATAATCTTACTGCTGAAGAGTTCGATAGTTTATGACATCGATTGGTAAGTAAAAATTTATAAACAAATATATATACCCACAATTATTGTTACACAGTTATTGCTTAATTGCGCTTGTTTTACTTATTCCTCCTTTAGAAAATACCTGTTTTGCATATTAACATGTATTTGTTCAACAGATATGGATTATTCTTTATTATTTAAAAATACATGTGTACAAGGAAAATTAACCTTGGGAAAATGAGGTTTTTTTTTGTCGACGTGCTAACGAGAGTAAATAAAATAATTTGAAAATTGGTATGCTATGATTATAATAATTATCTGTTTTAGATGGCAAGATTGCAGATCTCTTACTTGGTCTGCACGGCTATTTTTAGTTCCTACTAATAAAATAGTGGAAAGGGGTCTCAACGGAAGTTACACAACTATAAAATTTAAAATAAAAGATTCGCAAGAGTCCTTTTTAAATCGAGAAACGTCAACCCAAAACACAAAAGATCACCTGGATTTCCTTTCTAACAGGCAAGAAAACATCCAGCCATTTATATTAGTAGGTAAGGTTTAAGTAGTAAAAACTACGTTCTTACGTTCAAATTATTATATATTGATGACTAGTTTCGGCTATGATGCCATCTTCAGATCAAACGTCGATAGGTTAATTTGTCATTATTAAATAAAATAAAACACTGAACATTGGATTAAATTTGTCAAACAAGTTAAAAAAGTTAGAAATCGAACAAACACCAACTCAATGTAACAATCGAACATGTAAAAAAGTTTTTTACATCTTCGACGTTTGATCTGAAGATGGCATCATAGCCGAAACTAGTCATCAATATATAATAATTTGAACGTAAGAACGTAGGTTTTACTACTTAAACCTTACCTACCATATACGTTCATTCGGATATACATTACATCATTTATATTAGTAGTTAGAAACAAAATCCCACTAATAATTGAAACATTCGCGTATTTTGGCGGAATTATGTATAACTTTAAAAATATATTAGGCACAGTTGACATATGCTACACAGCTTTCTAAGTTAAGTTGTACTGCCCAATTTATTATATTATTTTTCATGTACTACAAAATCATTGCACTACCGGTTTCGGATTTATTCAGCATTCTTGAGGTGATTTACACTTTGTAATAGTCAGTGTATTCCTGCTTACCTATTAATGCAGTGCCGGAGAATGTATGCCCGCTGCACAGTTTTTGTAAATCATCTGAAGAAGGCTGAATAAGGCCGAAACCGGTAGCACAATAATTTTGTAGAATACATGATAAATAAGTCACTTAGGAAGTACCACTGCACTTCATTTAATAATATTTGTCCTCTATTTGTTATAATGTTTAAAATACATTATGTTTAATTATTTCATTGTGTTGTTATTTCTTTTTATCTGAAAAAAACGTATAATACTAAAATTTAAGAAAATTAGAATTTAATTTAGTTTAGAAGTGTTTAGTAATTAACGTTTTAAGATGTTTGTTTCTTTAACAATATAATAAAAACCAAATCTACACGAAATTCAATCAGAAATTGAAAAAATTAAAACATCATATGCAGGATATAAAATGAACTATTAAAATTATAATAATATATACATTGGCATCCGATTTATTTAGCTTTTGTCTACTTTATTAAAAAAAAGTAGTTGATCTACACTACCAATCATAAGTAGGAAATTTTTTTGGAAATTTTCGGCTTTTTAAAAACAAACTATTTTTTTATAACGTTTCGACCTAAATTGGTCTTTTTCAAATTTTTTTTATTATTTATTCATGTTTCTGATTACATTAGTATTTATTTTGTTATGTTTTTTTATATATAAAACATATTGTCAAAGTTTAAACAATTATTTTTTAGGTATATGACCTACAAAGTTATTGGGACGAACAACACATTTAAATATAAAATTCAATACTGACAGTATTACTATATAAAATAACTGGCTACAAAATAATCAACCAATTACCAATCATAAGTTCCATCGCATCTAATAAATTGCATTAAATGTACTACTATTTAAAAATATTTAGGCAATTTTTTTAAGTAGTACTTACTACGTTTAACACAATATATTAGACGCCATCAAACTTATGATCGGTAGTGTATATAATCCACAACGCATTTATTTATTACTGACGAACTTAATATAATAATTAAGCTACATCAAAAAAGGAATTTCTTTAGTCAGCTCAATGTACAGTAAGCATTAACTCAATAAACTAAAGTTATTATTTTGATAATCTCCAGTATTAATACAATGAATAGAACTATCACATATTAATCAAATTAGTTCATTATATCAATAGCATGCTTTATTACATACATGAACTTACTTATTGGTTAATCCAATAAACGGTGGTTTATTATAATGATAAACGGGTACGTTGGACGAATTTTAATGAAAAATTTATTAGATTAACGTACTTTTTTTTATTATATTTACACATCTTTTTGGTTCAGTGTACTTATACTTAAAATGTATTATTTTATTATATATATTTTGTAATTTGTAATATGACGGGTGTATAGAACCGTAATCTGTTGTCTCGTACATTCACAAAAATGGAAACAAGTTTGTCGGAAACACAATAGTTTGACCGTTAATGTATTGCAACACTTATTACTTACTTTTTTTATATTCGCCATAATTGACAAACGTCAGAATTTCAAATTGTCAAATAAGTTGAATATTGATGAACCCAATGAATGTTTTTACATCATCGTCCGGAATCACAATGCTTCGATAGAATTGTTAGATATAAGAACACATGACGTAGATTTTTTTTGTACCTCAATGTGACTACAATCAAAGGGATGAATCTAGAAATTACAACAGACAAAAACATATGCGCACACGGGCAACTGAACATCGACAATCACCTTGTCTATTCAGCCAGCAAGCTGGTGCACCAACAAAACCCAATCATCATAATCTAAATTTCACTTTTTTTCTTCTGGTATCCTTTCGAACTTTTTATATTAATTTTTTTCACTTTCACATCTCGGGTTTTTAATGAAGGCAACGTATGCAAGACCTCAAAATCTGTACTTACCTGAATTAAATACACGAAGCACAGTCATCCAACCATATGTCGTACCCTTACTTAAAAAAAAAAGTAATACTCTAAGGGTAATTTTTTTATATCGTATAGTAGGATGTGAAAGGGAAGTTATGAGTAAAAAAACAATCACAAAAAATTAACCAGCGGGATGGGGTTTTAGCTCCGTTCATGCATCTGAAGGAACGTATGTTAATTACGTATATGAACAAGAAAAAAAGAATTGTATGATTGTGCCCTTCTCTAGAAGCGGGTTGATGAGGTAAAGCAACCCTTTGATTCGGTACTAGTTTTAAATGTATGTAAAAAAAGTGTGTATGTGTATATAGCTGCTTCTTATGTTCGTGCACATGGGAAGACAAAAAACGATTTTTTTTTAATAGCCCAGAGGTGAAAAAAATTATTCAAACGTATAAAGAAAGGATTCGTCCGCGCATGAAACAGGTAAAGATTTTCCAGGGAATACCAACTCACTTATAGGGGTACAGAGATATACGCTCGCATCGCATTTAGTATTAGAGATGCCAACATGAATATATAAATAAAATTAAAACCCCATTCAACCGCGGCCTGTGAGACAAAAAAACGAAGACTATAGAGGTTCATCTGCATACGCACATGTGGATCGTAGTATAGGCCTGTACTCTGTACTACCGCAGCGCGTCGGGGCTGAGAATATCTACCCTTGCCTTTCATCTTCATGCTCAGGACGATCACACAACTGTATATGTACGCATCCCCTACTTTCCTGCGTGCATATTTAAATCCAGACACCCATTAGCTCTGTGTGCCGGTGAAAAAGACAAATGAAGAAGATAAATTGCTCGCTTATACCCAGTTGTTTGGTCGTGAGAAAAACAAACGAACAACGACGACAGTGGAAATTCCACTATACGTTTCTCGTATTATTAAACTATGCAAGCGAATGTAAAGGACAAAAAAAGAGAGGGGTAAGTCTATTTCTTTATTGCCCATACCTTTTTTTTGTAAGTAGCGTAAATACATATGCAAAGTAGTAACAGCCAGCCAAACGAGCAGCCGTTAGAAGTTTTTTTTCTATATTTTCTTTTTTTTATTAGATACGTTATAGGGTTAAGATGGTACAATAGAATATGAAAAAACAAAAACATAAAGAAAGAGGGTACTCACATCTTGGTTCCAAGACATGTAGTGGGATACCGCAGGGTCCATGTGTTCGGCCATAACGCTCATCCAGTGGACGAGGCCTTGGGCACCCTGCGTGCCCACGCCACCCCCCTGAGGGCCGGAAGGGCTGCCGCCCGATTGGGTGCCCTCCCATCCGAAAGCCTTCTGGAACAAAGCACAAAAAAGTGTTAAATTTAATAATTTATTAAGAATATATGTACTAGTGTTTTATTGTTTTATTGCCTACTAATATTTTTTTATTTTTTCCTTTTTTTTGGGTATTCCGGTTTTTTCTTACTAATTATATACTGTTTTTACGTTTCGGAATTTTGTTTTATTCCTTTTTCAATATTTTATTTTAATCCTACAAATTCACAAATTTTTAAGCATTACAACTAAAACATTTTTTTACAAAGTTACTATTTTTAAACTTATAATAATTAAAAAATTAAAAAACTAGTAATTACAACTTAATTGTTTTCAAACTTACTTTTAGGTGTTTTCCTAGTTATTAACCTTTACGGCATTGTCAAAATTTCTTTAAGTTACATTTTAAAATTGTAAAAGACACTTTAATACAATAACAAGTAACGACAAACAAACATATACTAAGGCACAAGGCCGTTCAGTTTTGTTTTCAAATCAGAATAAAGAAATAAAGAAATATTGTATTAAAGTGTCTTTTACAATTTTAAAATGTAACTTAAAGAAATTTTGACAATGCCGTAAAGGTTAATAACTAGGAAAACACCTAAAAGTAAGTTTGAAAACAATTAAGTTGTAATTACTAGTTTTTTAATTTTTTAATTATTATAAGTTTAAAAATAGTAACTTTGTAAAAAAATGTTTTAGTTGTAATGCTTAAAAATTTGTGAATTTGTAGGATTAAAATAAAATATTGAAAAAGGAATAAAACAAAATTCCGAAACGTAAAAACAGTATATAATTAGTAAGAAAAAACCGGAATACCCAAAAAAAAGGAAAAAATAAAAAGAATAATCAAAACCGGTTAAATAATATTGAAGAAACTTACTAATATTTTGGAATAATGTAAATATATAATATATCGATCCCAGCTCATCGGTCCATGCCCATAACTTCTCTCTTTTTATTTTTCTTTAAATGTGGAATGTACTATTTATTGTAAAATTCCATTGTTCAACCTATATCATAATTTTTATCACTTAAAGAAAAAAAAACTAAAATTTTAAATGGAACACCTCATATATGCTTGCATTTTCGGATTCTGCGTATTTTTCTTAGTTTAAAAACATATGATTTGTTAGTTTTCGTTTCCATTGCCTACTTTTCTATGAAGCTGGATATAATTTTAAAGCATATTCCATCAGCTCTTTGCATACATCCAACATTTTTAATCTAGCGGGTGTGTCATTAGTGTGTCGGCGAAATTTCGCACAACAACTACTAGAGATAAGAAAGTGGGATATTTTCTGTATATATATATATATAGTTGATCAATCCGCATATGGTAAAAATATTTTCAAATATACAGGCTGCTCCAAATTCCCAGAGCTACTTTCAACTTTTATTATTTTAAATAGATTGCTATATTTTTTAGTTATTATTTTGATAGCTACCTAAAATACCTTTACAGTGATATATAGTTATGTGCACTTCTGACAATTGGTTTAGGCTATATTGCAAATTTTGTCATAACTTTGACAGTTGCGACTTCTGAGATTTTAAGTTTTATCTTTAAAACGGTTATAGTGTCGCGCGTTATTCTTTGGTTATTAATTTGGCGGCTAACGATTTATACGTTTCAAAGTGGCGCAACGTCAAAATATATACAGAGTGTTAAATATGTCATAGCATATTTATCGAAATTCAAGCGCGTTCCTTTTGATTTTTTTAAATGGAACTTATATTTTTCAATTTCAGCAGCAAATTCCTCGTAAAATTACCTTTACAATGGTACCAATAAACTAACACTTATTTTCAGTAGAAGATATTAGAAATTTATGGAAAATATGTTGACAATATTCAATATATGGGACACCAAATATGGTTAGATAGCCATGATTTTCAAACAAAAGCTAAGAATATAACGAAACATCAAATCTCTGCTGTTGTTTTTGGTAGTTTATTTTTGGTGTCATAGAGTTTTACAATGTTTTATGATTTTATTATAATATTTGAATTATTTGTTTGTGGATTATTAGTTATTACGTATTACTTTAATCTGGTTGTTAATTATATCGTCTTGTTCCTGTTTTTTACCTAAATTCATTTATTAAAAATAAATTTCTCCAAGGAGGAACTCATAGACATGATATTTCTTCTTGGTGCTTGCAACAGAAATCCACTATCAGCATCAAGAATATATGCAGCATTATCCTACCTGTAGAGCGTCAGATTATAAGCTTAGAGAATTTGTTGGTAAGGTTTCTTTGGTCGGGTTATATGAATTATGATAAACATGGAAAGACAAAAACTATGGTTATAGAAAATCCGTTGCGGAAAATTCGCCAATCTCTACAAGGACAATTTCGAAACATCATGGAATTGCATCCATTATTACGAGGAGAATTGTAAAGAATCATAAATTTCTCTCTTATAAAATTAATATTCACCATGGCTTACTACACGCGGATTTTGAAAATAAACTTGTGTATCGGTGAAAATATTCTAGATTATTGTGCTTTTCACAGATGAAGCAACATTTGCCAATTCTGGAATAATGAACAGAAAAACTTCACATTACTATGATACACAAAACCCATTGAGTATCAACACAAACGGGGGGACACATCAGGGAACACCGTTGTGGATCCGTTCTCTTTGACAATACTTTAAATTGTGAGATTTATAGAAACTTTTTTAAAATAATTTACCAATACTGCTAGAAGGCCTCCATAGAAACCTTATGGAGAGATTGTGGTATCAACACGATTGTGCATTCACAAGTTGGTCACCGCATCACCAGATTGACCCCTTGTGATTTTTTTCTACGGCCTCCTATAAAAAACTATCATATGCATGACACCCGATGCAACGGCAGACAACATGCACAAACACATAAGAAATGCTTCTCTTCAGTTAAATGTGGATAATATGATAATATGTATATTTGAAAATGTAAGGCAGACCATACACACGGAGCTCAATAAAGACATATTTGAGCATCTTTTGATTTAAAATTATTATATATATCTAAAAGTGTAAAAAATAAAATATTTTGTGCCACGTACGGTTTGTTTTTGTTACTTTATAAATAATCTAAACAACTTACAGAAAAAAGAACACATGAATAGCTATTATTAAACATATTTTCCATAATATCTTCGAAAATACTGAAAATAAGTATTACGTTGTTGGTACCATTTTGAAGGCAATTTTACAAGGAATTTACTGATTATATTGCAAAATATAGGTTCCATTTCTATGTGGGTATTAGCATATCTCTTGACAATATGTTTCTCGACAAATGAATCGTAAGATCCATCACCTAATCGAAGCCTATTTTAGACTTCTTTATTAAGACGTCCAAAATACAATGAAAAATATTACATCGAAAATAAATGAACAATTTCCCCAAAACGCACATACTGGAAATTGTAAAATTTTTAACAAGATACATTTTAAAAAATTGCAAGGAGTGTTATTATTTTCGTTTTGGATTTTAAAATTACTTTTGTCAAAAATAACCATTGTTGATTTCAAGTCTGTATGTCGTTAGTGGTAAAAAATGTTCTATAATGGTCTTTCCAAATACATTATTGTATTTGGAAAGAAACAAACGAATTATTTCTGTTGTAAAAGGTATAAAAATTGCAAATGACCAACACACAAACATTAGAAGTGAAAAAGAAAATATTTCTTAGTTGGCTTTTTGTAAAAAAACTCATGTATTTCACCGTTTCTTTATTTTGGCAAATCACTTAATGAGGAAGTTATGAATATTGTGCGCTATTGTAGAGACACTCTATATTACTTTTTATTGCATATTAGAAATTCAGATTCAAGTTGTAATCACAGAACAATATAAAATTTACCTTAAAGAAATATTGAATTATTACTTTCACATATTTTGAAATCACATACTAATTATCTTTTTAGAAGGTTAGAGAGAAATTGCTCTCTATTAAACACTTCTTTGAAATGTATTACGTTTTGGAATATTAAGCAGTTAAGCCACAACTTATAGTATAAATAAATGTTTTAATATGAGTAAAACATATATAAAGTGGTACTACTAATTAAGAAGAGTATTTTTATAATAAAATCACGGTTAAAAATTGTGAAGTAGTACAGAAATTCACAAAGTTATAAAGAAATTAAGCTTAAGGAAGTAACCAGTAACGTCTTGTACAGCTTCATAATAGATACTCTTGTCACTTTCTTGTCATATCTGAAATATTATTTCGAATGACTGAAACTTTCAACAATATTTCAAATAACTAATATCAAACTATGTATATAAAGAGGCAAATAAACAAAAACCGTCTTCCACTTACTTTGACTTGCTCAAAATCCCTGTCTTTGTGGAACAACATATTCTTGTACACGTTAGCTTTATCATCGTTGCTAGACAACACCGCTTTCGCCAACAGAGTCTTATAAAACTGCGTAGGCAACAAGAGTTGGTTATTATTGTAACTGTCCAACTTATTCACGAAATTATTGCATTTAAACGAAGCCGACTTGTAGAGCGATAATCCCGAATCGTTATTATTGGTCATCTGTGAAGAATCGCTGGAATCGGAACTATCCAACAGGCTATCCTGATTTTGGCGCACACTTGCCAAACTTTCAGTTTTCACTATGGAATCCATGGTGCGTGTATATACTCTTACTGCTTCTTCAGTCTTGATAAAATTTTATCGATGATAATCGTATTTTGGGGATGGAAACTTTTGGCCTCTCCTTTATAAGTCGTATTTTATTGCTTTTATTTTGTATTGTGGGTATTGCTCCTTTTTCTGGATTGGATTTGTTCAATTGGCAGATTTGTTATTATGCCCAAGGAGTGTCAAATAATTTTTCAATTTATTTTCATATTAATTATAAAAGCCTCGTATTTAAAAATATACAAATCTATATTTAGGTTTGTTGTATATGAATTTTATATTATTTTTCTTTAGTTACAATTGTAATAATAGTATATGATGTATATATAGGATATATTTATGTAGATAATATATATTGTATTTCTTCTTATGTATGTGCTTATAGGAACCACAGTAATTCTGAACTAGAGGAACTTCACCATTTAATTATTATATTAATTAATAATAAAGTTAGTTGTTGCAGAGTTCAAAACTCAATATTGTTCTTTCTTATATTTAAGATCACTCATTCTCGAATTTTTCTTCAGACTTCTTTAAAGTCCCCGACATCAAAATTTCAGCGTTTAGCTTCTGTACCAGTTTCCACATGATTATAGACTTAAATTAGATTTTAATAACATTTAATTTAATCCGATTTTATTACAATTATTGTTATAATAAAGCGATTAAATACAAAAGAAAAAACAGGGGGGATTAGGAGAGAGATATATGGCAGTAATAACTCGGCCAAGAAAGTCGTGGAGTAAATTAAAGCGAAACCGGGCGAACTAGCCAGGAGTGGGGATACCGAATGAAGGCGAAAACGACCGGGAGCAGCGCTTGCCAGTTGTGTTAATTAAGAACCAATTAGGGCGGAAGCAGAGGGGGAAGGCTGAACTTGAAAACAAGTAGTGAAAGTAAGGTTGGGGAGCACTGAGGGATGTTGAGATTCAACAGAACGGGTTTAATAGGTGAACATGGATGAGTGCGGTCAAATATCGTTTATGGATGAATCTCTGATTAAAATTTAGATAATTGGAGATAGAAATTTTTTGCGTTAAACTATGATTCATACTACAAATATTTCAAAAAACATCGCGGATTACTTCAAGTCAGAATTTATAATTACGTTGCAAAACGTCAAATAATTTTAATTCTATTTCATTTATTTTGAAGTGGACCTAAAAGAAAAGTGAATCGATTTGGGGTTAAGCTGCTTGAAGTATAGATATGCTTACAGCATACATTTTTGGAGAAAAAGCGAATATTTCAGTAATTAATTAAAGAATCATCATAAAACTTGCTTAATATCAACGAAACAAGACATTGGGCATATATGATAAGGAAGAAAAGTAGACACCTTGCTTTAAAATTGGAATTCGTCTGAAAATCTTGAAAAATAAAAGTATGAAGATGGAGTTTTCAGTCTATTAGTTTAAATTGAAAAATCAAACACATACAAGACTTTTGGAGGAGCAAATTTTGTTGGGAACAATGTCAAGGAGGTGATAATAGATGCTATTATTTTTTCCTATAAGCTATTTTTTCCTAATCCAATGTTGAAGAAAAAAATAGAAAGAATTTGCTTGAAAACTAAAAATTAGATTTAAGAATTCAACCCTCTAAAGAGAATGGGGAACACACAACAGAGATGACTACTAGAATATCTTATTGTTAGCGTGAATATTTGTATAAAAACTAAAGAAGTAAAATTGGATTCAAGTTGGGGAGGTAACGAAAATGCTAAACTGCTACAACGAAACAAGTTTTTGAGATCTAATTACTTATTATAATAGAAACTTTAACTGTTAAACTAGTTTCCTTTTTCAAAATTATATTTTGGGAATCTCGTACGAACGATTCCCAACAACTAAAAATTAATTTTTAGAAACGTAAATAAAAATATTAATCAGGACGCACACGAATCACAACACCATTCAAAAACGAAACGAAACAAAACCGAAAAGGGTCAACACAACACAAAACAAGAAAATAATTAAATTACAAGTCGGAAAATTGGGGAAAGAAATACCAAATTAGAATTATCGCGAAGTGTAAAGCATCTTTCATTTCAACCACGCCACCATAGTATATTCTCTCTGTTGTTGTGTTTCCCCCACCTTCCGGAGCGTCGACCGCTCTTAAAACAGCTGCTCCCCAATTAAAACCTGTCAAGTGGTGGTGGTGGCAAGCGCTGCGACAAGTGGCCTAATGAGTCAGAGCTCCGGTTGCTCGATCTAACAGTCAGTTTTCGTCGCTCAAACGAAAAGTGTTTGCTTCCAAATATATGTTGGCGGTTTAGAGTGAATGAGTACGTTGGAGAATCTACGTGGATACTACTGACGAATGTACAAGAATGGTGCGAATAATGCACACGCGAAAGAGATTCTTGCAGAGTCTGGATGTTATGGCGAGAAATTTTTTTAAGGGTGGATAAGCACGAAGTTGCAGATTTTTGAGATGGGATTTACTTAATTTTGATCAATTATAATTGTTTAAGTTTTTTTAACACAGAAGAAAAGAATTTTGAGGGGATAATATAGATATTGCATGTGCTGTAAGGATTTTTCTTATATTAGTTAGAGTTTAAGAGTTTAGGAGGTTATTTTGAGGGAAAATATTTGAGGTTGACAAGAATTTTTACAATTTTCGTTAATTAATTGTAATCGTGTTAGATGTTATAAGGATTTCTACAACATTCCTTCTTTAGAAGTTGTTGATTTGGGGGATAATATCATGGTGGAGATTGTTTTGAGGTTGCCTGGAAATTTTTTAATACGGGGTAATTGATTAGAATGGGATTAGGGATACAAAAATTGTCTGTGCTGAAACGAATTTTTGCAACGTTCTTTAGAATTTAAGTTTCGTGGGGATCTTTGGGGAGAATAATTTAGCAGTGATAGAAAAATGCTTCGGTTTAGATTAATTAGATGTAATCGTGTTCGGAATAAGTACAGGAGATGTATGTTCTGACAGGATTTTTGTCAACCTTCTTTAGAATTTTGAGTTCTGTCAGGAATATTTTAGGGTTGGTTAGAATTTTTTTTTGGTTTAGGTTAATTATTTGTAATGACGTTAGAAATAAATACAGGAATTGTCTGTTTTGAAAGGATTTTTGTCAACGTTCTTTGGAATCTTGAGTTTTGTCAGGAATATTTTGGGGTTGGTTACAAAATTATTTGGTTTAAGTTAATTAATTGTGATGGTCTTAGAAATAAATACAGGAATTGTCTCTTTTGAGAGGATTTTTGTCAACGTTCTTTGGAATCTTGAGTTTTTCCAGGAATATTTTGGGGTTGCTTTCAAAATTTTTTGGTTTAGGTTAATTAATTGTGATGGCTTTGGAAATAAATACAGGAATTGTCTGTTTTGAAAGGATTTTTGTCAACGTTCTTTGGAATCTTGAGTTTTGTGGGGAATATTTTGGGGTTGCTACCAAAATTTTTTGGTTTAGGTTAATTAATTGTAATGACGTTAAAAATAAATACAGGAATTGTTCGTTCTGAAAGGATTTTTGTAAACGTTCTTTAGAATTTTGAGTTCTGAGAGAAAGTTTTAGGGGGAATATTTTCGGGTTGGTAGGAAACTCTTTTGTTTAGGTTAAATAATTAAAACGGCATTAGAAATAGATAAAGAAATCATGGGTACGAATTCTTCTTGTTTTTTTTTTTTTAGAATTTTAGTTTTGGGGTGATATTCTGGCGGTGGCCGTTCTGAAGTTGGTAGGAATTCTTCCGGTTTTGATTAATTAATTGTAATCGTGTTAGGAATACAGGAATCGCTGTTATAGCTATAATTTTTAAAATTTTTGGTTTTGAGGGGATAATAATTCGCGGGTGAAGGGATTGGTCTGAGGTTTGTTGTAATTCTTAAGATTTGGATTAATTAAATGTAATCAAGTCGAATACAGGAGTTACTGCTGTAGGTAACAGATTTTCAAATTTTGGATTTTGAGGAATAATCTGCGGGTGGGGGAATTATTTAAAAATAGTTGTAACCTTTTCTGAAGAGATTTTGCAAACTTTGTTAGTATTTTAATTTTAGGGGAATATGTTTGGAGGAATAATTCGGGGTTACTAGGAATCTTTGTTGTAAAGATCAACTTTTAAAATGTTTGAGTTTTAGGGGAAAGAATCTGAGGGTGGGAGGAATATTTGAGGTTTGTTGGAATTCTGTTGATTTGGGTTAATTAATACGAATCGTGTTAGGAGGAATACAGGAGATGTTGCTGTATGGATCAGTTATTTAAATTTTTATTCTTTTAGGGGGGATAATCTGCGGGGGGTGGTGGCTTATTTGAGGTTTATTAAAACTCTTTTTGGATGAATTGTTGCAAAAGTATTTCTAGTATTTTAGTTTGGAGCGGCGGGATATTTTTGGAAGATTAATTTGAGTAGGAATCGCTGCTATAGAGATCAGTTTTCAAAATATTATTGAGTTTTATGCAAGGTTTGTTAGTATTTTAATTTTGGGGAAAACTTTTTGGAGGATTAATTTGGGGTTAGTAAGAATCCCTGTTGTAGAGATCAGCTTTTAAAATGTTTGAGTTTCAGGGGGAAAAAATCTGAGGGTGGGGGGAATATTTGAGGTTTGTTGGAACTCTTTCAATTTTGGTTAATTAATTCAAACCGTGTTAGGAATACAGGAGTGCTGTAGGGATCAGTTATTTAAATATTGGGTATTTGGGGGGATAATCTGCTAATTTGATGTTTGTTGGAACTCCTACTGCAGGGATTTTTGCAAAAGTTCTTGTAGTATTCCAGGTTGGGACGAGGGGATATTCTTGCAGGATTAATTTGAGTAGGAATCGCTGCTGTAGGGACCAGTTCCTTAAACTTTTTGTTTTAGTAGGAGAATCTGGAGTGGGGGGAATATTTGAGGTTTGCCGGAACTCTTTCGATTTTGGATTAATTAGTTACAGTCGCGTTCGTAGAACAGGTGTTTACCCCCAGTAGCGGAAAGTTCCGGTAATTTGGGGAGCACAAAAGGGGGGGATTCATTAATCAAGCTCGGCGTTCGGCGGCGGGGATCGCGCGCGTCTCTCCCGGCGGCTCGCTTATTGGTCGTCGCGGCAGTCGTCACACCGACGCTCATCTCTCATCGGCGTCGCTTCCCCCCTTTCGCACGCCGTTAATTAAGCGGACTAGAAGACGCGAAGTGGCGCGCGCCCGGCGTACGCACTCACGGCCGCCAGCGAACGACGTCGTCGCCGTCGTCGTCGCGTATATGTGCATCCGATGCACTTGCAGCAGCAGCACGAGCTGTCCGTAGACTGAAGACGCAGGGGGAAAAACGGCGGGCGCCCCCAGAACTGGGTTACAGAAATAAGAAAAAGAAATGCAGGAGAGCAGAGCAGAGCGAGCAGCACACGGAGTGGGCGGCGGGAGAGCGCACGGGTCGGCCGGCCGGCTCCGTATATAGAAAATAAGGGGGATTGAACCCTCTCTGTTTCCCCCCATTGCACACACACACACAGAGGAAACCTCGGGACGCACACGAAACACGTATGAGCTACATGCACGTATACACTAAGAGGCGAAGGCGGTTGAAAATTTACGGAGGAAGCCGCGTCAGACGAGGAAAGAAAGAGAAAAGAAGACATCCCCCCGCCGGTGTACCCCCGCGGGCGCTCTCCACTCTCTCTCCGAAAAAAAGACGCTAAAAAATATTGTACGTAGTACCAACGTCGGTACATACGCGGAAGTAAGTTTAGACTTGCTCTTCAACCACCGGCACCGGCTTCGATCCCTCCCCTCGTCCCCCCGCCGACGAGGGGGAGGGGGGCGGCCCAAGGAGCTTAATATTGATTGGATATTTCGTCATCGGAAGAAGACGAGAGGGAAGGAGACGGAGAACGAGGCGTCCCGACGCGACGGCGGTGCATAGCCGGCGTGCGAGATGCACTCGCTGCTCTATCCCCCCACTCGGGAGTCGCCGTAAGACGCGTCCGCCGCTGGGAGAGGCGACGGGGGGAGGCGAAGGAGCGCGGGATTAGCGGCGTCGCGCGCGGTTAATTGCTCGTTAACGCTTTAAGCGACGCTAATTCATTCCGGCGAGGCGTAGGACAGTGGTGGGGGGGGATTTGAGTTGCGAGTTTTGAATAATTTAAGCCGATTAGGAGTCGAGTTGAGCGGCGAACAGCTGTACGGTTCGCTTTCAACTGTTATGCGAGGTGTAATTCGATGTAATCAAAGTGGAGTAAATACCAACGAGGAAATTAGATTTACGTGGAATGAAATCAACTCGGCGCGATGTAATTTAAACAATACGATTACATGATAAAATGTGGATTAAGTACACTAATAAAAAATTTTATGTAAAATTACCATGCGTCGAATCATGCAAATACACATTTCTGTAAAGTTGATAATATCATGCGTAAAATGGTTTTTGTATGTAAAACGAGTTACTCACTAAATGTATTGCTACGAAACTTGCAGACAATATTTTTTTAATTTTAATTATATTTTTTAATTGTTTAATTCAATTAAATACCACTCAGTGGTCTGTGATACTCTTCAACAAATTTACAAATAAACCATACCTCAATTTGCACGTGGCTCTGGCTGTAAATTTCCCCCCCTCTCAAATGATTTTACTCCCTATTCTCTGATTATTCACTGCATTATCAGTTCTTCTTAAATGTGTTAATATTTCGGGTAGCGTTGTGCATACCCATACTCGGTCCGAAATGTTTTGCCAATTTGTTAATCATTTGCCCTTCTGATACTTCCATCTCCAATTAAATAGTTTGATTGTAAATTTTCAGCATATACTCTTCTCTGCTCTCAGAGCCTTTTTCATTGTATCTTCCCATATTGCTTTAAAAATAGATGTCTGCTATACCAAATTTCTACCTCTTCTTTTCAAGTATTTCTAACCAAATCTATGACTTTAACATTATCACAATCTCCATTCATATAAATCTCTACATATTTACTCAGACTCTGCAAACATTTTATCGGATTCAACTTCTGATCCTTTCAAAACTTAGGTATGCTCCCAAAAGATATGGGACTTATTGTAATGGATGTACGCCTCAATTTTGCTATATTACTAAGCTCATCTTTCGCCATCTTTAGGCGTTGCTCGTTCTGAACTTGTTTACTCTCCAGTTGTTGAAATATCTGCATACATGCCCATTCTTTTTTCTCTGTTCGCTCAAGAATTACTGCTTCTAACCCATCAATTCTCTCATTTGTTCCCTTAATCCTCATAGTTAACACATTCGTTTGCTCTACCATTTCTTTCCTGAACCTTTCTTGCATTCTTGGACCTGTACTATTCATGACCTCCTCCTTCAAATGAGCAATCTCTTTCCTTCGTTGTTCCCTATCTCGCATATGCATCTTAAAAAAATCACTCGTCGTCATATCCTTTCCAGTTAGCTGTTTATCTAGTGTGCCTTCGTCATCCACGGTAACCACTGTTGATACGTTTGATCTAAAGCTCTTAGCTGTCCGTCCCCTCCTTCCACCTCTCTCGATATTACCACGACTTATGTAAAATTATATAGTAAGTTTGTCCCACGTTGGGCGCCAGTTAAATATGCTACGAAACTTGTAGACAATATTTTTAAATTTTAATTATAATTTCTTATAAATTAGAACTGTTTCATTCAATGAAATACCACTCGGAGTGATCTGTGATGCTCTTTGACAAATTTTAACAATTTGCAGGTGGCTGAAAGTCAAAATTTAAATACAATTATAATTTATTATATGCTACAAAAATGTAACAAGAAATAGTCTTTTAACATACATATGATCCCAAGGGAGTAGGTTCATTTACTATATAAAAACACAATACTAAAGATTTGTTTTATCTTAATTCAAAGTAAGCACTCAATTCGGTCGTTTCAAATTATATCAAGTAATTTAAGCTTCTCGCAAAAATCTTAACGAACGGCTCTACACAAGTCAATGCGCCAACGCATGAAAATAAAATACACTGACAGGAAAAACATACAGAAATTATACGAAAGAATTGCCACCAACATTATAATTTTGTAACATACGTTATTAATTCCTAGAGCCATTTCAGCTTTCATAAAGTAGCCCCACATCCTAGACGACCACCAGCAAACTACCTCAAACGTTAGGTACAGCAAACACCAGGAATGACTCAGAGAAGACTGCAGACGATCTAAATAACTGGTTCCATGTCAATTGTGGACAAAATCGGAAGTTCCACCATTCAAAGTGAGTAAATTACACTATTCTTGCGATTTCAAAATGATAAACAAATTTCTTACATATTTCTGAATAAATGCTTGGAAAAAATACTTTACTTCGCTGAAGATCGACCCACATTACCAAGGAAAACTCTCCTGGGAAACACCAATAAGAAATAAGGAAATTGTTACCGCAGATACTCACGCATTAAAAATTTCTAACGACGAACACCAGTATGAAAAAATACAAATACATCGTCATATCCATGGTTACATTTCCTAAAATCTATGTAAAAGAGCTGTAATTTTACATTAATTTTTATCAGTGTATTATCAGTTCAATTATCTTTTTCTCATCCCTTTTATTTAGCACTGTCATTAATCTGGTGTATGTCATTGCTGATTTCATTAGTTTTACGTAAGACAGCCATAATCCCTGCAAAGTCAACGGTTATACCACGCATGTGCGTCTCCCGCTCATTCTTCTTACTGCAGTAGGTATTCCCCTATATTCAGTCATTCGTCATAGGCACTCATAGCTCACAACGAATACTGGCGCGAGCGCAGCGGTTGCTTTGCTGTTCAATCTACACGTAGAAATGTGTTAATTTTTAGTGGCCCTGAAACGTATTGCATTTTTATTATGAAAACGAATAAATTGCAATATGTATTGCTTTGGACACACGTACTTATAAACTCAAAAGGTGTAATGAAAACGTAAAACAGTAATTTATAGTATCTATTATGTCCTTAAAAATAGTTTTTGTTCATGACAAGAAAATTCAAGAAATTCTAATGAACAAAACCCTCATAAAGAAATAATAAATTTAACGAAGGAAAAATAAAACTTAATTCTGAGTAAATAATTTTAAAAATGAAAACTTAAAAGTAACTCTGAATAATAAATTAAATAAACTTTAACACCAGCTCGGTTACTGTGCTATTCGTAAGAGTAATAAATAAAGAAATATAAAATTAGAGTTTGTTCATGACAGGGATATCAAAGACATTCTAATGAATTTAGGGCAAAACCCTCAAGAAGAAATAGTAAATTTAATGAAGGACAAACAAAAATTAATTCTGGGTAAATAAATTTAAAAAATAGAAAACTAAAATAAGCCTTAATAATAAGATGAAATAAACGTTAATTTTTTAAAAATCATTGAATCTTGAAACAAAATGTTCAAATATGCCCCCATCCTTGGCTAAACAATACCCTAATGTGTTGTAGAAATTCATTCTAACATTCTCCAACATTTCTGGGCTAATGCTGTTTGACGTTCGAGCAATTTTATTGCGCAACTACTCTACATTAACTGGTCTAACGTCTTCATTGACATAAATTACTTCTTTTAAATAACCCCAGTAAAAGAAACCGAGGGGAGATAAATCGGGTGAACGTGGCTGCCATTTGATATTTTCAGAATGAGTTCCGATCCACCGGTTAGGAAACTGTTCGCTTAAATAGTTTCGGACAGCCACTGCATTATGTGCAAACCATCTTGCTGAAAGTAGATGTTTTGCATATTTATGTCGGGAAGTTGCTGTACAGTAGGTAGAATGTGGGTGTTCAGTAATTCTAAATATGCATTTGCGTTCAAATTGCCATTGATAAAAAAAGGCCCAATAATATGGTTGTTTAACAAACCTGCCCAAACATTTACTTTTTGCTGTTGCTGACTAGATGAACTTAAATATCTGTGCTCGTTTTGCTTGGCCCAGTATGTTGTCACAGATAAATTGTGACCTCTAACCAAAGGAAAAGAAGATTCATCGGTAAAGATAATATTGTTTACCAAGTTAGCATCTCGGTTACTTAAATCACTTAACTTTTCACAAAATACCATACGCTTAAATGCGTCGCCGTGAAATAATTGTTGGTATTTAGAATATTTAAAATTGTGATACCCATTTGCTTTGAGTATTCGTTGAACGGAAGAACGCGACATATCTAAATCATTGGACATAGTGCCAGATGACATATTCGAATTTATTTCAACTGCAGCACATACTAAAACGGACGTATTATTAGAAATTCTGCGAGTTGGAAGTGATGTTTTTAAATTTTCGACCGAACCAGTATTGTCGGTTTTATTTTTTAATTTAAAAATTGTGCCTTTATTTAGTATAGGCCTGTTGGGGTATTTAGCTGCAAACACGTCGCATACCCTTTGAAAAGAATTGCCAGCGTGATACCACCGCATCATTCAAATTCTTTCCTCCACAGTATAACGCGGCATTTTGTGCAAAAATATATATTTAAAACTTAGACAACCAACTTATTTGAATTGACTTATAATACTGATCACTGATCAGTCTACACGTGCTATTATCGTACTACAGCGCCACACCTCGCTGTTATGTAGTGTGGGGGACGGTGGGAGTATATGTACTTCCCCACCGTTTACTTTGCAGAGATTGAGGCTGTATATAAATTTATTGTCATTACTAACATTTTTGTTCGTAAAACTTTGCAATCTTGTACATTTTTATCATCTAGCTCCTAATCATTTGGTTCATTGATACCCGACTAACGGATCAACTATACAGAGGCAACACGCGAAATAACGTTATTTTTTCGCCGAATCGTTTGCTGTAGACCATCAAAGAAAATCCGCTATGGATGCATAGATGTTTAAACGAACACAGACGGTCCAAACACGGTAGCAACAGCAAGCAAACAGCGTCAATACGAGAACGGTCAGATGAAGATGCCCGAGGCTAGACTTGAGGCCAAATAGTTTACGAAACAAGCGTTAATTACGTGGTTAGCGTAAAGTCACGAGCTGTGAAGAAAGAATCTGCGCGTTTTTCTGGAAGTTCTCGTAGTAAAAACGGTGCTTTTGCTCGCGTTGAAATTGTTCCTGATTGATGTTGAGTTTATGCCGTTCTCGTGTGGCGGTAAAAAAGTGTTAAGTTAAATGGTAAAGAACTACTAGAATTAGAAGTTGTGGCAGTCAATGAATGTTGCAGTTTTTTTCGCGATTGTTACATAAAGTATAGTGCGTTAACTAAAAGTTTTAAAGACACTTTTAACCGAGCCAAATTATATTATCCCAAATACTGTTTTTATATGTACGATATTCATTGAATTCACTTGCCAAAAATTTTCAACTTTTAAGTTTGATTTGGAATGACGTGCCCACTTATTTTCTTTAATTTCCGAACTCTGTATTGGAG
The DNA here is from genome assembly GCA_949128085.1 of Cetonia aurata. Classification (NCBI taxonomy): domain Eukaryota; kingdom Metazoa; phylum Arthropoda; class Insecta; order Coleoptera; family Scarabaeidae; genus Cetonia; species Cetonia aurata. The sequence continues at coordinate 26,559,976 of OX421889.1, read as the reverse complement.
TATAAAGCGTCAACAAATTTCTATTTGGAACTAATGGTTATGTTTTCCAATTCTATATTTATTCTTCTTTGCCAGATATCTGCTAATTTGCTAGCTTTCCTTTCCCTTATTAAATTGGTAATATAGCTCACATATAATATACTATTACCACGCTTTCTTAGAGTTTTATTTCAGCTTTATTATTTGATTGTTTCTGTAATTGACTCTTGACTTCTTCTTTTCCGTAACTTCGCGAAAATCGCCAGTGATAATAGGATGTGTTTATTATCTAAAATATAGATATGCTCAGATGTATTAGAAATGTACCTATATTTTTAGCGAATAATCAAAGTAAGGTGAATACAAAATAAAACTCTTAATTTAAATACGTTATAAATAGTATTTTAATAAAGAATCTTAATAAGTTGTCGGATTTGTGTAAAATTTTAATACAGTTGCAATACTTTTTTCAGTGCGTAAAAAACTGACGTCTCAGAAACGTGAACATGCATAAAAATTTAATAGATCTAGGAAAAGTATAGATATATAAAAACTGTTGTAAAATCATAAAAACGAATATCTAAACACTTAAATTAACTTCCACAAATGTAATGCAAGAAACACGAAATTAATGATAAATCATAGAGATGTTGACATAAAGATGACATTTCAGCATACCTAGCTGTATGTATAAACTCAGTAACACATTTAATTCAAGTAGAAAAGTAAAAAAAAAATACAGTTATGCTCAAAAGTAATAGACATCTCTATGATTTACCATTTATTTTGTGTTTTGACATTACATCTGTGGCAGTTAATTTATATATACTTTTCCTAGATCTATTACATTTTGATAGATGTTCACGTTTCTGAGACGTCAGTTTTTTACGCACTGAAAAAAGTATTGCAACTGTATTAAAATCTTACAGAAATGCCACAAATTATTAAGATTCCTTATTAAAATACTATTTATAACGCATTTAAATTAAGAGTTTTATTTTGTACTCACCTTACTTTGATTATTCGCAAAAAATATAGATGTCTAATATATCTGAGCATATCTGTAGCTTTGAAGACGATGTTCAGAAAGTTCACAAAAACAATTCATTCTTAAGGAGAGCCGTTTCTGTAATTCATCCTTGTTTCTGCGCTACAGTTCCCTCGTTTATAGTAGTATTTCAACAATAATTCTGATTGATTTCTCCACCATAGACAAGATGCCTAGACAAGAAACTTGATAATTTCTATTAATTTAATTTAAAGATTGGTATAGGCAGTTCGTCTATTCTTAAATGACGTTCCGGTTGAATTGTGGTGTATTTGAATTGCTCTAAAAGAATTGCTTTTTTACACTAGAAATGATTAAGTGTTGTTTTGAAAGTATGTATTTACAAAACTGATTATTTATAAAAAATACAAATAAAAAAAAAGATAATTTTAAAATAGCAATCTGAAAATCTTACAATTGCATAGCCTGCTAAACATTCACAAAAAAGGTAACCAGTATAGACCCATAGTTAACAAAACTAGTTCTTGGAGTATTTATGGCTTGATTGACTAGTTGGTGAGAGAATTTCAAAATTTAAAGATAGACAACACGCTCAACAATAAAGAAGTAATAATAATAAAGAAGGTTTTATAATTAGAATCAAAGAAACTTTATTTAGGAGTTTGAAATACGCGCCTTTAGTAAAATTTATAAAATAAGGAACTAACCTGGCCTGCCTTATGTTTGTTTTTTTTGCTGCTTATGCGTATTCATTGCATTGATGATATGAATCGTGCGTATACCCTAACGAAATGTATATTCTGTATATCTCCTTTAAATAAGCAATTGTTGAAGAACTTGGAAAGAAGTTTTTGTATTGATTATATGTAGGTAAAAACAAAAATAAATATTTCTTTGTTTGCCGCAGCTATCACTTCTTTAACATAAAGCATATTGCTTTGAACAAAAGAAACTATCATTAAAACATAATCTTTTACACTATTTTTTAATTTTAAAATGTACTCGAAGGTTTAAAACTAAACCGAAACGTCCTATTTCTAAAGTTTTTTCTATATTACTATTAAGTAACCAAGAGAACCAAGAACATAATCTAAATATTTATAGTGGTCAAGAAAAGAAGAATTTAAAAAAAAGAAATTCTTATATATCAGAGTGGTTGACCAAGATTCTCACTTTGAGAAGACTCAATCAGCTAGTTCCCTAGGACACTCTGTATAATATAGTGTACAACAGTTTTATTAGATATATAAAGCGAATTTTTAAAAGCAAAAATGAAGTTTGAATGATGTTAATACATTAATTACTAAGTTTTCTTTTTTTTAGGTTTGGAATATTTTTTTATTCGCCACCATTTTATATTGTCTAGAGCAGTGTTTCCCAAAGTGGTTCCTACGGACCCCGAGGGATCCGTATTGAACAATGTGGTAGGTGGTGGCCGACTAAAATGAATTTGATAAAAAATTTAGTAAATATGATCCATTTATGTAGATAGATTATTTGCTCACTTTTGCATGGAAAATGATGCACATTATAGTCGCCTTCCAATTAACACTGAAGTTCGTTGGTTATCTGGGGGTGCATGTTGGAACCGGTTTTATACACCCTTTGGTTCAATGTTGGAGTATTTTAGAAACAAAGACACTGCTTTGCAACGCAATTTAATCAATTCAAAGAATGATATTGCTTATTTGGTTGACTTATTTGCTAAAGTTACAAGGTGTAATATCGCTCTTGGGAAACTTGTCTCGTACAAATAAAACTTGGCGAGAGGAGAATGGTCTCGGTTCCCAAATCTTTCAAAATTACAAGAGCGACATGAAGATTTGCTTTTATTTGTCAACACTTAACAGCTCTTCATTCTGACCTACTAAGAAACGATTTTGATCTTGAAAATTCAAAAAATCATGATTATTCTAAAGATTACATATAAATATGTACTACGCAGATTATTTTTCTGTGGAAAAACACTCTAAGTTAGTGAAAAAATGAATTTTGAGAAATTGGAAATTTTTCACTCAGCCTATGCGCATAGCTCGCAAACGGTAAGAGGCAGAGCAAAAGTTTTAAGACCAAAATTGTTCGTTGGGGTGAGTTGTTTGAAATTAGCAATAGGTAATAGATAATATGGATCATGTATACTGTTCACACGTACGGCAAACACCGCCCCAAAGCCCAGACATGAAAACCATTGAGCAGTTTTGGGCAAAAAATGTATAGAAGAATTACAGAAGATGACACCGAGTCTTATAGAAACATCAGTGACATAAACAAAAGGGAAGGTAGGAGTGATTGCCGAATACGTCACACCAGACATGGACAGTACTGTTTCGAACTTATTCGTTCTGATCAGCATGCCATAGGCGAGCCACAAGCAACAGCGCTCCACCAGACAGCTAAATGCATTGCTGACTTAAAGATGTAAATAAAAAAAATGCAACGCCATGTACCCGCGAAGATAGAATATCTGATAGCCTCCGCATCAGAAATAGCAATACAGGCACAGCCATCGCGCCCCAAAGTGCACTAGACTCTACACCATAGACATGATAGACTGCTGATATTGAACTCAAAACTGCCATCAATTGAAATGCGCCATATTGGAATACAGGCGTCATCAATGACGTCGATACCATGGCGGATATTCAAATAAATAAAGTTAAGGATATCAATAAATTTTAATAGCACTTGGAATTTGTAATAATTAGTAGCATATGTTAGATTTTATCCAATGTAATTTATATGGCAGTTTTTTTGATTACAGTTGTGGACAACTTAGACCTATAAAGTTTCTAAACTTACGATTAACTGGTAACATATACTTCATTCGTTGTCAGGTTTAATAAGAGAGAAAAGAAAAAAATTCTTTCAACGCCATATAAAAATACGTAGGAAAAATCTAATACAAGTTTCATAAGATCTTCACGACTTGTCATAACAATCCAACATTGTATGTTGTCTTTAAGAGTAAATAATATACTGCGGTAGTTGTTGTATAATTTATTGATGATTAAATAATATTAGTTTACTTAATTCCTTCCTTATTGATTTACCTTGTATTTTTTCTGTAAACTTCTTGGCTAAATTATGAAATCTAATTTTGCTATAAGACGATATTATGGTTTTACTTAAAATTGAAACACGAGTTTCTTCCAGAGGTGACATATCTAACAAATGATGGGATAAACTAGAAAAAATGTTTTGGGGAATGTGAGTTGATAGTAAATAAACAAAAGTCGTTAGGAAATTTTCTTCTTGTGGAATCTTGTTTCCTGTCAAGACCATTACTTTCCGAATTGGTTTTTCGGTGAACTGGCAAATATATCGTACCTCCTTTGATGGGCAGATTAGATTTACCTAAGAAATAGTGCAGAAAATTTAAAGAAATATATATGTTATACATCATTTATTTACCTCTACCCTTTGTTTTCAGGAATATCAAGTGATTCTAAATAAAAATATACTTTTTTAGATTTTCTTTGTCTGAATTCAATGTTGGAATAACCCTCTTTAATTCGCACAATCTGTCCCGCTCTATAAGAATCCTTTTCGAGGAAATGTAATGAACAAACATATGCACGCTTACTTTTGCTGGGATTTATGGTAGTCCCTGTAACAGTAATCCACACAACAATGTTTGGGCATTCTATAAAAAATTATTTCACATAGAAACACCAAGTATTATCATAATTTCAAAATATATTTAAGCTATGGCATTATTCTGCAACTTACATATGAAAAGTTAGTTCTCCGTCATCTTTGTAACTATTGCTTTTGCAGGATTTTACACGACACGATGGCATCACTTTTTTCAGGAAAAACTACCTGGATTAATTATCACATAAGCCCAATTATTAATGCTATAATATGCATACTTACAAATAAATCAAAAATATTCGGTGAATAATTTATAATATTAAGAAATAGGCCGGGAAATAATAACACAAAGAGAGTAAATAAAACAATCGATCTACAAGGTTAGGTAATACCAGTAAGACTTGTCAACTTGCATAAAACTTAACGTGGCTTAACACAAAAACTTCCTATAGAAAACTAACGTAAGCATGATGCTACATGAATCGTGACGCAAGTAATGACGCCTGTATTCCAAGATGTCCTGTCGATTTTTGATGGTGCGCCGTAGCGATGCGCATACGGTTCATTGGCAGTCTATCAGGTCTGTGCTCTACACCCATTTATTTAACGTGTGTGGTGCACTCTGGTGAGCGATAGCTGTGTTTGTACTCCACTACTGCTTGATAATTTTATTATTTCTGATGTAGAAGCTACCAGACATCTTACCCTCAGCAAATTAGCTTGATTTTGACTTTGGAATTTCTTGAGCAAGTATTCTTTCCATGTTTCTTACCCCAAAAAACATAATATAAAATACTTTTCTAATTTCTGCCAATTTTAAGGGCATTTGGCTATAATAAGTTCCGGCAGATCGCATCGAATGGTGTCCAAACCTTAGATACTGTAGTCGCTGTACGCATTTTTATTTCACTCCACTTAAAAGAGAGCTTTACAATTTTGAGTAAGTAACAAACAATTTGTAATCTTCCGCAAGTATCAATTAAATATAAGCGTTATCTTGTACAAAAGACTCCCCAAGATATTTCTTCGTCTTTCTGTTGATATAATATTGAAAAGTACACACTGGCCACGTCTGAAATTATCTAACAATAAGGCCTTTTGATATTGAATACAAATCAAGAGTTTTTCTTTTGAAATTTAATTTCAGATAAAGTGTTAGTATTAGTTAATTGTAGGAGTACAATCACGATAAAGGTATTATAAACATAAGATTGTTCAAAAAGAGGAATTACATTATATTTCATACCAAAACTTTATCTCAAATAACAAAAATGACGTTATTGATATCATGACAAGAAGCATATACAGCCTGTTAAAAAAAGGTTGTCGGATATTTTACCCAATTATAATACTGGTGGAAATAAACAAAAAAGTCTTAGTCAACATGGGTCCGCAATTCAACTGTTTTTGACATATAGTCGATTGCATATTTTAAAATAAAGAAAAAACATTTTTCGGTTTTGAGAATAGTGCCCTTTGTGAAACAACTGATTGTGACTTAAAATTAGTTCTGTCAGACATCTGTCACCAGATTATTTATCATTTGCGTCAATTTTTTTTGTTCTCAAATTATGCATAAGTACACAAATGCAGAAATGGCCGATATGCATTTTATGTACGGTCGTGCGAATGGTAATGCCACTGAAGCACGGCGTATGTATGCCGAAGAATTTCCAAATCGGTTGTTACCGAGTGATAAGATTTTCTCAAGACTTCATATCCGGCTGTCCGAAACTGGTTCATTTAAAATTAATGGTGGTTCTGGTAGACCTAGATCAGTTTCTTCTCCCGCAGTAGAATTAGATATTTTGAGACGGGTAGAAGACAACCCAAATATTAGCACCCGAAGACTTGCCGCAGAACTGAAGTCAGTCATCCTCTCATTTGGAGAATTCTGCGGGAACAGCAGCTCTATCCCTACCACATTCAACGCGTGCAAGTTCTTGCTCCTCTCGATTATGATGCACGTAGGGTTTTTTGTCATTGGGTTTTACGAAAGCTGGCAGAAACTCCTAATTTTGCGACTCAGATTTTATTTAGTGACGAGGCTGGATTTACAAGAGACGGAATATTCAATTTTCATAACAATCACGTCTGAGCAGATGAAGATCCCCATGCAGTTGTTGAACTGCATCACCAAAACAGTTTTTCGTTTTTTTAATTGGTCTAGTATTTCTCCCTAATCGTTTAACGGGACAAGTATACTTGGATTTTTTAAGAAATGAATTACCCGTTTTGTTGGAAGACGTGCCACTTTTTAACAGATTAAATATGTGGTTTATGCACGATGGAGCTCCTGCGAATTTTTCCATCGTAGTTAGAAATTTCTTAAATCAAGATTACAACGAGAGATGGATAGGACGGGGTGGACCAACTGCATGGCCTCCTAGGTCCCCTGACCTAACACCTCTAGACTTCTATGTTTGGGGGCATCTAAAACAATTAGTGTACGCACGATCTGTAAACAATTTGGAAGAACTCAGGCAACGAATCGTAAATTGTTGCGAGGAAATTCGGAGGACTCCAGGAATTTTCGAAAGATTGCGTCGATCTTTCATAAGGTGTGAAGCGTGCTTAGAAATGAACGGTGGACATGTAGAACAATTTCTTTAGTTTTACTTTAAATAAACATTTGTTTAATTTGCATTGCGGTCAGAATTTCTTTGAAAATTTTTATCCTACTAAAACAATATGCAATCGACTATATGTCAAAAACAGTTGAATTGCGGACCCATGTTGACTAAGACTTTTTTGCTTATTTCCACCAGTACTACAATTGGGTAAAATATCCGACAACCTTTTTTTTTTAACACACTGTATGATTAATAACGGTTAATTGAACATCATTATCCTGTAATGTCCATTCAAATACACCAACTATTCGAAATAGTTTTGTTTCGAAATTACTTGAAGATTTATGAAACAAACTTAAAGGAAATTTATCACACATAACACCATGCAAATTATGTACGACCACTCTATGATCTATGTACATATAGGACTAATTTGCATTCGAAATGACAACCGTTTAATAACTGTGAACCGTAATTTTTCATATCTGCTGTAATTTACGGAAAAGACTAGACTTGTACGATTATAAGCATATTTTCGTTTAGTAATTGGTTTATTTTGTTCGAGCGTAAATTGCCATAATTACAGGGAATTATACGTTGCACGTTTTATTACAACTTAATAACACATCCCTTGCATCCTATTTGTTGAGTAATATGAGGATATAATCGTTCGATTTCCTTCGTTCACAAAAAAAGAATATAGCTAATCTTTATACATATATGTAAGTGGTTTATTGCAGTTGTTTGAAAATAGTAGAAAAGGGGGAGGTGTGATATGTAGTTTCGGTATGTTCTACAAGGTCAATAATTATTTTCCAAAGGTACCTATTTAAAAATGTTATATACTTAAAGGAGAAATTTATTTTCAACTTGTCACTTAAAAATCCTCCCAGATCTATGAAAGTCATGTGATAAAATCATCTGCACAACCTTTTAGTAATATCTGTAGCAACAGCAACTCTAAGCAGGAAAAATATAATGCTACTTATAATAAGTTTTATTAATACTAATTTAATTGCCTCGGTAATACAATCTGTTCAATACTATAATGAAAAATTTTTGTCGATTTTATTAAGCCGTATTACAGTTTTATACACACAGTACCATCACTGGTATACATGCATAAATGTAGTAGTACTACTTTAGTAAAGATGGTGCTACCACTTATTTCACTAATTATGTAATGCTTATTCGATATAAATTATAATCCATTCATATAGTGTATCAATCTGGTAAGCATCATATAGAAACTTCTGTGACCACTCACACAATAAGGTGTCCACTCACCTTACTATGGCAGAATTGACGTAGTGCATATATGCAACTCCCGCAATAAGACGAACGAGTAGCCCAATAAAATTAATTAATTAACATAAGATTATGAAAACAGCAAAAACCATGTAATAATGTAACATTGTGACAAGTCATACAATAAGTGAATGAAAGAGTTCGAAATGCCTCGTGATATATCCATAGATAATATACCAACAAGGTGGATGGAGGTGAGAGTCTGCCCAAAATGGGAAAATCGAGACCCTCTCCGAATGCCTTTCGTCCAATAAGCCTGATGTCATTTCTCCTGAAAACATTAGAAAAGGTGTTAGAGGGTCACATCAGACAAGCAATTCTTCCAGATAGGTCCCTCACATACACCAATATGGGTATCAAGCACGCAAATCCACGAACCTTGCACTAAATAATCTTGTGTCCAGGATTTCGGACTCGCTCGAATCGAAGGAAATAGCAATGGCAGCATTTGTGGACTGTCTGATTCAGGCTCAGGATTTTAGCCCCACAGCTGTGGTCACTGCTAGTGGACGACCTGGTGCCTATCATTGAAGCATTGTAAGCCGAGGTGCAAGAAGGAAATTTCCTCAGTCCTCCAACAGGTGATTAACGCCATTGGTAGCTGGTGCAGCAGGGAAAACCTCAGCATCAATCCGAGCAAAACTATGATAGTACCGTTCACCCAGACGAGGAGAGTGGAACATTTGCTACCATCCACTATCCAAGGTGTGAAACTTGAATTTGCAGATAATGTAAAATATCTAGGCGTCCTATTTGATAATACACCAACCTGGAATCCACACGTTGAAAAGATTACTTACAAGACAAGGTTATCCTTATGGATTTGCCGAAGAAAATGTGGTAAATCTTGTGGAATATCCCCAAAACTAATCCATTGGCTTTATGTTATGATAGTACGTCCAACCGTAACTTATGGAGCAATAGCATGGTAGCAGAAAGCGCAATAAACCAGAGCCACAGCAAGACTTACACCCATACATACACATTGATGTGGAAGGGAGGCCAAATTAACTACATTTCGCCTATGGCACTTTTCAAATCAATCGCAACATATTCATATCAGTGTGGCCAACAAGCTGCTGAAGCCGGTCACTTCCGACAGTATACTGGGAATGCTATCGGACATGTTGTGTTTCGACCAACGATCGATGCATACTTCACTACCTCCTTCACAAGCAGAGAGGAATAGAGATGCAACGACAAAAACTTTGACGCAGGCAGATACCTGCTGGTTTACGAACGGTTCGAAAACAGGCCAGGGTGTTGACCCAAGAATATTCTATCGTAAGCCAACAATTAGAAAATACTACAACCTCAGGCAACACACAACGAATTTTCACGATTAAATTTATGCCATTGAGATGTGTGCGATGAGAGAGATTTTAGGTGAAATATTAGGCACAAACCAATAAAAAATTTCATTGAGTTAGGCGGTGGTGAAAGCACTAGAAGCGCATAAATGGAACTCGCAGCTGATCAATATAGTGGAGATGGTACCCTAATCTGGATACCTGGGCACTTAGTCGTTCAAGGCAATGAGGAAGCAGATACTTTTGCGAAAAAGTAAATAAATAATGCATTTAAATTCACAGTAATTGCATCTCAGGATCTTGCTCCCGGTATAGAGAACTGTGAGAACCTATGATGCAATTTGTATTCGGTTGTTTTATAATAAGAGACTTTTTAAAGATAACTTGGCTGTAATAATTCAGTAGTCGTTTTTAATGATTATTCATCAATTGGGTATGTTGCGATAAGTAAAAATCATATTTATCTTTTCCTTCTTGTAGTGAAATATTTCTTCGTGCACAAGCTATAGGTACCTATTTACATTAATTTCATACAGTAGTAGAAGTAACATTTGTTTCTCTTTTTTTGTTTCAGAGCAAAATTCAATGAACTTGATAGCATTTGGTTCGGAAATAGCCATTAAATGTCAGATAAAGGAAATTTATATTTTTTATTCTACTGAAGATTAATAAAATATGTATTTGCTTATTCTTAGTTTTATACCTATAATTCAACAACATTGACGTTTTGCAAGTTTATAATCCTACAGTACTTAAGCATACTTTGCCTTTAATTAAATTACTATTTATAATAGCCCGTGATATTCACATGTGTATTTGATAACATTGTGGTGATGTTTAAGTAAAATTATACAATTTATATTTCTCAATGTTACCAAATTTATATTGGAATCATCGGCACTCTAAACAGGAATTTAATTCGAGTTACAGTATGCTGTAAAAAGTAATAAGGTTCTAATTAGAATCACACATGTAAGGGAATTTTCTGTGCAATGTATATTTACACCTGCAATATTCACCTTCTTAGTATTTTTACCTGCCTTCCTTATAAAATTACATGACAAAATTACTTAACTGTTCGGTAAATATATAATTTATATAAATATTACATATGAATTTTACAGAACAAGGTTTGAAAAATACATCAGCGTATGAAATTTACTGGTGGATAGAAATTTTACTGCATGAAGTAAATTTACCTGTAATATCGTAGGCAACTTGTTACCAACGATTTTACATGTAATTTTACTAGAAATTCTTTTACAGTGTAGGTAAATCGGTGAAAGATTAAGTCTAGCGGTGGCGACAGTAAAATACATCATTTGCTGATATTAAGAAATACGCACTCTGGAATTCCGTCAGCATCCAGGTTCGTCACGAATAGCCACCCTAGCAGATGATCGTCTATTACAATTAATAAACTAACGAATCGCAGAAAAACAATACCAGAAATAGCGAACGAATTCAAACAGACTTATTTTAGAATTAGTTGCCTTTTTTATTTTCTAAGCATTTGTTACTTGGGCAAACTTCCGTGGGCGATAGTGTATGTACATACAGTCACCGACGGAATTAAGTGGACATAGTATTATATTTTATTATTAATTATTTGTTTTGTAATGTTAGTATGTTTCTGGATATTGTTGAACTATTTGATCTGCTAGAATATCATGTGATGTTATATATCATTAAATAAGTATGAGTAAAAGTTATGGTTTAATTAAAAATCGCTTAGTGTACACTCAATTCTGTCGCTGACTGTATATACAAGGCAAATGATAAACAACGCAGAACCTAAATTAGAATCACGAGGAACTCCAGTTTTAATTAAATGACATCGCATTTTAACATGAACTCTAACATTTCCATCTCCTCAAGGATTTCCATTTTCCCTATACACTTCGTTATAACTTATAGCCTAGCGATGTGGCATCCATTTTCTTATTTGTACGATATGAAAATATATCGGCAGTAAAGAGTGAACCGGGAAAATTTATATCCACAGCATAGAGCGCGCGCACGAAACCGGGATCAACAAAGAGACGGCAGAAAACAGCACGAAAACACACCGAACAAGAAGAAAACGAACAAGAAAGAAAGAGGTCCGGGAGCATTCAGCGCAAGAAAGGCACCACGAAAAACTAAAACGAAAGAAAAACTACGACGCGAGATGCGCTCCCCGTGCAATGGGAGTAGAAGAAGATATGGGAGGAGCAGCGGTGTACGATATAAAAGCAAAATAGTAGTAAAAAAAATGGATGGAAGGAAGAAAAACAGAATAACGAAAACCCAGCGCATCGGATGCCACGTATATATATTTTTATGTATTTTCCCAGTTATGTGACGATGTTTTTCCTTCCCTAGTACCTTTTTTTATCATCCCATCTCTCTCTTGCACATATATTGCAGGCACGTACATGCAGCTACATATCCTATGCGCTCGCTGGGGGCACGAAATGGGGGGATATATGCGCCGTTGCATTTTACACAGTCCCCCTTACGTCTCGGGGTCGTAGCGAGTCCTTTTTCAAGATACCGTCGGCTTCACCGCGCTGTGCACTCTCCTAGATAGGTAGACGGTGCGTCTCCCCTTTCCCCACATCCCCCCAATCGTCCCCTCATCACAGAACGGGCGGACTCATTCCTTATCGATAAGAAAGGAAATTTCTTACGACAGGCTAGGTGGAAGTGACGGCTTTCTTTAGAGGCGCGTTATGGATGGAAATAATGATAACGAATATTCTAGTTGGGGGATCGCCTGGGGGAAAAGGGGGATTTAGTGTTTAAACAATTAAAAATTATGAACATAAATTACCGCTTAGAAGGAGAATATAAGGGAAGTTCAGGCTGGTTTAATCCTCCGCTATATTACTTTGTCACTGCTGCGTTTAATTGAGTTGGGGAGATTGTGGAGCACGCTGAGATGGAGAGAGACGGAAGTGGGTTAGTGCGAGACTAGGACGTGTCAGTTTAAAAGTGAATTCGTCGGGAATTCCGTTCCAATTAGGGCGATCTGTTCGGCACGAGCTTTAATTAAGGGTTGCGTTTGAAATGGGGGGAATACCTCTCCAATTGCACTTTCTAGATCGTTTGGGTTTAATAAGTTCTTTACTTGTGTGAATAAATAGCAGCAGCTGCAATTTATTGTAATATAAACAATTATATTTCGTCACTATAAAACTGCATATTCGTAGACCTACAAGTTTGTTTTGCGATTAACAGATTAAGCATTTCCATGATAAAAGTACTGAAAACATTATTAGAAGACAAGATGTGCTCCCAGTCAACTTATTTAATTTATTATTGCAACATATAACAAGGAAAGTAAATAAAGGAAATATAAGGCATCGAGCAGTCCAAATCATTGCATATGCGAATGACCTTTTTACAGTAACAAAATAAAAGAAAATAATTCAGGAAATGTATGGGCAACTGCAAGTGAAAGAAAAAATACTGGGCATGCGAATAACTAAGACGAAAACAAAGCATATGAGGGGACCGAAGGACCGGAAGTAGTGGGAACAATAAAGATTGAACAGGAAAGATTCGAAAACGTAAATAAATTTAAATAGGAGAAAATAAATGACACTAACGAGAGGATTGAACTTGCTATTAATTCAAGAAATGAAAATGATTTGGGAATGGTGCAATAAAACTGGAGAACGAAGAAAGCAAACAAATGAAGGTGTATTGGAAAATATTAGTGGGGAAGACATAGTAAGCTACTTAAAAGTCAAAAGGGTGAAATGGCTGAGGCGCAGTCGTGGTAAATAGATAGAAGAGAATGCGATAGCACTAATGGAAGAACAGGAGACATACCGAAAACAAGATAAATGGACAAAATAATTTTTTCATATTCTCTACTATTTCATTGATTCGACTTGTTTTTTTGGTATGCATCATGTTCTTGTTGAAAGGAACTGGGAGGAGAGGGAGATGGAAGATATAATAATGAAGGCTAAGAAGGGCTCTACCAAGCATGTATATCCACAAACATATATGAGTATATGTTACGGACGGAGTCCGAAACTGTACACTTCGCAGATTGTACAGCGTTTTTTTACCAACCGCGAAATGTACAGGGTGATTCAGTAAGGGTGGCGACCGGCTGTATCCAGGAAACTGCTATGCCTAGAGCTTCGGGACTAAAAAATACCCAACCAATGTGGCCACCAGAATATCCGAAAATTATTTTAATGTTCGAAATTTCACCGCTAGGGGGCGTATCTGCTATCTTCAATCATAAAATCAATATTATCTCAGAAAATTGCAGGATGAGCTATAGTTTTGAATGGATCGATCAGAAGCTGAGTTGATATCCCATTATTTCGATTAATGACATTTTTTCGTATCTGCCATAATGAGGAGCGGGCAAGCCAATCATTTGTTCAATATGTAAACTTTAATATCTCCTGAACCGTTCGACCAATCTGAATATTTTTGGGCTCGTTCGATGGAGAACTTTCTAGATTTTTTTTTTTTTAGAAAAATTGTCGTTCTAACATTTAGTTTGAAATAGGTAAACTACAGCGGTTTTCTGTAGTGATTACATATTGTGGTGAATTTTAAAAAAAAATTAAATATAATCGTGCTATATATATAACTACCAGTGTCGCAAGCTAAATTAAATTATTGGGTTGATTTCCTCAATAAAATATATTATTGAAATAAAAATGCCTACTTCCTAATTTCCTAATTGAAATAATTTGCTGTATGAAGCTGCTGGTTTCGGTGTTAAACCATCATCAGGGGAAAAATAACGGTTGGAAGCTAGTAGCTTCCATATAACTCCACGTCTAGTAAACTTTGCTTCATCGGTGAAGAAATTTTGTAAAAAAAATGTCGGTCTTCGTTCTGTTTCGTCTGTAAAAACTGCGAAAATCTTAGACGTGCATAAAGATCCTGAGGTAATAAATTCTGCAGAGGAGTGAAATGATAAGGATAGAGTTCCATATAGTAAGTGGATAAGCCAACTTTGTACTTTAAGAATTAAAAATTACAGTAGTAGCACGAAATGCACTGAATTTTCGAATGCAAATATCTCGAAAACGGATCAAGATATCAAAATTAAATAAGTTTGTATTGTGCATGTAGAAAAGGTGGCTCTTTCAAATTTTCTATTCGGTTTATGTGATTCTGCTTACACAAAAAGGATAAGCTTCGATTTACTTATTCGGCAAGGTGTAACTAGCGCCCTCTATGAGCAACGGTAAAAGTGATGACAAATTCCTATTCATCATGCTGAAAAACGTAGGAATACTAATTTTCACGTTAATTCTATGAAAACTTGCTGAATTATTGGGAAATTTAAAAATAAAATTATTAACTTGAACATCCTACTGCATGTCTTAAACGAGCAACATTTGTATAAGGCATGCTGCGTTCAATCCTCATGTTTTGGATTCTACTATTCCCAGTTTCCAGATATCCCATTGTTAACGACTCACACTGTATGTTATCGTTGTAAACAACACCAGTTTTATAATTAACGTTTTCATTCAACCATATTCATATCATCAACATTTTCAACAAAATTATTTATTGAACGTATGAAAAAATAGTTGCTGCAACAAATATTATTCTTGTACTAATGTAGAACGATTTGTTATAATAATGATAACGTATTATATATTTCACTAAAGAATCCAATCACTTAATCAAATGTTGTAAATAATATTTTATCATAAGAATAAAATATCTCGTTCTGTCAATGAAAATTCACTCAATAAATATAGATTATTTACCTTACGACCAGTATTTTTCATATCAGCGTAGTTTTTCTTACCTAGCCATCTTCAACCACCTTCTTTCCTTACATCATAGATTTTCAGTAAGTTTGTTGTCTCTTCAGATATAATTGCAAATCCCTTTAAGCAACAGAACACGGTCTACACATTTCTTATACATAAATAAATAACATATCTCACACGTTTGAATTTGAAAAATTATTACAACGTAGTATTTCTACCAGAAAAACGCTATTTATAACAGTAACTTACTAATGCTTACACTTTGCATTGAAAATTAACTACACTCTAACGAAGATTTGGTAAAATTCCTGTACGGTTTCGGGGCAACCGTACAGGTATTTTACTTATACGAGTAAAACTACCATGATGCAAAAATACACCAAGGAAATTTACTACTAGTGTATGAAAAATACTAAATAAAATGAAATTTACTACTTTACGATAAAAAAAAGATCCCTAGTAAAAATCGTCTAGCATGCAAATTTCATATGGAAATTTACTATGTATTTAGGAAAATTCCTAAACATACATAAAGGAATTTTGTATAGCAATATCCCTAAAATTTGTAATTTACCGATGAAGTTTACTACGTGTAGGTATTTTTCCGATACTGCTGAAGTTTATAAGTAGGAAAATCCATACCTATGAAAATCGTTTGCCAAGATCATTTCTTTATAACATATAGAATTTCTTTCACAAGTTTTCCGTTAATGTTACACTTCGTATATTACAAATTCTGTTTGTCCTAAATGTGAAAATAGTTGTAAATCCATCACCTACTTTCCTATTTGCCAATTCCAGTACTACGGAAATGCTGATAAAAAAGACATATATTTCCACGAGTAATATCGAGTAATTATCTGATTTCAACCAAGGAATAGGATTAACATAGACACTGCAATACCATTATAAATATATATTACAGGTAATTTAACAAATATAAAAAACAATGCTTATAATAACAATAATAACAATAATACATTTAGATGGTACTCAACTGCTTCATTAAACTTATAACTTTCTTTTTCGAGTGTGAAAAAAGGCTGCTTTTGGTGTCGGCATCAGGATGCGTCTTCATGATGTAGCGTTGGAGGAACTCCAACAAACAACTGATCTTCTTTCATTATTCATATACTTACAAGATCGTAAGCATTGATGGAAAATGAATGCCTAGATATCAATTAGTATCTTAGTATGTGTTTGAACTCCTCCTGGTTTGAAGGACTTATGTTTTGCGATTCTAACCCGTTGTAAATAAAAGGCACGTGTGGTCACTAATTACACTATATTTACACAGGTTACTTTAAATCAAAAATGTACAGTTTGTGAGTTGCCTTACAAGCAAATTGAATATATTACAAGTTAACCCGCTCACGACGAAATTGAAACTTGGAGTCGATACCTTTCGCTTGAGGGTGGTATTTGCAACTGTCTGATGTACAATTTTTGTTGGTCTTATATTACCTTCTATTACTAGCTTAATTACTATGATAAGCAAATACCTTGCAACTAATGATTCATTGTAGGGTTAGAAAGTATACAGGACGTACCCCTAATAAAACGTCGAAGTGACGTCAGTGATATCAGGTACATGGGAAAATCCCCTCTGTGTAATCAGTAGATGCAGGTACATAAATACTAATAAGAAATGAATTTAAAAATAAACAAAATAAGGAATGTAATTCCCAACAGTATGCAATATGTAATGTGTGTAAAATATAGGTTTTAAATTGCCTATTTGAAGAGAATATAAAAAATAAAGTATGAAGAAGGCTAACTGTATTATATACAGGGTTAGTAAAAAGTCCCGGAACGGTCGAATAACTTTGTTATTTGAAAATTATGATTTCTGAAATTTGGTATGGGGGTATAGTTAATATAAATGCATTTTATGCAATACAGTTAATAATTTTTTCACTTCCGGTTTAATCGGCAATACGTCCAACTTTTTTTTTTTTAATGGAACGCCCAGATTTTTTTAACACTTTTGAATGCAAAACAAAAAACTACGTTCAGGAAGTATTAAGATGTTTATTTTTCTTCACAAGAAAACAGTTAAAAAATTAAAAAAGTGTCCTAATACAGAAAAATCAAGATACCTGTCTATTCAGGTTGCGATTACAATAATTGTTCAAAATGCTCTCCATTTACAATTTGACAAAAATGTAAACGGTCAGTAAAATTTCTTATTGAATTTTGTATTTGTTCTGGAGTGATGCGATTGGCTTCTTGAACTATTCTCTCTTCCAATTGTTCAAGATTATGGGGACGATTTTTGTACACTTGACATTTCATGTGACCCCAAAAGAAAAAATCTAATGGCGAGAGATCTGGCGAACGTGCTGGCCATTCGATTGCTCCTCTACGTCCGATCCAACGTCCCGGAAAAATTTCATTCAAATAATCGCGGACATTATGGGCAAAATGGGGGGGGGAGCTCCATCTTGTTGAAACCAAAAATGTGCATTAGGGTGATCACCTATGTTTGCATTTGGAAAGAGGGCCGCAAGTGCTGGAACAACCTCATTTCGCAATAAATTTAAGTAGACGTTGCCAGTTAAATTTCCTCTTATAAAAAATGGTCCTATGATGTTGTTTCCAGCAAGACCAGCCCAGACATTCACCTTTTGAGGACGCTGTGTATGAACTTTTTCAATCCAATGCGGATTTTCAATTGACCAGTAGCGACAATTATGTCTGTTCACAATGCCGTTGAGACAAAACGTTGCCTTATCTGAAAAAATGATGTGATCTAAAACATTAGACTGCTGCTCGATCAATTCCGTCATTATTTCGCAAAATTGTAGTCTACGATCTGGATCATTTTCAGTTAACTCATGGACGGGATACATTTTATAGGCTTTCATTCTTGCTGATTTAAGAATCGTATGAGCAGATTTTTGAGAGATCTCATGAATTTGACCTAATTCTGTTGTGGGCACGTGATGATTTTCTTCCACTCTAAGTAACACATTTAAACTAGTTTCTTCATCTGTTGCTGTTAATGGACGTCCCCTTCTAGGTAAATCCTTCACCTGACAAAAGACTTCAAACTTTTGAATTGTTCGGCATACCGTACTTTTACTAATGTGACGATCCGGATAAACAGTATTAAACAAAATACGAACCTCTTCAAAAGAACGTTGACGATCACCGTACCCACGCATCATTAATATCTCAATTCGTTCTGATTCAGTAAGTTTTTCTGCCATTTTCAAATGTGTCAATGTTTAAAATAAGTAAATTTATAGCGATGCAAAAGTTAAAACGCTTTTAAGATTGTCAAATGTGACGGCAAAAAGAATGCAAACACTAAACAACACCTTTTTTCAAAGGTACCTTGATTTTTCTGTATTAGGACACTTTTTTAATTTTTTAACTGTTTTCTTGTGAATAAAAATAAACATCTTAATACTTCCTGAACGTAGTTTTTTATTTTTCATTCAAAAGTGTTAAAAAAATCTGGGCGTCCCATTTAAAAAAAAAAAGTTGGACGTATTGCCGATTAAACCGGAAGTGAAAAAAATATTAACTGTATTGCATAAAATGCATTTATTTTAACTATACCCCCATACCAAATTTCAGAAATCATAATTTTCAAATAATAAAGTTATTCGACCGTTCCGGGACTTTTTACTAACCCTGTATATTGTGCATTGGAAATTTTGTAGAAGAAATCATTAATGTTATACTAAGCGTATAATAGTTATATGCTTGTTTAGTTGTTATACCTAAACGCTTTCTGAACCATAAAAACAAATGCATAGATAGGTATAAGATAATATTCTAAGTATAAATAGACAAGTTGAATAATACTTTCATAACCTCTACTTCAGCGTAGCAATATGACTGCAATAAACAGTATCTATAACCATTTACTTTAACATTACGGTAACACACAAACTACAAATATATTTTATATACCCTGTCGAGGCATATTAATGTGTTTTTTTGGAACACAATTAAGGTGCATTGTGTGTTTGTATATGCACAAACCGATATGTTTCAACGTTTGTAAATTATGAAAATGCAGCTGCAGGTCACCCTCAGGAGTAAGAATGTATTATTTAACTACTAGATTTATTTTAAATTAGTCAATTACCTAAATATGCCTTGCCACTTCCGTGCTATCTACCTACAAATTGAACCCATTAAATTGAACATGCCCGCATTAAGTATGTATTTGGTTTCCGACGTAAATTTCCTAACTGTGGATAAAATTACGAAGTATTGTAATAAGAATCCCTGGGAAAGCATAAAATTTTAGTAATATTACCTTTTTACGTAGCACTTTCACCTACAATTGAAAAATACTGGTCGATATGTGGGAAATTTCCAAAAGTATATGTAATTTTGTTAGAAAACGTCAAATTACCCAGTTTTTGGTGATCTTCCCCCAAATGTTACTGGAATTTTTAGCAGAAATCTTGGTAAATTTACTAAAATTTTTTAGTGTGTAGCGTCCACTAATGGTACCTAACGCAAATATCAAAGAAGAATGCTTTCAAACATTTCGTTCGTATTAAAGTTTTATCATTAGGCCGGAGCTTTTAATCGCAGTTGTTTCAACGGTAATATCCTAAAGTGTTCAGCTTTTCAGTCCTACCAATTATGGAATTTACTTTCGAATTTATTTTTTAAAGAAAACATCCTTATCTCGTTCAGAAGTATTTTATCAAAATGTATTATGTAAAACTGTTATGTTTAAGGTCAGAGATTTCTCTGATTTTACTCTTTGGTCAATCCTTAAAGAATCATCAGGTCTTTTTAGAGGCACAATTTCAATGTGGTGTTACTGAAACTGATCAACGATGACTGTCGCTTTCCTTACACCTCGACGTTTTGATAATCTAGTAACAGAATACCACCCGACCGACCTCAAAACACATAAATTATTCAACACCGATCCCTTAGAACTTACCTTTCTCTGGCACCGTTCTGCTAGTTGTATTAAGCTGCAAATTAGAATATTACGCGACGTTCGGGATTCTGCAAACTGTGGCATCCTAAGGAGACAGCACGATCTGCATAAAGGGTGCCAATTTGCCATTGTGGCGGGGAAATAAACGACCGCAAATACGGAGCGCCCGTCCCATTATGTTCATTGTATCGGAAGGTGTTCTATTACCCGATCTCTCTATATGTGTGTTGGTGCTGCTGCTGTTTGGTTTTCACTATTGTGCCGCGATGTGTAAATATCGGGCGCGTTTTCCGGTTATTCTGGGCGTAGCGATCGCTGAATTTATTGCCCGGTTTGGTTGCGTGTGAAAACTAACGCGGTGCCTTTTCGTTTAGCGTACGATTTGAATCAAAATAGAGGAATAAAGAGGTGATGATCTCTAAGTGGCGGTATAGGGAGGAAAGAAGCAATGGTCTAGATAAAAAGGAGGAAGGAATGTTGAATAGGACTGCCTCAGTACAATCCCTGTTTGTATTTTTGTACGGGTTCATATTCAAGCCTGAGGAATAATAATAAGTGCAGGGTGATAAGCAAATTTGTTAAATCAAATTTATATGTTTACTATTCTCAAAGGAAGCAATGACAATGATGTAGCAGCATAACAGAAAATGGAACGTTAAGTAGAAATTTTTTTAAAGTGTTAAAATTTTTGTCGAGCAATGATTTAAATCTATGCCTACTAAATGAAAATGTATACTCAAAAAAGTACATAGGGAATTATTACTATAATATTGTAGTTGAAAAAATGTAGTTATAGTTACTACAATTGTAAAAGCCAGTCCTAATCCGTTCTCGTACAGCTTACTACATTATTGTGTCTAACATTGTGTAGTATATTTTAACAGCACAATGATATGAGTTTGTAATATATTTGTGTTTTAAAGTATTGTAGCATGAAATACTATAAATTATTAAAAAATCTATTACAATGTATAAACACTTTGTTCACAATAGTATGGCCAAACTTTCTTGTATTAAAGAGTCGAATATAATGTAGTCGAATTTAGTACAATTAGGTTTGAAAATTCAAAATAATGTAACACTTTCAGATATACATTAAATTAATTACTGTAGGTATCTAATATGCCTATAGGAGTAGGATTAACTTGTTTATTAATATCTATTTCATTTGAATCTTATTAAATTAGATATCCCAACGCGGTTTTACTATATTGATTATTGATACAAATATAAATTATGTGCGGAATTGCGGGAACAAAGGTGAATACTGAATAAAAGCAAACAAGTGTTTTGATGTTGGCAGTGCCAGCAATCATCCCGCTAATACGCCATTTTATATTAGTCGTTAATAAGGCGTACATGGTGATGGTCGTGTGATTTGCGTGTTCTTATGTCGTGTCCTATGGTACTCCGTCCATTAGATAATATATACATTCATGGCAATGGATGAGAAGTTATTTACTGAGTTTGGTGTTAGAACCGTTGGTAAGCATTTTTGAAGGTAAGACATTGAAATATATCTTGAATACAAAAGTATAGACGTGTATGTATGTATTTAGCATTAAATTGTTTCTCTTTACATGTGTAATTACCTATTACTGGTGCTGCTATGTGTGTATATACTTACACTGAGAAAAATGGATTGTAGAAATTAGATAGTAAATCTCTTTATGTTAATTAGTAACATAATTATTGTCAAAACGACAATATGTGGGGTATTAAGAGTAAAATAACCAGATGTTACCATGCTTATAGTAAGAGGTAAAATCTGGATGTTACCAGGTATTCGATGCATATTCAATTTCTAACATAAATGTTCGTAACGCTCTTCCCACCCCTTGCTCTATTCATTGTCGATCTTTACCGAAGAAATCGACCAATAAGCTGTATTGCCACTCACACGTGTTATTTACGTGTGATACAGGTGTACGTATTCGTGTCGGTGCATGTTTGTGTCTGCACAGAGAAAAATCTATGTTGTAATATTTACACTTCACTGTTTGACGGGAATTGTAGTAAGAATTCCTACTATTGTGCAAAATTTTAGAACAACGGCGTTGCATTTTCCTATATCACGGTTACAAAAAAAGCAATAAAATTGTTTAAAAATATTGTGTGACAATCTTCTACAAAATATAGTGAAATGTTTTACAATATTTTACAACAAGTGAATATTATAAATTGCATATAATGTAGTGAAGACAGTTATAATAACAGGTGTAGCAAATTTACTGTGTTGTGTTTATTTAGGTTAGGTTAGGTGCTTGCAACAGTCACCTTACTTTGATTATTGAAAACGGCATTAATAATGAGATGGAATGAAATGAATGCTGTATAGTTTTATATCTATATAGTAGGAATATCATAATACTCATAATCGGTTTAGCTACATAAATATGTGATACTACAGCTTTTGTCGTAAAGATGGCGCTACGCTTGTTTCATAATCTTTGAAATTCGTACTCAATGTAAATTGTGATCGGTAAATGTGTCTGCGTAATATCTATATGATGCTTATACATGGTTAACGTCGTGTAAAAAGTACTGTGGACAATCGCCCACAGACGAGAATTACGAGGCGCTTCAATACCGGTAGTACTCTACAGCACACGGGCCGGTCTGATTCCCGCAATCCTGCCCGATACGACGGCAATTCGCCCGGCTGTCACCGGCTAATCAAATTATATTAATTAATTATAATTCAAAATTATTAAACTATATTTATTATAGTTTTCATTGTTAACAGTTATTATCAAATATAGTCAGCACTACTAGCCATTGTTTTCACATTTACTAACATGTATGCTCAAATTAATAATACAAATATAGTACACTTTACCATACGAGTTAATAAAAAGTATTCACAGATATTTACTATACAGATATTGTCACCGGTAATATAAAATATGATTGTCCCTATAGGAGCTATAAAATATATTAAAGTATACTATATTTATATTAAAGACTACTATCTATTTCTCTCAGTGTACAATTATCTATAGAGGGTAAATGTAAGATAGTGCAATTTTCTAACTTTCTGTTACATATAGTTGAAATCGCAATCTACAAAACTTAATTTGAATTTATTTCCAGAATATTACTGATTTGGATGTAGAGCTACAATGGCGGGCAGAGAATAACGCCAGATTTCAGTTTCCAGTACAAGAGATACCAATAATAGTTGGAGAACTTCTTCACGTAACGGACTCATACGTATGCACTTTATATTAAATATAAAGTAGATACACCATTAAAACCGCTGCATGCATGTTTTAAAATAATGTTTGCATTGGGTGCTGAGTATCCAATAGAATGCGATCAGGTGACATTTCAGTTTCATTGAAGAAATCAGTAAAAAATGTTTGTGTTCCAAGTTAGTATTTTTTTTCAATAAAAATGTGTTACGTTGAAAATGTTGTCTAGTAAATGTATTTTTAAATAAAATTCTTGTTTTTATTAATTTCTATTTCCTTATTGCTAAGTACATACATATGTATTTACCAGCGCAAGTATATACCTATATAAAATTGTAGAAATTTTACAACACTTCCTCACTAAATAGTAATATATTTCGTGAAAAGCGTTAGATGCTATCATTACTACAATTTCTAGTAACTTGTAGTTTTCATTGTTTACTGCGCAACAGCTTTTTACATCGAATTCTTGCATTACACAAGTAGAAACGTTCTCAATAAGTTTAGTAGAATCGCAATTTTCTGTGGCAGAATTTCTCAAATATTCTTTTACTTATAGCATTTACGACTTACTGCACTTTTATGCACTGATTGTATTTCCATCTTATTTTAATACATAATATTAGTAAGGGAGATAGATATACTACACGCGTAAAGTGCAATTAGTCGAAAACGCTATTAGTGTTATAATTTGTAGCACAACTTACGAGTGCATATTACAAAGTGTTGCATAGTTTAGCGTAAATATTACAACAACTTTGTGGATTCAGTCTTATTTGTTTTGAGAAATTGTCGGGCCTTGACCAACCTCGTCTGGTCAGATGTTCCCTCGCTTCATTTCCCTTCACACCAGTGTCGCTATGAACCCATTCAATATTAACTTTCGTTGGGTGCCCATCTCATTTACGGCGGTTACGCAGTCCCAAACCAGCTTAAAGTCAATACATTGCAAAATGAAATCTCTTTCAATCCGAAAGCGTCATCTTAAAATATTCACGTACACTCACCGATCCATTGTTCCATAAATTATATGTTAATTGTTCACCCAACGTTAACTTTAAAAACGTTAATTTCCATACTGTAATTACGAGCCTGTTACACGACGTCGACCAATCCCTATTAACCAATCCCAAACATGTTTACCTGTCGAAAAAAAAAAATATGTGAAAGTGATCTTCCTAATGAATAGGTATTTCTTTCTTGTTTGCTTAATAAAACTTGCCTGAAAACTTTTTTTACCCCTTACCGTTAGCAATAAATTCATTTCATCCAGTCAAAGCGTTTTTACGCTGAAAAAAAATTGCGTGTTCATACTAATAGGTGATCCGCATGATCCCAAGGTTTCATTAGTCTTCCATGTTAGTCATCTAATAATTCCAAACGCTTGCAGCCCCTAAATTTCGGAGTAGCTTTATAACCACCCCACGCCATTGTAAAAAAAACAATAATGAAAATTAAAACAATTGAACTTTCATCAATTCGTTTCACCCCCTTATCTAGTTCCACCGTTCGTTTCCCCTTATTTTTTTAATATCCGGGGCTGCCACCCCCACAGAGCGTCACATTCTTCGCCCTGCGAGATTACCGAACCCTCCGCGAAGCGGCTAATTTCCAAATTAAACTTTTCAAGATCGACCCCGGAGGGTGGATAGCGCTCGGCTTCCCCATTCCTCCTCTGAGGAAATCAATACGGGGATTCGCCACCGAAAATTTCTTTTCGCATCGTCCTCTCACTCCCACATAACCACTCCTATATCCATCGCAATATCTAAGAACGGTGGGCGGATGTGTAAAGAGGAAAAAAAAACATCGCGAAGTTTGCGAGCGCCTCCTCGCGAGGAGTTCCCGAACTAGGTCGGTCTCCTCGTTTCGCCTAGATCGACGTGGGCGATCTTTTAGGTAAGATTCGCGTCTGTGGCGGTGTCTAGTCGACGATATCGATTCCTTTTCGCAGCCTTATTCTCGCCGCTCCCCTACATATATACCTATCAGCAACGCTGGCCTCGTATAATAGCCGGGTCTGGTGCAGCTTCTCATCTCGTTGGTAACGTCTACTTAGATGGAGCTGGAGCGCGTTTAAGCGTGAAGTCGACGTCACATTGGTGGTAAATCTATTTACTGAAGTAAACTGACTGACCTACAAATTTGAATCAGATCTGAAGAAAAATTTTATGGGAAAATGGAAGACCAATGGGACATGATTCAAAAGTTAAAGTTGCTAACAATCCTAATCCTAAATCCTAAGTTTTGGATTGGACTTTACATACCGGGCGTCCCAGCAGTTCCGGAACGGTTACATATTTCGATATATACACATTATAAACAGCTTTATTGCGAGAATAACATATACAGTGAAACCTGTGTAAAACGACCACCCTCCGTTCCAAACAAAAACGGTCGCTTCGACAGGCGATCGCATTAGACAGCATCTTCCAAATGCATATACAGTACATATTATCCAAGTACAATGCACATTAGGGTGGCCCATCTTTTTCGAAATCGAGATTTTTTATGTCTCACCCCAGCAAATGGTTCCATTTGAAGAAAAAACAGTCCCCTCAAAATATTATTGAGACAAATTGAAGTTAAGGGGTGCCGCAGAACACATTATTATGCAATAATAGAAGTAAATGAAATTATTTACATTCTTTGGTTGATGCATCGTTTCCTTTTTTAAATCAGCAATATTTATCTTTAGAATGCCTAATCAAGTCATACAAATATCAAGGACATCATCTGTTGTGACTATGACATGTGTCATACTACTGTAAATTCGTAGTTTACAAAACCTAGACTTAGAAGTTTTTGAAATAAAACTCTCGTTTTATCTTTGTGTATTTTATTATGAAACGTTTTTTTCATACATAGTACCAAATAATATCCTAAATCTACAAGACATGTAATAATAAAAACAATATTTTTTGCACTAGGCCAAAGCATGCGACAGGGTTTCTTTTTTTACATTTGGAAACCGTGATTTATAATCATTTACAACTTGGAGTAAAAACTGTTTTTGGTCTTCATTTTTTGTTAAGATATCATTATAGTCACCAATAAGTTTGATTCCTCTCTCAGCGGCATCATTTACAACTTTCATTTTCTTTACAATAATTAAACATCGGGTATAACTTTCATTTTCCCTCCATGTGGTTGGATCATTTTCCAAAAATTCCATAGACAAATCTAATTTTTGAAAAAACTGTTTAGTGTTCTCACATATGAAGTGCTGAATTTCCTTGTTTTCAACGTCAGTAATGTCACTAATCATAAGTCGTTTAATACCCTCCTGATTTGGTGCTTTCCTATTCAACGCTTTAACCATTTCTCTTTTAGTGGTAATTGAAATATCGTCATCAAAGAAAGATAAGCCTACATTAACTGAATTAAGGTACCACAAATGGTTCACTATTTTACTACTTGCGGCTTGATATATTTCTTTGTCAATATTTTGATAATTAATGAGTACTTTACAAAAGTCTAAGTCATGAAGCGGTGCTTTACTAGCAAATGACGCTGTAAACCAGGCCTTTACATAAACCTTTACAATAAAGAGACATATATCTTCAATAGCTATTTTTTCTCTTTTAGTTAGTTGGAACTGATCTTGGAAAAAAAATATTTTTAGACAGTAAATGGCTTTGGCCATCCAACGTGCATGATGAAATGCCCCTGGGCGATAGAATGTCGTGTGAGTGGGCTCTTCTTCAACAAAAAGTTTAGAAAGCATTAAAAATTCTTTATAATCATCACGTGGTTGTAGCAAAGTTAAAGCTGCATTTAGAAAATTTACAATTTCGGCTTTAACTGGTTGTAAAATGTGTTTAATTTTTGATACTTGAAATCCAGTTTTTACTTTATTTTGATCTATTTTAGGCCAAAATTCCCTAAAACGTTTAAATAGTGGCACATTTGGACCAGATGAGGAAGGCATTTTTATGTCAAACACACTTCTCAAAACCACTTCAAAAATATGATGTCTACAAGGAAAATATAGAATATCTCTTTCTAATTTTTGTTGCAATAGCGTGGCTGCCCCATTTAAATAACCCATGTTTGATGCTGTTGTATCACAACACAAAGCTATTACCCTGTCTTCCAAATCCCATTCACAAAGCACATCATAAACTGCGTTAGCCTGTTCTCTTCCAGTTGAATTGGGCAAAGCTGGTACTCCAAGTAGTTTTTCAATATCTCCACTAGTAACTAAGATAGCAAGTCTATCGACATTTTCCATTCCAGAGAGAGAAGGTAAAAGTTTTCCATCCCAATGGATGACTGGGGCCAGCAATTCAGAATTACCGAAGGTAGTCTTTAATATTTCAGCTCTTTCTTTGCGGATGCGTTGTCTAGAGCGCTGAAGTGTGGTTCTGCTGATGGACAAAGATGTGGTGTCATGTCCTAGTGCTTCTGCTACTGCCGTCAAAATATGGACTCCGTACCTGTCGCTTATTTTGCAAGCATCAAATGCTGCGGCTATTTTTGGTGTGATGATGTTACATGTTCCATACAATCTCCTCTTTTTTGGCTGTGACGGGCCAGGCTGGTCTTCTAATAACTCTTCCTGGGCTTCGATTATTTCATCTTCATTTACGTTGGAGTCGGCTGAATTACTGCTTGATGATGGACAGGTGATTGTTTCCTCTAATCTAGCTTTTTCTTGTTGACTTCGTTGCATTCGTTCGGATAATTTCTGTAATTTCTCCTCAGCTGATTTTTCTTGAGAAGCAAGTTGGTAATCAATACCATGCATAAATCCAGGTCGTCCCTTTTTTCTTTGGTTAATTAAAAACTGCTTATCTTCATCTATTTTCATCAACTGCAATGCATTTGCATGAGAAATGTCAAAGAGATCGTCCAATTTTTCAACGAAAACTTTTTCTTTGCCTCCCGCACTGGCCCTTTTAGCCGATTTTTGTAAGTTCCTCCACTCTGCATAAAGTTTATCTAGTTGTTTAACACAATGAAAATCCTGACGTGTTGGAATACGAGCTTTATCCCAAAAAACTGACACCTCTTTTATTGTTAATTTAGCACTTTCATGTACACTTAGCTTCACTTCACGAATGTTATAAAAGAGCACTTGTAATACTTGTCTATTGGACGGCAATTTATTGCCAATTATTTGTGATGAATAGTGTCCAACTAAGTAAATGAAAGTATCCTTTCGTAAGGATCTAACATCAGCCATCGTTAAATGCTTTTTCAAAAAGGAACGTACGCTAGAACTTATTATGTCACCTGTGTAAAGCACAATTGCAAACTGACATAGAAACCTACCGTAGGTGCATTATATTATATTTCCAGAGTTATAAATATTCCAAAACAAATAATTTCTAGGAAATAATTATACCTATAAAACATTATGAGAAAAGAGGTAAACCGGCGCAGGTAGAAATTTGTATTGTTAGTACTATTTTGTTAGTGCATATAAATCCGTATTACCGTAACAAAATCTTATCTACAAATTTCTACCTGAATGCGGCACGGGTTACCGTTCACCGAATTATCTGAAACTTTAACATAAATTATTTCTAGTATAATAGTACATTTTCGTGGGGTGAGACTTAAAAAATACCCGAAAAAAATTTACCCCATATAAAGATGGGCCACCCTAATGCACATATATATGTACAAAGACTAGATCATAAAAATAAATACATACTTTACATTAACAAAAGTACATATTTATTAGGTATTAATTACAAAATATAAATGCATATACACTACTCAAATATAAAAAATATTGCGTTTAGCATGTTTATTTATATTTTGTGTCCATTTTATATTAATATCACCTTTGTTTTTTTTTTTTTTGTATTTGAGTTTTTTCCACACTTATATTTTTTGACAAATTACGTTGGGACATCCCTTTTTCACTATCCTGTATAACTTTTACGCGCGTTTCAAGTGTTAATGCAGTTTGTTTATAATTACGCACGGACATAATAAAATTTGTTCTGCTTTTAAGGTTATTAATAATCAAAGCCTTTGTCAGATCTCAACTCGCTGCTAGTCACCGCTCCTATTGGAATGGACTAGTCGGCGTGAGACACTGTAAAATCCTCGGTATTTATCCGGGCGACGAAAGACTCCGCAAGGCAGTCTCTATGAGCAGGGCCAGACTGAGACTTCTTACGGGAGTCCTAACCGGCCACTGCTCATTAAATAAGCATTTGCACCGTATGGGGCGAGGGGACTCTCCCCTGTGTAGAAACTGTGGGAGAGCAGAAGAAACTCCTGTGTACCTCCTTGCCGACTGCCCGGCAGTGGACAGGGAGAGACGGAGCTGTCTAGGGGTCGCTCGATTGGACGAACCCAGTATAAGCAAATTAACTCTCGACCAACTTGCGGACCTGTTTGTTCGAATACAACCAGGTCGAGAGGATTAAGACATCATGGGGGCACAATAGGTCTTAAGGCCGAGTTGCCTGACGGGGTTAAACCAGCCCATGAAAACAAAAAAAAAAAAAAGTTATTAATAATGGAAATTAAATACTAATAATTATACTTTGTAGAGGTTTCACTATATGTATATAATCATACATTCAAATGCTTAGTAAAACCGTAACCTGAAGGCAAATTTCAGTACTGTGTACTGCTGCTAACCTTCTTCAATCGTAAAAGCATCAAAGAGAATAATACCTAATCTAACTTAGAAATCCAGATGTGTTTATTACATGATATATGTGTAACAATCTATATAAAATTGCATTCGTTTCTATGAGCACTCATACACAAGCAGTACTAACTAACAATACAGAATAAAATATGCCACCAAATTAACAGTATGCGCAAATAATATTTTAAGCAAACATAAGCCCATATGAAGACATATACGAAAACCAGGGAGACCGATAGAAGGTCTCAATTACACTGGATATCTGAAATGCTTTCAACACGGCAAACTGAAGCCTAATCCTTCAAAGATTAAAGAAGAAGCAAATCTCCAAATATCTAATTAATATAGTACTAAAATACCTTAAAGAGAGATATGTTCACCTAACAAGGCGTCCACGCATATGCTAGAGCAGGAGTCCTTCAGGTGTCATTACTCGGTCCTATACTATGGAACATTCTGTACGCCGATATATTTGGTATTGATCTGCAGGGCGAAAACTATTGGCTATGTAAACAATGTTGCACTAATAGTAACAGCAGATAGCTAGTACGGTCTGGTACGAATCACGAACGAAAATCTAAAGCGAGTAAAAAAAAATTAATCGAGGCAAATGAACTAGAAATAGCGCCGGAATAAACAGAAGCTTTGCTTATAACAAAGAAGAGAAAGAGAGGCGAGATAAAGTTTAGAACGTCCAATACACAAATTGAGCCGCGTAAAATTATAAAAAATACATGGTAATGCATTTCAATACTCAAAGAAATTTTTGAACCCATATAGAGAGGGTAACTGCAAAGACAGAAGATAGGGCGGGAAAACTTACAAGAATCATGCTGAATATTTGAGCACCTAACAGCTATAAAAGAGCGATCCTAGGAGGAGTGGTACACTCCATCTTACCCTACGGAGCACCAATATAGGAGAAAGCAATTAGCATAAAGAGAAACTGTGCCTCACTGGAAACAGCTCAAAGAAAAGTGCTAATCAGAACAGCGTCAGCCTAAGAACAGTATCCATAGTAGCGCTAGAAATTATCATAGGTATTCCAGAGAAAGTACACCTACGCGGAAAGAAAATCTGAAGTGGTCAAGGAAGCTGGACTTATCACTGAAAAGAAGTGGCAGGAGAGATGGAGCATAAATAAACTAAAAGGACAACGGACTAAGGAACTAATTTTCAAACATTACAAAGTGTATAAATTGCAAACAGTGGAAGGTGGGTTACCAACTTACGCAGGTGCTCAGCGGCTCTCGGAGAGTTTAGGAGTTATAGCAAGAGATTAGGCAAAGTGACCAGTGACGCTTGTATATATTGCGGTGAGATAGATACAGTAGAGCACACGATCTTTAAATGCAACAGATGAAGGGACCTGCATGAGGATACTACAAGAACTACAGATATTGACAGCATGATAGTGCAGATCAGGAAGACTAAAGAGATAGGAGAAAGGACAAAACAGAGAGGTGACCAAAGATCAGAATAGAATACTCAATTGCTCTCATGAACGAAATATCTTTATAGATGGTACCATGAAACGCAACCGGAGGCCAATAGAGTTTTTTTTTTTTAGCGGATAACCATAGTTTGGAGTTCCACACTGTTCATG
Organism: Cetonia aurata; assembly: GCA_949128085.1. Classification (NCBI taxonomy): domain Eukaryota; kingdom Metazoa; phylum Arthropoda; class Insecta; order Coleoptera; family Scarabaeidae; genus Cetonia; species Cetonia aurata. The sequence goes on along the minus strand of OX421889.1, from coordinate 26,528,113 downwards.
CGTTGACTCAGAATGGTCGTGCATAAAGCAGTTTTTCCCCGACAAAAAAAAAAGCCTAGTCTATGTTTAAATATTGGAAGTGCTAAAGTTGTCAATTCCAGTGGAACCCGGATGTATTTTAAATAAATCAAGCATGAGAAGGACTTCAGACATAGCGCTGATCTGTAAATAGGGGGAGATATTAGAACACGAAACCGAGTGGTGGGCCTATGCACATCGCACCTGAATCTAATTCTGCAATAGAGATTAGGCGGTGACTTACTTAATATTATTTTGTGGAAAAGGCAAAGCATTGGGCACTCTCTGCGTGAGTGCATATTAAGCCAGCAAGGACAACATAGTTTATGAGTAACCCAATCAAATTTTCGTAAATTGAAAATATAATGCAAACACACATTTTACACTATCTGAATCGGACCCACTGGAAAGTTATCTAGACCGCCATGATAAACCGACGAGCAATTAATGTAATTAAAGTGAGACTTCTTCTTAATTGCTTTTTTATGGTTATCTAACAAAATCAGTTATACAAAATTTACAAATCCGAAAATTTAGATGAATTGCGTCAAAGAATAATGGACAAAGCTGAAAATATTTCGATAATGCAACTAAATATTTCCATCATCGGCTAGCTTATTGTCAAGAAAGAAACGGTGAACAGTTCGAGCGTTAGTTTTATTTTGATTTGGAATGTTCATTTTGAATTTTGGACATTGTTTAGAATTATTGGTATGGGGCAAGTACCTCGAAGGGAGCAGAAAACTACTATGTTTCACATCACAATGTCTCCCAATACTCCATGGAGTGATACAAGGAACTGTGCTAGGCCCAATGCTTTTCATTCAATCTTTACTCAAACGACATGTTTAACTTCGTTAGTAATGCATTAGTTTTTACGTATGCGGATGATACCACCCTATTGGTGATGGGCACTAGCTTTCTGCAAGCGAACCCAATGGCCAATAACGCAATCAATAATCTGTACCTTTGGGCTCGTGCCAACAAATTACGTTTAAACGAAGATAAGACCAATCTCATGCTATTCCATACCTATCAGCGCACGATAAATGTGCAATGCAACGTTCAAATCAATAATACAGTGATTAATCAAACTAATAGTTCTAAATTTCTTGGGGTACGCATTCAAGAGAATTTATTATGGGACCATCACTGCGACAGTTTGATAAAAATCTTACACTCGAAGGCATACTTATTCCGAAGTTTACGTTCTCAAATAGCGCTAACCACATTGCTATCAGTAAACTATGCTGCGGTCCAGTCTCGTTTGTGTTATGGCCTATTTCTCTGGGGTGCTTCCCCAACAGCAAAGAAAGTTTTTATATATTTTTATTATTATTATTTATGTTCCATTTATATAAAAAAAAGTTGAGGATAGGTACTTCTGGTTGTGCAGCAGCAACAACATGCAACATGTGTATCTGGCATCGTTACACTTACTTGCAAAGCGTCATCAAAAATTTCATATGCTTGTTTCCATACTTTATCCCAACCCAATATATGCATATAATTTATTCTTAGTTGCATTAGCTGCACTAATAGCAGCAAACACTGCTAAACTATCATAAAAAAGGATGCTCAACTCTTGCCCTGACATTTTTCATTACGTATACAGACTACGCTTCTTACCATATTTAGGTCAGTGCGGGCAAAGATTAATCAACGTTCTTATACACCACCTTTTCTACCTCAAAGGCAACTATCTCGCTCTAACTCAACGCGCCATCCAATTATCTCCATCCCTCTCGAGTTATCTCGGGCAAGCTTTACCGTTAACTAAGAACTAACGGCTATCCGAAATGGCCAATTATTTCGCTACGAGCAAGGCGGCAGCTCTTAGTTGAGGAATAAAGAGAGAAGGGCAATAGACAGAGGAAAGGAAAGAGAGCCTTTAAGTCCTATAGGTCGTCTGTCATTTCGTTTTCGTTAATGTTTTGAGCAATATAAATACCGTGTAACATTTTTAGTTAGTTATTTGCAATATTTCTTTATTACAAGAAGACATTTTTCGTCTCTAAATGCTTATTTTCCAGGACATATCACGTTCTCACAATACTTTTATTGCGGTTTTTGTTGAACTTTGCATTTGGTTGCAGATATTCATCGTTAATGTGCGATATGTTCTGCGAAAATAATTTTGTACAGACAAAGGGACCTTTAAACCAAAGAAAGATATCTTTGAATCTCGTAAAGCGATTTATTAACCGGAAAGGCAATATATAGAAACAATTCCTTCGCTGTTACCTATAACGTAAGTCAATATGACTTTTGCAACATTGATGAGAACATCCCTTTGCATTTGTTTGTAATTATTAAAGAACCTTTCCCAGAAATGGCGTAGCACGTCATATTTTCAAGCATCTGATTGTCTTTTACCTTTATGGAGATAGTATTATCTTTTGTGAAGGAAATATGAATTCACTGAAAGAAATGATTTTTTTCTTTTTAAGAATCTTTTTTCTCCATGACTGTGTGAGAATATATTGTAGTGTTCTTGTTTTCTATAGTTCAGTTTGTTTCTGTCTTGTTTTTAGTAGCAGTCCTTGTTTAAGTTGGTTTTACATAAAATGGCTAATTCTAGTTGTCAATGTTACAAAAATCCAGTGGATAAGTTTTGTTATGTAGGTATACGGATGATTTATTATAAAGTCACAAGTCACATCAGAGCAAGTCGAAAAGTATATCTTTTATATTTTAAGTGCCAGATTGGAGATCAAGATTAATGTCGGGTTCTTCATGTTTGTTGTGCGAGTTGTCACGTAAACGACGTAAGAAAAATTCTATGCCGTTTGCTGTACCTATGGTATGGATAGAACCTACTAACCATACAAGTGATTGCTACTTTTCTATTACTAAAACAGAAGGGATTAAAAAAAAAGCAAAAGGACAAAATTCAGTATCCAAATTTGCCTTCTGCACTCAGGCCAGTTCCTCATAGCCAGGAACTACCGATACCGATTGCGCCTTTAAACATAGACAGCGTGTTTCCCGGTGATTATAATTCTCTATCAGGATCTGATTCACAACTTGAGAACACCAGTTGTGATCCAACGGTTTTACCAGCTACCAGCGAACCTCACTTAATAACTCAGTCTGAATTAAATGATATGACTCAACTACTCAATTAATAAGTGTATTGCTACGAAACTTGTAGATAATTCTTTATTTTTTTAATTAAATTTTTAATTAAATAAACACTGTTTGTATTCTACTAAACACCACTCACCGTCATCTGTTATACTCTCATTAACTCCAAAGATATGTTGGATCTCAAATGTTAGAGGGCATGAAAAGTAAATTTGTCCCCACCACAGAGTTTTAAGTACACCGCAAACTAATAGGATACTTATAATTTCCAGTTACCCTCGGGACGCGGGAGGATAACGTCACTCCGCCGAACCACTGATTATTATATTAATATAGCTTATAACATTTAAATATCTTTAATGTGACTGTAGTAGTTATTAGTTAGTGATGTTCTTGTAATATATTGAATAAAAGCAACGACAATATAGTGTAATTTATTTATTTTGAGTTAAATAAATTTGATGAACAAAGAACTGAATCTTCTAAAGATTCCCTGAGCGTAAGCCTGTTCTTTACTATCTTAGATACACAATAATAAGATATCTAGAATTAGTTATCATTCAAATAAATATAACCTCAAATTCTTTTAAGCATTTTATGCCGGTTATAAATGCAAAAGATGAAAAACATCGTTTCCTTCAGGTACGAAAACTGATCTAGTATAATCCAAATAATAATTCCAAATTCAAAACCAATCATTTCAGCTTCCAAATGGTGTTCCAACGATCTCACAGCAAACTGCCTCGAATGTTGTTCTTCGAAATCCCAGGATTATACGAAAGGCCACCCCAAATCTCGAAGTCAGTGATCACTTATCCCATCATCTTAGCACTATACACGTAATACTCTCATTCTTGTAAGTACATTTGAAAACTGTAGGACTTAAATTGTGATAGATATTACAAAATTCTAGATAAATATACTAAAAGCAACCACACTCAGAGAAAACCAAGAAAAGAAGTCCCCCCCATTTGTTTTCAACAAACTCAATATCTTCTAGATAAAAGGACTCCCGCAACGATCATAGAAATCGTTTCCAACGATACGACAGCATAAAAATCCCTCGTCGAACATCGAAAGACATACACATTCTCTAAATTTCATGGATACAAGCATTAATTGAATTAGATATGAAATAAGTAAGTTTTTAGTTTAAATTATTACATACGTTGACAAAATAAATAAATTAATGAATAAAAATACATTTACATAAGCAATTTTATAGTTGATATTATGATTCTGTGGGTTTTGTTTAGCAGGACATAGCAACATAGCAGTATATACATATTTTCACATAAAACTGTTATTTTTATTTTTATTAAACACATGATCTTCAAATATGTAAATTCTTTTCAACATTTTGTACTTTACCTCAATTTTGTATTTCGTATTTTTCATATTATACGTAGGTACTTTTTATAATGCTGTTTATCATCTAATATCGTCGTACATTGGTGTTATCACCTCTCCGCTTGCATAATTGTGTGTGTCCGTGTAATTTAATCCGTAATATTTAAATGTCCAAGTATCAAACTTAAAATTCAATTTGAAACCGGTAGTTTAGCTGAATTTTAAATTAACGTATGTAATTTAGATTAAATGAAATTTTAGCTAATTAATCAAAGCACTACTTGCAATATTTACTTTTACATGGCACTGAAGGTGACCCAAATGGGTCGGAATATGATGTATGTCAAAGTAATTCTTTTAATGAATTTGCGATTGGGTACTTTTCTTTTGTTTTATTTACAATTATATACCTCGTTTCATCGAAATCGGAGAGGGACACCCGCCGGTGTTCCCTTGTTAGTATCTTGTCGATACTTTCCTCCCAGGTCATAGCCGGTCTTCCCCTTGTTCTCTTTTCTTGACGCCTTGCCTCCCAGATTTGCTTTACTGTCGCTGCTCATTCTTATGAGGTGTCCGAACCATCTCAATTGGCAATTTTCAATTCGATTACTTATCGGTTGCACGCTAAGCCGTTGTCGTATGTCACTGTTTCTAATTTTGTCTTTTCTGGTGACACCTAGGAAGAATTTCATTTCGGTCGCTTGGATTCTACTCCTTTGATTTTTCGTTAGTACCCAGCTTTCTGCGCCGAATATGAGTACTGGCACAAAAACGGTCTTATACACCAGTAACTTTCGTTTTTACAGATACTTTCTTTCTCTCGATGAACTTATTCTTCATGGCGTGGCACAATCGTGTTGGGTCTTCGATTCTCTTGTTTATCTCGTCATCTTGTGTTCCTTTGTTGTTAATATGAACCCCCAGATATTTAAAGCTGTCTACCTGTTCTATTTTTTGGCCAGCTATAATGATATTGGTTGCCGTTTGATTCCTTCCATAAACCATCACTTTTGTTTGCCCTATATTGATTTTAAGGCATTTTTCTTGGAGCTTTTCTTTCCAGATTTTCAGGTTGTGCATTAATTCAGTCTCATTTTTTGCAAATATTATTAAGTCATCAGCGAACGCACACTCTATCAGCCATACTGGTTCGACATTCCTATGTCCTACATACACTTTTGATGTCAAGCTTCTCGTCTCCTTCATTACATCGTCCATGATTATATCAAATAAAATCGGACTTAGTACGCCTCCCTGTCTTAAACCCTCTTTGACTATAAATTCGTCTGACTCTAGGTTATCGGTTCTTACATAGGTTCTGTTGTTTTTATAGAGACTCATTATTGCTCTTATTAATGTATTTGGCACTTTCCTCAGTTGTAAACTAGCTGCCACTGCTTTTCTTGGAATTTTATCAAAGGCTTTCTCAAGGGCAACGAATATCTGGTAAATTTTTGCGTTTGTGCCTTTTATTTTTCCATGACTTGTTTCAGAGTAAATATATGGTCATGTATGCTTCTGCCTTTTCGAAAACCACTCTGTGTTTGCTCTAGCTGTTCGTCTATTTCATTCACCAGTCTTTTCTCTAATACCCTTTCGTATACTTTTAATGCCGTACTTAAGAGTGTGATATCTCTGTAGTTCTCGCAAGCTCTTTTATCACCTTTCTTGAAAATAGGCAGAATAATACCAACCTCCCAGTCACTCGGTACTTTGCCTGTTAGCCATGCCTTGTTGCATATTTGTGTTAATGTTTGTATTCCTTTCTGTTCCTCAGCATCTCTCCGGTTATCCCGTCATGACCTGCTGCCTTTCCCTTCTTTAACCTTCGTATTGCGTCTTGTACTTCCTCTATCTTTATGTCTTCTTCATCGTTAGGTTCTATGTCTACCATTTCAGTATCTTCTCCGTGTACTTCTGTTGTGCCCAGTAGGTTTGCAAAGTGTTCCTCCACCTTTCCATTATTTAATTTTCGTTTGTAGTTATTGTTCTATCCACCTTTTTTAATTGTTTGACAGGTTGGTGGGCTGTCTCGCTTCTAAGATTTTTCAATGTTTTATAGAATAATTTTTGGTTTACATGTTAGTCTTCTTCCATTTTTTCTCCAAATACCTCCCACGTCTTCTCTTTGTCTTTCATAACCAAATCCTTTACCTTATTCCTTTGTTCTTTATATTTTGTATATGTTTCATTGTTTCTGTTTTTCAAATAATCTTTCCACTTTTGTTTTTTGATTTTTACTTCTTCTTTGATTTTTTCATTCCACTATCGCGTTTGTTTCCTTTTCTTACTTATTCTTAGTAGTCCGCATGTCTGTCGTGCTGCGTTTAGGAGTATAGTCTTGAAAGTTTGCCACATTTTTTCAAGATTCAATGTGCCTATTATTTTATTTGTTTCTATATCCTTTTCAATGTTGCTACTGAATCTTCTAGCTATTTCGTTGTTAGCAAGTTTATACACCCTTATTACTTCTTTAGATTTGCTCTGAGTATTTGTTTCTTTACCTATACTTTTATTTTGTTCTTTCTTGTATTTTGTTCCTAGCTTTATTTTCACTTATTTGCAATTAACTTACTTAATTTGGACAAATGATGAATTTTTTTATTTCTAACTGTAATTTTTCAAATTCCAAGGACTTTTAAGTTTTTCTCAAGAAATATTTTTCTTACTGTTAGTATTATTACAATGTTAGAGGAATTTTCCTAAAATACTGGAATATTTCCATTCATACTCACGTAAAATACTTATATTAGAGAGACTTATACCTATCGTAAATATTCAATTATTATTGACAAAATACAATACAACCACACCTCATTCAAACCAACCTCGAAAACCCCAAAAATAAGGGGAGGACACCCTCAAAAAACGAAAGGAAAACATGTGCTATCCCCCGATAATTTGCCTCTGTTATCTTCCCATATTTCCAATTACACCTGACCCATTGCCGGCAATTTCCACGGAAGTTTATTTTACCTTACCGTTCGGAGGAGGGCGCCACCCCCAGCCCTCCGACACACACTCTCCAGCTCCGATAAAAAAAAAATAAACGATCCCGCATAATTATATGTGAATTTCAGTTATTTTAGCGGTACCGCAGTGCCAACAGCTCTGCCTATAAGGGCTAAAATTCGCGAATAAACCCGGGGAAACAGTATCCAAACGCCCTGTCGCTGCGAGCGAGCCGCCTGCTGTTTTTAAAGAAAACACGGCCGAAAAAATGGAAAAATAACAACGGAGTAGAGGATCTTGCGCGTCCCGATGCCGGCGTTGCGAATTCGGTCCGTCCAATCTCTCTGTGACCGATGATATTATGCTGAAAAAAATCGTGCTTTTCTATTTGTTAAAATAACATTGCCTTATTTTTTCTTCCTTCTCGTTTCAGGGGGGAATTCGATGTGCTATCATCGATGCGTTAAGGATGGGATAGGTGGGTATATTTGATTTTCATTGCGGTTTTTCTGGAGTTGAGTTGAGTATAAGCGTGGGTGGAATGATTCGCAATGTTTCTTTGTTCGCCGCACTGCAGGAATTGCAGCGTGAGAAAAACTGCTGACAGTAGAAATAAAACGAATGAATGGCAGTAGCGTGTACCGGGCATTCCAGATTCAACGTTACATGTGATATCTCCCTGAAATACAACGTCTCTAAACAAACATTTCAATTTAACAAATAGTTACAAATAAAAAATATATTATAAACCGTTAATTTAAATTTGGTTATAGGCATACACTGCAAAAAATTACAGTAATTTTACTGTAGTAAATCGGAAATATTACATGAAATAACGTTGTGAATTTACTACGATAAATCATGTAAACCTTGTTTTACCTGTTTTTTTTCCAGGATATTTGAGATGGAAAGAGAAGTTTCGGTAAAATTTACAGTTATTTCATGTACTTTTAAGATGTAATAAAAATGAAAAGAAAAAATACCGTAAAAAACATGTAATATTTTGCGATTGCTACTAAAATTTACTGGAATATTTGGGTAAAATTACCTTCAAATGCACAAAATTCATACGCCGCAATGTGATTGGTTATTGGGTTATTTGCCTGTGCGCGTAGGTAATTCTAGTCAGTTATGGTGACGCATAAACAATCGCAAGTTGGGGTGATTGTTCCTGTTTGTGTGCTGCCTCAAGCATTGCAAAAGAATTAGGTAAGATGCTTTTATAAAAATACTCATTTTAATATATTTTCACATGTGGTTAATACAGCAATTCTTTTTTGCTTTAAATATTTCACCGATTTTACTTATTGTTAATACTTTGGAGGGTATTCTGATTCATGATGGAACACACGCCAATATTAAACATAACCTAATGTTTTCATAAATTATTTATTGCTCCATGAATATAAACACAAATTGATTAAAAATTTTACTATTATTCACGATTCACTGTTAAAATTAAAACGAATGCTAAACTGTTATAGCTTATTTACTTAAAACAAAACCTTTAATACATTACTTTTGTAAAGAAATAATGCATTTATATTTACAGTAATTGCATCTCAGGATCTTGCTCCCGGTGTAGAGAACTGTGAAAACCTATGATGCAATTTGTATTCGTTTTTGTATAATGTATAAGAGACTTTTTAAAGATAACTTGGCTGTAATAATTCAGTAGTCGTTTTTAATGATTATTCATCAATTGGGTGTTGCGATAAGTAAAAATTATATTTATCTTTTCCTTCTTGTAGTGGAATATTTATTCGTGCACAAGCTGTAGGTACCTATTTACATTAATTTCATTTGATCTATTTACTGATATATACATATAATGGAAGTAACATTTGTTTCTCTTTTTTTGTTTCAGAGCAAAATTCAATGAATTTGATAGCATTTGGTTCGGAAATAGCCATTAAATGTCAGATAAAGGAAATTTATATTTTTTATTCTACTGAAGATTAATAAAATATGTATTTGCTTATTCTTATAGCGTTTTCGACTTACTGCACTTTTATCCACTGATTGTATTTCCATCTTATTTTAATACATAATATTAGTAAGGGAGATAGATATACTCCACGCGTAAAGTGCAATAAGTCGAAAACACTATTAGTTTTATTCCTATAACTCAACAACATTGACGTTTTGCAAGTTCTGAAGCTGCAACAAAATTGTCTAATAACTAAGAATTTTATTGTTTTAGTACTTATTATGTTTTATAATCCTATAGTAATGATACTTTGCCTTTAATTAAATTACTATTTATACTAGCCTGTGATATCCATATGTGTATTTGATAACATTACGGAATATTAATGGTGATGTCTAAGTAAAATTATACAATTTATATTCCTCAATGTTACCAAATTTATATTGGAATCATCGGCACTCTAAACAGGAATTTAATTCGAGTTACAGTATGCTGTAAAAAGTAATAAGGTTGTAATCAAAATCACACATGCAAGGGAATTTTCTGTGCAATGTATATTTACACCTGTAATATTCACCTTCTTAGTATTTTTACCTGCCTTCGTTATAAAATTACTTGACTGTTCGGTAAATATACAATTTATATAAATATTACATATGAATTTTACAGAACAACTGAAAAATACATCAGTGTATGAAATTTACTGGTAGATAGCAATTTTACTGGATGAAGTAAATTTACCTGTAATATCGTAGGCAACTTTGTTACCAACGATTTTACATGTAATTTTACTAGAAATTTTTTTACAGTGGCGCCATAACTACTCCTATAACCGCATGCACATATGAAGGTATATGTTGTACATAAGCAAAAGCCCGAATTCCCCGGGCGGGAAATTTTAAAATTCAAATTTGACTACTACATTTTTATGTTATTTTTAGTCTTCCAGAGGGTAGGTACTAAAGTACTGTAATCTAATATCATCTCTACATATTGTATGTATATACCTATTCATCCAACAAAAGTCTGCGCATACATATTCGTTTATATATAAAACACTATAGGTAGGATTTCGTGAGTAAAAGTATATATGTATGCACAATATTCTTTGAAAGTTATTTTACTGGAATATTTGGGAAAAATTACCTTCAAATGCACAAAATTCATACGCCGCAATGTGATTGGTTATTGGGTTATTTGCCTGTGCGCGTAGGTAATTCTAGTCAGTTGTTCAAGTGATTATTGGCTCGATCATATCACCTGGCGATGTAAATTGTGGTGACGCATAAACAATCGCAAGTTTGGGTGTTGTGTGTTCCCTCATGCATTGTAAAAGAATTAGGTAAGATGCTTTTATAAAAATACTTTTAATATGTTTTCACATGTGGTTAATACAGCAATTCTTTTTTTCTTTAAATATTTCACCGATTTTACTTATTGTTAGTACTTTGAAGGGTATTCTGATTCATTATGGAACAGACGCCAATATTAAACATAACCTAATGTTTTCGTAAATTATTTATTGCTCCATGAAACACAAATTGATTAAAAATTTCACTATTATCCACGATTCACCGTTAAAATTAAAACGAATTCTGAACAACAGCTTATTTACTTAAAACAAAACCTTTAATACATTACTTTTATAAAGAAATAATGTATTTATATTTACAGTAATTGCAACTCAGGATCTTGCTCCCGGTGTACAGAACTGTGAGAACCTATGATGCAATTTGTATTCGTTTTTGTATAATGTATAAGAGATTTTTTAAAGATAACTTGGCTGTAATAATTCAGTAGTCGTTTTTAATGATTATTCATGAATTGGGTGTTCCGACAAGTAAAAATTATATTTATCTTTTCCTTCTTGTAGTGGAATATTTATTCGCGCACAAGCTGTAGGTACCTATTTACATTAATTTCATTTGATCTATTTACTGATATATAATAATATAATGGAAGTAACATTTGTTTCTCTTTTTTTGTTTCAGAGCAAAATTCAATGAATTTGATAGCATTTGGTTCGGAAATAGCCATTAAATGTCAGATAAAGGAAATTTATATTTTTTATTCTACTGAAGATTAATAAAATATATATTTGCTTATTCTTAGTTTTATTCCTCTAACTCAACAACATTGATTTTTTGCAAGTACTGAAGCTGCAACAAAATTGTCTAATAACTAAGAATTTTATTGTTTTGGTACTTATTATGTTTTATAAATTTTATAATCCTATAGTAAGCATACTTTGCCTTTAATTAAATTACTATTTATAGTAGCCTGTGATATCCATATGTGTATTTGATAACATTACGGAATATTAATGGTGATGTCTAAGTAAAATTATACAATTTATATTCCTCAATGTTACCAAATTTATATTGGAATCATCGGCACTCTAAACAGGAATTTAATTCGAGTTACAGCATGCTATAAAAAGTAATAAGGTTGTAATCAGAATCTCAGATGCAAGGGAATTTTCTGTGCAATGTATATTTACACCTGCAATATTCACCTTTTTAGTATTTTTACCTGCCTTCCTTATAAAATTACATGCCAAAATTATTTGACTGTTCGGTAAATATACAATTTATATAAATATTACATATGAATTTTACAGAACAACGTTTGAAAAATACATCAGCGTATGAAATTTACTGGTGGATAGAAATTTTACTGTATGAAGTAAATTTACCTGTAATATCGTAGGCAACTTTGTTACCAACGATTTTACATGTAATTTTACTAGAAATTTTTTTACAGTGTATCTATCTATCCCAACGAGCATGACATCACAGTACGTTTTCGCATATCAAGAGATGGTATGTTGAAAAACAAAATTGACCTCTACAAGCAATTTTCATAAAATTATTCAATAACCCAACTATGATTTTTGTTGCAAACTTTCTCATCACACTGTATATTGAAATGGAGACGTGAGGGGGTTAGCTGATATCATTCACTCTTAATCCAAGTAATATCTGGAATCAACGAGATACTACGTAAATATTTTCAATTAAGGAAGTCCAAATAAGTTTTTTCTTTAGCGGTATTGAATTTAAGGTAGGTTCAGTAGAACCTATTAAATATAAATTAACAAGCACGCAAAACTTAATAAAAAAAACACGGCATAGTTTTATATACATGCATATATTATGTATATTTACTTAGCCCTGTTAGGCCTTTTACTTTTATATCTATAACTACTAATTTTAATGTAAGTTCTGAAATAAAAAAAATATATAATATAGGAGTGGGTAATTACGTATTATTACATATGCAAATTTCTGATATCAAATCCAATGTGACATAACCGCATATTTATAGTATTTACTCAAAACCGATTTAGAAATTGTAACTATATCTAAGGCGAGTATGATTCGGAACAAAACAAATATCACGAAGCCATTTCGCAACAAATTGCGGAAATCATAAAGTCGCGGATTTAAGAAGGATATAAATCTGCACGCACACACCGCTTTCATAAATAATCAACACGCTGGCAATTAAAACAATTCCACAATTTACGCGTATGGAATTTAAAAATTCCCTATTTGAATATACGCAGCATAGGTTTTAAGAAATAAGACGAAACGTTTCTCAAGGAGTTGAATTGATTAATCGACCATAAATGGATGAGTCTCGCATTATGGCGTATCGTATCTGTATGGCATACATCAATTTTGTTATTCACATCTCTGCTCGGACGTACGCAGAGGTGGCATGATCAGCTCCGCAGAGATAAAGCTGGAATCGTTTCCTGCTTAAGTTGGTTTAATTGGAGCTGTGGAATTATGAATTTCACGATTATATACGCCGTGTGCGTCGGACTTGTAGTATAGTAACGTGCAAAAATGTCGGAACAAGTGGTGACTTCGTTAGGTACAAACTTTTCTAATTGTAAGATTGTACTCTTGACATAATATACTGGGTGAGTTTTTTTTATCTTGAGACAACGGAATATCTGTAAAACACGGCATCAAATCAAAAAGAAAAAAAAAAGATCTTAATAAGCCAGTGATGGGTGGAGACTGTGGCTTGAAAACTGTAACAAAAATCCAAAAGAAAAAATGAAAAAATCCCTTACCACAAAAATTAAAAAGATAAAAATCTAAATACGTATTTCGGCAACTAAGTTGCTATCTTCAGTAGAAAACAAGTGAAGAGAGAGTGTCTCAAGAAAAGAAAACTCACCCAGTATAGTTCCATTTAAATTTGCATAACATTGGTGTGTATTTTTTTTTGTCAGTCTGTATATTTCGAAACAATTTTAAAATGTGTTCCTTGCAAATCTACATATATAATCCCTAATAAAAATATTTCGAAAATATTATACCGCTTTTCGTATTTAAACCGACGGAGATGAGCCAGCCTGTATATTTATATACACTCCGCCAAAAAAGTATCGCATAATTTAGTTTTGAATCATAAAAGTATCGCATAATCTTTGTTTGTAGCATAAAGTTGTAAATATACTTTAATGCGCTCTAAGATATAATTTCTATGATTGTTTAAATAAAATACAGGCCAAATAAAAACAAGAACTCATACTTGAGATTTTTATTAAAACAAGAAATTATAATTTTGGAAAGAAAAATATCATAACAGTAGCTTTTAATACTGAGTATTGCCACCTCTGGCTCTTATGACCGCTCGCATACGGTTTGGCAGAGATTCAGCACGGAGAGCATTTGCTTGTCCATGCAGGTCCGCTGGGGCAACATTTTGGTTTCGTATCCGTCTGTGAAGGAGGTCCCACACTTGCTCGATAGGGTTCATGTCCGGACTTACCGCAGGCCAATCTAAAACTGGAATACCAACATCGTTAAGGTATTCCTGGACGATTATTGCAACATGCGGTCGTGCATTATCGTACATTAACATGAATTTGTTTCCTATAATTGGCGCATATGGTACTACATGTTTTTCTAAAATGTCCGTTATATACCTGTGGGCAGTCAGTGTACCTCTGTCTACTGGTACTAACTCTGTACGACCTGTTAAACAGATGCCTCCCCAAACCATAATAGAGCCACCAGCGAAATTAGGTCTAGGTCTGATATTACACTGCGAATAGCGCTCACCGTCTCGTCTGTACACTGAGATACGCCTATCTGAGGTGTAAAGACCAAATCTTGACTCATCTGTGAAGAGTATATTGGCCAGGTCATTAATGTTCCAATTTACATGTTCTCTGGCAAACCTTAAGCGAGCCACTCGGTGGTTCCTAGTGAGACGAGGGGCTGTTACAGCTACTCTAGCTCTTAATCCACTCTGTCGTAACTTATTCCCAATAGTTTGAGTACTCACACGAGTATTTCTGACTCTAGCCAAGTCGTTCTGCAATTGTCTCGCAGTTGCATGTCTTCGACGTAATGCTTGTAGTAGTAAATAGCGGTCATCTTGGCGAGTAGAACATCTTGGACGACCTGGTACAGGTCTTCTACTGTAAATGCCTGTTTCCCTATATCTGGCTACGGCTCTAGAAACACTTGACTGATTGATGTTCATCAAATTAGCAACGTATGCTTGAGATCGTCCATCTTCGATTAAAGCAACTATAGCAGCCACTTGTTCTGAAGTTAAATTGCTCATTTTAGTTTTAAAAGCGTTGGTACAGAACTCTGACTTCGCACTTTAAAATTTGTCCGTATAGGAAGACTTTCAATAAACAACTGAACAAACCTTACACATATGCATTTTTCTAAATGTGTTCTTTTAGGAAAAAAAAAAGTAAAAACGCTAAGTTCCATTATTTTGTTAGTGTTTTTATAGTTCACATACACGAGGCAAACTTTTTGTGAACGTATAAAAATATCTTGGTTCATAAATGCCCTTTTTTAGTTTATGCGATACTTTTTTGGCGGAGTGTATTTACACCTTGATCACTTCCTCAAATGTTTTTAATACTTTTCGCCTACTTTTGCTCTTTGCTGTACATACGTAGCGAGCCATAGATGTAATACACATATACAAGTATAACCAGCGATGTAATTAAGCTTTCTACCTCGTCATACCGTTTTAATAATAATCGATGTATGATCAATAAAGCGGGGACCAGTGGTTAAAGCCTCAAGTCCGCGTCCCATTCGCATGAGACGTTACCTCCATAGCTCGCCAATAAAAGGCGAGATCCTTAATTATGTCATTTTTTTCCGAAAAAAAGAAGCCACCGCAAAAACAAAAACCCTAAGTTTAATAGACATTACGCACGCATGGATCTAGAGATCGTAAGTGTAAAATTGGAGAAGTTCTAATTGCTGTCCGAGTCTCTACTTTGTTACTTTGTCTTCTGTTTGTTCGTTTGTTGTTCGATAATTTACGCGTAAGACTGATCAGTGAGGAATCTGCACTAATTAGACAATGAATATCGGAAGCAGAAATCGAAAGGTGCATTCCAATTAAATTGCACGTGTGAATGGACGACTCTGGGATTTTTTGTTTGTTTTTGGAAACTTCTTCGCCGATTATTAAGGATGAACGAATTCTTTTGGTTTGTGCCATTAGGGCATTAACACGAAGTGGTAGTGTGAGTGGGTTTGCCGCCAAATTGTACATCAGCTCATTCTTTTAGCTACTTAATTCTTTTTTATTTATAATAACAATAATATGTTTACTTTATCTGTTGAGTTGTGCAGTTGGAAACCCGGTAAAACTCAGTGAAAAATACTCAGTTTAACATAAAAATACGTTTACTAAATTTGACACATAATATCTCTTACAATTGTCAATCAATAATAATCAACATGTCCATAACAACAACCATAAAATAAAAGTACGAATCGCTGCCTTCTATACATAAATGAATTAATAAACACAAGGAATAACTTCAACATTATCTACCCACACCATTTAAAGTTCTCTCCTCTTTCAAATTTTTTCAAGAACCTCTCTTTTCTTTGCATAGATTCCCTAGTATTTTTATTTGAAACTATCTTATGCCGTAGGATTACGTACGAAGCTGCGAGGATCATTCGAATTCATGCAGGTCCTTCGGAGAATCTCTCGGTTTAACGTAACACAATTAAACTGTTCATTTCGTTGAATTATTGTTCCTTTGATATTAACTTTACATAATAATATAAATAAAAGTTTTAATAAGCAATTAATCACGATATTTTTAATAAATGAAAAGAGTTAACTTTTCTGTTTTCCCGCTAGATGTCAGCAACTTGACAGATATATTTTAAATTATATTTTAAATTTCTTGAATCTTTTAATTTTGTTATCTGATTGTACTTTTGAAAATTAATTAATTGTCTTATATTTGTAATGATCTGTGAGATAATTATATTACATTTTTAAAAATATAATTTACGAATGTTAATAAAAATGTTCGAAATAAAATAAGTTACAAATGAACATATTCCATCTACATTTTTTTATTTTCTTCCCACCTGACGCTTGTCGAATCGATGTTTTTTTTACCCAAAACGCCCCAGACACAGTGACCTTAATACCCTCGACGTCTGTACTCACGCAATGGAAGGCGCGACACCGAATATTAGCCGACGCTACCACGAAACTTTCAGCTTTATTACTCTTCTGACTACGTTTCGACGTGTCGTCGTCAATTAAGAACACAAAAAGTGAATCATAGGTACTTCAATCCTCTTGAATTTTTTTCCGTTATAGACATATTTTCTTCTTTTACATAAACAAGGTGGTAGACGCTGTGGTGCTCTTTAAATGTAGAAGAGGATACATGATGTTTGTGTGGGCGTCGGGACGTACGCGCCTACAGATATATCGCCTTTAAGTCGAGACACGGCCAGGGACGCTAGCCGTCTGCGCCGTTGGGTGAGACGCAGGCTAGAGCTGCCGAAAGTGCGAAGTGTACCTGTCTTGTTTACGTAATGAGAGCAGCCAGTAGTTGATCCTTTTTTATGTTCTCGGTCGGTTTTTCTTTTATATGTCGCAGCTGGGTACTTATTGTTTGATTATTTTCGAGTTGATTTTTCATGTGATTAAATGGGGGTTCTTTTCTTATTTATTAATACCGATAGATAAAGAAAAAATGCCGAATCACATGGTTTGCAGCACAGATGCACATTTAGACTATTCGTAAGAATTCATTTAATATTATAAAAGAAGCCGAGATTTTTGAATTGAGAATTAGATATATAAATTACTTTATTTCAACAATATAAATAAAATCAAACAATTTAAAATCGTTTTCCGCGAAATCACTTTTATATAGATAAAGTAAAATGGATTTCAACAAATGAATTTGACGCTACTACACCTTTGTTATAAACATAGAAGTTCACAGTTTAGGTTGATCGTAATAATAATAATCTTTATTTGAAATGTGGTAATTGATTAAAGGGCCACAAATTGAGCAAATAATTTATTCATTAAACAACGGTTATCAACGGTATGCATCCGACCTGCAGCTGCATTTTCATAATTTACAAACGTTGAAACATATAGGTTTGTGCATATACAAACACAATACACCTAATTGTGTTCCAAAAAACACATTAATATGCCTCGACAGGGTATATAAAATATATTTGTAGTTTGTGTATTACCGTAATGTTAAAGTAAATGGTTATAGACATTATTTATTGCTACGCTGAAGTAGAGGTTATGAATGTATTATTCAAGTTATCTATTTATACACTCCAACAAAGATTTGGTAAAATTATTTGGGGCAAATATATTACCGCAAAACCGTACAGGTATTTTACTTGTGCGAGTAAAACTACTTTGATGTAAAAATACACCAAGGAAATTTACTACTAGTGTATGAAAATTACTAAGTTCAATGAAATTTACTGGGTAAATTTCTTAAGATAAAACATGTCCCTAGTAAAAATCGTTAAGTATGAATTTTCCTACTTATAAACTTTAGTAGTATCGAAAAAATACCTACTTGTAGTAAACTTAATCGGTAAATTACAAATTTTAGGGCTATTCCTATACAAAATTCCTTTATGTATGTTTAGGAATTTTCCTAAATACATAGTAAAGCTCCATATGAAATTTCCATGCTAAACGATTTTTACTAGGGACCTTTTTTTATCGTAAGAAATTTACCCAGTAAATTTCATTTTATTTAGTATTTGTCATACACTAGTAGTAAATTTCCTTGGTGTATTTTTACATCAAAGTAATTTTACTCGCACAAGTAAAATAATAAACCGTATTTATATAAACCGTACAGTTATCAAATCTTCGTTAGAGTGTAAGGTTTTTAATGCAACAATTAAAATTATAACTAATTCTGAAACTTTTACCAGCAAATTTAAAATTTACTGTTGCAACTGCGTCCTGTAGCGGTCACGTTTGGATCTAAAAATATATTCATTAAATCTTCATTTGCTACTTTAGTGATTATCGTCTTTTCTTCATCACTATTATGCATTATCACCATCTAGTAGCTGCTACCTGCAATTCCTCTTTTTGACGCCTGTAAGTGTTTCAGAAGTTAGCTTGGCTATATCACAAATAAAGCAGTCTTTTTCAACCGGTTATGATGGTATATCGGGGTTTCTTATCGGGCGATCGTTGATCATATTGCAGCTCCTTTAACACACATTATTAATTTTTCTTTTGTAGCGGGAATTTACCCCACTAAGCTTAAACATGCGGAAATTATACCGATATTGAAAAACGGTACTGCCGATAGTAGGTATGTCTAACTACCGTCCGGTAAGTCTATTATCTAGTTTCTCTAAAATAATTGAAAGCATAGTTAATACTAAGCTACTACAATTTCTGAACAAATATAGCGTTTTGGAGGATTTTCAACACGGCTTTATTAAAAATAGAAGCACGGATACGGCACTAGGAACATTTCTTAACCTCATTGTTTCAATGTTGGACCAAGGTATACCTGTTCTTGGATTATTTTTTGATTTTAGTAAAGCGTTCGACTGTGTTAATCATGGAATATTATTAGAAAATATGGAAAAATATGGAGTTAGGGGGGTCGCACTGCAATGGTTTAGATCGTATTTGACGGACCGAACTCAATGTGTGAGAGTCAACGGGCATTTATCGAGAAGTGGGGTGGTTGGTGTTGGTGTACCGCAGTGGTCTGTGTTGGGTCCAACGCTATTTCTACTTTATATTAATGACCTTAAAAAATGCATTAGTACTCAAAATAACTTTATTGTTAACTATGCTGATGACACTAACATATTAGTTACCGGTAAGAACTATTCTGAGTTGGCGTCCCAGGCGAATGTAACCGTGCTTAAACTAGCAGATTGGGCAAATAAAAATAAGTTACATATTAATTTAAAAAAAACTTGCGCGATTAATTTTTCTGTCGGCCTCAGACATTCTCCGGTGTGCATCAATGTAAATGGCATTGAGTTTGCAAACACGGTTAAGATGCTTGGCATTAAAATTGATATAAATCTGGGTTGGTGTGCTCATGTCGATGATATTTGTAAACGATTATCTTCGGTTGTGTTTGGACTACGCATTTTATCTCAAACGTGTTGTATTGAAGTAGTCAAATCCGTATATTTTGCATGTTTTGAGTCGATTATGAGATACGGCATTTGCTTTTGGGGTCACTCAGTTGACATGAACCGTGTTTTTGTACTGCAAAAGAGAGCAATTCGAACAATGCTGGGTGTATCCTCACGGGTGTCGTGTAGAGATTTGTTTATAGAATTGGGTATTCTTACGCTTCCCTCTCTGTACATATATAGTGTACTTTGCTTTGGATACGGTAATGGGTCTGTTGTGTCATCGAAGAATTGCAATGACGATTATGGTACGAGGTCGAGGGCCGCGTTGGTACCCGAGCAGCATAGGACTGCCTTTTATCAACGACAATTTTCATTTAACTATTGTAAGCTGTATAACGGACTGCCTGTGGACATCAAAAACTCGAATTCTTTCAATATTTTTAAAAAGCGGCTAAAAAATTTCCTGTATCGACTGCCTTTTACTCACTCAATGACTTTTTTGAGTTCGGCCGATCTGTGTCTGTAAATTGAGAATAACTCTTGATTGTGCATCTGGTTTTTATTGTTATTTTTAGTATTTATTGTTTGACAATGTCATCTATCTTTTGATGGTGTGACAAATAAATATTATTATTATTATTATTATTATTATTAGTGGGCCATCTTGTATGCTGTTATTGCAACAAATATTTATTTCATATTAAAAATACCTGCAATACAAATTATCTTAAAATCTTCCAATTTCTTAATTGCAAAAGTTTACCGTTCCAATTTCGACCGAATTCATTAAATCGGAACGTATCGCGCATAAATTCCTTTAATCCCAAAATATACGTAATTGCTAGCCTGATACGCAATAATTCTTGCGATACAAACCTCCCATCACCACGATAACCTAACCGCGGACTGGAATATTAAGGCCGACCGCAGCCTATTAAGCGTTTTTCGTACTGTTTTCTCTTTATTATTTTTTTCTTTCGTTATTTCATTTAACAAGCGGCTTTAATCGCGGAAGGAATATTCCTCTATGGACGTCCGAAAATCGCGTAGTTATCTGTCGATAATTGAGGTAGTAAAACGCCATTTATCAGCAGTAGCTGTCTCGGCGTGCAACACTGGCTGTCGCATATATTACTTTTGACGACCGCCTGGTTGCTATGCTAATTGACTGTCCGCCAAGTTCGACGTGAACGTACACTACTTCTCATCAAAGTCCAGACATCTTGTATGTGTAGTGGTATTGTATTGATTTATAGATAATCAGAGCTTTTATTGGATAAAACTAAGACAGACAGAATATAATAATAAATTCACAAAAATTTCAAATGCGGAAGATTAGAGATTAGACATAGAAAAATGATATCCATTATAATTGATTTGCGATAGGAAAATGGTATTTATTGGAAAAGATAAGGTTACGTTATGGGTAATATCTATTTAAAGCAAATACGTACAAGACAAAACAAAGTTGGCTACATACAGTTGTGTTCAAAATAATAGGAGTGACTTTAACATAATGACTTGCTTGATTCCTTATCCTGTCCAGTGCTTGCGTACGCTGATGATTTGAAGATTTACCTATCCATCAAAACATGGAATGCTGTATTGCACCTACAACGAAATCTAGATACTATAACCAAATGGTGTTCCGAATTTAAATTGAAGTTGAATGTCAGTAAATGTTCATTTGTTTGCTATACCAGGAAAGTAAATTTTCTTGACTCTGTGTATGAAATAGACGGCAACGCCTTAACACGTTCTCATATTGTTAAGGATCTTGGTGTTTTATTTGACTCTCGTCTTTCTTTTGTGCCACACATTACTAACTCATCAATTGCTGCGTCTAAAACACTGGGTTTTATATTACGAGCATCGAAATTCTTCAACAATATATCTCTAGTAAAAACTTTGTATTTCACCTTTGTTGTTAGCAAACTTGAGTATGCTTCTGTTATATGGTCATCACACTATACTTATCTATAGCTA
Source organism: Cetonia aurata (assembly GCA_949128085.1). NCBI lineage: Eukaryota > Metazoa > Arthropoda > Insecta > Coleoptera > Scarabaeidae > Cetonia > Cetonia aurata. The sequence goes on along the minus strand of OX421889.1, from coordinate 26,506,360 downwards.
TCTATTGAAAAGGTTCAACGCCGCTTTTTAAAATATCTTTCCTTTAAACTGGACAACACATACCCGGAGAGAGGAGTCGACTATACTTCGCTTTTGCCAAGGCATGGGTGTGATATCATTGTCATTGCCAAGTCAGTGTGGAAGATAATCCATGGAGTGACTGATTGCCATTCTCTTCTTTCTAAAATAAATTTCTTTGTTCCCCGCATTTTCTCTCGTTCTTGCCCCACCTTCACGTTTCCATTTTCCCGTACCAACTTATTACAATATTCCCCTCTATTCACTATGTGTCGATCTGCTGATATGTGTTATGAGGACATATTTCATAATTCCATTAATAATTTACTATTAAATTGATTTAAATTAATTTTTTTTTTCTCACTCACATTTTGTTACAAATTCTGTTTTTTTGCCGTTGGGTAATAAAGAAGCTTTCTTTTACAGCACGTTATTCAGTTCATTTGGTATTTCTATACATCTTCATACTTACATTAAAGTTATGTAAAACTAAAAAAGGTACTTCTATAGAGTGTTTCACATACCTCCATAAATTAAATAAACATATAGTTAAAAAATTGTAATGTGTAAAAATTGCATGGTTTTTTTTAGGTATTTTGTTGCATAACCGCGATTTTTGATTATTGCTACATATCTGCCACGACATCGTTTCGCCACAATTCTTTAACGCTGGAGGATCTATGCTCGACAACACGTTTCTTCATGTCTGTCCACAGATTTTCATTGGGATTGAGGTCAGGTGATTGAGGAGGCCATGCCATGACCTCAATCCCATTGACCCGAAAAACTATCCCTTCGCAAATGTACTAGTATCTTTCGGGTCATTGTTTTGTTGGAACAGCCATTGCAGTGATATATTCCATTCGGCGTAAGGCAGCATTACTTGCTCAAAAATGTCCGCATACACTCTTTGATACATTATAGTTTGTATCATGTAGATTGGTCCTGCCCCACTGCACGAGAGGCTGCCCCAAACCATTATTCTCACAGCACCGTACTTAATGGTTTTTGCAGCGTATTGGGGATTATATTCAGTATTTTGTGAGCGACAAACATACTGTCTAGACCTTGTTCCACCTAATAACACTATTTAACTTCGTCATTCGTCCACAAAATATTTCTCCATTTTTCCTTGGCCAGTTGACAAGTTCCTTAGCGCGTCACAACATGCTACTTCGTCAGCAATGAAACTGTTCGTGGACTTCGCACATATAATTTGTGTGTTCCAACAAGCGTCTACGAACAGTCACATTACTTAGAGCAGGCCTAACAGCTTCTTAATTTCTCCAGACGATGCTGTAAGATTGTCTTTGCAGAACTGGACTATACGTCGATCATCGTCTCTGGGTAGTTTTACGTTTGCGGCCACGCTTTTCGGGTTTATTTTTGTAAGAGAATGCGTTTACCATCATATGATCCGAACATCCCAATATTTTTGTTTATTCCTTTATATGTTTTACCTTCTCTTCGAAGGTTTTTAATAAGTTCGCGTTTTTCTTCGCTGCAATGCCTTACGCGCCCCACTACAATAAAGTAAATAGGTAAAACCCTTTTCCCAAACATCTCTTATTTACTTTTTAATAGTTTCTTTTTAATTTCTTAAACCAATTTTTAAAGGAGACTTCTACCATCACGCTCCTATTCTTTTGAACATTTTGAACACAGAAGGCACACTTGAAAGCGAGTAGCATAATAAATAAAGAAATAACCACATGCGCATGGCTTTTGTTTAGTTTAAGATTTCCGTTAAATATAGTGCTAGAAGAATGCAAGGTTTGCATTTTGCTACATGTTAAAATCTTTTATTTGAATATATTTGGGGCCATATGGTATGCCATATAAAACACTACTGAAAGCTTCTCTTTTTTGAGGCAAGGGGTTTTTGTTTTCAATGAGAAGACCTAAAGCTGGGGCAACCTGATTAGAAAATTAATAGCGCATTTAATAGAATATAGAAAGAAAATTAACAGAGTAGTCCTGAGGAAACGATTTTGCATAAGACTTAAAAGAAGACATAACCGAAGGATTTCATAGCCCCAGCGGATAGTCTAGTGACTTCCACACTTGGCTATCAGTCGTGAGGTTTTGAGTTCAAATCTCACTCTGGTCAGTTACGATAACCGGTTTTTTCCGGGGTCGTAATGAAGATTAGGATAGAGATTTGGCTCTGCGAGGGGTGGCTGACAAGCATACGAAATCCTTAAGCTTTATATACTCCTTTAGAAAATAATTTAATTATCAACTATTCTGTTGCTATAATAAACTCTAGATTATTGATTTGCTCATAATCTAAGAGAGAATTAAAATAAATTAATACATTTTTTTTAGAAGTTTTAAAAACTTCTTTTTTGTTTATATGTATTTGACCTTTCTTGATATATTTACATCTTCATATAAAGCCTTTTAAATTGGGATTATATTTCATGAGATTAATTAATCTATGAATTTCTTTTCCAATTATTTTGTTTTAATTGTTTATTTCGCTAGCAGTTTGCTATCTTTTCCAAGTTAAAAACATGATCAATGAAATCATAAATGGAGCTGTTAAATAATTCTGCAGCCATTATTGATTACAAATTGATACTGTGGATTACACATTCTTGTCTTTAATGGCTATATTACTATCTGAGTTATTGCAACATCATAAGTTAGAAAACACACACTTGAACTTAATGGAAGACATTTATATTAATATTCAATTAATAAATGGACAAACTGTATATATTTTAAACAAGCAATGCTAATATTTGATAATCAACCGTTTCGCTCTTCTTAATAGTACCTATTGCAATTAAATGCTACTACATGGTTTATGGGTTATTATTTTAATAGGGTTTTAATAAGTTTTAATAGGTGTTGCAACTTTTCTCCTTTATTGCCGTGAAATGACGATTGTCTCATTTAGCTTTATATTGCTGGTTGATTTTCATTTTCCCAAATTCAATTTTAAACCCTGTAGCGCCAACCAGTTTTAGTTGCTGTCGCTGTTTGATGGCTGCCAGTATCTTCCGTTCAAGAATATGTCCATTTCGTGATCCATCTTTCTTAAGTATAGTATTAGTTAAGTATTCAACAGTAAATTCGTTATGATTTCTTTTCCTGCTTAAATTTTCCTTTCATTTATAATTATCCACAGTCGTTTGTAAGGTGTTCAAAATTTTGGTTAATTAGCGCATCTTTTGATTCGACGCAACTATATATATATAGAACAACGGCCATTATAACACCACCGACTCCGTATACGCTCCGCGCTTTTTAAGTTATTTTACAACAAAGTTGTAGATTTTGTCACGCGAGGTATACCGTAGAATCGTTTGCATCTTCTGTTATCTGGACTGTCAGAAATGTTAGCGAAGGAAGTGGCTTTATTGCAACGATATTCCTGGAAGAGATTCAGTAAGTTGTGTCGGTCGCCATTTTCCTTTTGAACGTGCCAAAAAGGGTTCGAAGCGGAATTAGTGGTTAGCCTTATTGTTTGAAACAACGCACCTCATAGTATCTGGATTAAGTGAGCGAGAACGCTTCACCCTCTTGCTAACATCGAGTCCGTCAGCACCCGCTTCAACCTGCTCCATCGTTCTGGGCATATTACTTGGTTACGACACATATAACCAGGTCCGGAGTTGGCTTGTCCGACAGGCAGTTAGGATTATGAACAACATACATTGAATCAACCAATTGGATTCAGCACATCAACAAAAAATGTTTATTGTGCCTTATTGTTTGAGACAACGCACCTCATAGTATCTGGATTAAGTGGGCGGGAACGTTTCATCCTCTTGCTAACATCGAGTCCGTCAGCACCCGCTTCAACCTGCTCCGTCGTTCTGGGCATATTACTTGGTTACGACACATAACCAGGTCCGGAGTTGGCTTCTCCGAAAGGCAGTTAGGATTATGAACAACATACATTGAATCAACCAATTGCGTTCAGCACGTCAACAAAAAATGTTTATTGTGCCTTATTGTTTGAGACAACGCACCTCATAGTATCTGGATTAAGTGGGCGGGAACGTTTCATCCTCTTACTAACATCGAGTCCGTCAGCACCCGCTTCAACCTGCTCCATCGTTCTGGGCATATTACTTGGTTACGACACATATAACCAGGTCCGGAGTTGGCTTGTCCGAAAGGCAGTTAGGATTATGAACAACATACATTGAATCAACCAATTGCGATCAGCACATCAACAAAAAATGTTTATTGTATTAATGCCTTTGTTCATTCTATTCTGCAAGTTCGTACATAAAACTGATCGCGGTTATTCAGTAAACCAAATAAAGTTGTTAAAACAAAACTGATGTTCTTTAAAATAATAACATATTTCATTGGGCCAATCAAGTCATCATTTCATTCTAAACGACTTTGATTTCATTAATAGAATGAATAATTTATTTAACCAATAAACTCCGTCATTTAATAAAATGTTGTTCATTGAGTCGATAAACTCGTCCTTCGAATCAATTTTAATGCACTATTTCGTGTGAACAATGATTTATTGCATTGTTTTAGGACCCACTTTTGGTTCAGTGTAGGTATCTATACTTTTTCACGTAAGCATACATATGCCATAGATTAGGAAAAATACTCAGTCTGAAACAATGTAACATGAATTGTTTCAATGTTACCTTAACTAATAATAAATTCGGTGCGTTAAACGTCATGGGATTTTATATTTTTATTTATTAATTAAAACATATGCAATCTTAAAATATTCTATAGGTACCACCTTAACCTATATAGTTTTATTTATGTATTTTACCGATTTTCTAATATATTGTTAAAATTTTTACCGAGTGCATTGAATAAGTTGAGCGACCGTGTATCTTCACCGCAAGTAAAGCAACCACTTACACCGCTCTACCTGCTTGCCTACGTCCTGTTACATTCGCATCCGCGAAAAAAGACACGCACAAATAACATATAACAACATATAAAGAGAAGATAATTTATAATTGATACTGTTACGCACCTGTCGAGTCTTGCGTCTGTAAATGAGCGCGGCGGCAGTTATAGCACCAGCACTGACGGCGATAATGCGAACTTATCGAGAGCCAATTAGATCGGATCAGATGGAAATCAACTATGAACAAAATAAGGCGAGACGGGCATAAACACACAGGATGCCTATAGCACCGAATCACCGTCGTTAATGGACTGCCAATGTTTTGAACTGAACCGCGAAAAAGAGTTAAATGTTCTATGCGGCTTCAAATTTATGCCACTTTAATTAAAGCCGATAAATGGCAAGGATGTTTCACTCAACTTCCTCTGAAGTCTGGATAGAGAAGCTTAAAGCGATTTTTGTTGTATAATTGCTGTTAAATTCGTTTTATTATAATGTGTGCTTGCGGGGACGAATTAAAAACGAATTTACGAAAGTTGCTTTTACACTGAGAAGAATTCTCCAAATAACTTTTATATTTGGCATTTATATATTTAGAACGAGTATTTTTTAATTGCCGGAAACTAAAAAAATATCTGTTGCAAATACCATTTAATTTGGAATAAGCAGATAAGGATTGTCTACACTTGCGTTTTAAAGAAAAGTAAAATGTTCGCTTGTCTCAAATATATATACTTGCATTCAGTGCTATGCTACAACTCTCTTGGTGCAAATAAATTTTACTATTTACGTATTTTTACTGGTAATAAATGAAGTTCTAGTTATTGCGAGTTAGTGGTAGTATTTCTGGCAATTAGTTTAGTTCTTGGCGCTAATACAAGCATATTGAAGGCAAATATTAATTTGGCTACTTCTGCACACTGAGGGAACAGGTGTTAAATTAATAAAACAGGTTCTATTAACAAAATATTATTGAACTAACTAAAATTATAATCCATCTAACAAAAAAAAAAAATATGTAGTGAAGGCAATAACATTATTTTCTTATTTTTATTTTATTAATTTAACAAACCCATTGAGTTCATTTGAACAGCAAGTTCTGTTCATTTAACAAAGTGAGTGGGTATTAAAAAATAAGGTTAGACTAACCAAAATTGCAGTTAATTAAATGTAACTATGATGTTGAAGATACACATTTCCAAATTTTCTGCCTATATGTATCAGTAAATACGTTAAATTGTCGTAAAGAGGTCGCTTCTCTTATTTCGCACTGGTAAATTGAATGTGCAGCAGATAACGTTATAAATTATTTATGTCATGCATTATTAGATACACATCTTGTAGGGATCATTAAAACTGCGACTTCTGTTGCACAACCGGCGGTGGCTTTTGACCGCTGCGAATCCGAAATAAAGATATCCTACATTACGTCATGTTATAGAAAATCCGAGAATCTATTGCAATCCTAATAACTTTAACCGTGATGGCGGTAACTTTCTACACAACAGCTGGAAATCCCTGCTTTTCGAAATAATCCACCCATAATCGTCACACCTACACTCAGAAAAATACTTGTTGTACCAAAAATTGTTTGAATCTTTACCCAGAATTAATTTTTATTTGTCCTTCATTAAATTTACTATTTCTTTTTGAGGGTTTTGCCCTAAATTCATTAGCATGTTTTTGATTTCCCTGTCATGAACAAACCCTAATTTTATATTTCTTTATTTATTACTATTACGAATAGAATAGTAACCGAGCTGGTGTTAAAGTTTATTCAATTTATTATTAAGAGTTACTTTTAAGTTTTCATTTTTAAAATTATTTACTCAGAATTAAGTTTTATTTTTTCTTCGTTAAATTTATTATTTCTAGCAAAGCAACCGCTACGCTCGCGCCAGTATTCGTTGTGAGCTATGAGTGGCTACGACGAATGACTGAATGTAAGGGAATACCTACTGCAGTAAGAAGAATGAGCGGGAGACGCATATGCGTGGTATAACCGTTGACTTTGCAGGGATTATGGCTGTATATACATTTCAAATTCCATTCAGAAGGTGTATCTTTAAAATTAAACATTAACGTGTTCGAGCATTTTTCATAAAGCTCTACGATAACACGAAAATAAGGCAGTAACTTAACCCTCCTTCATTTCTTGTGCTTTCGATGGTATCTGTTAATATACAGGAATAATATGGGCACTTAAAGGCATGTTTAGTGCAAGCTCCATCGAGCAAAAACGAATTACGATCGAAGTAATCATCAAATCGAAAAATCAAAAACAAAAGTAAAAGCAAATGCTCCAAATACGAGCGCGGTTCTCGCGTACCTGCGCGTCCGAAATTGACGAAGTGGGAGACAATTATCAGGAGATTTCTAAGTGCCCTACCCCTCTCCATTTGGTGCCCCCCGCTTCCCCTTGACAAAACTCGAAAGGCGATCAATTTTGACGGGCTCGCGACAGACGTTCAAATCTCTAGAACCACTTTTTACCGATGCCAGCCTAGACAGCCACCAGTTTCGGTTACTTTTCGCCCGGTAGCCGCATACCGTTGCGTCGTCTCCTCGTTCTTCTTTTGTTTCGCGGACGTTGCGAGCGACGCGCACGCCATCGGCCGTCATAGCGCGCTATAATTTCCCAATTTATATCTGCGCCGACGGGGATCGGAATTTTTGGGGAATACTCGTCGCCCGTTTCTATCCGTTCTCTCCGTCTTTGTCCTTTACAAATTGGGTGTATATACGATTGATCTGTCGTCTCGCTTCGATCCGCAAAGGAACCGATTCTCCGCCGGCTTCCTTTCCGTTATTTTTTCTGCCGTTCGATCCTCTCCCTCCTGCGTTCGAGTTCGTCTTAATTCGCCGTTCATTTGTTTTATTTATTCGATGGCTCCTTTTAAGTTATTTGTTTTTTTAATCGTTCGGGCTTTTGTTTTTCTCCCGTTCTTCTGCGGTCGTTTTATCGGAGTTTAGGCTCTTTATACGGTGATGTTTCTTTCTTTCGCTTTCCGATCCATGCGTATGTATGTGTCGGGATTGTTTTTAAATTGCTCGTCTTTTGTTTCTAATCGAAATAGATCTGATGGAAAGGTTTAGTTCCGAATAAAAAGCTCTGACCTGCTTCAACGCTAGAGGTCGTTCGATGTAACCAATATCAAAACCCTTAACAAATCATCATTTTTATTTAAATTTAAATTTAATTTATTGGCTTTACTCCCAGATTTATATCATTTATACAATCACACTTACATAATCGATCTTCCTACGTTCAGTTTAATGGTTTTACGTCTGCTCCATTTCAAGTTTCATCTGGGGTGCCTCAGGGCTCCAACTTAGGACCGCTTCTTTTTAATTTATATATTAATGACCTCCTGGACAGATTGGATTACAAAGTGTTGGCTTATGCAGATGACCTCAAGATCTACAGTCGTATAACATCTATGACTGATTGCTTAGCTTCGCAGAGGAATTTAGACATCATTGAGGACTGGTGTAACACTAACAGCATATGCTTAAATACTAGCAAGTGTGCGATACTTTCCTTCACCAAAAGTATGAATCCCTTCATTTTCAGATACAATGCTCACCATTCAGAGATACCTAGGGTTACGCAATTTAAAGATCTTGGTGTAATTTTTGATCAATACTTAACTTTCTCCCCTCACATCACTTCATTGTGTTCGTCTGCTTCTGCCTCTCTAGGTTTCATTATACGGTCTTGTAGAGACTTCTCTAACATTTTAACAATCAAAGTGTTATTTTATGCATTTGTGCTGTCCAAGTTAGAATATAGCTCTATTGTTTGGTATCCGCACTATCTTTACCAACAGCTGGTCATCGAGCGAGTTCAGAAACGATTTCTAAAATACTTATCGTTTAAACTTGATGGCATTTATCCTGCTCGCGGGACAGATTATACCTTCTTGCTGCATAGACATGACCTTCGTTCTCTTTCTCAGAGAAGAGATGAAGCCAGTGCCAAATTTCTTTTAAAATTAATAAATGGTAGTGTTGATTCACCTTCGCTTCTAAGCCAAATATCTTTCCTTGTCCCTAACTATAGTTCTAGGTCATGCGCTACATTTGCAACTATTAGAGCTCGCACTAATATTCTTTACAAGGCCCCCCTAAGCCATATGTATAGAAACGCCAACTTATTATATAGTGACCCTTTCCAAACTAGTATTTAATATTTAAGTGCATAATAATTACTTTTTTTTTATTATTTCATACGCTATAATTTTGTTTCTTTCAGTTTTTGGTGTATTCATTTCCGATTTATTTATAGTTTGTTATGTAGTATTAGTTGGCTTTTTGTTTTGAATTATTGGCCTTTTATTTTTGTAATGTTTTTCTTTGTTTCAAATGTATTATTGCAATTGCACGCACACTAATGTTATTTTATTTATGTTATTTTGTCCTATTATTGGAACCTTGTTCTGTTGGACAATAAACGCTATTATTATTATTATTAAGGGTAGTGGAACCATATACAAGAACAGACTGATAAAACCCAGCCTCTCAAAAGATGTTTTGTTAATTTTTCCTCTTCTAATTGATCTATTTTAACAGGGCTTGTTTTATTGGATAGTTTATTTTATCAAATGGACCTTTGAGAAGTTTAACTTATCCATATTATTTTCCAAAAGAGTACTTGAAAGATGGTTTGTTTTATAGATCAAATTAACTTTGGCGTTTTATAAGTACAAAACGTAGGCACACTAGAATACCCGGCGTTATGAATTATAACAACACTGTTCTTGATACACCACAGAGAATTATGAATGCATTCGCAGAATACTTTAATAATGTCTATCGACAGTCCGACGTCAATTTTTTTAATCTTCTAAGCACCAAAATCGATACATTCTCCAATATTCACATATCCTCAATATCTGAGGAGGAAATCTTCAACCGCCTAAAAAAATCAAAGGATAGCTTTCTGTGTGGTGTGGATTCTGTACCAAGCTTCATTGTGCGTGACTGTGCAAGGATATTTGCAGAACCTCTTTTCTACCTTTTCAATTCAATCTTGAAGTCCTCGGAATTACCAACTGTCTTCCATAGCGAGAGTATGTCCTAGATTAAAAAGTGGAAGCCCAGAAAATCTATATATCTATAGACATATTTCTATTTTATGTAATTTTGCGAACATTTTTGAGTCTATACTGTGTGATCATATATACAACTCCATTGGATCTACTATTTCACCAACTCAGCACGGATTTATGTCCAAGCGCTCCACAGTGACTAACTTAGGATGTTTCACCCAATTTGTTGCCGAAAGCCTTGACAGACAAAGTCAAGTAGATGTAATATATACCAACTTTCAGAAGGCATTAGATCGAAAAGTTTTTCACTATTTGGATGTATCGGGGTTTATTATGGTTACCTTTAAAATTATCTTCATATTATATAGAAAGTTGTGTTTAAATAAGGTTTATAATAATTATACCTTAACGTTTATTAAATATTTAAATTTAAATAATTTGAATTTTGGAAAAATCTAAACTAATTTTTATGTTTCAAATATTTAAGAAGTGTAAGCGAAGCTTATGGTAAAGTGTAACAATAGACCATGTTATATAACTCAATTATAATAAACCCGCTATCTTATACAGGCTGTACAAAAATTAAAACTAATCCAATAAGAATTGTAAGTGGCTATAACTTGAATAAATTAAATAGAACGCCATAGTTTTTTATCTACCAACAAAAGTACTTTTTTATTACCTATCGAATGGTATTTATATAGGTTAAGTTTTAAGTCTTTGCATTTGAATATGCTAAATAATCGTTTCTTTGCGCCATGTGGTGTTTCTAACCTATCTAGTTGCCTATATAGTACTGTGAAATGTCAGAAAATTTACAATTATAAGAATAATAATGAAGAATATCCAATCGGCTGTAGCAACAATAATGGTAACAACATATTTCATATGTATATGATCTGGCTCATGTGTTGCTAATAAATTCCTTTATTATTATTATTATTATTATTATATCAACGATAACGTAAAACATAAGCAAAATATGTATTTAGAACAAAAATAAACGAATTATCTGACATTTCTAAAAACTAAGCAACTAGATACAGTAGACCTCTTATTTAAAAAACGTCAAATGGTGCAAAAAACGACTATTTTTACGTTTTACAGATTTATTATTATGTAAAAACGTGAAAACTTAAAGCTTAAGCTATAAATACCAACTGATAGGTAATTAACAAGTACATTTACTGGTAAATTCAAAAATATGGTGCTCTATTTAAATTAATCAAGTTATAGCCAGTTAAAGTTGTGATTTGATTAGTTTTAATATTTGCACACTCTGTATAAGATGGCAAGTTTATTGTAATTGGGTTATAAAATATGGTCTATTGTTACACTTTATTGTAAATTTCGCTTATATAACTTAAATACTTCTTAGGTATTTCAAACATGATATTTAGATTAGATTTTCACAAAATTCAAATTATTTAAAAACCTTAAAGTTTAGTAAACCTTATCAAAACAGACGGATTTGATTGGACAATCCAAAAATGCAATAATATACAAGCTATTCCATTTAAAAAACACAACTTTGATACTTTTAGGGATTTTGGAACAACCCGTATAACATAAAAAAAAATTGAAGGAGTAACTATATATCCCAAAAGCGGAACTTCTAAACGTCACATGTTTGTGAATGACCCTGTAAATATGATACATATTTTAAAAAGATTCGATGTTACTTGGGGATAATAAAAAATCATAATTTGACTTTAAATCGGATTTATAACGTTTCGACTACATGCAGTACAATTATCACTATTCATTATCTTCGTTACTATCAAGAAGAAAACCTTCATATATTATAACAATAATACAATAGTTCGTGGAATTTCAGGCTTTATTTTCAATATATGTGACTTCACATTATTAATTAAATATCTTGTTACGTTTCGACTACTTAATACAGTCTTCTTCGGATATGTATGATGAAAACAATTAACAGTTACATTACACATGACAAACTACTTTAACAAATCTATCCATAAAATCATCTTTTTTTTTTAATTTAGTTTGTCATGTTTAGTGTAATTGTTAATTGTTTTCATCATACATGTTTGAAGAAGACTATATTAAGTAGTCGAAACGTAACAAGATATCTAATTGATAATGTGAAGTCACATATATTGAAAATAAAGCCTGAAATTCCAGGAATATTATTTACATAAACGACTGGCTATAAACTTTGATTCCTTCCAATATATTATAACAACCATAAAATATATTCTTATGAAACACATACGAATAAATTCAATAAATATATTACGCGCACTCAATTCAATCTGGACAGTGTATATAAATTATTTATTTATATTCTAAATAAGAGCGTAAGCAATTCACATTCAAGGAGGTATAAATTCTATTCAATTTGCTATTCTAGGTAAATAACAGCTGTGCGGCAAAAAGCATATTTCTTACATAAAAACAACCAGCGAGTCAGTACTCCTTCCACACTCCGACATCCGGTCTCCGACCGTACACCATGCTACCCGCAGTTATCTATGTTTCATAAACTCGTAATATTGCAGCCTTTGATTTATGCAACCCGCGAGAATCGGCCAATTCTGCTACGATGAGCTCTCTGTTTACTTATCTGTGATAATAACAACGTTGATATTAAAGATAGACATAGAGTAGTTCATATGAAGTCATGAAAAATACCAAGAACTATACGTTAGCAATATATATGTCTGTTTAATTTGTAAATGTTTTGTTCGCTTTAAAAAATAAATCTTTTTGCTTAAAAACGTTCACAATTATTACATAAATTGCTGGCGATAAAAAATCAGCTCTTAAAAAGAATAGCAATATGACTGTACCTAATAAAAAACCTTTTAATTTCTTCAATATATATTACTTATAATTACACCAGACAGTAAAACTTACTAACAGAAATTAGCTTCATTTTATAAATATATTTATATATACATAAGTTAAGCAATCAAATAATAGTCAAATGTAAACCTCCTTCAAAGAAATAACTATTAAACGTTTTTATTATCAATGACCCAACAGCGCCATCTGCGCAGAATAGATCGAAACGCGACGTTCGCACCCCCGAATTTTCTACCCTTAAAATTAGCGAACACCCGCACCATCTAGCGGAGGGTAGGCGAACTAACTTTAAGGGTTGTTCCGGTCGTCGACCCTACTACAAGGGGTTGCAGCTGCGATAAACGCCGAATAGTTAAGCCGAGCTACCACTAGAGGACGCTGCGTCCGTAATATCTCTCTATTCGACAGTTCGCTCGGTCAAATACGTCCAATTAAACCGCAAATTAAACCATGATCGCGAACGGGGGCAGGGAAGTTAACCACTCGTCAGGTAAAATTATTAAATACCCAATCGGCCGATTTAACAGCCGGTTTGCCGGCTTATACAACGTCGCTCACGCTAATTATGTCATTTTAGACGTAAAAATTTTAATTGGGATGTTTTATGCGTCTGCCTCCTCGGTTAGGTTATATCGACTCGCGATATATATGTGTAGAAAGTGATGATGATGTGATGCGTGTTCTCTTTCTATACGCGCGGTGCGTTTCCTTTTAACGTGTCACAGGCGTACGCGACGTAAAAATGCAAATATTATACAATTAAAAGCGATAGTAAATTTCGCCTCACAGCTGTTCGGTGGCCGGAGACAAATGACGAACGTCCACGGAATGGAAGTGGACATATCGAGCGACGAAACGGGAAACGGAGATATGCATTTATGTAGTACGTGCAGGGGCGGTTGCAAATTAATAGCGTCAGCGAGTTTAGCAAGAAAGGAAATGATCGCCGCAGAATGATTCTGGACGTCGTTAGTTCGCTTACGATTGGTTTAATGACCTTAAGAAACGCGGTTTGTTATCTTTTGTCGTTAATAACGAGATTTGTTTCGAATTAAAGAGGAAATCTTTAAACTGTTCCACCGGAATAGAATTTATTACTTTATTTTGCATCAAAAAATTTAAATAAAGATATTTCAGCTTTCTACCTCCAATTACGGGGAGACTAAGCCCCTTTTAAGCCCTACTGAATTTAAAAATGCAAACAAATTTCCAATAATGCATGATATTTAACTGCACGTACTATAATAGCAAGCGAGGAGGCTGGCCACAAGTTTAGCTACGTGCATGAATAATACCATCACTAAAACCGTCCGATGTAGGTGCATGTGTACTGTATACGGCGATAAAGTATGACCGGGGGCTTGGCTGCGGTGAGATCGTATAAAATCGGCAAGTTGTCGCGCGTTATCGTTCGTAAAACGTTCGCATTTCGCACGTATGCGATTACATCTTCAATACTGCAGAATAAAATAACGACATCAATTTCGAGGGCAATCGTTTGTTAACTCATAATCAAACTTTACAAGAATATAGAAATAATGATCGTCATTTTAATGATATACAGGTGCTCATTAGTGCGTCAAAGTGCAATATAGTCTTTAAAAAATAAAACTGAAGAAATTTATTTTATGAAACGTGATACAGTAACCAAAAACGTCCATTTTCAAAATAATTTGAAGTATAAAAAGTGATGCCTTTTGTGTTTTCTTATTTGCTTTAAATTGTCTTCTCAACGTTCCCTGAGTTTTTGGTTTTGAGTGACGCATTATTGAGTTATTAACGAAAATTTAAAAAAAAATGGTCGTGACAAGGTTTACCATACTAATTCCATGCGACAATATTACGATTAGCTAAGACAAAATTATTTAGTAAGTATGCAGCCACGGGATGTGTTGAACGTACAAAACGATTAAACATTAATTTTACAATGTGTATCAAAAAGAACTTCATCTAGTTGCCTATGAATGTAGCCTATAAATTATGGTTTGCCGCTTTCTCGAAATGCGGATATAGATTCAATGGGATAAAGGTTATCCAAGTGTCACTGTCAAAATTTATCATCGAGCGATATGGTAATGAACGGAAAACTAGTACAATTAGATTATTAATTTATTTAATAAGATAATCAAACAACTAAGGTAAATAACTTTGTAAAAATTTTAATTAATTATAATTTATAACAAATGTTCAAAGTGGTCACCATTCTGTTGAATGCATAATGCAATACGACGTTTCATGTTGTTAAAAATATTCTGCAATACATTTGGTGTGATTTCATTACATTTAATTGCAATTGTATTCATCAGGTCATTTAAGTTATTAATTCTGGTTTTATATACTTCAGTTTTTAGCATTCCGAAAATAGAAAAATCTAACGGAGTAAGGTCTGGTGATCTTGCTGGCCAAACACCTCTGCTTATAATTCGATGAGGGAAGTAATGTTCTAAAAACTCTAAATTTTCGCGAGTTGTATGTGCAGTAGCCCCATCTTGCTGGAAGTAACCCCCATTGAGTTCGTCCTGTTGCAATTGATTTAAAAATGGTGTTAATAACTGCTCTCGGTATCGTTGGCCATTAATGGTATTGTGAAAAAATATTGGTCCGACTATTCTACGACGAGATACAGCTAACCATACTCCAACTTTAACAGGATGTAAAGGAACTTCGATGCGATTGTTTGGATTGTTTACAGACCATGTTCTGTAATTTTGTTTATTTACATACCCGCTTAAATGAAACCATGCTTCGTCAGTAAAAAAACTGAGATCAAGAATTTCGTCGTTATTTAAATTTTCTTGAAAGAAGTTGCAATAATTAACTCTAGTAACGTGATCTCTAGGTAAGATCTGTTGAACAACCGATACTTTGTATGCATGCATATGCAAACGACGCTTTAAAGTCTATGAACGGTACTAGAAGATACGTTTGTTTGAGCTGATAAACGACGAACTGAGGTCTGTGGGTTTTCTTCAACAAGGTTTTCTACGTTTTCAACAATATTTTGCTGTGTCCGTGGTCTACCAGAACTTTTGCCTTTCAATACAGATCCCCTAGCCCGAAATTTCTCCACGACTAGACGAATGTGATGATGTAAAGCGATATTATCCACAACTCTATTAGGAAACTGCAAGTAAAACTGTCGCTTACATTCTCCGTAAGAATATTGCCATTCCCCATTAAGAAATTGTGCACTTCGAAAATATGCTTCAATAATAAAAATATTTTCTTGCAATGTGTACATTATTGTATTGTTTAAGAAAAAAACTTATTTGTCAGGAAAAAATTATATTCCTGTCACACAATGACAAATGTCAAAACGACACTAGATAAATAGTTTTTATATAAATAAAAGGAAGTGGCTTATAATAATTTGGAAGTATTAGTTACTCAGCACCTACTGAGATGAAGATCTTTTTGAAACACATTGTATTATACAGGGTATTTGTTACGATGCAGTCAATTTGGCGATTGTCAAAGAGCAGTCAATGAATTTTTTCAAATAGAACAGCCCGTATACTATAAAATTTTTGGAATGACTCGTTAACCCTTCGAGTCCTGACTTTTTAGAGTAGAAATATAAGTAATTGATCCAATGCGGTACCACTAGGGCTCAAAGGGTTAATTACGCTTAATGTTTCTTAATGAGGTCCTATATTCAAACCCAACAATTTCAAAGTTATTTTCAATTTTTGATTACAAACCGCTAAATTATTTGTTTTCGATTCGATCATGTACCGAGCAAACGCTTTGACAAACAAAAACAAATAAACGACAAAAAGTATCAAGTTGTAATTTCGTTAAAGGTAATATTTACAATAAATTGTCAAAGTGACCTCCATTTTGATTAGAACACTTTTGCGGCCTTGACAGCAAGGACCTATTTACGTGTTGTAACATCTCAACGGAAACTGCTTCAAAAGCATGTATTATACGTTGCCTCATGTCGTCTGCTGTAGTTGGAGGTGTCTGGTATACAATATCCTTTATGTACCCCCGCAGAAAAAATCTAGTTTTGTCAAATCTGGCGATCTAGGTGGCCAACTAATAGGACCACCGCGGCCGATCCATCTACCTTCGAATACTTGATTCAAATATTGTCGGACATCTAGTGCTGGAGCACCGTCGTGCTGGAACCACATATTTTCCCTTAGAAATGGAGGAACGTTTTGCTGAAGCTGAAGCAAGTCACATTGCAAGAAATTCATATATTGTACACCATTCAGATGTCCATTAAAGAAATGTGGTCCAATTATAAAGTTACCCATAATACCACCCCAAACAGTCGATCGTCTCTGTTTATCAATCGCTCTTAATATTCTTGGGTTTTCTGTTGCATAAGTATGAAGATTATGACGGTTTGGGCTATCACTCTGAGTGAAGGTGGATTCGTCAGTAAACAATACTTTTTGAAAGAAGTTAGGTGTTACCCTTTCAATTTCTAATTCCCATTCGCAAAATGTCCTTCTAGTATCTAAATCGGGCGCCAACAGTTCTTGATGAAAAGATATACTGTAGTCATGATATTTATTATTTTTTAAAATCTTGCCAACAGTAGATTGGTACATTGGTGTCTGTTGCTATTTTAGTCGAACTAGTAGAGGGCTTCTCAATTACTGATAACAAGATATTCAATTTACCTTCGTCACTTGTCCTTTTTCTCTTTTCACACTTTTCATAACTCACATATCCCTTTCTAATGAATCTTTCTTTAAGTATTTCCAAACTTGTAACTGAAGGTTGTCTTCTGTCAGGATATGTTTGCGCATAATTTCGCCGAATTCATAAACAATTTGTTTGGGCAGATCTCATAATAAAAATCATGCCAACGAGTTCGTTTCTTTCAAACTGCATACTGACTTAACCAAAAATCGTAATAATAATATGTGGCAAATAACAAATATGCAGGAAAACTGCGTATCAACTAATCCAATTAATAAATAATACAATGACAATATTAAAGGTAGAAACTTAAGCAATCACTAATGCCGAAGTAAAAGCAATAATTAAGATATGACGCATTTGCCACTTTTTGTCGTTTATTTGTTTTTGTTTATCACAGCGTTCGCCCGATAGGTAGGTACACTAGATCGAATCGAAAAGAAATAATTAGCGGTTTGTAATGAATTGAAAATAACTTTGAAATTATTGGGTTTGGGTGCGTTTTTGGATAATAGTAATAATAATAATAATATAAATATATTTGCAATAAGACCATTACAGAAAATTGTCGTAATATATGTTTATATGTATTGTAAAATACATTTCTCATTGTAAAAATAAAATATGTGTATAAATAAAATGTGTGTATAAATAAAATAAGATAACAACAAACAAACATATAAATAAATAGGCGACAAAAAAAAACATACAAAAAGGTACAGGAGCTTTAAAAAGAGATCACAACTTCACCCTTTGATGTAGAAATTCTTCTATGCTGTAATACTCCCTCTCGAATAACAGTTTCTTAACTTGTTTCTTGAAGCCGTTTGTTGGCAGTTGCTTTATATCGTAGGGCAGGTGGTTATATAGTTTTGTACCCCAATACCCAATTGATTTTTGTGAACACACTAATCGGTGGTATGGTGTTCTTATGTTATTCTTCCTACGTGTGTGGTATTGGTGGTTGCAACAGTTTAGGGGAAATAAATCTTGGTTGTTGTGGACGTACATGATGACATTGAGGATGTAGGTAGAATACAAAGTAAGTATACTTTCACTTTTAAAGTAGCCTCTCCACGATTGGTTGTATTCTAAGCTGCATAAAAATCGGATGGCTCGTTTCTGCAGCACAAATATTCTGTATGTCTCTGTCGCCATTCCCCAGAAATGGATACCATAAGATAGGAGGGGGTGAAAATAAGAGAAGTAAGCGGTTCTTGCGGCTTCATGTGTCACCACTTGTTTCACTCCCTTAATTGCATATAAGGCGGAACACAATCTGTTGGAGAGCCCGTCGATGTGTCGATCCCACCTCAAACCAGTATCAAGGATGATGCCCAGGAATTTAGCCACCATCGGTAAGTTATTTTTTGTTGAGAATGTTAAGCTTTGCGTTTTTTCCATGTTTATTTTCAATTTGTTTGCGCAAAACCACCTCTCATCTGTATTCACCGCAGTTTTGGTTATTTCGGAAATATCTTGTGAACTTTCGGAAAACACCTGAAGTGAAGTGTCGTCTGCATACAGACAAATTTCTACGTTTCCGATACTGGATGGTAGATCATTGACGTATATAATAAACAGTAGCGGCCCCAGTATCGATCCTTGCGGAACTCCACACCCGATGCTTCCCAGATTGGAATGCATGCTGTTCCAAGACGTCAATTGTGTTCGGTTGGTAAGATAGGACTTAAACAAGTTGAGAGGTACTCCCCTTACTCCGTAATATTCCGGTTTGTGTAAGAGGATATCGTGATTTACCGAGTCGAAGGCTTTCGTCAGATCGAGCAAGGTCATCTCAGCACACGTGCCAGAGTCAAAAGCCTCATATATCTGCTTTACCATCTGCGATATTCCTGTGATTGTTGAATGTCCCTTCCTGTACCCATGCTGCTTTGATGTCAAAGAGTTGTTTCCTTCAATGTAATCTGTTAATCGAGATGCAATGGCCGACTCCAATATTTTAGACATGGCGGGTTGAATACAATACTGTCCCACTTTTCATAAAATAAATTCCTTCAGTTTTATTTTTTAAAGACTTTTTAAGACTTTAACGTACTAATGAGCAACTCTGTATATAATAACTTACATTTTTACCCAGAACCCAGTCAGAAAAGGCCCATGAATAGGAAATACAACAATATAAACAAATTTTTAAATTTTAGATACGGTAATCGATCAGATAGAAGTTAGATTTCAAGCTATATACAAGCCACGATTTATTGATTTTTTACAAATTCTGAATATGTTCAAAAAACTTTACGCAAAATTTATTAGAAAAACTTTTAGAACAATACCCTTATAACGATTTATATGAATGTATACCGGAACTGAGTAAACTTACAAGTAAAGATAGATAGATAAATAGAGCTTTTATTGTGTATGCCAGTAGCAATACTGAGGACACATTGTCAATGTTTACAGAGTACAATCACACAATAAATATAAAACTTAAAATACTACACATTTGACATGATAGAAATAAATTCCTCAACGGAGTAGATGCAGTGCTCAAGAAGCAACGCCCTTAGTCGACGTTTAAATACTCGTAAACCGGCAAGAGACTTTATATGGCTTGGTAACAAATTAAATAATTTGATTTCCATCGAAGTAGGAAATCGTCTAGTAGCTCCTCTAGTCTAGGCTCCTTATAGTTCTCCCTTGCTCTAGTGTTATAATTATGGATGTCAGAACATTTTAAAAAAAGTTAGTTGATTATCAAATATATAACAGAGCAACTCCATAATGTATATACTAGGCAAGGGTAGAATGGCCAATTTCTGAAAGTGCGGGCGACAGGATTCGCAACTTCCAATACCCACTAAACATCTAACAACCCCTTTTTGGGCAATAAAAACATCCCGTGATAGTACCGACGAGCCCCAGAATACTACGCCATAGGTTATTCGCGAGTAGACTTCACTATAATAAAACTTTAATAAGTCACTGGAATGCAAGACATATTTTAAATTTCTAATTTGATAACAAGAAGTGTTAATCTTTTTAATAAGACATTCACAGTGCGACCTCCAATTCAAATGTTCATCCAAAGCCATGCCTAAAAATTTAATTGTTGTTTTACGCTCTATATGTGAACTGTTGTACATTACATTATTTGTGGTATTTATCACATAGCGCGAAGTATGAAAATACATGTAATTAGTTTTAGTTAAATGAAGCCTTAACTTATTGGAGGTAAACCATCGGGCCAGCTCACTAAGAAGTCTATTTGCTTCAATTTGTACCTCCACAGGGTTCCTGCCGACGACAATGGATGATGTATCATCGGCGTATATAAAAAGTGATTGTCGCATAAATAAAACAATGTCATTGATATACATTAAAAATAAAGTTGGCCCTAATATTCAACCCTGCGGAACTCCGACGTTAACAGGAAGACATGATGAATAGACCCTACGCACGCAGTTGCTACTCTTGAAGGATATTTTCACAAATTGGACCCTATCTGCAAGATACGAAACGAACCATTCCGACACCACACCACGGACCCCATACCTATCCAATTTGTCAATAAGGTGTTCTTGATTGATACAATCGAAGGCTTTAGAAAGATCACAAAAAACTCCTGCTGGTAGCAGACCATCATCCAACGCCCGCACTTCACTATTTATGAAGGAGTGTACAGCAGTGATCGCAGAATGGTGTTCTCTAAAACCATGCTGACTATCGGTGATGATGTTATTTAAATACCGGATTATATGCATATAGATATTTCAGAAAAACTGAAATATATGCATGGATTTTTAAGGTAATATGAATAAATTTAGGCCATATATGCAAAAAAATTGCGAAAATATGCACAAATTTGAGCTAAACTAAGTAAAAGCAGAAATTTAAACATGAACTTTATTGCACAAAATTTTTTACGACATATTTCTAAAAGAATTTATAATTAAATGTCTTTCAAAATCGGATTCGCAAAGGTAGTATCCGGATAGTAAATTATTCAGATCAAAAATTATCTGGATCCGGATAACAGCTCCACTACAAACCCATTGTATCCAACACTTCTTCAAGTACCGGCTACTGTTTGCTGTAAATAGCATCGGACGCGCTCTGCACGCCAACGGATTAAAAGACGGAGGTGAAACCAGTATTATCATATCTGGCGTACATAAATAACGACCTCTAGATATCCATGCTGATATCGAGACGTATAAATTTGAGTCTCGAAACACCTCCGGTGCGCATTTTACACGGATGCCAACGCGATGAGGGTATTTATGCGGGCTCAAGTGGGCATAGACATATGTAAACTTCAACGGGCGCGTAATTACAGACAGCTATACGATGTTTCCGCCTTAATTTGACAAGACTGGACATGCAAATGAGGCGCGTCGGGAGCAATGGGCAACTTACATAGTATATCAATCCCATTGGGATTTACGACGGCTAATTACGTTTCTTGAGATAGTTTGAATTAGAAGAGTACTTGGGATATGAAAATTCTGATGGCAATAGAGATATTTTTCTTTTTAATGAGTTTGAAGAAAACTTCGTAGAGGAGACTGGTGCGAGTTGGCGTAAGGGACAAGTTGACTGTATGAGTTTAAATTTGCACACTTTCATTGGCACACATAAATAAAAATGGGTTTAAAAGTCAATCCGTTTACAATGTGGCGTTGATGGAAGAGTCAGTCATCAATCTATAGTACAGTAAGATCAAAAAGTCTTTAGGTCGCGATAGCCAAGGCATATGAAGCCATCTATAGAATTATTTACCTCTACTGCTCGTAGCTTCTCGTTAATGTCATGCTAGTGGCATAAGCACCCAACAAAAAATAAAATCTGGTTTAGGTTATGGTAATTAGTCCTCTCTTTGTATTATTTGTTAACATTTATCGAGAAATTTACAAAAACACTTTTATAACTAATCAAAATAATAAGCGAGCATTAGACGATAGTGAAGCATCAACAAGTCCACGGACGAAAACGGCTCCGAAGATAAAATCAAGAAAATATTCTCAAGAATATTTAAATTTTGGGTTTATCAGCACTGAAGTAAATGAAGAAGAAAGGGCCCTGTGTGTCATTTGCTCAAAAATTTTGGCAGCAGACAGCATGAAGCAGAACAAACTTTAAACGACATTTGGAAACGCTTCATAGTGAGTACGTTGGCAAACCCCGAGAATTCTTCGAATTAAAATTAAAATCGTATGAAAAGCAAAATTAATTTAAATTATTTAAAAAAAAAACTTTGTCTGTAAATGAAAAAGCTTTACTTGCCTCTTACAAAGTTTCATATCAGATAGCCAGAAGCAAAAAACCTCACACTATTGGTGAAGAGGTTATCCTACCAGCTGCAATTGAGTTTGTAGAAACTATGTTTGGAGATAGTTTTGCCAAACAGTTGCAGTCCATACCTCTATCAAATGATACAGTTGCCCGTCGAATTGATAACATAGCTGAAGATGTACAACACCAGCTTTTTGGGAAATTGCGTGACAAACTTTTTTCAATTCAGCTTGATGAGGCCATAGATAGCAATAAAGACGCTCATTTAATTGCCTATGTTCGATTTTGTGATGGTATGTCAGTAGCGGAAGAACTATTATTCTGCAAACCAATAGAACTCAAAGCAACAGCACGTGCATTATTTTCTATCTCAAATGATTTCCTAAATGAGGCAAACATAGAGTGGAAAAATTGCGTCGGAATATGCACTGATGGTGCTCGTACAATGTCTGGAAGATTCCAAAGTGTACAAGCACTTCTGAAACAAAAATCTCCGGAGTGTATCTGGACAGATTGCATGATCCATAGAGAAGCTCTGGCTTCCAAAGAAATGAGTCCTGGTCTGAATTTTGCGCTAACAACAGTGGTAACCGTAGTAAATTATATAAAAATGAGACCACTAAAATCAAGAATCTTTTCTGCACTTTGTAAAGACATGGGTGCAGCACATTCAGCGTTACTGTTTTCTTGCGAGGCAAGATGGTTATCACGTGGGGCATTTTTGCAACGAGTTTATGAATTAAGAGATGAAATCGCCATTTTTCTAGAAGAGGAAAACCGACCGGAAGCCGAGAACTTTCGGGATGATTTATTGGTGATGAAATTGAGCTATTTGGTCGACATATTCGAGAAATTAAATACCTTGAATCTTCAACTCCAAGGAGCAAGCACACATGTGTTGGATACAAGTGACAAAGCTAATGCTTTTTGTAGAAAACTAGAATTGTGGAGTAGAAATGTAAAGCAAAATAACCTAGAAATGTTTGCAAATTTGGATGAATGTGTCAAAACTTACAAGGCTGGAGAGCAACATATAGCAGTTATTTTGGTAACCATTGGTAACCCACAGGTTGAGAAACACTGCCCTAAGGTTAAAATGCGCTTCATCCGACTTCCACAGTTTGTTATTGAACTCCTCGTCTTCGTTTATCTTTTAAAGCATTGATTCACAGAGTTGTCGTCGCATAACAAGATCGCTGGGTTTTAAGCTCCTGGGCAATCTGCAACTTGTATGGATGACATTTTAAATCCTGAGCTAATATTCTTTCGGACAGTTGAACTATGCAGCTGTAAAGATGCTAAGTAACGACGGTTTGATCGACGTTGACAGGTCAGTTGACAGGTTGGCGTACATTATTTAGTGCTACCAATCGCTCACAACTGCCAACACAACATCTGAAATTTCCCGTTTCTTTGAATAACCTTGTATTAGATAATGATTAGGAATCATTGTATTTTTTATATTATCTTTATATGTATTTGCCAATCAAAACTGATTAACTTTAAATATAGCTCTTTAAATGGCTATCCATTTATCTGACACCAATAAAATAAGTTTACCGCTGTAATCGAAAAGTTTTTATTGCCTGCTATAATAGCGACCCTTCAAGAAGTCTCCGGCATTATTAGTTTCCCCACTAACAAAACGGTTAACCTTTGACGTAATAATGATATTAATTTAAAGTTTATAGTCATAATTCAACTTTCTGCAATTGTTTGGTCGAACGTAATTGAATCTTATATTACAGCCATTGTTTCTTTGATCTGAAATGCAATTTTAGGAAATCCATTAAAGTTTAAAGAAACGACTTTATTAAGCAATTTATTCAGTATGTTGAGATTACATGTACAGCAATAGTTTCGGTTGTTTCTTCTTCAGACTAAAAATTCATTAATTTGTTAAAAAACATTAAAAAAAAATAATACTACAAATAGAAATTTTAATAGGAATGATCAATATATAAAAATTAAAAATTCTAATAAACAAACACATCATATTTAAAACTCGTAAAGTACTTAAAGACAACATCACAAATTTCTTTCAAAAGATTTTGCGATGAAGACATGAATATATTTTAGCTTTTTATTTTAGAGAATCTGTAATTTTCTCAAGTAAAAATGCTATAAGTATTACTATTTTAGAAGAACAATGATCGCTGTACTGCGTAAACAGTTAAGTGAAAAGATAAGATCTATTCCATTTTTATTTTCTAAGCTTTCGTAATTATTTTATTACTTCATCAGAAAAATTATTTGGAGAATGAGACAGTTGAAGGTTATTATAAAAATGCAACTAGTTCTGCTAAAATTTTACTTTTTTTTTAACACCAATCAACATATTTTATAATTTTTCCCAAAAACAATTTATTATTGTTATTACATACTTGTCTCTAGACTTTGCGCAAGTACTGAATATATTGTTTTGTTTGTATTTATTAATAATTCGTATACGTTTATTAACATGTGGCTCCCTTTTAACCAGGGGTTCAAAACAGCATTAATCCCTGCTTTTAACTATACAAGCTTCCCCTAATTTGTGCAAAATCCTTTTCCACTCATCTCCAGAAAAACTTTATTAGGATGCAGTACCTTAGCTTTCTACCAACCGACATTCTTTTATTTAATAGGGAAGTATTTACTATTCAAGAAGAAGTCCATACATTATTAATCTACTCATCAATACAGCGGTTAACCTTTGACACAATACTGTTTATTTATAGCCTATCATCACAAATCAATTGGCATAGGTGCAAGTACATATTATGTATTAACTCTCATAAAATGTTTTGTCGAGTGTAATCAAATCTTTTAGAATCCAATTATGGATCTCCTCGATGGAAAAGCCATTTTCAAACTCATCCTTATATTTCATTACACCCAAGCACGACCTTAACCTTTCTCCTAGCATATTCTTTACTGCAAATTATAAGAGCACGGTGTAAAACTAATTTATTGCTATCAAATAATTCTGTTTAGTAATATACTTTAAATTAGTCGTTCCCCCGTAACACTTCAAACAAAATATAATCATTAGAAACAAGCATCGCTACAATTAACGAGTTTTATAATGTGGGAAATATGCACGATAAAGCTATGAATGAATGAGAAAATATTCGCGGTAAAAACTATGAACAAAAAGAACTATTTGTCGGTTAATACGGGAGTTAGGTATGAACATAAACATACCAACTTTTTATTCCAACGACAACACGAATTGCGTTAGTGTTTAAATACCATTTCTAACACAATTTTTTATTCATTCTTTCGCATAATATTATGTGTTGTAGATCTAACATATGGATCTGGAATAGTATACACTGCATTACAGTTGTACATATCTATTGTATGTACAATTCAACGTCAATTAACATTCCAAACTTGCTCGTAATAGGTTTTATGTATTTTTATCATACACCTAAATTATGCTATATAAATCTTATGGGTAATAAATGGTATTATCTTTTTAACTGGCACAATTATCCGGAAACACAAAAACTCCTTGGTTTTTTCCTGTTTAAACAACTGTTTTTCAGCCATTAAATCATACCAGGCATTGCTGTACGTACTAATATATACACAGGCATCTGGCTGACTGACCAATACATTTTCAGTTCGATTATTCTTTTTCAAAAATTATCCACCATCTTTATGTTTATGTCCAGAGATGGTTTGTAGAAACTTTACAGGGAAAAGCTAGGGATGCCACGCAAAAATACTCTTCTGAATGTTTACAGCAATAATCACTTATGATGGATCAGTGGCTTGGACCAAAAGAACTAATCTGGTTATCGCGGGAGCTAATATCTCTAAAGTGCAAAGAATGATTAGGGAAGAAATGATTAAGCATATAACTCAATCTCTTGAAGCTCAGCAAATCTGGGCCATGTCACGAAACGGTATGATAAAAAAGTTCACCTTTGTAAAAGAATTTACTGCCAAATGAATGCAGCAAGGACATCATCTTGAAACTCAACAGAAGTACCATCAAATGGTACATGGATGACTCCAAAACGGTAGAGGAAACTGGAATAAGGATATATGGTCTAGAATCAATAATTCGAAAACTTATACCCGAGTGTGTTCCAGGGAGAAACACACGCGATTGAAAGGTGCGCCCAGTTCAATGTTGACAGAAACTATCAAAAGCAAGAGATTATCATAATATCTGATGATCAAGCAACCGCCAAGGCCTTGAGCTCAATTGTAATTAGCTCTAAGATAATAAAGTAACCCATCTCTGGATTCCAGGACACACAGGAGTAAAAGAAAAAGCAATAACAGATAATTTCACTAAGAAAGATGGTAAACTACTATAGGGTAAGTATCATGTAGCGGCTGAACAGTTTTGTGGGATAAGTTGCAGTACAATACTCGAGAAATTTAAAAGTGAAGTACAGCAAAGAAAATTCAAATATTGGGAGAATCTCTAAGGAATGAGGCAAGGTAAAACTCTTCTGGGAACTCATAACCGCAAGAGATCTATAGAACGCATCAACCTATGTAGATAGAAGATAATATTCGCATATTAATAGTGATCCTATCAGGCGATTGTAAACTAAAAAGACATCTGAGTAAGCCTGGAATAGCGGAGGCAGCCGAATGTAGGTTTTGGGGAGAACATGATGAAACATCGATTCAGCACAGATATTCTGCACTTTTTTAAAAGAGAGGTGTAAGTACTGTAAGAATAGAGGACATAATAGACCTCCTTGGTTGCAGTGTATCATGCCCTTATTTTTCATACATACCAGAGTCTCACACTCATCCAGGATATCGTACGCAGGATTACACAACGCAGGACAATACAAAACAAAAGTCAACAGAAACAGCACGCTTTCAATGTCTTAATTGTATCTATGATGGCTTGGATTCAAACGAATACGTGTAGTTGGTATCTTTTTCGACCTAACGCGTGCTTTTGACTGCGTGGATGCGGAGATTTTTTATGGCGGAAGCTTTACTCATTGGGATTTAAAGGACTCTCATTGGATTGATGGTTATCTTTCTTACAATATCGGAAAATGGTTGTTAAGTTGGAAAACGAACGGTCGTCGAAATACAGCATTGATATAGGCGTACCTCAAGGGACTGTCCTGGGACCATTGCTTTTTCTATTACTAATAAATGGTTTACCAAAACATATAATTTGTGGATTTCCTATTTTGTTTGATGATGATGTGTCGGTGATTGTGAAGTCTGGAACACTCCAGGATATTAATTTTAAAATTGAAAAAACTGTAGCTGAAGTAACAAACTGGTGTGGTGCGAAGCGGCTAGTCTTAAATAACAAAAAAAAAAATTATTAATTTTCATAAACGTAGCCGATTTTAAACCTTCACATACATTTTAATGATAATGCAACTGTACTTCGTGTGATACTTGACAAAAATTTGAATTGGGATGATAGTTTGCGAAGTGTCTGTGGTAAACTAAATAGAGCATACTATGCAATATTCCAACTAAGAAATATCTTAGGACTGCAATCTTTAGTAGAGGTTTACTACTCCCTAATGTATCGTTCGTTCTCCTACAATGTTATTGTTTGAGGTGTCGCGACCGATTGGGATAGAGCCCTTATCTTGCAAAAGCGGATTATACAATTGCTGTTTGGTCTTCATTGCCAAGAAAGCTGTAGGGAAACATTTAAAACTAAAAAAACTACTTACTTTTCCCTGCATCATCATATATAAAGCGGTAACTTTTGTTAGGGCTCATGCGAATGAATTTGAGACACTAAAAATGGTGCATCAGCACAATTGAATCCCATTTAAGTGGACGCACGCAATGTGTCTCGATATGTGCGGGTGGTCGTAATTATTGCTCCTCCGTCTCGCATGTGTCACAGGGTGTACCTCAAGGATCTATTTTGGGGCCACTGTTGTTCATTTTGTTTGTCAATGACTTGAACAACTTATTCCCTGCCCGAGTTCTCTGTCAGTTCGCGGATGACACTACTGTGGTGGTGTCGGGGGGCGACGATAGTGGTGTTTCTTCGGTTGGTAATGCGTTTGCCCATGCGATGTCGACTTGGTGTGATGGAAATGGTTTAGTTCTTAATCAGGGTAAAACATCCTTTGTGCAGTTTAATACCACTAGACGTGTAGTGGATTCTTCACCACTTATTCGTGTCCATGGTGTGACCATACCCGTTGTACCCAACACTAAGTTTTTGGGCTGCCGGGTAGACTCCTCCCTCAATTGGAGTCACCATATTTCTGAACTGTGCTCCAAACTATGTTCGTTGAATTATGCCTTGTACAGGCTTAGAGACTGTGCCAGCATTGATGCACTCTTAATGTTTTATCATGCGCATATTACATCTCGTTTGCGTTATGGCATTATTTTCTGGGGCCAGTCTTCGGACTTTAATCGTTGTTTCATTATGCAGAAACGTTTGTTAAGAACAGTGCTCTCGATGCGGAGGACCGATTCTTGTCGACCTCTTTTTAAAAAGTATGGCATTATGACCCTTCCGTCATTATTTTTATATGAATGTGCTATATATGCAAAAAAGCACAACGCCTATTTTACGTGCAACAACGATATTAATAAGGTTTATGATACTCGCGGCAAACACAATTATTCAATACCAACTCACAAATCAAGTCGTTACGAGAAGGGTCCCAAGTATGTCTGTATAAAAATATTTAATAAATTGTCGCATGAACTACGCTCGTTAGATATGTTTAGATATAAAAGAACGGTAAAAGAGCATTTTACAGAACAATGTTACTATAACATATCAGAGTTTTTAAATTGAATGTGTGTGGCTACTGCTTGAATCTCAGTTATCCAATGTTTATTTAATTAGTATTGTTAATGTTCATTTATGTATTGTATTGTGCTATTTCGTTGATTTTGTGACAAAACCGATATCTTTTACAGATACTATGGTGAATAAAGGCTATTATTATTATTATTATTAATACAAGAAATACAGATTTGATTACCATTCCGAAACATAAATTGTCCCTGACAAGAAAATCACCTTTATTGTTATGTTCAAGGCTGCCACGTGAGATCCGATCTGTTGACTGTTTCAAGGTGTTTAAGCGGCATGTTAAAGACTTATTGTTGAGTAACGGTTTTTGTAGTATTGATGAATTTATAAATTCTGCAAAACTTTAATTGAATTAAATATAATCAATAAAATTAATATTGAGATGGCGTTTATTTTGTTTCTAGTTTGTAGGTGTGTTCTATACATTTATGTAAATGTATTACTGTTTTTGTAAATTCACAATTCAATCCAATGTAATATTGGCAAATTGAAATTTATTAGTATTATTAATAATAATAATAATATCCTGTGTTGATCCTAATTTTTGGTAGGTGTATTTTTAGTGCACAATGTCCTATTAGAAGACTCACTACTATGCGAAGATGATTCCTCCTAATATTTAGTGGTTCTTTAATCTTCTTTCTGGATGTTCCTTTAATCTAGTATTCTTTGTGTTTCCTTTTAACTTTATTTTTCTATCCACGCACTGTGCTTGTGGACAGTCTTAGCGCAGTTTCCTGCGATCCTTTTCTTATTAACTCATTGGCTTTTTGTCCCGTGCTGGGATTTGGCTCCGTCTATAGACCAGACAAATTTACAAAACCTGTCTCTTTGATTGGAATGATTTCAGCTTACCCAATTCGCGATTTTCACCTCGAAAACATATTGTTTAACCACATCTCCAAAAGATTCTCTTCCATATGCTGGACTATATTATCGTACTCCAGTGAATTTATCTTTAATACTTTTCATCTGTGCATAATTGAATTGGTGCGAGATAATAGAAAATATCGACCCTCAACAAAATATATCGAAGAAAAGTTAAAGAAATGAGAGAGGAAGATATTGCAAATGATACTTAGTGGAAGGAAACACAGAGTTTCTACGAACGACTAATTGGTAGATTATATGGACTTTACAAAGATCGTAGAATGAATGGGATAATGATGTCAAGAAGACTTCAATGGGTGCATTATATGAAAACACTGTATAAGGAAAATGTGATTTGCCACAGTACCAAGGAAGAAACCTGCATATCTGTCATCTGGGGTTTCCATCAATTTGAGATATCCAATCTTTGCCTTTCTTATTATCACCAAGTAGATAAGAGAGATGTCTAAGAATTATTCTATTACTACTGTGAAATGGTGAAACCACTGCATCTGTATTTTGCGTAATATTTATAGAAATAATTTGTTCGAGCAAAATTATTTTGAGACGGTTTAGAATAAAGCAAACACGTGATGATTTGTGTAATCTGATGTAAGTTAAGATACACTGAGAGAACAAAATGCATTAAATTAACAAAAACCATTTTGTTGAAAAAATATTGTTATATCAACAACTTTTTTAATCAAATCGAGCAAAATAAAAGGTTATAACAACTGCAAAAAATGATTGATAATATTTTGTTAGCCCAACAACATACCATTTGTTAACACGAAGAGCAACAAAATATTTCGTTTCATTGAATTAAAAATATTTGGTTATATTGACTAAGTCATAATTGTTGAAGGAAAACTTTACACTAGCATATATTGACAAACATAAATATTTACTTTAACAAATTCACTTTGTTAATGTAAATGCATAGCATGATCTGTTATGTATTGTTAAACGAAACAAAATGTGCATTAACATGACAGAAAAGTATCCAAGACAACACTATGTACTTATCTCTTATTTCTACGGTAGTAACCTTAGGTTACAAACATACATATGCCTTTATGCATTCGTTTCTTTTAAATTGGCAGTTTGAAGAGGTACAAGAAATTATTAATGTAACAGTTCAAAAAAAAAATCTATATAATAATCATTCCTGCGACTAAAACACTAAACAACCTATAAAACTTGATCCTAATGGAGGTTAAAATGAAATATCCACGAATATATGTACTTCTGTTGTCGGGCATCTTTGAATGGAAATATTTTTTGAATTAAAATCTTGTAATTTATAATTTGTTCTTATCATTTAATCCAAACTTAATTCATGTTTTATCTAATAAAATAGTTGCGGAAAATCATAATGTTTTTACCTATGGCTATATATGCAAGTGTAGCTGCGCAATAAGAATTAGATGTTCTGTGTTTCGGGGTTGTTCGCGATAATAATTATGTTAGTCAGCATTACCTTTAAGGCAGTTAGAGTGTATCCTTCTCCATTTATATTTAGTGTATATGTATATATTGCAATTGTATCGGTAGATCGTTGTACAAGTCGAAGTTCATTAAGTTCAAATTTATGGTTTTGTAATACTTGAGATTAAAAATTCAAGTAATCTGCTGAATTACATTTTCGATGATAGAGTTAAAATTAATAGCTAATATCACCGACATAAAAATGATTCGGCTGATCATTTGAATTTTTAAGCTAAGGTATTAGGAAATTATCAATTTGAACTTAATAATTTTCGCTTGAACAACCACAATATGCATCTGTATAAGTGTAACTAAATGTATAGGTACAGTATAACGCAATATACGGAGGATTATTCCATACCAAACGACTATCATTAATTTAACCAAAAAATCATATTTAAATGAATACATTTTTTTGGTTGAAGAGAGTATTTGTTTTTATAGGAACAACATTCCTATTTCGTTGATTTAACAACTGTACATATTTACTACAAACAAAAGTAAATAGTTAACCTAACAACTTCTAATTTTAATGTTAATCAATTCTTTTGGTAAACTTAACATAAAATAACTGTTTGTTTAACCCAAGGCACTTGTTGCCCGAACAATTTCAAAGAATTAGATCAAAATTACCTTGATTGTTAAGACAATGCTAAAAATATTGTCTAATCTACACAATTATAGTAACAATCACATTTTGTTACCTTGACAAAAAATTTTGTTTGACTATATTTAACCAAATGTTTTTGTTGGATAGACAATTTTTTTGTTAACTTAACACATTTTGTTCTCTCAGTGTACAGCTACAACATTGAGGACTATGTTTCGAGTGAGTGTTTTTGGAAGTATGTTTTTCCAGGAAACGGATCCTCTCTCTCTACCAATTCTAGCTGTTTCTCTCTTTGCCAAGCTTGAAGTTCGTTAAGTCTGCCACTAAAATGGATTAAAACGACGTTCCTCTTTTACTGCCTTAGCTTACGAAATTATTTATTGTTTCATCGAAATTTCATGAGACGAATTAAGAATAATGTACACAATGCACGAATAGGTCATAAAAAGTGAATACATTTTCTTCTGTGAAGTTAAAATTAAAATTAGACCCACACTGCAAAAAATTACAGTAATTTTACTATAGTAAATCGGAAATATTACACGAAATAACGTTGTGAATTCACTACGATAAATCATGTAAACCTTGATTTACCTGTTTTTTCCAGGATATTTGAGATGGAAAGAGAAGTTTCGGTAAAATTTATAGTTATTTCATGTACTTTTAACATGTAATATTTTGCGATTGCTACTAAAATTTACTTAATAATGTAAAAGTGACAAATTTTTCAGGTAATAATTGCACATAAAATGTAATTTTACCAACATTTATTAATTTTACAGAAAAAAAACGAAACATAAAAATATCCTTAAAAGAAATCTTATTAAAGAGACAAAAATTATTTTTGTTGTCGTTTAGGTGGGGAGTTCAGTAAATTGTGCACTGCTCAAACGATTCTTAATTTATTTCACCAATAAAACAAACATAAGGGCAATATTCATAAAACATAGCCGCCATAACTACTCCTATAACCGCATGTACGTATGAAGGTATACGTTGTACATAACCAAAAGCGCGAATTCCCTGGGCGGGAAATTTAAAAATTCAAATTTGACTACTACATTTTTATGGTATTTTTAGTCTTCAAGAGGGTAGGTACTAAAGTACTGTAATGTAATATCATCTCTACATATTATATGTATATACCTATTCATCCAACAAAAGTCTGCGCATACATATTCGCTTATATATAAAAAACTATAGGTAGGATTTCGTGAGTAAAAGTATATATGTATGCATAATATTCTTGGAAAGTTATTTTACTGGAATATTTGGGTAAAATTACCTTCAAATGCACAAAATTCATACGCCGCAATGTGATTGGTTATTGGGTTATTTGTCTGTGCGCGTAGGTAATTCTAGTCAGTTGTTCAAGTGATTATTGGCTCGATCATATCACGTGGCGATGTAAATTGTGGTGATGCATAAACAATCGCAAGTTACGGTGATCATTCCTGTTTGTGTGTTCCCTCAAGCATTGTAAAAGGTTTAGGTAAGATGCTTTTATAAAAATACTCATTTTAATATATTTTCACATGTGGTTAATAGAGCAATTCTTTTTTTGCTTTAAATATTTTACCGATTTTACTTATTGTTAGTACTTTGAAGGGTATTCTGATTCATGATGGAACAGACGCCAATATTAAACATAACCTAATGTTTTCATAAATTATTTATTGCTCCATGAATATAAACACAAATTGATTAAAAATTTCACTATTATCCACGATTTACCGTTAAAATTAAAACGAATTCTAAACTGTTACAGCTTATTTACTTAAAACAAAACCTATAAGACATTACTTTTGTAAAGAAATAATGCATTTATATTTACAGTAATTGCATCTCAGAATCTTGCTCCCGGTGTAGAGAACTATGACGCAATTTGTATTCGTTTTTGTATAATGTATAAGAGACTTTTTAAAGATCACTTGGCTGTAATAATTCAGTAGTTGTTTTCAATGATTATTCATCAATTGGGTGTTGCGATAACTAAATATTCCATAGTGGAATATTTATTCGTGCACAAGCTGTAGGTACCTATTTACTATTTATTAATTTCATTTGATCTATTTACTGATATATAATAAAATAATGGAAGTAACATTTGTTCCTCTTTTTTTGTTTCAGAGCAAAATTCGAGGAATTTGATAGCATTTGGTTCGGAAATAGCCATTACATGTCAAATAAAGGAAATTTATATTTTTTATTCTACTGAAGATCAATAAAATATGTATTTGCTTATTCTTAGTTTTATTCCTCAACAACATTGACGTTCTGAAGCTGCAACAAAATTGTCTAATAACTAAGAATTTTATTGTTTTGGTACTTATTGTGTTTTATAATCCTATAGTAAGCATACTTTGCCTTTAATTAAATTACTATGTATAGTCTGTGATATCCATATGTGTATTTGATAACATTACGGAATATCAATGTTACCAAATTTATATTGGAATCATCGGCACTCTAAATAGGAATTTAGTTCGAGTTACAGTATGTTGTAAAAAGTAATAAGGTTGTAATCAGAATCACACATGCAAGGGAATTTTCTGTGCAATGTACATTTACACCTGTAATATTCACCTTCCTAGTATTTTTACCTACCTTCCTTATAAAATTACATGCCAAAATTATTTGACTGTTCGGTAAACATACAATTTATATATATATATTACATATGAATTTTACAGAACAACGTTTGAAAAATACACCAGCGTATGAAATTTACTGGTGGATAGAAATTTTACTGTATGAAGTAAATTTACCTGTAATATCGTAGGCAATTTTGTTACCAACGATTTTATATGTAATTTTACTAGAAATTTGTTTACAGTGTAACTTTAAAGCTAAACTAATTAATATTTAATTAAATGCTTAATATTGTTTTATAATTCTTTTCTGATGAACCAATTAATATTTAAATTTTTTTAGTTTAATTTTGGCTGCACATCCATTAATCGTCCTTCTGCAAATCCCCCACAAGTACAGCCGAGATACTTCTACTTCAATCCAAACTTCACATTTGAACTTGCTTAGTGCAATATGCATGGGAATAACAAATAAATAAACAGACACCAGAGCATTTGCATAAAAAGAATCGAGATCGCGTGTGCACCATTTTAATTTCATTACGGCCCTAATAGTGTGGCGATAATGACTTCCATTACGTTAAATGAGGGTAATTAAAGTAAATATGTAATTAACGGCATCGCTAAGTGTGCTTTTGTATACCTCACATGTATTAAGGCAGCCGTACGTAGCCGGCAAATCATTAAAAAGTCCGACTGAGTAGAGATAAGGCGATTTCATTTCTTTTAAATTTATAATCGTATTCCTGCATTAACTTATGTCGACTCTCAAACAATTTTTTAAAAATCCAGGTAATAAAATCTAAAAGGTGTAATATTCTCGCAGGTTAAAAGTACACACAGAGAAATCTTTGTAGTAAAAACTTACATGGCGCAATACTAAGGATTTCGTAGAAATAAATAATACAAACAAGTGGTCTCTAACGTACGCGTTTATCATTTAATACTAGCCGTTGTAGGAAAAGTTCACAGCTGTTTGTAGGATCAATTTTGTTTGAAATAGTAACACAATTTTGTTAATATTTGTATATATTTGGAAGTAGCAAAAGTTGATACTCTATTGTAGGAAAACTTAGCGCATATTCTGTAATTATTTCACCATGTCAGTATATATTTTTACTAGTACCTTACTGTGGTATCTACCATTGCACAACAATATGTTAATAAAGCCACAAGATCATATAATAAAAAAGACTATATGTTTAAAACCCATCCTATTTCGTACTTAAAAATATAAGTACATATTTATATGAGGCAATTATAATTCGTAGTAAAAGTAATCTTCTAGACGCTTAATATACATACATATTAGAATGTTTGGTAAATAAATATTTGATACATTCTTTATTTTAATAAGTTCGACATTTTCTACAGTGTACGTTGAAATTACTAATTTAAATCAGGTTTTTTTTTTTAAGTTTATATTTGGAGAGATTGTAGTTGTTTTTAATTTGGCTATATATTCACATACAGTATTTTCTATCATTATTCGCGCCAATTTGCATTGACATGCTCATCGACGATTGGCGTTCTCGATCACGCGACACTGAAATGCACATGTGTAGTTCACTGCAATTGTCCTCCCTTTTGGTTTTACCTGTGTTAGGTGCGGTTGTGAAGAATAGTGCTCTCTTGATGTTTTAATATATACACTTTCCAATTTATTTATTACAATCTTACTATATTACTGTGGTAGTTTCAGTTAATAAACCGTCTTCAGGCACTTAACTAGTGATGTAATAGTCAATAATAGTCAATTATCAGTGGAAAAAAAGTGAAAATTACCGAAAGTAGAATATAATTGCCGATTGCAGCTTCGGAGAGGGTACGCCCGCGTTGCGGTAGCGCAGTAAAATTATAATAAATAAATTAGAATGTACTACAGAAGACTGCTGTTTTGTTTTAAATATTTGTGTTATGTTAAAGTCTGTTATTTGTGAATTTGCTTAGTTTAAGAATATATGTTTCTAGTTTGTTAACATAGTGTATCTTTACTACATACTTTGATCCTTTTAACAATGAAATCAAACTTTAACGATAAATTATAGAATTAATGATAAACATTTTAAAACAGCAAGGTAGACATTTTACATACTACATTAGATAAAATTCACAATAAGAATTAGTGCAAATTATTGCAAATATATAGTAATTTGCATAAGTATACATACTACATATATTAATACACAAGTTGAAACTTATCCACATAATAATGTAGTATTAATATTAATTATAATAATTTAAAATAATGAGTGGAATAAATATTACTACAACAGGTGTTACTTTATGCTCACCAGTATATAGAAAAGTCACACAAAATTGTATACAATTTTACTAAAATAAATATTACTTTATCTTACAACGTTGTTGAAGGAAAACTAACTGTTCATTTTTGTTTTTCATACAAATTGTAAGAATTAATACTAAACACTTAGTGCTACAATTTGATGGTAAACATTGTTACAAATTGTACTTGTCCCTATATGTACTACAATGTGTAGTATAAATGATGACAATTATAGTTAAATTTCCTACATTTTTCTCCCTGTGTACATTTGCTGTGTGTTTGTTAAATTACACTAATATTCCAAACGTAAAAAATATTTGAAGTATTACTGTATTACTTTCTTTCTGTGTAGCTATCAGAGAAGGCATTGACCAGGCTCGGATTTTTTGTTTTTAATTTAAATTAAAACATAATTGGTACATAGACACAGACACGACGCATGGCGCCTTCCTGTCCAATTCCAGCGATAAGATCTCTTCGAAAATGGAACCTAAACCTTCCAATAGCCACCAACGTTCCATCCGTGAGGGCTAACAAACAGAAAAAAAAACACGGCCATATTGCGAAAGATCCCAGAATAGCGATAACAAACCGCACTATATCCACGTATACACCCAAAAGGTAAATAATAAGTGCACACGCCAGCGTACTGCGGTAGCTATTCGGCCTATGTAACTCCGCTGTACATGTTTCGAGATAGGGAATGATAGATAATCGCTGGCGAACTCGGTTCGCCTCAAGTTACATACAATACACATGTATGTATGTAGGTAGGTAGGCAAGCAGATATATAACTAACTGGCCGGGGCATAGATAGGTTGCACCTGGCCTACATTGCGTCGATCGCGAGTAGGCAACAGCGGCAGGGACGAACGCAGGATATGGGCGTGTCGCAGGACCTCGTGCCATTGGTCGTGTGGGTGGCAGGAAACAATGGGATACGCCCATTCAACCCTACCGTCGCGTCGGTCCTAGGATCGGCGTTTCGAGCAAAAAGTCCCGTTTATTGAATTTTCTGGACGGTCGAGGACCCGGTTCTCATTAGAGGAACGAAGGGCGAGGAATGTAGATGGACAAAAACTGGAAAAACAAAGAGGATGCGGGAGAGACGACGAGAATCTTTTGCAGGACGCACGAGATCAGTTGACGCAAACGGATGCAAGTCTAAGGAGGATTGTTTGGAAGAAAGTTAGGGTGGTTTTTCTTTTAATTTAATTAAATGGCAAGCAAATTAAATCAGAATAGTTTAGAATTGATTGAAGAAACAACAGCTTAAAATTTTAGCGTTTATATTGGTTTAGTGTAATTGCAATAGTAAGTGGCACAAATTTATAAATTCAATTTCACATTATTTTTCCATTGACGGCAATATCTACACACAGAAAAGTGTTTTCTATTGCCAAGTACACCTATTTTCTTAAATATTTTTACTAAATATAAGACAGTATTTTCTTTATTCTAGAGAATGTGCTAAATTCAAATGAACGGACGTACTTCAATATAATAAATTATTTCCTTAAAACTTTACTAGTTTCAAAACAAAATGTACTTTTAAGAAATGTTGTCTCTCTAAATATAAATAGGTCTATGTTCTTATGAGAAGCAATTCACTTCCTTAGAATGTTTCTAACTTCGAACGATATTTCCTTGAATGAAGTAATATATAATTTCCTTTATTGAGAACCAGGGGCGGCTCGTACTTACGTCAGTCGGAAGCTATGACAATAATCGTATGCTCTCGTCAAATACGTTCCTATATGTTTATATGTTACGAAGTTATACGAAAAAGTTCGATCAATGTCATAGCCTTCCGACTGACGTAAACACGAGCCGCGTCTGTTGAGAACAGAAAAAAGGTAGGAATGTGGAGAGGTTGTTACACGTTGAAACTTGCTTATAGATAAACAATGTGGCGTACGGGATTTTAGTTGACCTTGAGGCCAATTGCGGTGTTACTTTTCATAAATTCGGATCATATACGGATGAATTACTGGTATCGCTGTGTGGAATAATTTAATGTGATGTAGTTCTCATTTGTACACTGAGAAAAATAGATAGTAACAATAGGGACAACTAACTTTATAGTTGGTTGTATTATAATTATATTAGAGCGTACCATCTTCCTAATAAACAGTAATACACGGATGAATACTGGGTACTAGATAACGTATTGTTGTCCTTGAGTTAATATCATTCATTATATTTATAATACGTGGTAACATCTTTTTTTCTCCGTGTAGTGATTAGATTATCGGTAAGTATTGTAGTAATATAACAGTATTCGTTGTGTAAATAGAGCATATGCAATCATCTGGTATTTATATTTCGTTGCCGAAAAACTGCTGAATTTAATCTTATGAAGTTGTATACCTATTACACATTAGTTGTTTAGTTGTAGATTAATTTGAATTTATAATTCTTTTTTCCTTATCCACAATGGAAATGCACAAGATATAATTGAAATAAGATTTATGATCTTGGCCTAATAGACAACGTATTTTCATAATGTATTTTCTTTTGTCCCTGTTGTATATATACCTATAGTATATGTCACAATTTCTATATAAGTAACAATGTATAAAATATGTAGGAAACAACGGAAAATATGAATAAATACAATAATATTACAGGTTTAATCGTGTTGGTTGTAAATAATTTATTGACGTTCCGCCAGTCATATTGCATTGTTATAGTTAAATTTTGAAGAGACCAGCAGCATGACTGGTGAAATGTCACTTTTTACAACCAACACGACTAAATCCGAAATATTGTAATTTTATGGGTAACTACACTATTTTTTTTATTTAAAGGAAAGAGTTCCTCAATTCAAGTAAGTGCCGTTCTCGTATTAAAGAGATTACTGTTTTGGATTTAGAGTATTAAGAGGTCACTATTCGAAAATCGGAGACTTGTGTTAAGTTAACTTGGTACTCATTACTCATGGTAGAATTTCCTGGAACTACAATTTTTATTGATTTGTTTCAAATAACTTACTTTCCTATGTTTAAGGACATAAAATTTATGCACACTAGAAACTAATTGCTTGATATTTTGAGAAAATGATGTTCTTCGTTGAAGGAATTATTCATTTGCTTATATATGAGTACGAGAGGTACGTCAGTTAAGGAATTCTCACTTGGTTCTAATAATTACTTCTCTGTGTGTATTACTTAAACAAAAAAATATATAAATTAGATACATAAATATCCTTGTGAAATAAACTAAAAATAAGACACTTATCATTAGCTGACTGCAGGTTTATCAGCACCTCTAGCGTCGAATTATACTACTTCGGTTTGTTGTTGTAACAATCTTTTCATTTTTCCCATGTCCACTCTGTCTTTTTGAATTCTTAATGTATTTTTGCTGTACACGAATTAATTTCCAGTTTGTCAAGATCTTAATCTTATGTAATTTTTACATAAAATAGTTTCAATTAATGCAGTTAAACAAAATATACTAAAAGTATGTAAATATTTCACGCAAATCTCACTATCTTGATAACGACTAAAAACACCTAAGGAGCACTAGTAATCTACGTTTTTTGATTACCGCAAAATTCGCGTGAGTTGGCAGAAGCTCCGCCCCTACGCGCAGTACCGTCAAACGGGGTAAAGCGGACCATACTGGGTAAAGTGGATCACTAATACAATGTTGAGCTTATAATTATGCAACCCAAATGTAACCTGGATATTGCGGGCATGAGTTTGCGGCCGATAAACAGCCATGTTCGCGGTTGATTTAGTGACGGTTGCTTCGTTATAGCTCAGGTAAATATCTTGTAAATAATTGTTAAATCTTCCAGTAACTTTTGTTGATTTTATAAATTCTGAAAGCAAACTTGTGCACACAGCAAATAGAAACAGCTGTAGGTGTAGCTGTGTCTCATAGATACTTATTAAATAAATGCTTTTCTGCTATAACTGTAACTTTAATTACAGCAGAAAAGCATTTATTTAATGATTTCACACTGTAAGAAAATTGCTTATAGATACTTATGTTTGTGTAATGAAGTCCCTGCAATATACATAGCTATAACCTAAAGTTGTACCTTAATGGGGTAAACCGGGTCAGGTTTTTGCTTATTTAGATGTTCTGTTTTACACTGAAAAATGCCTCGAAAATATGTAAAAAGAATTGGGCCACGAAGAAATTGAAATTACGATTTGGTATACCTCGAAAGGGCAGTATTAGCGGTTCGTCGAGCAACAACGAGCATAAGTAAAGCATCTGAGCAATTTACAGTTCCCTATACGACATTAAATCGTAAGTTGAAAAACAACGACCTTTTGGCATACGGCCAAGCCTCCAGCTCTAAAAAGTTTTGAGCAAAATTTGTTGGTGGAAATTCTCTTAGTCGGTGCTGAATGGGGTTTTCCTTTGAAGAGCTGTGACATACGATATATGGTACAACAATATTTAAATAAACGAGGAAAACGGAAGAAAAGGTTCCGGGATAATTTGCCAAGTTTTGATTGGTTTAAGGCCTTTATGCAAAGGCACTCAACATTAACCATTAAATTGTCTGAAAACGCTAAAAGAGTCCGAGC
This sequence comes from Cetonia aurata, assembly GCA_949128085.1. Classification (NCBI taxonomy): domain Eukaryota; kingdom Metazoa; phylum Arthropoda; class Insecta; order Coleoptera; family Scarabaeidae; genus Cetonia; species Cetonia aurata. The sequence continues at coordinate 26,464,518 of OX421889.1, read as the reverse complement.
AGCCGTGACTTATGAAGTCATAAAAAAATATTTTGTCGAATTGAGAGACACATTAAAAGATATGTCACCAGCAAACATACTAAATTACGATGACACCAATTTTTCGGATTTGAGCAGCCATTTAAGAATTGGCGTGATTCAACAATGTGAACAGAACAACATAAGGTTTGTTCTCCTTCCACCAAATTCGACTCATGTCCTACAACCCCTAGATCTAGCGTATTTTCGACCATTTAAATGAAAATCGAGGTGTGTTGCCCAAAACAGCTGAACTGCTGAATGAAACAATTGAAAAAATTGGAGCTAGACCAACAGCAAATGGACAAGCTGGATTTAAGGCTTGCGGCATAGTTCCACTACACGTTTCCAAAAGTATATAATGAAAAAACAAATTCTATGTTCTATGAATATCTCTAATGTTTTTCTATTAAAAAAATATTGTTGGACTAGCCAAAATTATAATTAATCACACGGAGAATGAAGATACAAGAAAGAAAAGTATTGAGAAAAATCTTCGGATGAATTGTGAAAAACAGGACATGATAGAAGAGAAGAACAAATAAGGAAGGTTTATTAGTTTTTTAAGAACCAGAGATTCTGAGAATAGTCAGGGCGCATTATTTCCTTTGAAATGGCATCCAAGTGTTAAGTAGCCAACTTATACAGAGAAAAATATTTTTTCTATTTTGCGTTCATAAAAACGCAATTGTAACACGCTTTTGCGTATCGAAAAGTGCTTCATTGTGATACGCCTTTTTTCATTTCTATAGGTTGGCTGTATTGAATACATTATGACAGAAAGCAAAATTGACGTTTAATGCATGTAAATTGTAAATACTTTAATCAAAAATTCTATACAAATTTAGTTTACATTGTTATTGTTATGAAACGTGGAATTACTGTATACATTTACACTGACGGAACAAGTATCTTGAGCATGTATTGTTATGCCAGGCAAATTCTTCGTAACAAAGTTTTGCTGAGTTATGTTATTGGCTTTAATGGTAGACTCTTGTGATTGAGAATCATTCGATGATATAACTCTAGAATGACCAGATGTACTTGGCCCTGATAAGTTGTGCGCTACAGCCACTTTACTTTTCATAGATGTTTCGATGTAACCCTCAGCTACCGCAGATGACTTCCATCCACCATGACGTTTTATAGTCAGCAAATCACTGCCTGCGTCTGCTAAGTGTGTAGCACTAGAACGTCTGAAGCAATGTCCAGTATAAAGCTCTGAATTGGGCAATTTTAGAAAATCAGCTATTAATTTAGGCATTTTGCCAATCGTATTAATTCCAATCGGGCACGATATACAATAACCATTGCGATATGTAAGGAAGAATCTTGAATGATTAATATTTTTTGGTCGCGACATATTTTTTAATTAAAGTAATCCATCTTTCATCCGTAATTGCAAAAACTCTTACGATATTATTTTTTGTTTTAGGTACTGTCACCAAAATAATATCACTCTTAAATTCTAAATCATGTATGGACATATTTGTTAATTCATCTCGTCTACAGGCACCTGTGTAACCCATTATTAAAACGATCTAAAATTAAATCCATTACATAAAAAATTACATTTTGCAAATAATATCGTACCTTTATTGCTAAATACAATGCGTCAGAACCTGCTTCTATAAATTTATTAATATCTTCAATGCATAAAATTTTAGATTTCTTAGCCTCGTATCCCTCAGAGAATCGTTTTAAATAGGCTTGTAATTTCATATATTTTGATATGTCTGTATTTTTATAAATGGAAAAGCAAGAACGAAGCATGGAATACATAAACCATAAGGTAGAAGATTTCTTATTTTTACCTTGTAATTCAAAATATGCCAATAAAATGTTTTTAGATATTGTGTTGACATTATTCTGTACAGCCCATAGTTCAAATTGATGGTAGCATTTTTCATATACTGCTTTTGATTTTTTCGGTAATAAATTTATGACGGCGTTATCCGCAATTTCACGCAGTTGTGGTGGCGTACAAGATAAATTTGTCTCAGTATCACTCATTTTTTACAGTTTACAGAGACTATATTATGAAATATATTGTTTAAACAATTTAAATAGCCGAATTTGAATTTTGAATTCGTCAAATGTCAATCGTATGTCAATGTGACCAACTTCATATAAAAATAAAACTCAACATTTTTAATGAGATTTTTATTAAGTATTTATTATCAATTTATAATGCAAAATAGAAAATATAGTATAAAGGACTCGTTTCATAAGTCTTTTTGTCGCACTCGTTCATTAGAAAACTCGTCTGCGGCTCGTTTTCTAAACTTGAACTCGTGCGACAAAATCATGCCTTATGAAACTAGTACTTTAATATACTATTTGTACACAGAACTACATTTTATAGTAAGAATACTATGGTAGTATTTACCACAATTGTAGTTCAGTCTACTAATGTCATGTTTTAATTTTATTAACGAAAACAGTTAGTGTTTTAATATTGTGGTAAATTGTATGCGTATTGCTGGTTATTGTAGCAACACACAGTCGTAAAATAAACTACATATTTATGGTTAGTATATCGCAGTAATCCATACCACTATGAATAGTTAAACATACAAATGTAATTGGTAAATACTGCAAGTTTATTTGCTCAATGTTACAGCTGTTATTAAGGAGGAACATCTCGTTATTTTATAAAATAAATATATGTTTAAAATTATATATTTGTTCGTATAAAGAGTGAAACAAAACAAGCTTGCGTGCAGATATTTCGCACATTACAAATTTTATTTTGATTTAGATTTACATCTAACTTAAGACGACTGTAGACTATTAACGATCTCGGGAAGGGTATGAGATACAGAGTCGGCTAAATAGGAAAAAAGTTACACCAATTAGAGACCAATAAAATGTACTAAAAACAATAATAAATTGCAAACGGAAGATACGCGAATGAAACCGAAAAAAACCGATGTTGCCTTTTTGAAGATACCTGCTGAATATTCCAATTTAGATATCAGTTCGCAAAACCTGAGGTTATATGGTCTTCATTAGTTTATTGAAACACCGCTACATCCCCCACAAGATTTAATGCATGGGCCGAAGCAAGTACCAGAAGAAGAATTGTGTCACTGACATTCTTTATTCGTTTTAATTTTCAGGTTGCCCCTGATTAAATTCATAAAACAAATTCTAACAGTTCCAAATGACAAATTACTTTTATTAAATTTTTCTATTAATAGGGAAACATAATTCACAATAACAAAAACTTCAACCTCACAATTCTATTATCTTTGTAATTACCTATACACTTAACCGCAAAATTAACGCACCACTTATATATTTCGATTTATTATAATTACAGTCAAAACTATCATACATTTTGAAAAACATATTAAGAATAGAATACACAAACAGAATTATTTCGATAATAACAATAAGTTTGACTTAGGGCCGGTCTTTCAATCTCCTAATAAAGCTCCTAATAAAAGTTATTAGCTGAATAACTGGAATAACCTCACATTTTTCCTATACTTATTAGCTGAATTGTTATTAGATACTCTTATTAGGGGATTGAAAGACCGGCCCTTAAATGAATTGTAGGAAATAAACAAAAACTGAAAATATGACTTCTTTAACAAAATCATGTAAAATGATCATTATTATTACGAACATAAAGACAACTTCTTTTGAACCGTATTTAGGTTATCAGTAACTAGTGTCTGGCTGTTATTGTAGCCTGACATCATCGTGGCATATTTCAATTAGAGATCTGATGGTTTCTTGAGGGATATCGTCCCATACGCGAATAAGACTTTGTCGCAGCTCGTCTAAGCTGTTAGGTTGTGGATGCTGACTTCTAATCCTCCGTCCCATTATGTCCCAAAGATGCTCGATTGGGTTCAGGTCTGGACTACAGGCTGGCCACTCGAGGATTTGAATATTAACGTAATTTAAATATTCAGTAACAATATGTGCCGCATGTGGCCTCGCATTATCCTGCATAAGAATGAACCCATCGCCAATGTAAGGTGCAAAAGGTATCACAAAAGGTTCTAAAATGTCTGTTATGTATCGTTCAGAATTCAGACGTCCACCATCAACGATAGAAAGTTCCGTGCGAGCTGTTAAAGATATTCCACCCCATACCATTACTGAACCGCCTCCGTATAATGTGGTTTCTCGAATGTTACATGCGGAATATCTTTCATTTGGCCTTCTGTACACTCTTGGACGACGATCAGAACTTACAAGGCAAAACCGTGACTCATCCGTAAATAACACCTGCTCCCAATGATGGATTTCCCAATCCACATGCCTTCTTGCAAAAGCCAATCTGTTTCTTCGGTGGTTTGCAGATAATCTGGGACCAGTAGCTGCTGCCCGAGGTCGTAAATTTTGAGTACGAAGTCTTCTTCTTATGGTATCTTGACTAACAGCAGTGCCATGAACGGCGCTTAGTTGTATTTGGAGGCTTCGTGCTGTAGTGAACCGTTCCCTAAGTGCTCGAAGCATCAAAAATCGATCCTCCACCGCATTTGTAGCTCGTGGCCTGCCTTGGCCACGTCGTCTAGCGTAATCGTTGGTCTCTACAAATCTGTGCAGAACCCTACCGACCGTTGTATGAGCCACGCCAAATCTTCTACCAAGTTCGCGATTTGTTAGTCCTTCATTGGACAAAGTTACAATTTGAACACATTCATCACGATTTAAATTTCGTCTAGCACGTTCCATCGCAAACATATGTATTCCACGAATGACAGTTATCTTATCAATTGGTAAAACAATTAAAAAACAATGCCTACTTTTATTTTAGAAGTGAGGCTTATTTACTTGAAAAACAAGCCCCTCATGAAAAGCTGCTATGATTTCAAAATTAAATAAAGAATACAGACAAAAACCTACAAAAGGCGTAATAATGAACAAATTATTATAACTAATATTAATGAATCGGAAAATATATAATATTTCTTGAAATAAAACCAAAAGTCAGAGTGGTGCGTTAATTTTGCGGTTAAGTGTATATCGCGGATAACAGTCAAACCTGATTACGGCACCATATAAAGTAAAATTCGCAAAATTATCTGGCATATTTTTCACTGGATTTGCACACTATAATAGTGCAACCATCGCAATTATTTGCATGCTAGTCACAGTTTACCTTCAAACACAAGCTAATTACGACGCACCGCATTACTGGTAATTACACCTTGCATATGCAGCGTAGGCTGTTATCAGCGACATACTTTCTTCATTCTACGCGTAAATACGACTGTCGCAGTACGAGCGAGGAGATACAACCTGAGGGGTAATTAAGTCCGGTAGCCATTGGAAGCCGTAGAAACAAACATGGATAGAAGCTATATGTATAAACGCTTCAATTCAATAAATTCCATGATATAGGCACCAACATGTTCATCAGCGGAGTTTATTATAAGCTTACGCACGGATACGGGTCTGCGTATAAGCATCAAGCAAAGCAGTATTCGAATGGTCGGTAATAATTGCAGCGAATGCACTAATTATACATGATTCTGCTGCGCTGTGCTACACACTGATAGTCATTAACATCGGATATCAAAAGCGAACGATTTTCTGATTTATATAATCTCTAGATCTTGTGCAAAAAGTGATTCTATGATCTCATGAAACATTCTAGTAGCTGCAATAGTCATTTCTAGTTATATGTAAGTATTCCTACATGTTTATCATTTCAGAAACGACCAAAACATTTGTAGGAATATATAACTAGTTGTATAAGTAGATATATACAATACAGATATAGGTATATATACAGCGTTACCATAAAAGAAATAGATACCTTTGGTATTGTATAAAACAAAAGTTATTTGTAATATCGACATGCATTTTGCGCTGTCAAGTTGATGAACTGTAGAAGTTTCGATAGTACACTTGGTAGTACTGCGCAACCATAATAGCTACGATGGCTGCAAACACTACTGAGAAAGCATATTGGGTGCTTGAATTTGCCAAAACGAATTCCGTAACTGTTGTCCAACGACATTTTCGAACACGTTTTGGAAAACCACCACCTAGTAGATAGTCGATCTAAGATTGGTACAATAAATTTGAAACGGCAGGGTGTTTATGTAAAGGCAAAAGTCCGGGAAGACCTCGTGTGTCAGAAGAAACAATGGAACGTGTTCGTGCTGTTTACCAACGAAGTCCACAAAAGTCAACAACACGGCATGTTTGGAACTCCAAATTCCGCAACCAAATTTTACGTAAACGACTAAAACTGACGCCTTACAGATTGCAGTTGGTACAGCATCTACGCGAGGATGACAAGCTTAAACGTCAAGATTTCTGCAATAAAATGCTGCAACGTAATGAAGATGAGTTTTGCGAGCGGATAATTTTCAGTGACGAGTCAACGTTCCACATAAGTGGCAAGGTGAATAAACACAACTTCCGAATATGGGGGACTGAACCTCCGAAAGTGTTGGTGGAGCATTTGCGTGATTCTCCAAAAGAGAATGTGTTCTGTGCTGTATCTCGCACAAAGGTGTATGGTCCTTCCTTTTTTGAAGAAAACACAGTAACGGGAGCTACATATCATCAAATGTTGATCAATTGGTTGATGCCTGAACTGCATGAGGATGGGGGGAACATTATTTTTCAACTGGATGGAGCACCTCCTCACTGGCACCGTGTCCTTAGAAATTATCTGGACGAAACACTTCCACAGCGCTGGATAGGCCGTGCAACAGCCGACTACCCGCGTTCTCGTACGGTGGCCACCAAGGAGCCCCGATCTTACACCGTGCAATTTTTTTCTATGGGGATTTGTGAAAGGCCTGGTGTACATCCCTCCGCTTCCTAATGATTTAGATGAGTTAAAACAACGCATCACGAGAGCTGTGGAAAATGTCGATGCAGATATGTTACACCGGGTTTTGGAATGAACTAGACTATCGCCTTGATGTGTGCCGTGTGACAGGAGGAGCCCATATTGAGCACCTATGAGTTCCCAAAGTAAACCTTAAGAATGACTTTATAAAATAGTTTAAACGGATTCACAATAACGTTATTAGTTTTGGATTAATAAAATATGGAAGGTGTCTATTTCTTTTGTAGTAACCCTGTATTTTATAAAGACATATATATTGTGTATTAGTCATTACCAGAGTGGTTGACTTTCGTCTGCCGACTAGGCCAGTACTAAGTTTCATATATGTGATATTAGCGTTTAACACAACTATACCGTAAAACGGGGCTACCTTAGCACATGGAGTATCTTAGGTAGCGCGCACGCGGCTTGCTGGATCAAGACGCTATAAAAACTACACGGAACAAAATTTAACCAATGCAGTGCAAGCTGTTAGAATGGGGAGGATGCCACAGGCACAAGCCTCCAAACGCAGGAAAATACCTAGGAGAACTATTCAAAATAGGCTATTTGAGAGGTATGAGCGCTGTGTATGTCACCCTACCGTCCTTACCCAACAGGAGGAGACGCTAATATCGGAGACCATCAACCAGGTAGCAAATTGGAGTTTTCCCGTTACTGTTAGTAACGCCAGAGAAATTGTCCAAAAAGAAGTGACAAAACAAGGCAGAAATGTTGGTGGGTGGCGCCCTTACCCCCCAATTCAACCCATGTTATGAAGCCTTTAGACGTGGCCATCTTTGCTCCTATGAAGAAGGACGATTTGGACGATTGGAGAAGGACGAGGCGCGTAAAAGGAACTCTTCCCAAGGAACACCTTCCGAATCTTCTAGAGCGCTTGTGGAGATCTGCCCAGGAAACAGTATGAACAAATTTAAAGTCCGGATTTCGTGCCACCGGTGTGTTTCCGTATGATTCGCAACAATCTTCATCCAAACTGCCAGAAACTTCAAGTGAGGCATCTACGAGTTCTATCCTGAATGACACTGTAATAGAGTTCTTCTGGAGACACGTGGACAAACAAGTTCTAACCCTAAAAGAAAACGCGGCAAAAAAATTATACCCGGCAAAGAAGTTGATTGTGAAGAAAAGGAAAACAGGCAAGACAACGAAAATATAATAATTGAAGATGAAAATAGTGACAAACAAAATATGGCTAAAGAAAAAGGCAAAGGAAAGAAAAAAATTCTAAAGAAATCGACAACAGAGACATCAATCACCCATAATCTTCAAGAAGCACAAATGAAAACTAAAAAATTTGTTTTTTTTATGTTTATTTATATTTATTTTAAAGTTTAAAAAGTCTGATATATCGTATATTCTAAGAATTTTGTGCCTTAAAAATGTTCCAAAAATGTTATTTTTTGTAGTTCTTTAAAAAAATTTTGAATGTTTTTATAAAAAAATTATTATATTTTAATAAAAAAATATTGAATTTTTCTTTTTTTTTTTCACCTTTTAGTTTAGGTGGCAATATAACCCCAAATACGGGGCAACTTTGACACCTACTTCGTTATTTTTTTTTTTTTCGAAAATGGTTTATCATAACAAAACCCATTTTATGGCAGATTATAGGTATGACCTGTATTGCTACCCTTGAGTTTTTTCAAATCCATTCGATTATAAATACAGCGTCTAGGATCAAAAATACCTCAAAACCTGCTCGATGTAGCCCCGTTTTACGGTGCAGTACAGTATTGGAAAAGAGCATAAATTTATTTATGTAACTATGAATATTATATGCGGTTGCGGACACGGTAATATGAACATTAACAAGTACCCCAACATTTTGTTAGCTTTATTAAGAATATTTGAAAGGTAAGGTAGAAACAGTTGTAATTATATGACAAACGGGAAGGGTATATGGTACATGTACTTTGTAGTTGGCTCCACTGATCATCAAGCGAATCCCGTATGTATAGAAACAGTGCTGCTATGCATGCAATAACATCCATCTTGTCCAGAAGTTCATACTATTATTACAAGTACACACAGAAAAAACGATTTCTTGATTGAAATAAAAATATTTTCTTGACTATATTCACTTAACACAAGTAAATATTTACTTCGTTCAAGAAAATGTTGTAAGTTTACTAGGTGGGGTGAAAAGTAACCTCCTTGGGAATGAAAAAAAAAATTTTTTTCAATGTTTTTTTATTTTATTCAATATAGTCCCCTTTTAGCTCGATACACTTATTCCAGCGATTTTCTAACATCTTGATCCCGTCCGAAAAGTAATTTTCCGGAAGGTCTGCAAAATGCTCCTCCGTGGCGTCGATGATTTCCTCGCGCGAGCTGAATTTTTTATTGATGAGCCATCTTTTGAGGTTTGGGAAGAGATAATAGTCCGAAGGAGCCAAATCGGGCGAATACGGTGGATGCGACAGCAATTGGAGCCGTAAGTCATTGATTTTAGCCGTGGTTGCGATGCTCTTGTGCGCCGGTGCATTGTCTTGTAAAAACAAAATTTCGCTTCATGTGAGGCCGTTTTGCAGCGATTTCGGCCTTCAATCGCTCCAATAATGCACAGTAATACTCGCTGTTGATGGTTTTTCCTTTTTCGAGGTAGTCCACGAAGAGTATGCCATGACAATCCCAGAAACCCGACGCTATAACCTTTCCGACCCATTGAGCCTCCCTCGGCCGCTTCGGAGCACTCGTGCCGGCTTCAGTCCATTGCCTGGCACTCATTCTGTTCTCTGGTGTGTAATAGTGGATCCAGGTTTTATCAACAGTTACCAATCGAAGCCAAAAGTCCGCCCGATTCCGCATCAGCAAGTCCAAACACTCTTTCGAAGTGCTCTCGCGTTCGTGTTTTTGGTCAGGAGTGAGCATGCGCGGTACCCAATGGCAGGATAACTTTTTCATATGCAGAATATTGCCCCAAATATGGCGTTTGCGTTTGTGGTATCTGCTAGCTCGCGCACCTTCACTTTCCGGTCAGCCAACACCATTTCATGTATTTTTTTGTTTGACATTGTCCTCTGTAACCGCATCGGAGGGCCTGCCGCTGCGGACTTGATCGGTAGTGGAGTTGCGGCCACCACGAAACTCTCGAAACCAATATTTGACGGTGTAATCTGACGGAGCATTAGCCCCATAATATTTATCCAACTTTTCTTTTGTTTCCTTCGCCGTTTTGCCTCTCAAAAAATAATGTTTTATGAGAGAACGAAAATCGTTTTTGTCCATACTCAACATGATGCCAAACACGTCAACAACAATCAGCTGTCAAAACAAAACTAAATACAGTATCGCACTGAAATTTGGCATGTCTGCCTAAATATGAACGGACTTCAAGGAACCATAACATTTTTTGCAGTAGCAGCGCATTCTGGCGGTCAAGGAGGTACTTTTCACCCCACCTAGGAAGTAATTAAACCTCTTTGCATAAAATATTTTATTTCCTTGAAATATTGCTAAAACCAAACAATAGTTTTCTTGTGCGTTTTTATTTCCAACGCAGTGATAAGGTGAAATTTGCTAAATCGACGTCATCAACCCAAAATCCACCCAGTTTCAAAAAATTTTGCAAAAACGGTTTGGTGGGATTTGTAGTTAGCAAGCTTGGCAGATTACCCAACATAACCTCAATTTATTTTAAATCGTTTCGTGCCCGTTTCTAGATGGTTTCTTGCGGATTTTTTATATTTGGATTACAGATAAATTATTTATAGACTAGATATACGAAAGCATGGAAGAAGTATTATTGGAACCCGACAGAGAAACTGCATTATGCAGTTTTAACAGAGATGAAATTGAGATATCTCAAATGGTGTATTTTTAATAAGAATGTTTTCAATAAATAATTTGTTTATATTACAGATCATACTAAATAAATTGTAAAATTTAATAAGCCATTTTAGCCAAATCTTCAACAGCTGCAGAGGTGGAACTAGCAAATACCTCACATTCCGCAATAGAAAATCCAAAGAAATGGGGACCAAAGGAAGCTAAATTGTTAGCTACTTTACGTCGTAACAGTCTAGAGAATCGTACATCTCACATCGAGACTCGACTAACACTGACAACGTTCTGCATATGCATACACCTCAGGCAAATTATTTTGTCGTTAATGCATACAATGTTGTATTTGATATGATGTTGTAAAATGCTATTAAATAATAATTATACTCGTTATATAGATGTGATTCTATAGATCTTTATAGACGTCAAATGTCAAGTGCATACAATGTTCTAACTAGGAATTAAATATTCTTAATAGTCCACAATTTATATTACCGCAAAAAAGCAATAACAAATAGGACTACGAATCAAAACAGGTTTCCAGTCAAACCGGCTTTCTTTGTGGCAATTAATCGCCTTTAACACAAAGCTGATTTTGAAATCGGTTTTAGAACTGATCTTGGAATCAATCGGTTATAAATATTGATATCTAAGACAAAATTAAAACGGAAAAACTAGATTGGAATCGATTTTGGAACCTATGGCTATCCCAGTAAGAGTGAGAACCGGTGATATCTTGGAAAGTACAATAGCTGTGGTGATGAGAAAAAAAATTTCATAACTAAAGTGACAAGGCGAAATTTAATGAAAATATTTTTTAAATTCCGTGACCGGTAGGAGAAGCAGTTGCCAAGGTTAACAGTAAATCTTAAATTAACTGAAAAAAGTTCCAGAAATAACTATAATTTTAAATGCTTTATTACAAACTTTAGTTAATTACACAGCACTTTAATTACAGACGTTAGTGTCATATTTCGAACTATGAGTGTAGTAGCCGTTGCCGAATTTCGAAAACGAAAATCTGCTGTAACTTTTGTAACTTTTACCCGAATTTAAGAAACTTGGGCTTGTTTGAAAGGCCATATAGAGCTGTTTTACACTACGGAACGTGTGGTAACTGTTAATTTTCAACAAATGTACCACAATGGCGTTATCCCAACTGTATGAGTTTTTCTAAATTATCTCGAAAAATTCAAACGGAACAACATGATTTTCTTTTGTTGTGATTAGAAGAGCTTTAATGGACTAAAGTAGGGGCGAAAACCGACTAGGGATATCGTCTTTCGTTTGTCAGATAATAACAAACACAGCGCGCTATCAGTAATAATTTCCATATCAGTTACAAATACCTGCTTAATAATAACCAAACCTACCTTAATTAGATATGAATAAAATCGTGTCGGTTGGTTAGCTTAATATAACTATTTATTTTTTATTATTTTTCAAATAAAGGTAACAAAATCTAGTATGACTTGTCTACCGCACCAGGATTTAGTATGTCATTAAAACAATTATTTATTTGACAATTGTCAAATTATGACTAGAGTAGATACAATTTTACTACGCACTTTACAAATTACTGTTTAGCCGCTGAATACTAAAGAACTGCCGTTTTCTAATTCAGGGGCATATGCTATACTTGCAGTATATTTTCAATGTTTTAAAGACACATAGCATTCCGAGCGTGAATATGGCGTTAAGTATCCTAAAAGAAGACATTTCTCAAAAATTCCCTAGATTTTCTCTCTGCCGTCCAGTATCAGAAGACCGCTTCTCAAACGAACCAGTTTCTCTTAGTCGCTGAAACACCGTCTGAAACATCGCATGGATATAGATCTTGAAATGATCCTCAAGTCTTACACCAAGGAAGACGCAATATATGATGTGAACAGAAGAATAAATTCAACGTGTGCCAATTCGAACAAATTATACTTCTGGCTTAACCGTTAAAATTTGGACGCGCTTAAAGGCTGGACGAAGAGCACCTTGGGGTGATTCAGTCTTTTTGGCATATGTGTATGTATTTATGTATATGATGCCAATAAATTGATATTATTATATCCATGTACTACTAGGAACACTCGCTGTTATCTCGTAAACAGTTAATTTGTGGACATATGTTTATTATGACTTTTAACCTTATTTTCGATCGTACTACATGCCCTTAAAATCTTTAAACTATGTTTCAAAACACCCTGTATATTCCTACTTTATTTGCCGATGATACATAATTCTAACACAGAAATACAAAACCAAGCAAAGTGTGGATACAACATTAAAAGTTTTTAATACCTGGTTTAAATCAAACAACTTAAGTTTAATTATACACACTAAAAAATATTTGCAATTCCTACAGAAAATTCCAGTAACGTATAAGGTAAAATTGCCAAAAATTGGGAAATTTAATAGAAAACTTTAGGTATATTTTCTAATTTTTTGTAAATTTACTCTATAGGTATGTACATTACTGCAATTTTCTGTAGGAATTACAAATATTTTTTAGTGTGTAAACAAAACTACTCTTGTGCAATTCGGATATTTCAAATTTACAAATAGTTTTAGTTCAATAGCCCACGTCGGCTTCAGTATATTGCGAAATTTTCGGAATTTTCCAAAGTATACTTTCTCGTGTATCGATTGATGCAGTTCCTCGTGAGACACCAGGTATATTGCAAGCAAATAATATGTCTAGTATTAGAAAACGACATTTCTTTATCATTCAACGACTAAGTGGTAGTAAAATATATGAATACAAGTCAGAATTTGAAAATCCAGATATATAAAATTGTCCAGTTCTTCGCCATATGATACAACTTTACCCAGACCTCCGACACCACAACCCCAAAGAGTACCATCTATATTCCCGACCGTGATTTCATACTTCCTCTGCCCGCGCGGCGATATACAGCGGTACGTGCCATCCGTTTTCTCCGGGTTTCCGGTAGCGCGGCGTCGTTTCCGGTGCGCTGTAGGCGTCTTTCACGCTGGTGCCTGGCCGTCTGAAGGTCCACAGACGCCGACGGGCGTCTATTGACGCCGCGAAGTGAACGAATGGGTGGACGCCTCCCTATTCTTATAATACTAATCATTTGGCGGATTATCTTGTATTGATGCCGAAGGAAATAGAGGTGTAAGATTGGTAAGATTAGACAGAGCGAATGAAACTAGAAATACTGCAGCCGCACATTAGCAGTAGAGCGTTAAGTGTTATTATCGAAGCATGTAAAACAACTGTAAATGAAATAACGATAATCAGAGAATCATATTGAGTTGCATCAAGAACTTCAAGAAAATAATTTTGATAGAAGAACCTCATTTTGCCATGATATAATAAATGTTAAGAGTGTTAATCCAGAGTTTACATCTGTCATTGTGTTTTCTGATGAGATAACATTTAGAAGCAATGGTAGTAGTGCTAATCGACGTAATTATGCATTACTACACTATTGAGATTCCACACTGGATGCGGGCAGTAAATAACCAAACTGATTGTTCTGTAAAGATATGGGGTATATCTCAACCAAGTATTCTTGCGAAAAATCTATTTTGAACAATAAATAAATAAGCTAATAAGAAAATAAATAAATAAAATCTAATCAAAATCAAACATAACAAAATGAAATATTTTGAAAGAAATAGGGTAAAATGGCGAATAATTACAGGAAATAATAATAATAATAATGGAAAAATATTTGGACCAACAGATAAAATCGAAACAGGCATATAAACAAAATAGAACAAAATGATAGTACATTACAGTAAAACAAGAACAAAATAGCAAATTTATGCAATTGAATTACATATACATATAAAAAAGAAAATATAAAGTAGAAAGTAGCGAGTGAAAGATGTTAATCTTTAAATTGACAAGTGAAAATATCCCCGTAGATGTTGTCGGCATCCCTTGACGACTGGCTGGATAGTGGGTGCTCTCATCAAAATGTTTGTGCTTGCAGTAGGAAGGTCGAATGTCAGTGGAGTTCTCGAAGTGGGCCGTGGAACAAGGAAGCATACTTTTTCAAGAAGATACGCGCTATCAATGTTGTTGTGTATTAAATTGTAAACGAGAAGGGCACTTGTTCTTTGTCTTCTTGTAAATAAGGCTTCAAACCCGTGTCTGTTCAAAAGGTTATTGTAGCTTGCGTTGTGCTCAGGATAAACTCCATCGGTTTTGAAGGAAAAATACTTCAAAAATCTTAGCTGAACGCGCTCAATGATATAGCTATGTAGATCATAAATCGGATACCATATCAACGATCCATATTCCAGTTTGCTAACCACATAGCAAAAGTAAAGCGATTTGATAGCATTGAAGTTACAGAAATCTCAACATGTCCGTATTAAAAATCCAAGATCTGGTGGCCGATTGCACCGTATCAAGAATGTGTTGGGCGAAGGATAATTTAGAATCAAACGTAATGCCAAGGTCTTCAACAGTGTCGTTTTTATTCAATATGATCCCATTCATATAATAGCAGGAGTCCACTGGAGTGGTTTCTCTGGTATAGCTTACCAGGCAACATTTCTCAATGTTTAACGTTAGCTTATTGTTCTTACACCAGTTGTAAATGGTGTCCAAGTTGGATTGTATAATGCGACAATCACCAATATCATCAATCCTGTGATAAATCTTTAAGTCGTCGGCATAAGCGAGTACAGGGCAATCTATTGCAGTTATTAAATCAATAATGAACAAGTTAAAGAATAATGGACCGAGATTCGAGCCCCGCGGAATACCAGAACTTGCCGAAAACAATCTTGATTCATATCCGTTATAGTAAACGTAGTTCGTTCTGTTGTGCAAATAAGATCTGATAAATATAAGTGAAGATCGACTAAAACCGAAACGTGATAACTTCTGTAGTAATACAAAGTGATCTGTTGTGTCAAAAGCACGTTTAAAATCTGTATATACCACATCGAGCTGATCACCTGCATCAAGCGCTTCAGCTAGTTCTTGAGTTATAATACTTAGGTTGCTCATCGTAAAACGATTAGCAATAAATCCCCATGCTCATGAGGTGAGATAAATGGCCTACAGGAGTATGATAACGAAGCATAAATTACGGTTTCAAACACTTTGACACACGTCGAAATAATAGGGATGGGTCTGTAATTTTTTATGTCGGTTTTGTCACCCTTCATGAATATCGGACAAATTCTGGCGATTTTCCAAGCAGTTGGAAATACAGAAGTTCTTAAAGAAAGGTTAAAGATCTTGGATAATGGTTCAGCAAAAATTATAGCACAGTCCTTAACCAGATAACAAGGGATATTATCACTTCCGCCAGTGGATTTGTTTTTTTGGTGTTTTGTACATTTCAGAACTGCTTGTGAGCCTCAATTTTAGGAAGTTGCATTGGAGGAAGACTAGTGTCGAAATCAGGAACGGTAGATGCGGTATTAGGTAGTAAGTAGGCATCCGCAAACATGGTAGCAAAACCGTGGACGATTTCCTGCGGATGATTGAATTCCACTTGCCCATCATGAAGTTTCCCAGGAATTCTGGTAGAGTTATTTTTGGAACGTATAAATTGCCAAAACGAATTAGGATCCTCAGTAATCTGACATTGAATATTGTGGATGTAAGTGCTATAGGTGGCTGATATTTCTGACTTGACTGCGCGACGTAATCTCTGAAATTCTGTTTGAAAGTAGGAGCTACCAGTCTTTTTCCATTTTTTGTAATAACAAACTTTTAATTTTATTAGCACATTTATTAATTGTTTGAAATTTGGAAACGGCTTTTTTCATAGCTACTATGGTTAAATCATAATAGTAACTGAAAAATTAATCATATATAATTTTATGTAGCACATGCTTGGTAAAAATTTTCAAGCTTCTTCAGCACTCTAAGATTCCACAAAAAAAATACAGCCTGTTCCATTTAAAATAAACAAGTTTTTCGCAATTACAGTTCATCTAATCCAACCAGAGTTTCCGATCAGATAGTATAAAAATTATGAATGCTTATTTCGTAGAGATCCTTATACTGTAACAGTGCAGAAGTTCATAGCTCAAACTTAAGTCGTTTGGCAAAAAAGTCAAGACAAATATATAGATGCGGTTCCGCCATTTTTTAAGGAAAATTGAAGATTCTGGGAAAACTAAGCCATTATCTTTTATTCCTGACAAGCTTACGGGTCACTCGGTGTATGTAAAAAATATTTTCAAATTGTGAAGTTATTACAACAATATATATTGCAATTATTAAAATGTTCATTCAATTAACAGTTATCTAGTAAATGAACTTTGCCATTTACAAAACTCAGCCTGTATATTCATCATTTTATGAGTCTAATCAGTTGATGCGGGATCTATCAATAAATACCGCTTTTCTTAACGAATAAAACATCTAATATCGTAAACGAATTCCGATTTTGTCAGCGACTGTATGTCCCCAAGACACCCGGCGATATCAAGAATAAAAGATGACTGACGCACACAAAAAATGTCGGAGCCACGGGGCCTCCGCTAACGATAATGGTCTTCCCGGCTCGTACAACCGACGGACGTTGCGTCCGACCAAGTGACTGCCCCGTCCCGCCAAAACGATGCCGCTATCATTTGTCCCCCCTGTCCTGCCGCCCTTGCCATATACAGGGGGGGAGGGGGAGGGGGGAGTACGCTACTGCAGAGAGGGGACGATCACAACGATACGAACATTAAGGCCTTCCTCGATAAATACATTAAGCGAGGCGACTCTTTCTAGTAATCTACGGGGTTAGATCGACTGCTTATAGGAGGAAATTCCCGGAAGAAAAACGATGTGTGCCGAATGGAAGAGGGGAAGTGACGTGGACATTTTTCGGATTGCAAATAATGTTGTTAATAGGAGACGAATGAATTCATTTAGCGACAACGCAGATTCGTATATTAAAGAAGTAAAATTCACAAAATTATTGTTTTTCATATTTTACTTCCTAATTGGATAGCAGTTTTTAATATTTATGGAGATGTATAAGAAATACCATACAGTGGTGAACATAAAAATAGGTACAAGGCAAATCACTTTAGTGTTAGCCATATAACTCTGTTGCTTATCATTAATATCATGCGACATCCCTTGGTAAGTGTCCACAAACACATTGGAAGAGGCACAGAATAGGTAATATACAGAAGTGTCAGTCAGACAAGGAATTCGTACCATATCTCTATGCCGTTTTAATGATATCGCAGTCAGTACAAATTTGTCGTTCGCGCAGGTAGAATTTCTTGGTGTCATTATACAGGGTGATTGATCGAGACCGTTCATTAGGAAGATTGGCCCTTCTAGTAATCATTAATTTCTGTAAAGTTGCATACGTACATAGTGTAATAAAATCTATGCCGTGAAAATATTTTCAAGATGGCGGCACTTCCGGAAACACAGGAAATTGACATCAACTTTCTTATTTCAAATGGAATGGTATAGTTTTCTTTGCACTTTTGAAATCTAAACGTTATTCTAGAGGAACTTTTACTAGTATTACTATTTACTTTAAATTTTAAAATAATACGAAGACATTGATAATATATGTCGACACGAATGAAGAATTTATTACATATACATGAGGTTAAGCAGTTATTTACCAATAATTGCCTTAAAAACGTGTTCTCTATTAAAAAATGATTAGAAAACGTATTTTGCAAATGCATTTTTGAAAATTTTGCTTTACATACTCATTATTTATCTACTTAGTTAATCCGGCTCTGCTGACAAAATGGGCCAATGGGGTCCTGCATCAAACCTGTGCGCAGAATCGTGTACTCGTAGATAATTACCACAAAAAATAAAATCGCGACCATAGGGAAATGCATTGAGTGAAACTTCTGTATATTACCTATTCTGTGGAAAAGGTATATACTAAAGGTAATGTAAATATCGCTGGAAAACAATGCCGGTTATTTTGCCGATAACAAAAATTTCATATACCTACCTGGAAGTGGCAAAAAAAAATAGGTACATTGGTAAAAACAATAGAAAAGTGCGTTTTAGTTGATATTTACTATCAGATATTGCAAGTAAGTCCTCCTTGTAGTTATCACATATGCACATATTGTCTTTATCACTTGTTAAATCTAGATAAAATAGGTCGGAGCACGCTTTGTACAAAGGGTGAGAGGAAAGTTATTAAAACTATGCGCGGGCAGGGGAAAACGATCAGAGAAATAACAAGCATATTAAATCGTTCCCCAAATATGATTTCAAATGCTCTAACACACAAGACTTAGACCGAAAAAAACAACACCGCACACTGACTGCTGTATTGCGAGATTAGCAAAACGTGACCTATTTGCAACGCCCACAACAATATTAAAATAAATAAATAGTAATGTCAGCACTCGTACCTTTCGACGACGGTTAGCCGAAAATATTTTCCGCGGTAGAGCTGCAAGAAAAGTTCTCTTGTTGACCCGAAAAAATATTAAAGCAAGAATGGCAATTGTGAAAACTCCCCTGATATGGAAAACAGAAAAGTAGCGTAACATATTTTGGAGTGATGAAAGCAAATTTAATTTAGTAGAATATGATGGCAGGGTTTACGTTCGTCGTCCAATAAACAAAGCATTCTGTTCGACATATACAACACGGTCAGTAAAGGACGGTGGCGAAAACAGAATGGTTTGGGCATGTTTTTCATGGTATGGCTAGGTCCGATTCAGTGGATTAAAGACTAAAGAAATTTACATCCTAAACAGCATTATGCTCCCATACGTACATTAAACATTAAACATGCCGATTAATTCGATTTACCAACAAGATATTAACCCTAAATACACTTTCAAGTGTTATCAAAATTGGTTGCGTGACCATAACGTACGACTTTTAGATTCGCCGGCACAATCGCCAGACCTTAATCCATTTGAAAACTTATGGAAGTGTGTTAAGGATTCATTACGACATAGAAAAATCAAAATTAAAACGATTGTGTGAAGCGGTCCAGTAGAGTTGGTACACCATACCAGTGGAAACACGTCAACGTATGGTGAACTCCCTGCCTAACAGATGTAGGGCAATAATTGGCAATAAAGGTCACGTTACCAAGTATTAAACTCGTACAAATCACTGAATAAATTTCAGTTACCCATTTTTTTATTATTACCCTAGGAAAAAACTTTATAGCATGCGTCCCTACTATTTTGTCCACACAGTTTTTAATATTGTTTTAGTTGTCGGTTTTGTGATATCAGCCTTTAATCGAGTTTTTTATTATGGATTATTCTATGTTTAATAGTAGAAAAATTAAAACTATTACGAAAGTACAATAACTTGGTTTATTTATTGGATATATAACTTGTTGAACCATTGTACCTATTTTTATGTCCACCACTGTATATACTCATACTTAGAAGTTTGTTAGATAAGTATTAATCTTAAATGCAAATTACGTATTTCTTTCATTAGTTTCACGTATTATATCTAATCGTAAGTCGATCTCATGGTTTTACCGTAATGTATCTCGTATCTCGACTGATATTACTGTGTGTGTCTCGAGCTAATTACAAACATGTCTCCGCTTAACACACATAACTCATTTGAGTCTGTTAAACGTCTGGTTAAGTTCTACTGGAGATGTTGAGTATCACCTTTCCACGACCTCTTTCAAATGTCAACATCCTTA
This sequence comes from Cetonia aurata, assembly GCA_949128085.1. Lineage (NCBI taxonomy): Eukaryota > Metazoa > Arthropoda > Insecta > Coleoptera > Scarabaeidae > Cetonia > Cetonia aurata. The sequence goes on along the minus strand of OX421889.1, from coordinate 26,444,277 downwards.
ATTGACGTATATTCGCTAAATATTCTTGTCATTTCAATTCGATATTCATTTTGCACCTTTTGGAGTAATATACAACTTACATAATGGTATGTAATACAGACATATACAGGGTTAGTAAAAAGTCCCGGAACGGTCGAATAACTTTGTTATTTGAAAATTATGATTTCTGAAATTTGGTATGGGGGTATAGTTAATATAAATGCATTTTATGCAATACAGTTAATATTTTTTTCACTTCCTGTTTAATCGGCAATACGTCCAACTTTTTTTTTTTAAATGGAACGCCCAGATTTTTTTAACACTTTTGAATGCAAAATAAAAAACTACGTTCAGGAAGTATTAAGATGTTTATTTTTATTCACAAGAAAACAGCTAAAAAATTAAAAAAGTGTCCTAATACAGAAAAATCAAGGTACCTTTGAAAAAAGTTGTTGTTTAGTGTTTGCATTCTTTTTGCCGTCACATTTGACAATTTTAAAAGCGTCTTAACTTTTGCATCGCTATAAATTTACTTATTTTAAACATTGACACATTTGAAAATGGCAGAAAAACTTACTGAATCAGAACGAATTGAGATATTAATGATGCGTGGGTACGGTGATCGTCAACGTTCTTTCGAAGAGGTTCGTATTTTGTTTAATACTGTTTATCCGGATCGTCACATTAGTAAAAGTACGGTATGCCGAACAATTCAAAAGTTTGAAGTCTTTCGTCAGGTGAAGGATTTACCTAGAAGGGGACGTCCATTAACAGCAACAGATGAAGAAACTAGTTTGAATGTGTTACTTACAGTGGAAGAAAATCATCACGTGTCCACAACAGAATTAGGTCAAATTCATGAGATCTCTCAAAAATCTGCTCATACGATTCTTAAATCAGCAAGAATGAAAGCCTATAAAATGTATCCCGTCCATGAGTTAACTGAAGATGATCCAGATCGTAGACTACTAGTAGACTATTTGAATATAGATTTATTAAAGCCCGATACTAGACAATCTATTGCTCTAGTGGAGGCTCTTGATGCTGTGGGCTTTAAACAAATTGTTACAGAACCTACTCGTATTACAAAGACTAGTGCTTCACTTATAGACTTGATAATTGTATCTGACCCTTCGATTGTTAGTACTGTTGGTGTTCGTGATATAAGTATTTCTGATCATGAACTGATTTACTGCAATTTAACTACAACCCCTGCTGTAAAACAAACCAAATCTATTACATACCGTGACTTTAAAAATATTGATTATGAGCTATTTGAGCGGCATCTGCACTATTTATCATTGGACGATATAATCTATGTACCAGACATTAATTGTAAGATTGACATCTTCACTTCAAAGTGTCTAGAAGTGTTTAATATACACGCCCCCAATAAAACGGCATTTATTCGTAGACCGAGGCCTCCGTGGTTCACGGATATTATAAGACTAATGATTTCACTAAAAGATAAGGCAAAATCAAAATTTATTAAGAGTAAAGCATTATGCGACTGGAACTATTACAAAGATCTCAGAAACTATGTCAAGAAAGCTATTGATAGAGAGAAACAGGCATACTATGCTTTCTTATCTAAATCTAAAAACCCGAAAAATATCTGGAAGGGATTACGACGGCTTAATGTTGCCAACAGGAAGACTGTCGATTTACCACTACAGTTGCAAGACCCGAATCACGTTAACTATCATTTTATTAACTCAATTCCGAACTCTTCTATCGCGAACGGGGAGCTATTACAATATTACTGTGATCACACTTTGAATAATATCGGAGCCTGTTTTCATTTCAAGCTTGTGAGCGAGGAGGAGATTACGCGCATACTATCCACTATCTCGTCTTCATCTTGTGGTCCCGATGGGTTGACAATTACTATGTTAAAATTAGCTAGTCCATTCATAATTAACTATATCGTGCATATAGTCAATAGCTGCATTCTTGAGGGTGTTTTTCCGGACGCATGGAAGCAGGCTCTTGTGGTACCAATTCCTAAGTGTGCTGATCCTCAGTTGGCGTCCGACTTGAGGCCTATAAGTTTACTGTCGGTTCTGTCGAAAATATTTGAGAAAGTCATAAATCAACAATTAATTGAGCACATAAATAGGTACAATATTTTGCCGACTCACCAATCTGGATTTCGATCCGGTCACAGTTGTGAAACAGCCTTGCTGAAGGTCACTGATGACTTGATTGCTGCGTCTGACAAGGGGTATGCATCCGTTTTGATCCTGTTGGACTTTACTAAGGCCTTTGACACAGTAGATCATGAGCTGCTTTTATCTACTTTTCGTTATATCGGTCTTTTCAATAGTGCTATAAACTTGTTAAGCAGTTTTTTGCGTGGCAGATCTCAGGTGGTCAAGATAAATAATCAATTATCTACCAACTCTGCTTTGATGTCTGGGGTGCCGCAGGGGTCGGTCTTAGGGCCGTTGCTTTTTTCAGTGTATACTTGTACCCTATTGGAACAAGTAAAGCATTGTAAGGTTCACATGTATGCTGACGATACGCAATTATACTACTCCTTCCGTAAAGAATCCTACATAGATGCTATGTATCGTGTTCAGCAGGATTTGGATACAATTCTCCGTGCCTGTTCTCTCCGCTCGTTGCATATTAATTCTAAGAAGTCTGCTGTTATGTTTTTTGGTACTCAGCAATGTCGGATGGAGTTGGCGCGGGATTTTAAGCTGTCCATTGATGGTGAGGCCTTACCTGTGGTAGGCCAAGCTAAAAGTCTTGGTGTAATCATTGACCACAATTTTAGATATAGGCTACAAGTGTCCAAGTATGTTCAGCGTGCATACTGCAACTTAAAAATTTTATACCAGCATAAGTATTACCTACCTACAGACATTAAACTTACATTATGTAATGTTCTAGTATTATCTCATTTTAACTATTGTTCTGCTGTGTACGGTCCATGCATAGATTTCAATGACCGAAGTCGAATACAAAGGGTCCAAAATTCGTGTTTAAGATTTGCATATAATATCAGAAAGTATGAACGTATTTCACATACCCTTTCTTATTGCAAGTGGCTCAATATGCGTAATCGGACATTGATGCACATGTCACGATTGTGTTATACAATTATTAGGCATCGACAACCCCCTTATCTCTACAATAAGATATCGTTTCGTACGGATGTCCATCATATAAATGTTCGGTCACGTGGATTAATTACACCACCACTGCACAGGACTGCACTATTCGAACGTTCATTCTCTTACGTGATATATAAGATATATAACGCTATACCCCGCCCGTTTAAAGAAATGTCGCCAGCCATGTTTGGGAAATGTTTGCGTCAGCTCATATTTGATACACAATTACTTGGAACTAGTTTTGTTTAATTTTGTTTAATTTTGTATAATTTTGTATAATTTTTCTTTTAATTTTGTATAATTTCGTATACACATATGGTTCAATTGTTTAGTTATGGAGATCGTGTTCATCGCAGAATATTAGTTAAGTTATTGTAGGCACAAAAACTCGATTACATATTTTTTTTATTTATACAAGGATATGTGGAAGAATGGTAAGAGTTCATGCACTCTAACCAAACATATCCTTGGGATTTTCATTCATTAATTAATTAAGATTGCATTTTATTATTCTGGCATTGTATTTTCTATATAGTATTATCTCTTTGGTTGGCTATGTATATTGATTGTGAGTGGATGAAATAAAACATTAAAACATTAAAACATTAAAACACTAGCAGCAGCCTAATGTTTTAGATCACATCATTTTTTCAGATGAGGCAACGTTTTGTCTCAACGGCACTGTGAACAGACATAATTGTCGCTACTGGTCAATTGAAAATCCGCATTGGATTGAAAAAGTCCATACACAGCGCCCTCGAAAGGTGAATGTCTGGGCTGGTCTTGTTGGAAACAACATCATAGGACCATTTTTTATAAGAGGAAATTTAACTGGCAACGTCTACTTAAATTGATTGCGAAATGAGGTTGTTCCAGCACTTGCGGCCCTCTTTCCAAATGCAAACATAGGTGATCACCCTAATGCACATTTTTGGTTTCAACAAGATGGAGCTCCCCCCCATTTTGCCCATAATGTCCGCGATTATTTGAATGAAATTTTTCCGGGACGTTGGATCGGACGTAGAGGAGCAATCGAATGGCCAGCACGTTCGCCAGATCTCTCGCCATTAGATTTTTTCTTTTGGGGTCACATGAAATGTCAAGTGTACAAAAATCGTCCCCATAATCTTGAACAATTGGAAGAGAGAATAGTTCAAGAAGCCAATCGCATCACTCCAGAACAAATACAAAATTCAATAAGAAATTTTACTGACCGTTTACATTTTTGTCAAATTGTAAATGGAGAGCATTTTGAACAATTCTTGTAATCGCAACCTGAATAGACAGGTACCTTGATTTTTCTGTATTAGGACACTTTTTTAATTTTTCTTGTGAATAAAAATAAACATCTTAATACTCCCTGAACGTAGTTTTTTATTTTGCATTCAAAAGTGTTAAAAAAATCTGGGCGTTCCATTTAAAAAAAAAAAGTTGGACGTATTGCCGATTAAACAGGAAGTGAAAAAAATATTAACTGTATTGCATAAAATGCATTTATATTAACTATACCCCCATACCAAATTTCAGAAATCATAATTTTCAAATAACAAAGTTATTCGACCGTTCCGGGACTTTTTACTAACCCCTACGCGAACGCCAAAGAAAGACTGCTTTTCCTGATGTATAGTATCTCTTGTCTCACACGATGAAATTCCAATCACTTTAGTGGAGTCTTCGCGGGGGCATCGGGGCGGGAGAAAAGGAAAAGTATAAGCAAATTAAGGAGATTCGACAGTTATTAAACGTATATAACGGACTATATAATGCCAGTATAATGTCAGCGGTAAAGACTTATATGGGTTGTTATACATTTCGCGTTGCGAGATACGGTTAATTTAACGAAATAATTGCTGGGAATCATCGCTGCTGTTCGATCGCAATAATTTTCAGTGGCGTAACGTCGGGTTCTGCAGTAGAAAAATGATGATTCTATCTCTTCGTGAGAAGAGGTATCGATACGCACAAATATTTTTTTGTTAAAAGGCATGTGATTTATTTATTGCTACGTAGTTGTTCGTGGCGAAATGCTGGTGCAGCAATTCACGCAATATTAATTGTCCGCTGCTCATAAATCGGGGCTGGGTCGTGGGTTTGTTCTTTTGAGGTGTAAAAACAATGTGGGTGCCAGCGGGGATAGCCCGGGAAACGGCAAGGAAGTCGGGTTGTACGCAATAATCAAAATAACAGACCTTTTAGATTAACAATAACGATTTAATTAATTAAAAAGATAAATTCGACAACAAAAAAAAAACAAGTTAAATTGAATTACATACACTGTTAAGATTGTTACAGTACTAGCTACTCCAGCAAACAACTTTAGAAGCGCTATCTTTCGGTGAGCGTCAGAATAAGCTACTTGATCAGCTGATCGAATCAGACCCAAGCAAGAGCCAGCGGAACGTTATTTTTAAATAATAAGAAAATAGTTATACTAAATCAAGAATGGTATAATCAGCGCTAAACAGAAGGTAATATTTTGATAAGAGTTGCTAGATCATAAATATTAAGTAACCTTACTTATTTTAGGTTAGAATACCCATTTGCAGCTGTAATTGAGCTAACAGTAAACACCAAATATAAACAAGATTTATGTACTAGTATTGTTTATCGTAACACAAGAAGAAATAATTAAATAGTGCTGAATTATGAGATCGAAGTTAAACTATAAGTTAATACAGATATTTAGTTCAATTAAAACATAGGTAAGTTGTTACTAACTCACGATTGGCTACTTTTGGTGAAAGGTCTACTGGTGCAATGAAATGGTTGACTGTATCGAGATGGCAGGATACGTAATCCGATCACCAATTACTTCGATGAAGATCAAGAAAATTTATATTCTGATTGTTGCTCAAAAATGTCTTTTAATAAAGTTTTTAAGTCAATAAATATGAGTTATTGACCGAGAAAAGTTAGGTTACAGTAAAAGCCTCTTCTGCGCAAAAAGTCGCGAGGCAAAGTATTTCACATTTTTAGTTCCAATCGAACGGATAATGGTGCCAGAATCTCAAATATAAGTAAATAGTAAAACATTCATGAAGTGTTAATGAACCACTTATATAATATAAAGATATATTAATATTAAAGAACAACGGTGCAGTAATTTAACCTGATGGTGTACCAGACAGAGCGTACGCTGACCATTATCAATGAATAATTATTACAGCAGATGTCAGAACTTCTCTTTAAAGAGTATTAGATACATATTTTATGGCAATGCTACAGGAACGCTCCATGTTTTTGTCTAATCAACATCCCATCCCTTCGATCAATTCTTTAACTTTACACAGTTTTACATTATTTAATCTAGAGCAAGACAGATCATTTCCAATTTTCTTGTTTTTGGGTAAACGCTTGCAATTTTGTTTACTATTCTTCAGCTACATCTATCAAATAGAATATATAATTAATAATTATCATTATTAATTATATCATTTAAATAATAATGTAGCTACAGTTATTTTATACATCAGAATTCCGGGTGCTTTAACAAATCCTCAAATATTCGACTCACCCTCATCATTTATTTATGTTGCGATATATAACCTGGGGCTTTTATTACCCCAATAACTTCGTTACTGAGGGGGAGTAACTTATGTAGGTCGAACGGAATGTGGGTCAAAGTTTCAGCTCGAATAAGGCGGAAATTGTTACGATTCGAGTATGCTAAAATACTTTCTACGCGATTCCTCATGCGTTTTACTTCAAAAATAATATTTTGCAATCGATTATTCAATTTCTCATTCACCACTAATCATCTTCCCGTTTCAATCAAATCAGCGACCTCAAGAAAAGGCGTTCCGATCGTTTCTCATCCGTTCTCGCTTTATTATTCGTATTGTATACTTAATATTTCAATAGTATCAATACTATCGTGCTATAATCTATGCAGCATGTCGGTAATTAATGTTTATATCGTCCGTTGCAGACCGTAATCGATTTAAATACGGACTTCCTACGACGTCTAGTGCGTGTATCGCTGAGCTTGCGTCGGTCATAAACCGACTGTTGACACCGCGCTGTCAAAAACGATCAAAAACTGAATTGTCGCGACTGAGAGTAGTCAACGCCTACCTGTTGAGGTGTCCGATAAGAGGGATTCGCCTCCGAAAAGCTACGGCGATAATGAAAACAAAAGGACTCTGACTGGAAGGAGTATTAACGTGGTGTATACACATACAGTGCTGTTGAAAATTTTTCGTTATGTAGATTAATTGAAAGTAAGTTTTTTTGGTATACAGTAGAACAATGTGGGCGTTTTCCCTTCTCACAAATAATTGGTGGCATGTCAACTGCATAAATTGGTACCGGATTAAATTAATTTCACGGTAAGGTAATGCGTTTCAAATGCTAAAGGTTCTTTATGAAATGAAAGGGAGTTTGAGAATTTGCAAGTATTAATAAATATACATATATAAAAAAGACGCACTGTTTGCACAATTTAGCAGAGCTTTGAAAGAGAGTTGTTATTAATGGAGGTGAACGAAAAATAGCTTTAGTAAAATTAATTAACGAAAATAGGGAACCTGGTAAACTGGTAGGCAAATAATCTTGATGGTGTGACCTTAATTCTAGATCAAAGTAAACAAATATTTGGCATCAATGCAGCGTTAGTTTTTCATTGTATCTTTGTAAAATGATACACAGCCTTCGATGGGTTAAAAAAAATGCAAAACCTTGAGATTTGAATGTATAATAAAAACCTACCTTTCTAAACATCGCGAATAAGAATAAGACACAGAGAAAAATCCAGACAGTAAAATTTACAGTTCCCTGTTTGACGGAAATTGTGGTAACAATTTCTAGTATTGTACGAAATTTTACAATGACTCACCACAGTTTTGAAAAGAGCAATAAATTTGTTAGAAAGAATTGTAGAACAATCTTCTACAAAATATGGTGATATGCTTTTCAATATCTAACAACTAGTAAATATAATAAATTGCGCATGATGAAGTCAAAGTCCCGTGAAAGACCTTTTAAAGATTATTTGCTATTAAAAATGTTTCTTGATTATCTGAAACTGTATTATAGCACAGCTTTACACAGGTGTCTCACGATGAACTGCATTGATCGATATATGAAAGAGTATACATTGGTAAATTCTGAAAACTTCGCAGTATACTAAAGCCGACGTGCATTACTGAACTAAAATATTTTTAATAATCTGACTCATCCGGTTATACCGGAAGTGCCCGTCACCTTAGTCATTTTAAATATGGATGCATTCAATTGCCGTATGCAATAGAACAAGCAAAGATGATTTCAAGTTCGCTTGGGGCAAAACGGGGAGCTCCCAATTATGCCCCTATTTCCGCTATTTTGCTGTGAGAAAAAAAAACCGGTATTTTTTAAATAATATTTCTCTAGCGCAATGTACCATATGCACCAATAAATAGACAGATATGGTGTGACGAGTTTATGCGAAATGCTATAAGTAATTGTAGTAGCTAAAAAGAAAACGGATTCTCTAAGAGCGGCTATGCTATTCATTGTGCCCCAAACTATTCTTGAAACAAGAACAAGAAAATTTAAAAGAATACGGTGATATTCGAAAAGGTATTTCATGAAAATAGTTACATATGTTCAGCTAGGTAAAACTAAATAAGAATTTTTCTGGACTGATCGGTATAACTAATACAAAATTTACAACTGCACAGGAAACTCAACATTCGGACTATTTAAAATAAATGGAATTGCGGCTCTTTGGTCTAACAACTAAAGGTGTTAGACGTCTTGCTTACTACATAGCTGGGAAAAATCAAATCTTGCACCCAATTTGATCAAAAACTATGTTTAGCTGGCACGGACTGGCTTACAGGTTTTTAAAAAAGACATATAGATCTCTCTGCGTTTACCTGAAGCAATATCGACCACACAAGCTATGGGATTTAAAAATGAGGCCGCGCAAAATCTTTTACGCTTCTTGCAGAAGTAGTTGATAAACACAAATTGGTCCCAAGTAAGATCTTCAATGTAGATGAAATCGGAAAGACAACTGCTACAAAAAATGTGTCAAATAGTACAAAAAAGGTCGACGACAAGTAGGAAGCGTTACGTTTGCAGAAAGGGGTCAGCTCCTTTCGGCTGAAATATGTTTTTCTACAAATGGAAAGTACATGCCCTCAATGCTTATTTTCCTTCGGCAACGTTTGAAACCTAAGCTCCTGAATGGAGTCCCTTCTGGAACTTAAGCAGAATGGCACCTTAGTGGCTGGGTGCAGAGTGAAATTATTGTGAGATGGTTGAAAAGTTTGTGAAGTTCTCCATGGCAAGCAAAGCTCCCTATGACGAACTTTAGAAAATCGAAAAAGCGCAAACAGGGTCAAGATAGTTTTACATCCAAAACAGAAGATGAATCTGACGCGGAATGTCTACTGTCATCGTCTTTATTCGGAATCTAATGAAGGCTGGATTAGTTGTTCTGTATGTCAGAAATTATCTGATAATTCCTGTGCACATGTTGAAGAAAACGATATTGTGTTGGTTTATAACTGTAGATATTGTAAGAGTAAAGTTTAATGGTCCTCATATTGCCCCAAGGTAATCATCAGGTGAAAACTTTGGAAAAATTAGACTTTTCTTTTGAAAATAAATAAACTCCAACAAAATGCGGTTATACTTGTATATCTCTAGGGATAAACTGAATTTCTTTATTAATTAATTTCTATGGACATTATATGTTTTGAACTGATAAACGACTTTTTACCTTCGCATCCCCATTTTGCGCCCTGTTCCCCTATGTAATTTGGAAAATTGAAAATGTACAGAACTTTTGACCGAATAGGGTAGCATTCGAAACCGAATGAATTTTTCGAAACCATTATACAACGTGTCCGAAAATTACGGTTAAACTTTCGAATTGGAAAAGTGTCAAACCTCATTTTTTTAAATACAATTACCTATTTTTCTCTTTCGCATCAAACTGCCCTTAAAAAAATGCAAAAAAAGTCATACTCACTATGCATCTAAAATGGATACTATTTACGATAAGTAGTAAAACATGTTTATATGGTATATGAATGTAGCTTATGGGGTTTTTTTAAAATGTCATCCTGCTTTGGTATACCTAAGTTAGTCATGAATATTCAAGAAACAATCCAGCATTGATGAAGTATCACTTAGTTTTCAATTATAAATAATGCCGGTACGTTTAAATTATTAGTTAGTTTAGATTATTTAAATTTGTTTATTATTTATGGAGAATGCAATAAAATGATATCAAGAACATGTGATACCTTTGCCGCTCGGTATCCTCAAAAGCAGAAGCCGTCACTAAACACAGTTAAACGAATAATAGAAAATTTTAAAAACGTCAGATTGGTCAAAGTCGTGGCTATCCACGCCGCATCTTTTAATTTCCTCTTGGTTTGTCTATCTTCTTTAGATGAGATGGAAGCATTTTCCCAATCAATTCTATGATCTGTTCCCTAAGCGTGCTCTGCCAATTTTTCTGTTTCTCTTTCCTTCACTTTTTGTGTCCTTCTATTTTCATTTTGCATGGTCTGCTTGTTTCACCAACGTATGGGCACATTCACATGAAACACTGCTGTATACACAGTTTTTGGTTCGTTGGTTTATATTAATGCTGCAGATATCCGACAAAATTGAGATCCGGATATCCGGATCCAAAACTATCCGGATATCCGAATCCTTGGATACGGATCCGCTATCCGAAACCTCGGATCCGGATCCGTTATCCGATACCTCAGATCCGGATCCGCTATCCAAAGCCTCAGATCCGGATCCGCTATCCGAAACCTCGGATCCGGATCCACTTCTTGAATTCGGATATACTATTCGGTGCTGGGATCTAGATCCGATAACTATACATAAAACACACAAATTATTATCGAACAACAGAATGGTAATTACTAATTACTTTAATGGTAATTACTTTAATGATAATTACTAATTACCATTCAGTTGTTCGATAATAATTTGTGTGTTTTATGTATAGTTATCAGATCTAGATCCCAGCACCGAATAGTACATCCGAATTCAAGAAGAGGATCCGGATCCGAGATTTCGGATAGCGGATCCGGCTCTGAGGTTTCGGATAGCGGATCCGGATCTGAGGTATCGGATAGCGGATCCGGATCCGAGGTTTCGGATAGCGGATCCGGATAGCACTCAGATCCGGATATCCGGATCCGGATAACAGCTCTAGTTTATATTGTCCGGTTTCGTTCTAGTTAAGTATAACTTTGTTGTATTGGAGGTTCTTTTTTTTTCTGATAGGCCCTTTGTATATGTTCTTGCTTAAGACAGCATATCTTCCGAATCCGGTGATAGTTCGAATTTATGGATTTGCATCAGTTGAATCGGATCATATAATTTTTGCTCTGTCATGCAGACACCTTGCAACTCCATTTTTTATGTATGGTGGGTGATTTGATTGATAAAGTAGATTGGTTTTCTATACAAACTGATTTTCATGTTTCTCATTTTCAGAACTACACAGATAAAAATACGGAGTTGGATTTAACACCGTTTCAACACTTTTCCGGTGTTCCCTCGCGACCATCCGTTCAAGGAGCCTCCATTTAAGAGTTAAATATTTTACACCTCAACGGAAGAAACGTGGAGGCAATTTCCTCCAATAAGGAGGATGTTTCTCCTCTTACGAAGGTAAAACACACCGCTGGGGGGTTAATGGGAGCTACTGAAATCCATATCAGAGGTAACTACCTCCTTAATAGATGAGATTACCACCGCCAAGGAGAGATTCTAACTCCATTTGAGAGTACATTCCCTCCCTGACAGACGAAAATGCCTCCGTTACGGAAACTATTGTTCCATGACGGTGCTATTGAAATCCATATCGAAGGTAACCCCTTTTCCGAAATAGAAGAAATTACCTCTTTTAGCCAGCGTTTCTAATTCCATATCAGAATTAATTGATTTCATAGCGAAGTTACTGGAAACCAAAACGAAGTACCTTTTATACGATATCAACCATGTGTAAACATCATATAGATATTACATAGTCACAATTACCGATCACAATTTACATTGAGTAAGAAGTACAAAGATTATGAAACAAGCGTAGCGCCATCTTTACGACAAAATCTATAGTATCATATTTATGTAGCTAAACGAATTATCAGTATTATGATATTCCTACTATATAGATATAAAACTATACAGCATTCATTTCATTTCATCTCATTATTAATGCGGTTTCCAGTTATGTATAATAATCAAAGTAAGGTGACTGTTGCTAGCACCTAATCAAATAAACACAACACCTTTTGATATTCTGATACTTTATGCGTAAATATATATTATATTTCTTGTCTGCCATTTCGGCTCATACACGATGTGTATCTGTACATACAGAACTATACGTCTTATGGCTAAACAATAAAAGGAAGGGTTTCTGCTATTTGACGCCATTTTCAAGTGCTTTCCTCATACAACGTTTACGTATGCGTTCATCGACGAGCATTAACCAAACTCCACTTTGGACAAAAAAAAATCCCGAAAGGATTATTTTTCTCCTGTTCGGTGTAAAACTGATGGAAATAAATACGCAACTAAAACTATGTATTGTATTCAAAAAAATAACTCCGATAAAAACGGAATATTACATGAATCGGATACATTTAACAGCGTTTAGTAGTTGAAATAAGAATAACCCTGATATGGAGAGAATATAATATGCAATGAATACATTTAACTGCGTTTGGGAGTTAGATATACAAATATCCGTAGCGGAAATAATAAGAAGGATGTTTTCTCCGTGTTGAAGTTAAAATATCACGGAGGACATTGTGAGCCTCCGTTTCGGTAGGGATTTTGTCCGAAAGGGATAAAATGCCCACCGTTTTGTAGATATACAGCTCTTTTCTCTACATAAAGCCTTCCGAATCGGAGACTCTGTATTTCACTCCGCTATATTTTTACCTGTGTAGGATATCTAAGAAACATCCCGTTGGATCATTCGAGACGTTAATTTTTTTTGCATTGAGAGTATGGTACGATGCGTTTTTTATTATAATAACGCAATTTGGTTATAAGAAGGTTAAAACAATTCATTCGGTGGATACTTCACAATTCACGTCTTCTTCAAGTTTGTTTTCGGATTCAAAATAGTGCAATCCGTTTTCTACAAAATCATCATCACATCCGCTAAGTAGTATTATAAGCCTACTTCTTTTTCTAAAAGAATTTCTTGCTCCGTTCTTACCGCTTCTGATATAAGTTCCAAACAGACAACTAAAAGTAACAAAGAAATTTGGCAACTGAGATTGCAACAACTAGACTATCAGTAATATTTTATTTTATCTAAGATATTTTTTATGCACATATTTTCCGTCGTTATCATTCTGGTGTAGTTATTAGTAAATATCCGCTCAAAATCTCACCAAACAAACATACCAACGCTTTCGCATTTTCCTAATCACTACTGTAACAAATTATTTACACAAAAGCGTACGTTATACGCTCTGTGAAGGCACTTTTTAATTTTAAATACAGTTAGAATTCAGCGCCGCACACAAAACTACACTGTAAAAAAATACAGGCACACGTCGAGTTATGTCAGTAGCGCATTCCATAACTTGAATTCTACGTTTAGTCGAAAAATTGTTTAATTGTAACTTCCTAGGAAACTGCAATATTTATTATTATTATTATTATTAGGTATATATAAATATTTTATTAATTCATTAATATACCCGGTATCCCAAGATGCATGGTCTATTAGAAGTATATGGAGAACCAAACCTCAGAAAAAAAAAAAATTAATTCAAATTGTGTATGCGCATAAAAAACACGTACCTTTCATCTTTTTTCGTGGTGAATCTGCTAGCTCTTCACTGCCTGTGTTAATTTTGCCGTAGTTTTTTTTTGCGGAAACACTGGTACATCAGAAGGAAGAGATCTAATTGACGCTCTCGAATTCAAGTACTCATTCATCAGTGAAACAGCTAAATTGTGCATTTTTCGGTGTTTTGATGTGTCAGAATTTACTTGGGAGTACACAATTTGTACATTGATTCCTGCATCATGGCATAAAATATTACAAGTGTCACCATCTGCTTATAACACGTGATACGGAGTAAGCAGGACACATCTTATCAACCGTACCAACTCCTCCTTTTGTGGAGTCATATTCCATAATGATTACAGGTTTTGCTGTAGTTTCGTCCATTGTTCCCTCGTCATGCATGGTGGAGAGTTTGTTTTTCTTAGTTGCTTGAGACACCAAAGTTTTGTCTTTCTAGAAACCAAAGATACAGGACCCAACAGCTTTACTTTTCTGAGGGAGTACATCCTTTGAAATCTCTCTTTTATTTTTGCGCAATGTTCCCAAAAGCATAGTTCGTTTCTCCAAAAGATATTCCGCAAGAGGTACGTTTGTGTACCAGTTGTCTGTTGCCACATTTCTGCTGTTGTTTATAATCGGTTGAATTAATGTCTTCATAGTTTCAGCGGGTGCATTATCTCTCTCATTGGGCCCTGGTGGCTGCTTGCCTACGTAACAGGTTTCTAGTGTAAAATGACGCCGTATCGCCATGGCAAACATTTTTATTCAATATTTCGCCGATTTGCTTGGAATATACTGCACCCGAGAACATCGACCTCTAAAGAGCATTTCCTCCATTGTGACAAATTATAACATATTTTGCAGTTTTCTACAAATGCATCGAACAAAGAACGTATGGCCTCTAACTTTTCTCTTTTCCTCTAGGTCAGATCGAGTGCCGAATCTCAAACACCGCAATGCAAATAAAAAAACGTTGATAGCTCATCACAGTCCGCAAAATGTTCATTCCTATTCCATCAGCTGCCCATAATTCAATCAGATTTGCGTGGTGACCTTGTGTTGTGCTAATTACAACAGGGCGAGTGACGGAAGATTAAAATTTATATAAATATTACATAGGAATTCTACGATCCAACGTTTGAAAAATACATCAGCATGATCATCAGCTAATAAAGTAAATTTACCCGTAAAATCATAAGCAACTTTCTTATCAACAATTTTACATATATAATTCTACCAGAAAACTTTTTACAGTGTATACATATTTATTTACACTCACAACTAACAACAATAGCGGACAGCATTGACAGCGATAATATGTAGGTAAAACCGTTTTAAAATCGGCCACCGTAAAATTCGATAATTTCGTCATACCAAAGAAATGATTTCACTTCACCTTCTCGGATATCTTTCGCTTTGAGTCGACGCACGTAAGCATTCCTACCTTCTTCCAGAGCGTACTATCGCATTGTTAGTCGTTAGATTATTCAATTCTTTTTCTTTTTTTCGGTAGTCCGTTTTTCTTTCTCTACTTCGTAGGCACTAATGTCGATTTTCGTTCTACAGAGAAGGTTGACTAGCGCTGGACGCAGCACGCTCCATTTATCGCAAGCAATGCGATTTTTCAACGCTAGTAGTCAGTTGTTGTATGTCTTTTTTTCTGTTGCCGCGTTACTTTATTTCGTTTTGCTCGAGAATTTTTTTTTTTCATTTTTCTAATTAGCTCGTGCTTACGGCCTTGTTGACTGTTACACCGTTAGGAGCTCGCTAATAATAATCTAGAGAGGCTTCTGTCACCGTTTCCACTGAAATGTGGTTGTTTGAGTTTTTTTATTAGTTCCGCGGTGATAGTCATTTGTCGTTCGCTTTTTTCTTTATCATTTGCAGTTTCATTTCCCCGATGTACATAGTATATAGTATAAATTTCTTAACGCATTTACTTCAGACAGAAATACGTACAGGATCGGCAGAATTTAGCACGAAAACTACTAAAGATAGGAAAGTTAGATTTTCCGTATGTATATATCAATTTTTCATTGACAAGAATATCAAATTATTAATACCTACAACTACATATTACTTCTAACTAGACATCCCTACGAAACTAACAAATGTATTTCCACATTCTCTTACGTTTCTCAACGCCTATAGTTAAAAAAAGAATATATATCCTACCTAAACTTCGCTGAACGGTAAACTGTGACGAATTAATCCGTGAACTTCGAGTTCCGACTGCCACCTAAGCTAATTGATCGCAGTCTATTGTGGCGAGCCGAAATTGAACATTTGACGAGCTACCGGTCTTCACCGGCAACATTATTCGGAGCAAATGAAGCAAAACCGTAACAGTTCTCTCTGAAGAGTTAGTTCGTTTAGAAGAATCGTGAACGAAGAGTTATTCAACGTTGTAAAGAATTTACGTTTGAATATTTAAGATTTTATTCATTTTTTTTAAAAGCTAGTACGGTTTTTATCAATGTTTTAATGTTTTATTTCATCCACTCACAATCAATGTACATAGCCAACCAAAGAAATAATACTATATAAAAAATACAATGCAACACTAATAAAATGCAATCTTAATTGATTAATAACATGTGAATGAAAATCTCAAGGATATGTTTGGTTAGAGTGCATGAACTCTTACCATTCTTCCACATATCCTTGTATAAATAAAAAAAAATATGTAATCAAGTTTTTGTGCCTATAATAACTTAACTAATATTCTGGGATGAACACGATCTCCATAACTAAACAATTGAACCATATGTGTATACGAAATTATACAAAATTAAACAAAATTAAACAAAACTTGATCCAAGTAATTGTGTACCAAATATTGTATCCAAATCCTGCTGAACACGATACATAGCATCTATGTAGGATTCTTTACGGAAGGAGTAGTATAATTGCGTATCGTCAGCATACATGTGAACCTTACAATGCTTTACTTGTTCCAATAGGGTACAAATATACACTGAAAAAAGCAGCGGCCCTAAGACCGACCCCTGCGGCACCCCAGACATCAACGCAGAGTTGGTAGATAATTGATTGTTCATCTTCACCACCTGAGATCTACCACGCAAAAAACTGCTTAACAAGTTTATTGCACTATTGGAAAGACCGATATAACGAAAAGTAGATAAAAGCAGTTCATGATCAACTGTGTCAAAGGCCTTAGTAAAGTCCAACAGGATCAAAACGGATGCATACCCCTTGTCAGACGCAGCAATCAAGTCATCAGTGACCTTCAGCAAGGCTGTTGCACAACTGTGACCGGATCGAAATCCAGATTGGTGAGTCGGCAAAATATTGTACCTATTCACGTGCTCAATTAATTGTTGATTTACAGTTCTATGTTACAGAAATAAGTTCTAGTTTTATCTAAAGCCAATCTAAATCATAGAAACAGGTATTTTGCAACATGTGGTTTACTGTACAATTGCAGATTAGTATACTAATGTCATACTCAAATTATACTAAAAAAATATAATTAACACTATTTTTTTGTAGCTTATTGTGGTGGTAGACGGAGTGTTAGTTGTTAATGTAACAACGCACAATCGTAAAATAAACTACATATTTGTTCTGTATGTGTTATTACATTGTAGTCAGAGTTGGGCAAAAAATTAATCAAACAAACTAACCCGTAAAGAACTGATAAAGAACTATTAGATATCTTTATTAGTGATGTATTTATTACTTTGCGTGTGTCTAATCGTTACTTTCGTTGTTTGTATTCGTTACTTTGAATTCGATACTTTCGAAAACAAATGTAAACTATTCCAGCACCCAGAATTTATTTATATTCTTGCATGTTAGCATAAACTGTCAATTCAACGGTTAGGTTTAATATTTTTTTTTTTGCGGATGAAAATATTTTTTTAATAATAATAATAATAATATAATTTTATAAGTTATAATTTTGATACAAAAAATATATTATAATTCAACTTCCTTGCTTTAGCAAAACATTAATTAAATGATACTCATAAATTCAAATTTAATGAAACAAGCTTTTTCAATAAATGTGGCACATTAAAAACAATAAAAATTCAGTTAAGGATAAAAGTGACATAAGTAACCTAAGTCAGATATATAATAACATAGGAAAATGTAGATCCTAAAAAGGATAAATGAAAAATTTAATCGTCGTACACTTTGGGAGAATATAGAAGATAAGGTCGATTTTGGAATAGTTAGTTAATTTTTTGTTACAAATGTTTTATACATAACGCAGTATTTACGCCAACACAATCCACTACATATACATGATAGTAATAATAGCAATAATAATAATTATCATCATAACAGCTCGCTAAAACGAAATAACAGATAAATTAAATAGTGCTTTCCTGGAATTAATGACAAAAAAAAGAAGTAAACTTAACATACAGAAATAAACAGCAGAAGTCCATTTAATTTGTATCTGAATTGCTGCTATCCAACAACAATTGTAAGTGAGATGAAGTGATAATTAAAAGTCAGTAATACATAAACATAATAGAAAAATCAATAATTTTTAAATTTTACAATTTTTTAAATTTTAGCAAACATCTTTAATTTTGGCAAAGAATATATAAATGACTTTTCGCATTACTATATACACACAATATTTGTAACTAAATTCAGCTGTAAAATTGCTGCCAACTGAACTAAAAGGAAAACATAAACAAAGTAAAAGCTGGTGCTGTCGGACAACAATTTTAAGAGAGATGAAGTGATAAATATAATTAAGTAATGTACTTCAGTAATATACATACATAACAGAACATTTAACAAGATTTGATATAGCTCCACCAAGCAAAGAAATTGCTTATCGGTGGATAAAACAGACAGAAATAGTCGAAGTGTGCAACAACATAGAGGTTAAGTGCGAAGGAAATAATAACAAACACAGTTTTAATCGTTAGTTTGTAATAAATATAAGCGCAAGCTTCTTTTTAGCACAGATACCGAAGTTAAGGATCGTAACTCCACTGGTGAGTTGTTATATTGGTAATAAGGCTAGTTAGAACAAAGTAATTAAATTTTTCTTTTAAAACGTTTCGTCTTTTTCAATTAAACCATATAATTTAACACAAGTAAACTTTGCTTATAGAAAAAAAACAACAGTCATTAATTAATTAATTATGAATGATTTTCAAATACTTATATCTAAATATTTTTTTCAGCTACCACATCCGAAAATGCAACCCTACTACACACATTCGAAGATAGAAAGGGCCACTTTATTGAATTGAACTATGAATTGAACGGCCAACTCATCACTAGAGTGACTACAATAAGTAGATATCGAATAGAGGTACCAACTTGTCACTTCCGTTACTTCGTTGTCCGGTTTGTACCGGTTGTCAAAATAGCTGTCAAACAATCTGTCATTCAAGTATATGAGTCATCTGTATTCTCAACACTACAAATGCAAATAAATTCGTTTTAGTAAGTGGTAATCATGTGGTAGCTGTAAAATGTTTGTACGCTGGAAAGTGTTATATCGAATTCGTGTTGTTGCTCGCAATCTCCAAACTCTTTTAAGAAAACGCATATACATATATGACAAAACGTCATTTTCCAGCCTTATATTATTTATGAATAAGTGATCTATAGATAATTTCGTTATTTAAATAATCAACTTGAACAATTTTATTCCAATGGTGCCCCAACTCTGATTATAGTGATGCAGAATAACATTATCAGTTAAACATATAAATGCGATTGCTAATTTTACTATATATTTCCTCAATTTCGTGATGTTTTTTCTTGTATAAGTACAAAACTACTACAAATAGTGTCCAGTAAATACCCTCCTCAAATCTGCAAATGATCATTATTGTGGGGAAGTTTTTCATGGGATTTTCGCACAACTGTTTAGTGAAGTTAAACGTACGATCTGGGGTGCCAATTTATGTACGCCCAAGGAATTTCTCGCGCAGCACTATAAGTGTTTCGCGAGTTAGCTGGAAATAAACATTTTCCAGATCCACATTGTCCAAAGAAAGTCAATTGGCATTCTACAGCAGCGATCAGCATTGACTGTATTCACGCGCCACCTTCATCATTCTCGAAAAAGTAAGATCAGATGACTCCGCCATTCCAAAAACACACCGTGGGGATAAAGAGGTTTCACGACTATTATTCTTGGATTTTCGAAACACCAGAAGCGGCAGTTCTGTCTTCATGCAGAATATGATAAAGGTTGGTGTGGAAAATCCTTAATTGTAGTGGATTTTCTGCGATAGTTTTAGCGAACACCAGCAATATTTTGGGACGATCTGACGGTACGAGTTCGAACTGGCCATTTTACATGAATAACTTGGCCATTTTGCTTAAATTTTGCGATTAGCTTTACAATAGCTTCTCAAGTAGGTGATTCATAACGACCAAACGACATCAACAGCTCTGTCAACTGCTCCCGCGAAATTTTTACCGTGTCTATAACGAATTTGCACTACTTCTATACGTTGTTGTGCAATTTTCTTAAATCGTATACTGTTTACTGACAAGTACTGTCAAAGATTTCAGGGTTGCTATTTAACAGATCAAAATGGAACTTCTTAATCAAAAACCCTTTTTATCAAATTGCTATTTTAAGTATGTGTGCACTGCGAAAATGACGTTGTTAACAAAATATTGACGAGCTACCCAAGATTATAATTAATCTAACAAGAAAAACGCAGTGAAGGCAACTATATTATTTTGTTACTTCTATTGTGTTAAGTTGACAAACCTAATAAATGCAAATAACAAAATTGGTAAGTACAGGTATGTTTTAAAAGGCGCTGGTGCATACAATATCTATGAATGGTTTATTTGCGTAAAAGCACGAGCATTACCGTATATTTATACAAAAAGAAAATTTGCAAAGAAAGATTTAAAAATTAACCCATTACTTTCCAAATGAAGCATTTTTCGATAAAGCAAAGATTTATTTATTTATGTTTCCAACATCCAGTTGGCAATGACGCAATTAGCTACACACTACCAAGAAAACCGGTTCGAATTTCACGAAATCCCCAATCCATTAATCCGTCGTACGTACGTACGTTAAGTTAGGTATGGAAACGCTTTTACAAGTTTTGAACGACATGTGCGATGTCCAAAACGCGTACAAGTTTTAAGTTTATTGACTCAACGTTCGACTGGTCGGCTTTTGAGTCGATGAATATACAACAACCTGCACTTCATACCGACAACTGATTCCTTTTGCGCTTTAAATATTAGACTTTAGAAGGCACTATAGGAAGTTAAATTACGGTTTATTAAGTAATTACAGCGATTAGAGACGGCAATATGGCCTACGTAATGATCGAGCAAAAGAATAGTCGGGCTTGTTCGACTATGAGCTAGTTAGAGGTGTTCGATTAGTGAAATTAGCATAAATATGATGGATAATGTAGAAATCTTTTTATTTGTTCTTTTCTTTGGTTATTTGATGGGTGCGTTGTATTAATAGAAGCAGTGATGTTGTACTTTTTACTGTTAGACACATGTATGATTAGACATTCTATCAACGGTTATATAGCAAATATAATTTATAGAATATTAAATCGTCATTCTATACATAGGAATTAAAATCTTTCTAAGTGATTTCGGGTGATTTTTATATAAAAAAAATAATCATACAGAATGAATACGCCAGTAATGAATTGTTTTACCTTGCCGTGAATTATGTTTTAGTACTTTTAAGCTAGTAGGCTTTAGGAAATCGCTAGTTGAAAGTTTTCGTGCTTGACGAAACCCTTCAGCTTAAAAAATTTTGGGTTTGCAATAGTTTGGAACTTACTTTCTTTCTAAAATATTTTCAAGTTGCTTACACTTCTGCTGTCATAAACTTTGTTATTTTAAATAAATAACTACCTGTATATAAATACATTTTGGAATTCAGCATAAAATTCTATGACCATTTTAACTAGGATTTCCTAAAAATGTTAACTCTATATGTTTTAATTTTTTGGTGTAGAATTAAATTGTTCATCAATTTACCGCAACTTCCTTAACAAAAACTTGCAAAAAATACCCCAATATTAAAATCCGGTCCAAATAATGTGGTACCCAATTACCGCCCTATTGCCATTTTGAATACATTCTCCAAAATCATAGACAAACTAGTCGCATTACGACTCATCAACTTCTTAGAAAAATACACTACTCTGAATAACATTCAATTCGGATTTAGAGGAGGCAGATCAACAGGTTTGGCTATTGTAAACTTTTTAAATATGTTACATGACAAATTAGACAGCGGTCAGATTTGCGTTGGATGTTAGTTAGATCTTAGTAAGGCATTTGACGTGATAGATTATAGTATTCTTTAAAAAAATGGAATATTATGGTTTTATGGGGTTGGCTCACGACTGGTTTGCTAGCTACTTGGACAACAGCTTACACTATGTCGAAATAGAACATTCGAAGTCATGTACCTTAACAATTAAACGGGGTGTTCCACAGGGGAGTGTATTGGGCCCTATTTTGTACATTTTTTACGTGATGGCGTGTCACTCACTGACACAGTATGTTTGCGGACGACACGACGTTTCTAGTTTCATTTAGGAATCCTGCCCGAATTTGTAATGAAGCCACCAATAAATTAAATGGTGTAAGTGATTACTTTAAACAAAATAATCTGCACTCGAATGCTAAAGAGACAGTGTTTATGGAGTTTAAAGCATCTAGTGTGGCGAGGAATTATTCACATTATCTAAAGGTGGATGGCGTTAGCCTAAAATGGGTTAAGTTTTTAGGCCTCGTGATTGATTCAAAGTATGACTGGAGTGAGCATATTGACCTGCTTAGTGGGAACTTAGCAAAAATGTTTAATTTACAGAAGCGAGGTTTAGGAATTATGAGGAGTCTTAGTAAAACATCGAGTTGTAGGGAGGTATTTCCGCGAGGTGGAGTCCTGACTTTGCAGGGTTACTACAAAAGAAATAGACACTTTCAATGTTTTATTAATCCAAAACTAATAACGTTATTATGAATTCGTTTAAACTATTTTATAAAGTGATTCTTAAAGTTTACTTTGGGAACTCATAGGTGCTCAATATCGGCTCCTCCTGTCATACGGCCCACATCAAGGCGATAGTCTAGTTCATTCCAAACCCGGTGTAACATATCTGCATCGACACTTTCCACAGCTCTCGTGATGCGTTGTTTTAACTCGTCTAAATCATTAGGAAGCGGAGGGACGTAAACCAGGCCTTTCACAAATCCCCATAGAAAAAAATCGCACGGTGTAAGATCGGGGCTCCTTGGTGGCTACCGTACGAGAACGCGGTTGTCAGTTATTGCACGGCCTATCCAGCGCTGTGGACGTGTTTCGTCCAGATAATTTCTAACGACACGGTGCCAGTGAGGAAGTGCTCCATCCAGTTGGAAGATAAAGTTCCCCAGTCCTCATGCAGTTGAGGCATCAACCAATTGATCAACATTTGATGATATGTAGCTCCCGTTACACACTTACTTCAAAAAAGAAAGGACCATACACCTTTGTGCGAGATACAGCACAGAACACATTCTCTTTTGGAGAATCAAGCAAATGCTCCACCAACACTTTCGGAGGTTCAGTCCACCATATTCGCACGTTGTGTTTATTCACCTTGCCACTTATGTGGAAGGTTGACTCGTCACTGAAAATTATCCGCTCGCAAAACTCATCTTCATTACGTTGCAGCATCTCATTGCAGAAATCTTGACGTTTAAAGCTTGTCATCCTCGCGTAGATGCTGTACCAACTGCAATCTGTAAGGCGTCAGTTTTAGTTGTTTAGGTAAAATTGTCCACACAGTTGGTTGCGAAATTTGTAGTTCCAAACTTGCACGTGTTGTTGACTTTTGTGGACTTCGTTGGTAAACAGCACGAATACGTTTCACTGTTTCCCGGACTTTTGCCTTTACATAAACACCCTGCCGTTTCAAATTTATTGTAGCAATCGTAGATCGACTGTCTAGTAGGTGGTGGTTTTCCAAAACGTGTTCGAAAATGTCGTTGGACAACAGTTACGGAGTTCGTTTTGGCGAATCCAAGCACGCAATATGCTTTCTCAGTAGAGTTTGCAGCCATCGTAGCTATTATGCTTGCGTAGTACTACCAATTGTACTATCAAAACTTCTACAGTTCCTCAACCTGACAGCGTAAAATGCATGTCGATATCACAAATAACTTTTCTTTTATACAATACCAAAGGTGTCTATTTCTTTTGTTGTAACGCTGCATATCAATTACTTTTATACATAAATAACAACCTTTGCCATGTCCCGAAATTAAATCAATATCATTCCTATAGTACCCGCAATTATCATGTTTTGGAGGTACCACGGTATGTCTTGTTTTAGTGTTTGAATTTATTACATCAGGTCTAAACATCATAAAGAACTAACAAATCATCTTGATTTACCTTCTTTTATTCCTTACTTAGTAGATGTAGATACCATTGACAATTCTTTCGAAGCGGAACTATTAATAACCAATCAAAACAAGGGTGCTATTCTAGTCATTTCCACCACGATTAGATGTCGCTACGATCGTTTACGAAAACAAGTAAGGAAAACGAAACAAAAGCCATCCACAGCACCACCGCGATATTTTCGGTAAGCAACAAAAGACGACAGTCGCCGCGTATCGTAACATCGGCGTCTATTCATTTGTCACGACGTCACTGACTAGACTTCCTGCAACATCCACCCCCACCACCCACCACCACGGGATAGAAGGATGAGTTTGAAGCAAGGGGAAGAAATAAGGCGACAGGACCGAGTCGTAGGGGTTTTCCGTAGGATAGATTGCGCCCCCTCCCCCTTGGAGTTTAACTATCTGTGACATCATCTACTCTACTGCCTGAGCTAATGTGCATTTAGATTATATTTGTCTTCGGTCGGTATCGCTTTGCTCCCTCTGGCGGGGGAATTCGGTTTCTCTATTTGCCCCGGTCGCTTCCTTCAAGGGTATTTCTGCAAATGATCCAGTGCTATGCGGCGTTGGGAAAGTCTGGTCGTGACGGCACGGTAAGTCTTTAGCGGTGCCAAAAAAATCGGAGGAAAATTGATGGTTTTTTTTTTTTCTATCATGGGAAATGTTTGGGAGTAATCTGTCACCGGTGGAATGATGGGTGCTAACGTTCAAGTTTAGGTTGAAACTGAAATGCCAATCAGTTTTTAAAATTAACGAAATTTAAGTTAGTGTCGCTTGCGCTGCTTGTGTGATGTGTGGGCGCACAAATCGTTTTAGTGCAAGATTTATCCAATGAATTTTCTCCTCAATCCAAAACTAAAATTCCTTTATCTTGTAAATGAAACTTTATTTTTTGTCTCAAAGTTTTTGAAATAAGAATATTTTGAGAACGTTTGGTAATAAACGCACTTACCAACTGATGTGCCATATTTCCCAAAATTTCGGCCCGGATTATTTTGCAAACACTCCTCTTATTGTGTTTGAAAATTGTATATGAATTTATTCCAGTTAAAGGGTCTAGCCGAATAAGCATGGTGAACTGGCCCCCAGAACGGCTTTTTGAAAAAGTTATGCATGGGCACTGACAAGTCATAAGAAGGTAATATAGGGGTATTATACGCCCCGACTACCCAGTGACCTTGAAATAATCAGAAAAATGTGCCCCAAACAGGCCTATTTTTAACTTTTTTTTACTAGAAAACTATTCTCTTTAGAAAAACGGCGCTGCCGCCATCTGTTAGATATTAAACCGTAGTACATTAAATATTTCTTTGAAAAAATTTCATTCATAAAATCCAAAAAAGAATTATTTTGAAATATTTAAAATTATGCATTTTATGGTTCCTTCAGAGTGACAATCACCAAAAAAATACAAAATATTACTAATTATATATACTACAACTCCTATAAGTTTGATTAAAAAAAATGGGTGCAACATATCAAAAAAAAAAAAAATTCGAGTTATGACCATCTCTATGTTTATCATACATATCTGCTGTTGTTAATCTTTTGTGCCTATAATATCATGAGTCAAGTGATAATCATAAAAAAAATATTAATAGTTATTTGCGTTCCGAGTAGAGATAAATATATTTTTTTATTCGAGGTGGCAGTTCGTGGCCCGAAGCGGAGCTGTGGACCACAAGCCACCGAGAATAAAAAAATATATTTATCTCTACTCGGAACGCAAATAACTATTAATATTTTTTTTATGATTATCACTTGACTCATGATATTATAGGCACAAAAGATTAACAACAGCAGATATGTATGATAAACATAGAGATGGTCATAACTCGAATTTTTTTTTTTTTTAATATGTTGCACCCATTATTTTTTAATCAAACTTATAGGAGTTGTAGTATATATAATTAGTAATATTTTGTATTTTTTTGGTGATTGTCACTCTGAAGGAACCATAAAATGCATAATTTTAAATATTTCAAAATAATTCTTTTTTTGGATTTTATGAATGAAATTTTTTCAAAAAAATATATAATGTACTACGGTTTAATATCTAACAGATGGCGGCAGCGCCGTTTTTCTAAAAAAAAGTTAAAAAGAGGCCTGTTTGGGGCACATTTTTCTGATTATTTCAAGGTCAGTGGGAAGTCAAGGCATAAAATACCCCTATATTACCTTCTTATGACTTGTTAGTGCCCATGCATAACTTTTTTCAAAAATCCGTTCTGGGGGTCAGTTCACTATGCTTATTCGGCTAGGCTCTTTAAAAATTCTTAGAACAAAGTCATTGGCCATTGATTTGTTCTTCGCCCTGAATTATAATTTGAACAAAGTTGGACATTTCAGTCTACATCCCCCCTCCCCCACTTAATGGAGTTATAGAAGGAAATAATTTCTTAATTTCTGGCTTGTTCTGATTTCCACTACAAGCGTCGATCATCCTAACTTTCGTAAACTCAAAGAAGGAGCTATTGTTGGTTCTTTGTTTATTTAGCTGGAAAGCTAGAGGAATTTCTGGCTTAATTTTGCGTAAAGTGCGAACGATACTGAAATTATTTGCAAGAATAGAATAAGCCAATGGTATACCGGTATACCAATCATCTGTGGTGACATTCCTTCCTGTGACTTTGGTAGGCTCAACCAGACGCTGAACAATATCACTACTGCTGTTTACAGTTGTAAGGAAAAGTGCCTCTAATTGTCTGCCAACGTATACTTCAAATTTTAATAAATAGAAGGTTCTAGCATCAAGTAAAGCAAATACTTTGACGTCATAACGGCTAGGTTTATTAGGTAAGTATTGGCAGAAGGGACAACATCCTCGGAAGCCAGCCTTTTGGTGGATTGTAGGTTGTTTGTGTTCATAGTATCTATTCCATGGCTAGTTTCTCGATATCTTATAAGGTGTAGTGTGAAGGTTTTATTGATTGTAAACGTGACGTAGATTCTTTGTGCCAATTTATTAAACATAGATATGTCAATTTAACAGTTTATTATTAAAGTACAATTCCAAAAGTCGATTGTGACACGATTTAACAAAAAATGGGACAAAGCTAGTCGGGTTAGAGAAAGATTTTTTCGGGTACATAGACAATGGCTTGAGCGCACATTTCAGTTTGGTAATGAGGGGGAAGTGGAACCTGCACGAAATTTACACAAAGCGCGCAGAGGACGCCCAGTAAAATCATTCGACGAATATAGCGTGAGAGCAAAGCGTTATAAAGTCCAAAACATGTGTGACAAGTAACACAAACATGGTCTGCTGTAACACTAGAACACAAAACAATGGCAGATAGTACAAAGAAAAAGATCCAAGACGAGTTTAAGAAGAAAATGGGGATTAAAGTAGATTTTTGGACTACATATTTTCCGACTTAAACCAAAATATATTTTTGCAAAGAGTAGACACCGCTAAATAAACTTCAAACTCAAAAGTTAATTAAAAATCATATTCTCGTATTACTCTATATCAATTAGGTACAATCTTAGTAAGTGCTGTATGTGAAATTCTGGTTTCTTATATTGTTTTTCTTTTTACTGTAGAATCTGTGTTTTAATTATTATGTTATATAGCGGCTAAAGCTTTGTACATATATATTCAATTATTTTCACTAATTTCATTGTATTAGAAATTAGTTCAGTTGTGTATTATTAAAAAATATCTAACCATTTGTTTGTTTATAATAATGTTAAAACATTTTTAATCATGGCAAACGGTTATAATAATTTTTCCGAATATTTTCTCATTTTCTGAATATTTCCCCGTTTTGTATTATTATCATTGCTATTATTACTGTTAATATTATTATACATATTGCTGTGGTCTGGCACCCGGGTTTTTGTAGGTTTCAGTTTTTTCTTGTTCATTCCGTTAAGCGTTTATCAATGTTACGTGAAATTTCAAATTGTTTTATTTTTCAAATAAGATTTAATTAATGTTTTGGATTGTTTAATTTGTTTATATTAATTTCATTCTGTTGTACATTTTGCTTTCACTGGTATTGTATATAATATTTTTATGTTTTGCGAGTTCGTCTGTTTGCGGACAGATCTTGGTGCGTTGCATCGCACGCATCGGAGATTTTTATACATATACGATTGTTTAACCGTGTAAGGTCAGTTCCTTGATCGATACGAAAGTAAGTAGATATATAAAGTTGTATTTCATTGCTGACATTTTGTGGTTATTGATTTCAAGTTTTGATTTCACGTTTCTGATTTTATTTCGTTCATCACGGAACTCATTTAATAATAATTGATATTGTATTTTTGTGTACACAATTTAGATATAAGATCTGTTATTATTTTAACGTGCAGAAAGATATTTTAAGTTTAAAGAGTTAATTTTTTTGTTCGTTGTTAATTTTTCTATAACAAAAATCCCAAAAGAAAGGTGAAAAAATCCCTTACCACAAAATTAGATAACAAATCTAAATACGTATTTCGGCAACTAAGTTGCCATCTTCAGTAGAAACAAGTCACACTTTAGTGTTATTCCACTAGTGATTTGGTGAAGAGCATATCTTCCAAGGTTTACCTTAGCCGAAAACACTATGTTTAACACTGCTCTTCACTTGTTAAATTTTTCTGATTTGTAATTATTTATTAATCACCTCGGGTTGGGTGAATAAAAGCATTGTGCTTGCTTTTATTTTTCATTTATACAGGGTGTCCCTGAAATAAGAGTACAACGTATTAAAAATGGGAAGCCCTAATTTTATTACACCTTTTATCTAAATTAATTTTTCCAAAATTCCCACGCATACGTGAGGAAAAAAATGGCAAAGATATTTATTAAATATCCGTCACGCCACTGGTATTTGAGACACTACACTTCTAACCAACGAAGGTAGGGCAGGCAACACGCGACGTATAACTACGCTCTGAGTCTCAGTCTGTCTGGATCCTTACGCATGAACACATCGGATATGGCTTTTACCACACGCGAGTTGTTCGATATGATTTATGTCTACGGCGAAGTAGGAGGAAGTTGTCGAAGAACTCTACGTATCTACCGGCAGCGATACCCCAATCGTAGAACCCCGTCTTACACGTGTATAAAGGATACCGTGTTTAGATTAAGAGAAACTGGTCGATTGCTACCAAATTACGAAGGTCGCGGACGTGAAAGACCACGTCGAATTTTACGAGCCGAAGAAGAATTGCTGGATATTGTGAACAGAAATGCAGGTGTAAGTACACGTGATGCTGCAGGGCAAGTGGGGGTGTCACGCAGACAGCTGTCATTGATCAGATTACGCACAAGTGAATAGAGTTATTCATTAATAGATTCCACATTTTACTTTCAATATCTTCTTTGAAATTTGCTTTAAATTTCGCGTACGTAATAATATTGGAGTCGTTGACTCGTATCAGCTGCATACAATGATTATCTGTATATCACAGCTGTATTTACAAATGACCTTAAGATATAGTATAAACACAGATAGTGGATCCATGGGCGGCACATTCGTGACGTTTCAATGAGTTTTTAATTGTATATTCGATATTGCAATTGGCGTACGAATTTTTGGATACTTATTCAGTATAATTTGGGTTTCCCATTTTTAATATTTTGTACTCTTATTTCAGAGACATCCTGTATAAATTACTTGAATTTTCCACGTTTATTTTAGTTGTTTTAATATTGAGGCCACGAGGATTGAATTGAGAAAGAAAAAATTATTATCTTCCTGAACTTTTTGTTTTCTGTCGGTTTGTAAAAGGATTTTGAATTGTCCTTTTGTAATTTAAAGTCAAATGCAGTTTTGATTTAGACCAGGACCTTTTTGTCCAAGGTTTTTTTTCTGCAAAGTTTGTAATTAATTACTTTTTTTCTTTTTTTTTTTAAATAATAAAATTATTGAATTTTTATGTCATTCAAAATACTGTTCTTTTATTTTTGATTTAACCTTTTAAATTTTTGGAGTATTAAAGAAAGGCAGATTTCTTTCACCCACATTTTACTGTTCATGATAATAACCCTGAGTTTAATTGTTCTTTTGCGCTTTGTAAAAATTTTGATTATTTGAGCTAGCTAATTTAACTTTTTCATTTTTTTTAATTTTCATTTGGCATTTTTGTTGGTACTTTCAGTACACAGCAATATGTATAATATATGTTATATTTAACTGAAATAGTTGAAAAAAAAAAAACATTAATGAATAGCAAACGGCAATACCTAACATTATTTGAATAATTTATGTATTTCCCCAAAAGCGGGTTTCTGGACTATTGTGCGACGTGAACGCTTGAGGATTAAGAAACACAATTGACATGTACTAGCGATTTTCATAAAATTGTCAAACAACCCAATTATAAATTCTGTTTCAAACTTTATCACCACACTGTACAACCCTCAAATGCTATATATTCCGCAAAATCACACATCCACTATCCAATAATTTACAACAATGACGTAGCGTATCAAATTATTTCGACACCGTATTAATTCGACATATTCCGACCGGAATATTCGGTCATTTCTATACCGACTCTTCGATTCTCAAGAGGTACTTTCGTGGCGCTAATGATGATTACCTCACGAGAGGGTCACTTCGCTGCATTGGGATCGCGAGTTTCCGAGACTGAATCTCAGATGGTCCAACGATTATCATTATCATCTCTCTACGTATATATACTGACGCATCTCTTTCTCTCGCTGCCTTCATACACTTCACCGTTTCACCAATTCACTCTGTTAATCATTCCAGTAGCGCCTAATAGACTACTTTACTACATGGCCACATCCGAGACGTAACATACGCATACATACGATGTATGTATGCGCAAGCTGTCGTAGAACTTAGATGATGGCTCTGAGAGGTTGTCCTCTTGCTTCTGTCTATTAGAGTCTATAGTAGAGTAGACCATTTCCTGGAATTGACGTTCGTTTTGTTTCAAACTGTTAAACCGGGCTCGTGTGTACATGCAATTTTGTTTTCCATTTTTTCCTGGTGCTGATGCCTTCAAGTACATACTATCTTCTTTTTATTTTTTGAATGTACGGCGTTCGTTCATCTTATGTCGTAATAGTTAGTTTCTTATATCGCGTTCTTCTTTTGTTTTTGTCGCGGTTGTCGCTTGTTTTTTGTTTCGGATCATTATCCGATTCTTTTGTCGTGTCATTGCATTCCGCGGCGTATTGCGTAAATGCCCCGTCATTATACTGTGCTCATGTAATACGCGCACTTGGAGTCTGTTCGTGCTACTGTTGGTCTCTCGATTCTAAAGTTTTCTGTTATTTTTTTTTTTATAGGCACAAATAATTTCACTTGTTTTTCTATTCGATAAAAACGTAATTGTAAGCGATTTCATTCACGTTTATTGAAATGTTATACTTTCAAGGAATATTTAATCTAATGCGCTATTTTACAAATTAGAAACTTTAAAGCGTTGACGTCTTTTATCAGTGTGATTTGGAATTTATTCTTAAATAATTGAATAATTTAATTGATTCTGCCGCCTTACTATAGGACAGGTTCCCAAAATCGTTTAGAAGTTGTAAATATTGTTAATTCGAAACGTTTTATAATATATTGCTACGAAACTTGTAGATAATTCTTTATAATTATTATAAAATTTTTAAACGAACTCAACACCGTTTTTATTCTCCTTTCATACACTCAGCGTCATCTATTATATTCTCTATATTCTCATTAACTCCAAAGATATGCTACAACCCATATGCTAGATGGCATTAACAGTACACAGTTACACTAAATTTACCCCACCAGAGATTTGGGTACACCGCAAACCAATACCACAGTATATACCTTATGCAGTAGTTTCACTCCCGCAAATTGGTGGTTCCAAGTTGCAACTCGCGCACGGAACCGCGCATGTAGGGACTCAGGCCAACTTTGAACAGGCCCGGATTGGCCTAATATTGGGGAACGGATTAACGGCTTGTTTACAAACAAAGATACAACCTATAAAACCACCTGGATGGGACACATGCGCCACATTTTGTATTCTGTCGTTAGCATAGCTTTGTGTCTCTAGCAGAGTATTTGCAAGTGTTCCATAATTAAAATTAACCGCCGTACTAAATTTAGTTATACGTGAGTTTAATATTTTCGTAGTAGAATTTTTTCTAGCATGTGGTATATAGATATCGTACTATCTTTAATCTTAATTTAATAATAATTGTTGTAGGTTAATATATCTGCCTTTCATATTTACAGGTGTTGTTTTGTGTATGTTTATTCATAGATTAAAGTTTACTTGATAGTTTTAATTTAGTGTGCATAGATAACTTATACAAATCAACATGAAGTGCTGGGTTCTCAACTGTAATAGGAGGTCTGCAGTAAGCAATGTTGTAGACGTTTTTGATTGAACTTTTTGCTTTTTATGACGCTTATTTACTGTGATTATATTCACCCTATGATAAGTATAAAAATACAAATTTTACAAACCTAAAAATTGTTACAGCTGTGATAAATGGATTGCAGCTCTTGGTGAAGATGTCCTAAAACCAAATGCAAAAGTGTGCGAGATACATTTTACAGAATTCGATTTTAAAACAGGGCTTAGAAATAGATTGGAAAACGATGCGATCAGTAATGGATAGATGTATTCTGTAAACCTTACAAAAAATAATTATGGAGAATTGCAAGAAAACCCAAGAGGTAAGTTAAACAATAATAATTATACTGTTTGTATAGCTTTTTCTTTCAATTGCTTACAGCTGCTGCATCTGTGCGGACATCTCGCACATTATTTGTCAATAGTCCAGGGAAGATCAGGTTAGGAAAAGAAGGACAGTATTAAAAAGGAAACTTACACCTTTCGAAAGTAGAGGGGCTTTTGTGGAGAGAAAAGAGCAAAGTATGTCGGAAGAACAGTT
Source organism: Cetonia aurata (assembly GCA_949128085.1). Classification (NCBI taxonomy): domain Eukaryota; kingdom Metazoa; phylum Arthropoda; class Insecta; order Coleoptera; family Scarabaeidae; genus Cetonia; species Cetonia aurata. The sequence goes on along the minus strand of OX421889.1, from coordinate 26,411,141 downwards.
TCTCCAGTTTTGTCAGACCCATTTTAATGAAGGTACTGTAAATTTGATCAAAGCGCAATTGCAATTATGCAAGCGATGGGAGCATGGCTATAGGTACTCCAATGTATTTAAACAATTTGCTTTAAATATTTTTTTTTAGGTCCAAAAGTATATCGTTTTTTATATAAAACTTTTAACCTACCATCGAAATCAACATTGTGCAGAATAACGAGCAAATGGGATTTTGCTCCAGGAATAAACGACTTTGCTTTTGGAGTTATATCTGCTAAAGTAAGTGTTATGAATGAGGAAGCAAAAGATTGTGTTTTATGTAATGATGAAATGTCATTGAAGACTTTGCTTTATTTTCATTGGTCGAAGGATGAAATAATAGAAAACGTATAAACCAGCAAATAATGTAGTAGCATAGTTTAATGTCCAGGGGAATTCATTTCAACTAAAAGCAACCTGTATAATTTTATTTTTATTTTATAAGATAGTTATTATTGTTATTTTAAGTTTTTTTTATTCATAGAGATGTATACCTTTTTTCTTGTTCATATAGATTATGTGATTTGTTATTCTCTTTTGCTATTTGTTAAGTAGTTTCTGTGTATTACATCGTGGAACTTTTATAATAAATAAACCTGCATGTGACTACTGTTACCTTATGTAGGCACCTAGGAAGAGAACAGGACATACTGTTTTTTCAGGAGCAACAAACATATTCATCAATTTATATCTATATATATTTTAACATTAGTTCCTTTATACATAAGTAAGTTATATTCCAGTAAATTGTACACTTTTGGTTTAAATAGATCACCATTAGTGAAGTAATAAATATTTTATTTATATATGATTTGTTTCCTTTCCATAACATGCATTAACAATCAATAATAATTTAATGATCGTTGGTTACTAACTGTTTCACAGAAGTATCAAAATATTGACATGGATACCTTTTGAAATTGCAATGGTATTATATATTGTAAATCATATCAGTACCAATTCTTTGTACTGAAATTAAGATGCTAGTAAAATCTTTGTTAGTTCATTCTTACTTTATTTACCCAAGATTTAACTGAGTACTAATTTCCGTTAAAATGTAAAATTAAAAGCAAACACTAATTAGATAAGATCTTCTATAATTAAGAATTACACTTTTGAGGACATCAACTATTATGCAGATAAATCCCTTATAATAAAGGCCTTTTCAATTACATTTACTACAAACATAGTCTGCCTGAAGCACTATAACTATTTCTTGTTCATTATAAAAACACTTGTTAATTATTTAATTATTTACTTAATGATTTTATTTTAAATGTAGAATAGAAAGTAATTATTAATGAAGCGATTACCAGCATTATATGTAGGTAAATATTAATAAACACATTTACAAATCCCATATAATATTTATTAACTGATGAATACAATAATAATCTTGTATTTTCCTCAATAAATTTTTCTAATTTGCCAATGTAAACTATTATACCACTGTTTGCATTTTAATTCAATTTAATAATTTCCTTTTTATTTTTTCCAATATTGGGTTAATCCGGTTCTGTCGGGGCCGGGCGATATGCCCTGAACCTACTATGCGCGGTTCAGTGCGCGAGGTAAAATTTAGAACATCGAGATCAAAGGTGCCGACACGAAGTGAAACTACTGCTTAGGTATATACTGTGCCAATACTATTATTTTCAGTCGACCTCGGGACGTGATGGGGTCATGTCACACCACTGAGCCACCGATTATTATATTTATATAGCTGATATACACTTAAATATATTTATTGTAACTGTACTAGTTATTCGTTAGTGATGTTCTTATACTACACTGAATAAAAGAGACGTTATTTAAGTATAATTTATTTATTTCGAGTTAAATAAATCTGATGAACAAAGAAATGAATCTTCTAAATATTCCTTTTCATTTTCTCTATAAGGAAATTGTGTTAAAACAATATTTTGTTTTGAACTCATCAATGCATTTTTCTGTGGGTATGGACGGGATATCAATTTGGTAAGATGAGGAGTTTTTTAACTAAAACAAAGGATATTTATTCATATCTATTGTTATAGTAGTGACATTTCTATGTGCTAAAGTGCCACTTTAATAAACGATTTTGAATTAAGTAAAGTAGCACATTATCAGTCAAAATGCGAAAAACATAATTAAATCCAAATTCTAACTTAATTTAATACACAATAATTTCAAATAATGGATTTTAATTTGTAAAGTTTTTAAATTAACATTTTCTTTTAATGTCAAAAAAAATCAATGAATATGTTTGCATTTTCCTTGTTTGTTGTATACTGAATTCTGTGTTTGAATATGTTAATTTTTATTTGTGATATGTTTTTATATCACAGTTGTAATAGTCGTTTGTAATTTGGAACTTGGTTTCCTTTGAATTAAACGGATAAAATATTAATTACCAGATTTTTAAATTACTCAATTGAAATATTTTAAGCGGGTCTCACTTCAGTTATAACACAATGTAGTGTTTTTTGTTATTTATTGAACTAATATTTGCTTGAAAAACTTAATGACTTAGTGCAAAAAAAATTATATATACGCTCTATTGAACAGCTGATTTCTCAAGTTCAAGGTTAATTTATCTTGTGATGTTATGAATCTAGATTTAAGCATGAGACCACTTAACTTTTAACCCTCAGGGGTGCGGTTCTACGTACCTTGAAATTATTAGAGATGTTGTATTAAAATAAAAGAATTGATCACAATCTTTACAGATTTATTACAAGAACTAATAGCAAACTACAAATAACGGTAATCTCAAAATATATTTAAATAAATTATCTTAGGTTTTTTTTCTTTCTTTTTTGAATCGGGGCCCCTTGTTATAAAAACTTAACTATCAATTAAACTTTTAATTGTATGGCCTATTATTACAGATATATTTATATCAATACATATACGAATGAATATTACTTTTATCGAATTTATTATTTCGGTACAAGAAATGACGGACTAAACAAAAGGAAAAGAAACTTGCGTTCTCCGATGTCCCGATGCGGTTCTTAGTACGTAGGCGATCCTTCCCACCAGCTCGGGTGCAGACTTTGCGGGGATTTACTGGAGACGATAACTGCGCAGTTTTCGAACGGTTTTGCCTCGGTTCCACTGCCCACTGAGAATTCACTATTTGCCCAACTTCACGCGGGCAATTTCTACCTCCCGGTGCCCGATTTATTGTATATTTCGGCACAATTGCTACCGCTATTTTACACTATGAATTCGGGTTGGGCGTTGGCCATAACGTCCCGAATACTTCCTGCGCTTACCGCCTTCGCCGGTTGTCCCTCTCCTTTTTCCGGGGCTCGTGGTATTTTTTTGTGGTCGGATACGTCACACTCCCACCAAATTGTTTAAAATTTGCGATTGGCCCAAACGATCACGCTGGCCGTGACGTTGTTTGTCTTATTTCCGCGTTCTAGTCACTCACTGTTTGACTCAGGGGCAAAACAACAAAGAAAAAAAATAGCGATGCTAAACTCTTAATAACTAAATTGTTTCTTTTTCGACTATCACCAATTCTTTTATAGTAAAACACTTTTATAGGTAACGAGGCGTAGTAATAGTTATATTTTAATTTTAAATAAACGTTAATTAACCTCTAATAATTTAATTATTAAGCCAAAAATAAAAATGGAGTGTTTTCCATTACACTGGGTTTGTTTTGGTTCTTTCCTCGGACGGTTCTATTACCGTCCAAAGCAGTGGACCTATATCAATCGTGATATTGTCGTATAGTGCGAAATCGTTTACTACCTGGGCGGGCGTTTACTTTGAACTGTAATAGAACCGTCCAAAGTGAGAACGAAAACAAACCTACAGTATAGGGCTGGCAGATGAAGCTCTCTGCAGACTCTACCATGAGGAGGAAGAAATCCCAGTTCATGTACTGATCCACTGTAATGGCCTGGCGAAGACAAGATTTTTAGTACTGGGTGTAGTGAATACCACTAACTAATATCAACATAAAAGAGCCGCTCTCAAAGACGATAGGTTTAGTTACGAAGGCAATGTTAGAGAACGCTATCTAGAACAAAATGGATCACAATAGATCACAAAAAATCGCGGTGAAATAGATTAGTATAGCCATGAATCTAATGTGCCAAATAAGGCGTTTACGATATATGAAAATGTTATTAATCAGATGCTCAGAATTACCGACAATGCAGACAGATATTTGTTAGTAACTGAGTACTGCTGTAACTGAGGATGCCGTACTGAAGAGAATGTTCGCTTTCTCATCAAAGCTCACTGTCGGCAACGACTCTAATACAAGTTTCTTGGTGCGTACGCTAGATATGTACTGACAAAACCCTTGACAACTATAGTCAATTTATGCATCAGAACACCTACTTTTCCAGGATTATGGAAGCGGGAAAGAGTGATTCCTGTCTATAAGAAGGGTGCCAAGTAAATAATTACCCTCGTATTTCACTTATTTCTAACTTCGCCGAAGTCTTGGAGCATTTCGTCTACGAAGCAACCTTGCGCAACATTCACCAACAGCTTTCCCCAAGTCAGCACAGATTCTTGCCCGGGAGGTCTGCAGTGACCAATCTCGTCACTATTACGTAATTTCTAACGGACCAGCTTGATAGGCATAAGCAAGTGGACATGATATATACTGACCTATCTAGTACTTTCGACACAATTAATCACCGGTTGCTGCTGCGTAGATTAACTTCATTTGGAACGAGTCCTGCTTTCAGTCGCTTACTATCATCGTATTTGGCTGATAGAACCAATTGTGTACTTCAATGGCTTTAGGTCTGAAGAATTTGCTTTAGTTTCGGGAGTTCCTCAGGGATCCAACCTTGGGTCCCCTACTTTTTGTTGCTTATATTAATGATCTCCTTAATACTCTTCACTGCTTAGTTTTAGCTTATGCAGGTGATATTTGATTTTTTGATATTTTATTTGATAGTCCAAGACGAGTTGTGATTAATTTCAAATTTTTGACCTTTTATTGTGTATCGTTGGGTAAATATACACTATTATTATTAATATTATTAGTACAATAAATAAAAAAAAAACCGATATGGGTGGGTCGATACGATATACGTAAACTTTTATTAGTTGAGGGTCGTACCATTTGACTATCAGGTAAGGTTTCTATCAACGATTCCGATCACGTGGATACTACCAATATCTACCTCCTATCGCAATTTTTTTGGATAGCTCTAAATTCTCAAACATTTTCATTTGCCGGTAATAAGAACCCCTCTTTTTTCCAAATAGAATTCTGATAGATACGATACTTTTTAAAAGCGCTTCACAGATCAAAATTATAGGCAAATTTAATTCTATTTGTATTAAGATTATACAGTTGTGTTACTAATATGGATTTTAGAAATAAGAGAAGGAAACCCTTAATAAATAAAATTGCTTCGTGACCACCTATGTTGAAAGCAAATACATGCAGGAATTGCTTCACAGGAAACGTAACTACAAATTTAGTCGTATAATCACGGTATGTACGTTAAAAATAAAAGACGAACGCAATCTAGTCTAGCGAGTAGGTACCCAGTTTTACTGTGCGCCTTTTTAAAAGCATGTTATTTAATGTGAAACTCATCAAAACCCCACTGTCATGTAAGTATATATACACCTAATTGATGTTGAAATGTGAATGCAAGATGAGTCTTTAAGATTACTTCACTTCTTGTTTTTATTTATTGCTATTCCAGTGAAAATTGTTTTGTAAATACATCTAGTTATTTCATTATAGATATGTTTTTAAACACACTTATTGCGGTAGATACCTGACTTATCCAATACATAACCTCACAAAGTTCTATTCACGTAAAAATTGAAAATCACTATTCGATTTCACTGACCACCTGCGATGTACCGATGATTCTACGAAAGGAAGTTCGCGTTCACGGGTAAAACGGAATTTTTTCGTAGAAAACCACGCTATATTAGAAGCAACAGGAGACGGTTTACAATAGGAATTCTTATGATAATACTTGACGAAAATTCCGCATACAAGATTCCTATTAAATCGCTCTGAAAAGATGACGAAGCCTGTTAGCGGATAGCTCGGTCTCTCTTCCGATCCGAAATTACATTCGAAACGTTCAAATAGCACACGATCAGTTTAAAGCGTAATATAATAAATATAAAAAAAAAAAAAAACCGCAGCGGCATTACGAAAAAATGAGATTAATAGAGCTAACGGTAAAAATAAAATTACAAATCCTATTCTGACGGATTAATTCTTTTTTTTCATCCATTCCGACAAATATTTCATTCAGAAAACGATCCTTTAACAGGACAGATTCCGTATAGATACAAAAAGTATACAATACTAACTACACGAAATAATAATAAAAAAAAGAGAAAAAGATAAATATGGTGAATAGCATTAGGAACTTGTTTAGATGCCGACCTAGTTTTTTTTTACAGTGCAGTGAATTCAGAATATCGGGAAGCTACAGATGTTCATATAATACACATATAACAACGTCAAAATATAAAATAAAACTAACAATAAAAGACACAAACTAACCTTGAATGCATAGAAAACCTTGGCTTTAAAATATAACCTTCAAACTTCATTAACAACGTACGATATTAGTCTTATTATGCACCCATTGCTCCATCTATGAGGAACTAGTTAAAACATCTATGTTCGATACTTAATTCAAACAATCTTTACGGGTACATTTAATAATAATCCTTATTAGCGTTTTTGTATTAATTATTATTACAAATTCGACAAATATAAATTTTAGTTGTAGATTAAATAAAAAAAAAAATGACATGTATTTATGTTATGCGATTAACATTCTTCAACGTTGAATGGGAGTTTTATATTTCCATTAGTGTCGTAGTAAATTTTCAGTTAGATATCGCTGCGTTATTACCACATAGTTCTCTCTCCGCATGTCTAGCACATTATGATATATTGCCTGGGCGGTTTGATGTAGTGCCTCATTTTCCGGATATATTTAACCAATAGCTGTGCTAAACGCGACAGTATTTTATTTATTGGTCTATTTGAAATGTTGTGAAAAGTGAGATGGAATTAGTGATTGACTTTTTTTTAGATATATAGAGGTTATGACTGCCTTATGTTTGAATTGCAAATTGGTAGGAATAATCTTCAATGCGTTGGCCGAGTAAATAAATAGTGAAAAATTCTTTTGAAAATAATTTCTTAGCCTTTGCTTAAGCTACAATGTTGTATGTTTATTATATATTTGCTGAGTTTCAGCTCCAAAAAGTCATAGTTCCCCAGAAAAAAAAAATTAAATTATTATTTTATGTAGTTCTAACGTTTCTAAAATAAACAGTATGATAAAAATATTTTTTCAGGCATTCTTTAAGTGGTCTTCAACCTTTTTCTCACTGCGGACCGGCAAAAACAAAAAATTATGTTACGGACCGGCAGACTACCAAGAGTGAAATAAACACTAAGGTAAATAATATTTTTATTTATTGATTGAACAGATCCTCAAAATTTATATAAAATTATTTAGTGAGACTTCCGTTGTTGCTTGTTTGTTTACCAATCATTTACACGTGGTTGCAGTTTTATTTCGGAGAGACGAAGAGCTGCGCTAACAACCATTCGATTTCTCTGCTTAGTTTTTATTATTGACATGGTAGAAAAAGTCTTCTCGCACAAATAAGATGTCGAAAAAACAATCAATAATTTGATCGATTTGTCGCTCAAAGTTGCACTGAGAGAAATAGATAGTACTCTTTAACATAAATATAGTATACTTTAATATATTTTATAGCTCCTATAGGGACAATCATATTTTATATTACCGGTGACAATATCTGTATAGTAAATATCTGTGAATACTTTTTATTAACTCGTATGGTAAAGTGTACTATATTTGTATTATTAATTTGAGCATACATGTTAGTAAATGTGAAAAAAATGTCTAGTAGCGCTGACTATATTTGATAATAACTGTTAACAATGAAAACTATAATAAATATAGTTTAATAATTTTTAATTATAATTAATTAATATAATTTGATTAGCCGGTGACAGCCGGGCGAATTGCCGTTGTATCGGGCAGGATTGCGGGAATCAGACCGGCCCGTGTACTGTAGAGTACTACCGGTATTGAAGCGCCTCGTAATTCTCGTCTGTGGGCGATTGTCCACAGTACCTTTTACACGACGTTAACCATGTATAAGCATCATATAGATATTACGCAGGCACATTTACCGATCACAATTTACATTGAGTACGAATTTCAAAGATTATGAAACAAGCGTAGCGCCATCTTTACGACAAAAGCTGTAGTATCACATATTTATGTAGCTAAACCAATTATGAGTATTATGATATTCCTACTATATAGATATAAAACTATACAGCATTCATTTCATTCCATCTCATTATTAATGCCGTTTTCAATATTCAAAGTAAGGTGATTGTTGCAAGCACCTAACCTAACCTAAATAAACACAACACAGTAAATTTGCTACACCTGTTATTATAACTGTCTTCACTACATTATATGCAATTTATTATATTCACTTGTTGTAAAATATTGTAAAACATTTCACTATATTTTGTAGAAGATTGTCACACAATATTTTTAAACAATTTTATTGCTTTTTTTGTAACCGTGATATAGGAAAATGCAACACCGTTGTTCTAAAATTTTGCACAATAGTAGGAATTCTTACTACAATTTCCGTCAAACAGTGAAGTGTAAATATTACAACATGGATTTTTCTCTGTGCAGACACAAACATGCACCGACACGAATACGTACACCTGTATCACACGTACATAACACGTGTGAGTGGCAATACAGCTTATTGGTCGATTTCTTCGGTAAAGATCGACAATGAATAGAGCAAGGGGTGGGAAGAGCGTTACGAACATTTATGTTAGAAATTGAATATGCATCGAATACCTGGTAACATCCAGATTTTACCTCTTACTATAAGCATGGTAACATCTGGTTATTTTACTCTTAATACCCCACATATTGTCGTTTTGACAATAATTATGTTACTAATTAACATAAAGAGATTTACTATCTCATTTCTACAATCCATTTTTCTCAGTGTGGGTATTCCTTTTGCAGTGATATCCAAAATTGTGGCAATGGCGTCGTTTTATGTCTTGAAACAAGAGTGACATCAGTGGATAGTTCTATAAGTTTTTCTTTATCACGAAAATCAAGTGCACATGACTGGACATCTTCTAGGAAAGGATTATAAATCCAAAGGTTTACCTTAAGAGGATCCTCACTTTCAGGGAAATAGTTACTAAAGTTTTCAGCTAATGCCCCTAAATGTTCACTTACTAATTTGAATATTATTTTCTGGTTGATATCAGCTACAATTAAAAAATCGCTAAAAATTCGGAACATGTCAATATCTTTCTTATGTACTCGACTGTTCCAAACATTCACCTTCTTTTTGAAGGCATCCGTTTTATTTCTCACAGTAAAAATATTTGTACAACATTTTTCCCTGAAGTGAAATGTTATGTTCATTAAGAAGGCTAAAGATATATGCAAACTTAGCCATCCATTCTTCATTTAACAAAGATTCTAGTAAATTAGATTTCTGGTCGCGTAAAAACTGCGTTACCTCTTCCCTTAATTCGAAAAGGAGCGCAAGAACTCTTCCTCTTGATAACCACCTCACTTCTGCATGAAGAAGAAGATGTTGATGGTGTGAGTCCATGCTCTCAGTATTGTGAACAACCTGAAATTTGTAGCTCGACTATGAATTTCATTTACGATCTTCACCACATCATTCATCACTGTGTTCGGTTCAAGAGAAAGTCTCTTTGCAGCTATTTGCTCTCCATGAATTATGCAGTGAGTTGACAACTTCCTTTATTCTAGCGACTACTCTCGAGCGATATCATATTCGCAGCACCATCCGCACAAACGCCCACACATTTCCGCCAGTCTAACCCTTGTGCTTGAACATACATATCAAGAGCACTAAATACCTCAGAACTAGTTGTTCGTCAAGGCAACAAAGAAGTTCTTTCCTGAAATATTCTTCTTCACTATACCTAACAAAGCAAAGAAGTTTAGCGTGGTTGCCCACATCAGTAGACCTCGTCAAGCTGAATCGCGAAATATTTTGATTTCTTTGTCCCTTCTACAACAATGGTGGTATCCGACATGGGTATAGCCTCTAGTTTTTTAATGGATTCATGTCCCAAAATTTCTTGTACAATATCTAAGATGCAAGGCTTTACTAATTCCTCACCGATCGTAAATGATTTTTTAGCTATACGTAGAGCAACTGAGTACGACGCACGAAGTAATGACTTATCATAAGTCACCATAGTCTTTATTGCACATTTTTGTGTCTCCATTTGCCCATATAATCTTTTAAAAAAATCTATAGGTTTATCAATAAAATCTTTATGCTTTGAATTCAAATGACGAGTAAGTTTCGAAGTTTCATAGCATCATTTGACAACATTTCGAAACGCACTACACACAAAGGAAGCGGCGATAGTTCACTGCCTGGTAGACATAATTTGGACACAATTTCGTTACTTTTATAATAATAATAATAATAATAATAATAATAATAATAATAAGCTTTATTGTCATTTACCATAAGGTATAGACATTGTCATTGAAGAGGTACATAACAAATGCAAAAATATCCAAGTACAACAAGTATACACAACATATTACTACTACACTCTTAGCTCAAGAAGAAAAAAAATATATCGCATATCTGTTTATCGCAAGCAACGTACGTTAAACAGATATGACTTGTCGGAAGTGAGAAGAGCCTTTAAAACAAAATACAAATATGTATATGTACGTATACATATACATATATGCAAATTATAAAACAATACAATCCATTAAAACCATACTTAATGATACACAGCTAGGCTGACCCGAGTATAAAATGGAAAATTACAAAAACAAAAAAAATATATTGTTTTACATTATTTTTTAAAGAAATCGTCTACATTATAACAAGTTTTCATGAGTAGCATTGCCCTTAATTTCCTTTTGAATTTATACATATTGGCTAGTTTAAAATCATTCGGTAACGTGTTATAGAATCTGCAACCGTTATAGAAAACATTCCTCTGATACAGAGTAGTTGTGTGCCTATCTGAGCGTAAAAGAGATTTTGTTCTTGTATCGTGGACATGGTTATTTTCGTTTTTACTAAATGTACTGTAGTTTCTATGAACGAAACAGCACACACTGTAAATATAGGTATCAAAGACCGTCATTATTCCAAGTTGTTTAAACGACTCTCTACACGAGTCTCTTGCTTTTAGTTTGTTTATCAAGCGGATGGCATATTTTTGAAGAACAAAAATCCTCTGGACATGTGAGCTTGATCCCCATAATGCAATTCCGTAACGCATACGTGAGTGAAAGCAAGAATGATAAACTGTTATTAGGATGTCCAGGTTACAAACATCTCTAAGTGTACGCAAAGCAAAACATTGTTTCCTCAGATTGACCGCGAGACCATGAATATGTGTTTCCCAAGTCAAACATGAATCCAACGTTACACCAAGCAGCTTAACTGTTGTGTCTAATTTGATATTATTATGTACATGAGTTACTAAGTTTAAATTTGATCTTAAACTTTTGAAATGTACCGCCACCGTCTTGCTCTCGTTTAATTTTAAAAAGTTTTTGGTTGACCACAATAATATTTGATTATACACACATACAGCAAGGTTTACCACATCTGTTAAAGAATTTGTTTTTAACAAGAAGTTTGTGTCGTCTGCATAACATATAACTTTTAAATTGGGTATGTTTGATTTTTCTAAAAATTGAAATAAATCATTTGTATATATAATGTATAAAAGTGGACCTAAGATAGAGCCTTGCGGGACTCCTGCAGTAATCTGCATGCTTTCGCTGACATGTTCACCTCGCAGTTTCACACATTGAAATCTATCTTTGATATAACTCTTTAATAAGTTTAAAGCTTTCCCACGAACCCCATAGCGTTGGAGTTTCTCTAGTAATAGGTCATGATTTACACTATCAAAAGCACCAGAATAATCGACAAACAGACCCAAAACATTTAATTTTTTATCTATTCCATTTACTATCCCCGAAACAAACTCAAAAAGTGCTGTGTCTACTCCCTTGGAGTGGACAAAGCCATGTTGGCAATGGGAAAATAATTTATTGCAGTTGAAAAAATCTACAAGCTGCTCATACACAGCTAATTCAAATAATTTTGCAAAAGTAGATAGCAAACTAATAGGTCTATAGTTTTCAAGTAATGCTGGATTATCTTTTTTATATATCGGTTGAACAATGGCCAGTTTAAGATCCGATGGATACAATCCATTTTCAAACATAAGGTTGATTAAAAGGGTTAAAGGCAATAATAATGATTCACTTACAGATTTGACAAGGTTATTTGAAACGTCATCATATCCACTTGAGTATGAGGAGTTGAGTTTATTTATTAGCCGTAGAGTATCATTTTCTGTGATAGGATGGAAAAATAAAGATACACTATTCGGAAGAACATTCTCATATAAGAAATCACTATCCATGTCACCTTTTGTCTGATTGCATTCAACGAAATATTTATTAAATTTTGAAGCAAGATGACATTCTTCTATACCAAAGTGTTTAAAAAATTCTGTGGAATTTGACTCATTAAATCTACCCAACTCCCGATTAACTATATTCCACATAGTTTTAGTTCTGTTTGCAGACAGTAGCACTTTATTATTATTATATTGCTTTACAGATTGATTCAATAAATTATTGTAATGATTTTCTAAACTTCGTTTTGCATATTTGAGTTCAGGATGGATAGCTGACAAGTCCCTAGCTAAGCGCAAGTTATTTTTGGCTTCAACTAACTCAGGAGTCATCGTGATATTACGTTTTTTTGACCTAGTGGTAATACGCTTACGCGGGAAGCACATCTCAAAATAATGAAGGAAATATGACATAAAAGTTTTATAACAATTGTTCATATTTCTGGAATCGCATAATATATAAGGCCAATCAACTCGGGCTGGGGTCTCACCCCACGCGGCTGTACGTTAAAGGTTACATATTGTCCCAAATGGTCAGATATGTGAAGGTCAATGACGCCCATCCCACAGACCTCAACGCGCTCACTGATAAAAATATTATCTATAACGGTTGCAGAAAGACTCGTGACCCGCGTAGGTTCACTAATAATGTGTTTAAAACCATAACATGAAGTTAAGTCTAACAATTTATTTAATTTAGCATTTTTTTCGGAGAAATTAATATTGAAGTCACCTGCCAGAAAATTCGAAAATTACTGAAATTATTAAAAACATAATCTAGTAAGGAGTTAATAAGATCCAAAAACAAGTCATAGTTTCCTGTAGGTGGTCTATACATAGAGAAGACAATACTGTTAATATCCCTAATATGAACTCCACAACATTCTAATACTCCTTCTACAGAGAAGTTACGGTCAATTGCTACATAATCTGAAAAACACGAGGATCTAATGTAAATTGCTGAACCACCATGTTTGTAGTTAACCCTACAGAAGTAAGAAACTAACTGAAATCCGTCTAGAGTTGTATTTACTATCTGATCTGTATAGAAATACTTTGTTTTATTGTATCATGATACGTGGCTGAGTTAGTCTTTGAGACAATGGTTTGTAATTTAATTCATAGTTTCACGGACCAGCAGAAGATTTTCACGGACCGGCACCGGTTCGCGGACCACCGGTTGAAGAACACTGGTTTAGAGAGTCTGCCGTAGATGCTAGGCAATGGTGTCCATTAAGGATTTCCTCCTACCAAAAAAAAAAAAAAAAAAAAAAAAAAAGACTAGATCGGACACTGAGACTGATCTCTGTATTGTACAGTGGTTGAACGAATACTAGGATAAACCTGCGATTCACCTATAATGGAATGATCAGCAATTGAGCGTTCTATTGGTCTCTGAGCTTTAGATGTACCATGATAACTTCTTACCCGTTAAAAAACTACGCTAATTTAATGCAACTAAAGAAGAATTGGCTTCTTGCAATATAAAGATAAAATAGATAAAATAAATACTAAATGTATATGTTACAGTCAAAGTATGAATTCAGTGAATGTATACACTGACTAGTCAATGTATACATTCACTAAAATAATCAGTCAAAGTATACATAACGGACTCTATGAATGCTTTAACTAGTGAATGTATACATTAACTGACTACGCTTAGTTAAAGTATCTATGCAGTTGAGGGTTGAGCGAGCGCACATCGCATTGTGAACGGAAGCAGTTTAGCTACCAAAATCAAGGCCAAACGGTTTGTACAATATTATATATGGTAGTGGAAAAGGTACGTCCGAAGTATAATTGACTTGTACAAGTGGTCGAATACGTGCCTCTGTTTGTTTTGCGGTTATTTCGACCCAAAATGTTTTGAGGTTAGGTTGTGATTCCGTTTGTGTTTTTTTGTTTTGACGGCGACGTGTACACCAGCGACACTTTCTAATTGTACGACCTACAGCATAAAATTGAGCCTAAATGTGTAGCATGGGTAATAGACGACTTATGCATTCACTGGCGTCTTCGAAATATATAAACACAGATGTGCGGTATCTGTTTTTTTTTTTTGTAGTAAATCTACTTTAAATATAAGGAAGAATGCAGTAAGCAAACATAGAAAAACATTGAACTTATAAAATAGCGAGAAATAAATACATCAAAGGCGCATACTTATGCCTGCCGACTTACCTCGGTTAGCACAATTCGAAGTTTCTCAATTACTTACCATAAATATAATATTGTATACGAACAGATGTTTTGTTTTCTTTACACATTCCTAGAGCTTTACTATATATGTTTGTGTTTTTTAATCCAATTAATTCAAAATAATTGTTTTCATATCTATTTTTAATTCGGGGCGGCTCCGTTTTTCGATATTAACATAATGAATAATTAATATATGTATGTATATATACATATATATAAAGTAATCATTAATTATTTATTTAAACCTGCATTTTATATTTATACCTATCACTGCTGTTCGATTTAGGACTAATTCAAAATTTGTATTTCCTTTCAAAAATATTGTGAGACTTTTGAAGTAAAATCTTTGGAACTAGGGAATTTATAAACGAAAAATGAAATATTATTTTATCTTATTATTGTAATATTAATAAAAACATACCTTTACTATAACCAACAACAAATATTTCTGACAAGTATAGATCTTTTCGTTCTAATATCTGATATAAAAATCGTGATTTTGAATGCATCCTCGCCATATCTCCTTCATTATTTAATATCAAAGAAGGGAGCCGGAACGAATTAAAAAAATTGATATGAAATCATTAGATATCAGTTAGATTAAAAAATGTAAGCATATTTGGGTAAAGCTTCAGGCAAAACAAAACATGCATTTCTGTGAATAACCACAAAGAATATCCACTGCTCTTCAAGATACTACGTTAAGGCAGTTCTATGCAGAGCATCCCTTTACTAGTTGCAAGGAAGCCATCGCCACCACCGCCTTCCCTGGTTCAATCACCACGGCAAGAAAAAGGTTGCGGCAAGACAGAATTAATTTCGCTATACGCTATCGGAATATGCCCGTAGATTTTTGGAGAACGGTAATATTCAGCGACGAGTCGACTTTTCAAAGCACCCCAAACACTCATAGCCGACTAGTAACCCGTCCTTCTAACTCCAGGCTTCTGTCACAATATGTCCACCCGCAAAACAGAAGTGGACGGGTTTCTGTGGAAGTATGGGGTTGGATATCATATGCAGGACCTGGCACTATTTGGGATATCAATGGTCGCTTGACAGCATTACAATATCGGGATATTTTGGAGAATATTATGTTGCCATCGGTAACATCGCTTTATGATCGGTTTACATTTCAACATGACAACTCCCCAATCCATACTGCTCAGGTTGTCCAGCAATGGATTGCTAATAATAACTTGGAGGTATTAAATTGGCCACCGCGAAGCCCAGACCTTAATCCAATAGAAAACCTTTGGGGTTTCATAAAAAATAAGATGAGGGAAAACGGCATAGAACGAAGACACAGGAATCTACTGTGGCAACAAATCGTGCACGAATGGGAACAAGTGAGTGAGGAATATTACCATACATTAATAGAGTATATGCCGTCAAGATTGGATGAACTAATTCAAAATAACGGCGGATGGACGCATTACTAATAAGCTTCAGCGACCACCTCACGAAAAATTGAAATAGTAATAATCCTTATTACAATATTGTTTAATATCTTGCACACGAGCTGTCGCAACTTATTTAATGTTTACAGTAATACTGAAAAAAAGTTTTTTATTCATAACCGAGATGTGCTTCACTGATTTCAGTTTAGCTGAATAGTTTAAATGTTTTCATGCGATTAATTTTGATACTTTCATTATTATTTACATACGTATAAAATGAATAAAAGTAATAAACCCATTTATATTGCTATTTATTGTATAATTAACATGCCTTTGGTTTAGTTCCTAGTCGTAGTTCAACTGTACAATGAAAATACCTTTTAAACCCATTTAATAAGACTACAGTTATTGGAAATACTTCAAACATCAAATAAATTTATTCCTACGCAAAGATAACAAATACATAATAGATGCATTCAACTTCGCACATTAATAAATCCAGCCTAAGCTTTTTTAAAATAACCGACAGAGAGACCGCACATCTGTGTTTACATATTTCCAAGCGACCAGTTACTGCATAAATTCGTCTACTATCCACGCTAAACATATGGGCTCTATTTTACCCTGTAGGTCGTACAATTAGAAAGTGTCGCTAGTGTACATATACGATCGTATAACATGGACAAAACCGAAATGAAAACAAAATTTTATGATTGCATAAATCGCAACTCGAAGAAAGCTAACAGTTTTTCATTAACTTCGTCAAAATATCAAGGATTATTGAACGATGTCAAGTTAGCCAAAAGCAGAGACAAAAGAGAAAATCGTGATTATTGGCTCTTGCGGCAGTATGACGTTATTTCTGTCGATGGCAAAGATATGCTAAGTAAGCCAATTGAGAAAGATCAGCCGATGATGTTCTATGTAGCTATAGAGGACGTGTTTGATATTTCATATGAAACGCATGTTTCCATCGGCCATGATGGTCGTGATAGAATGAAACTGGAAATTCATAAACGATATAAAAATGTGACTGCTCAGGAAATACAAACGTTTCTTAATATTTGTGGAATATGTCAACAGAAAAGAAAATCTGAAAAGAAGGGAGTTGTTGTCCGACCGATGGTTTTTTCACACTTTAACTCTAGATGTCAAGTAGACCTGATTGATTTTCAATCACAAGCTGATGGAGAATTTAAATTTATTATGGTCTACCAAGACCATTTAACTATTTCGTCATTTTGCGTCCGCTTAGAAGCAAACGGGCAGTTGAAGTAGCTGAACAACTACTAGATATTTTTCTATTGTTCGGAGCACCTTCCATTCTTCAATCTGATAATGGGCGTGAATTTTCGAATAACGTTATAGAAGATTTGAAGCAGTTGTGGCCCGAATTGAAAATTATTCACGGCAAACCGCGACATAGCCAGTCTCAGGGTAGTGTGGAACGTGCAAACCAAGATATAGAGAATATCTTGAATGCGTGGTTACAAGAACATAACAGTAACAATTTGAGTAGAGGATTGCCTTTCATGCAATTCATGAAAAATCGGTCACTGGCATTAAAATGAGTCCATATCAGGCTATGTTTGGAAAACATCCCAAAGTAGGCCTCCCTTCATCGTCCTTTCCTCGTGACGTTATCTATAAGATAAACAACGAGGAAGAATTGGAAAACATGATTCAAAACTGTTCACATATACAGAAAGCATCAGTATCAAATCATGATGTGTCCATTGTACAAGAAAGTGAAGCGGCAGGTTCGAATGATCTAGAAATTGCGTTGCAAGAAGATATGATACTTATACTAGAGCAAGAACCGGCTACTGATGGTGATAAATTATTTGTGCACAGAGAACCGTCCAGGCTTGGTAATGCGGAGTCTGGTATTACCGAGGGCGAAGGTGACAGAACATGTGTTTCTTGCAACAAACCACTTGCTTCTTGCAATAACGACTATTGTGACTTGTGTAATAATCAATGCAATATTGAAAATAATAGAATGAAAGCCAAAGTCAGTTTAGAAAATCAGGCTAAACGCATGAAATTGATATCTGATCAATCTCATCCCGAACCCGAAATCGGAGCAACGATCAGAATTAAAATACCTGACGTCGACAGAGGAAGGGGAGATGCTCGCTCTCTATTGGCGTGCGTCATGAGCAGAAGTAATGAGGAATATTATCAACTAGGCACTAAGAGCGGATTGATCAAAGGATTATACTCAAGATCGCAATTCAGCGTGTGCCCAGAAAAACTCACTTCGACGGAAAATATTCCACCCGTTGAACTGCCACGTCGCACAGTGGATCGAAAGGCGGTAAAAAGCGGACATTGACTGAAATGGTAATAACTTGGTTAAAAATTAATGTTGATCAACGAAAGCAAATTTTGTCGAATAGGTGAGGTTGTATATTACCTCGAGTAAAAAAAATATTGTTGTACCGTCACTACTTGTTTATGAAAATGAAGCTAAAAGTATATAGTATTTCAGACTGCATAATCGAAGAAATAGCGTATTTGTTGATATAGATATAAGTTTGGTAGCTGTTTCTGTGTGATGGAACTTATAATGTAGACTACAATATTATACAATAGAAAAATATTCTGAGCACTAAATACATTTAAGATAGAAACATGTGCTTTGGTATCTTAATAGATTAAATATATCGACACTATTACAGCAGAGATAAAGAGCATATATAATGTAAAATTATGTATCTCTGTTTTTAATAGAAATTTCTTCTAAACGTTTTTGTATATAGTAAAACAATTCGCTTACCTCTCTTGATAACAGGTCGTTGATAAACTGTGGCAGTACCTACTTTACACTTAACACAATTTTCAATTTTGCTGGTGAAGAATTAATAATTCTACAGCTTCTGGCAATAACTCACTTCTTGTATGTTCGTTTAATGTTCGTCTTGAATAGGAAATATATGGATCCAATATGATAAGTAGTCGTTTCAAAATATCTTCGTTAGTAGCTGAACGGCTGCATTTTCTGCTATTTTTTCCCTGAAGCTTCTAAGATATTTATTTCGAGCTTCAGCAGTTTCTTGTGAAAGTTTGCCTATAGGAAGTAACATATTGAATGATATCTGCGCCATACAATAGAATATTATGTATGTGGGCTAGCATATAGTATAAACCATATACATTTATAAATTTTTCAGCTATTCCTTCTCGCAATCAATTTCTTTCCCTGTAGTAATCACTTGTCAGATTATGGCGAATCTTCTGATTACATTTGCATCTAGAATGGTTATTTAAGCTGTTATAGCTGGATATAAACATGCTTGTATCGTTTGTCACAGAACGTATTTTTAAATGTTTGTTTATATGGATTTAGCTCAGAACTACCTTCGAATCATCATTTTGAGACAAATGTCAATTCACTTAGAATATTTTGTATTGTTCCCCCCCATATTTTTACTATGCGAGTAGATGTGTTAATTTTCTGTGATATTTTTATTACCTTTAACCAGTAAGTACATTGATACATTTATGATAATGATATAAATAATCTCCCTGTTTATGTGCACCTATAGTAAAACATAAATTGTATTCATATTAGCTACAATCCAACTAGATGTAGAATAACTCTTAGAATGTGTACGCGAACCGAAGAAGTCAAATATGCCAAGTATATAAAGAAAGATACCCCATTTTGTTTATCTTCTATTAATCGATTATTATAAACTAACACAGCACATTTCACAATTCTAACTTAATATTATAACACAATGTCAACAATACAATAAATGCAGCACATATTAAAGAAATAGCATATTTGATCACATAATATAGGTATATGACCGACATTCATAATTATGCTAATTGGTTTATACCCTTTTTTAATCCGAGAACTAAGGGATTACGAAAAATACATCGAATGTTAGTCACTGAAATTGCATAACTTAACAAATTTTTCATAGAAATATTAATTAACATGCATTTATGAGAATGCTAGAAACGGTAATGCGATAAACAAAACGTCTTTTTTCAAAAAGTTGCGCGAAGTAGCAGCTGAAATCGCTGGAGCAAGTACTAGAAGGATCCTAGATGACAAAACAGTTTCCCTTTTTCTGGGCAAATTTGGGCATTTTTTTAAAAAGCTAATAGAAGTTAAAATTTAGAGTCATAGAACACCATCTTCAAGAAATGGTAATTGTATAGTTAATTACAAATATGATTTGCTAATATTTTGCCGGTTGAATTACACATAGTTAGTGTATATTCTGAGCAAATTGCAGTTTCGTATCATTTCTAGTTCCAAAGATTTTAGTAGTTGAAGAGGACGGTCGAAATACACTCTTAGCGTAACATCTCCCAACATGTACTTTCAGGCTTGCTTCTGTTCGATATTCCGTCAATCTACTTGTTTGTATTGTGATTTCCATATCTAATGCTTAATTTACTATACCTACACTTATACACATTTTATTATGATTCTGGAAGATTGGCTTTTTTACGCTATGTCAGATTTTTAACCAACTTCGATCCACTGTGCGTCGTAGCATCGCCAATCAACAATCTACTGGCACTGGCCAAGGATTCTTCAAATGTCAATGCAAGACAAAATGTGGAACAAAAAAATGTATTTGCATTAAACATAACGTATTGTGTAATTCAAAATGCCATAACAGCACACCGTGCTGCAATAAATAAACCTTGAAATTAACTATGCTTATTAGTGTTTGAGATTATTCTTAACAATATAATAAAGATAAAAGATTACCATTGAGATCAATCTTTCTTTAATTAACTTTCAATGTTGATTATTCGATAGCTTTCACTGACACAGTACAGTGAATGTATACATTGACTAGTTAGTGTATACAATCGCTGGAGTTCACACTTTGACTGTAACATATATAAAAAAAACTAAAAATGTATAAATACGAATATTCACGAATTATTACGAAAATGATAAATAAAAACTAAACTCATGGGAAAAAAACCAAAGACAGATTTGTACATGTACCTGCATACATGAAAAATGTTTAAATCTAGTAAAATACGAACAACAAAGCTGCAAATGCGTAGAAATATATCTCGGATATCAGACCAACGTAAACCTTCCACTTGCGATACTGAATTATGCACTCGCAATCCCTGCATGTAAGAATGAACGGGCGGTTATGCTAGCAGGAAGCGTTCCCGTACGGTCTACCGAGCTGTGACGATAACATGGTGATATGGAAGCATAGAATACAGTCCAATGCGAAGCATTTAGACTGACGCGACTGGTATATCTGTTACCATTGACAGGGTTTGCGTGAGCGAGTTCGCGTCAGTGTGAAACGTGCCTTTAATCCTGTTTATTAAAAATCTTATTTATAGAATATTGAATCACACAAATAGTATCTACAACACCTCACGAAACGTAGTAAAATTATTGATCTGCACTACATTCATTAAAAATAACTGAATTTTAAGCAACTCGGTTACTCAAAATTGTAGAGGTCATAAAAATCAGAAACTAATTTCAGAAACGATGTATGCAATAGAAGGATGTTCCGATTTCATAATGTAACTTCTTCTAACATATCCGGGAATAAAATCGACGCTAATTCGCTGTTGTAAAGCATTGACAAATGATAGTGTTGACAACTAACTTGTTTTACTTAGTATTCAGTTTGTGTAGCAGACATGGCAATATTACCATTTCTAAAACATAGTTAATACCCGCACATTGGAGTTGTACATAAAATTACATTGAAACACGTAAATATACATGTACGTTATGAATGTAGTCTGTTGTTAAAATTATCGACTACAATCTAAGATTTATTTTTTGCAATTTTACTATTGTAAAACATCTATTATCTGTACACAAGGAAATATCAGAGATTGTGCATACGAAGAACGTAATAAAAATATGGTATCACCATAAAAGACGTATTATCTCGAATTGTCTGATGGTGTCTTAAAAAAAGACACATCTCTCATTTCCTCTAACATCTGTTCTTATTGGATTGGATTTGTATTCTAAGCGGAGTATATTATTCCCTATCTAGATACATGATAAAACCATAAATCTATCCTAAGTATAACCTGACAGCAGAAGAATTGCCAAGTTTAATTTACAGGCTTGTGGTCTAGTACGATGAACGAACAACTACATATGCTAGCGGAACAGAAGAAGTGTAAATTCTCTGCATAAAAATGTAAGTTCTTAGAAACAAATATATTTTTCATATATAATAATTCTCATAATATTCGTCATTTACTATTATCGTGAAGCTCCTACATAGTTATCGGTTTCGCGATTTCTGTTCTCACTCTAGTTACATATGCAGATATACTTCGGTAAATTGTTTATCCGACTTAGGGACCGGGAAAAATTAAGCAAATTAAATCTTAGGGTGAGCCGGTTAGCTTCAGTTTACGTATGGTCCAGGTATCTGCTTTAATGAGGGCCATGTTTGAAGAAGCGTTGCTCCTGTGGCTTTTTAGGTTCGACCGTTGAGGTCGGGGTATTTGTCCTGCTTAATTCGCTGAGATTCGTTACGTGGGGAGGCGTTGTTTTTCTATGGTTTGTCTTATTTCTATCGTGCGGGAACTGAATTCGAATGCGCCGTTTTATTTAGCGAAGGGCATGATAGCAGCTAATTTTCTAGACGGAATTTAATTTTATGCTTCAATTATATGATTAATGCTGATTCCATGATGTTAGTTAGCATCATGAGAGTTAGATTTTCTGGAAGATATTATATCCTACAGAATTTTATACAGAAGTAACATACAATAATGGCTGCGTTAACAAACTGTGCCATAAACGAGGTTTGTTAGGTGGAACTTTGTTAATATATACAACACTTTTGTCAATTTAGCAAAACTATTCAAAAAATTAGTAGTGATGTACACAACGCGCTTGTTAATACAACAAATAGCATTATTAATTTACATTTTATAATTTGTATACCTATACACTGTGATTTGAACATGCGCATAACGAAATATGTACGTTTTTATGAGCCAACAGTACTTTATTTGTTTGGGATTCATTTGTGTAAGAATTTGCAAGTTACTACAATACAGTCGGCATTCATTAACGCATTTGGCGATTAGTAGGTAAATAGTCATAGCGTAGTAGGTGATAAAGTTGTACAGTTTTCATTATAGAACATCCTACACATCACCAAACCCACAAAAGTGTACACACAGAAAAAAATTTGTTGTAAATTTTAAAACAATTGTAAAGTTTGGTGCAACAAATTGTGTAACATATAGGGACGAGCACAACTTGTATTAAAATTTTCTACAAAATTGTTGACGAAAATTATTGCATTTTTTGCAACAAAATGTGCGATTTTGTCACACAATTTATGTTGAGATAACCTTTACAATTAAAGTAGCATAAAGTGCGAGTCACTTGTTGCAAATAATACGTTTAGCCCAGTGGTAATAATTGCAACAAACCGTCAAGAAATCTTTTACACGAATCTTGCCATTATTACAAACCGCTGTAGTGAATTATCAGTACAGATCAACTACACTATTGCAATAATTAATATAGTTGCGTATAATTTGATTAGCTGGTGACAGCGGGCGAATTGTGGAGATCAGACCGGCCCGTACTGTATAGAGTACCAGTATGGGGAAGCGCCTCGTAATTCTTGCCTCTGCGCGATTGTCAATCACAGTACCTTTTATATGATAGTAACCATAAACACAACACATAGTAAATTTGCTACACCTGTTGTTATAACTTTCTTCACTACATTATATGCAATTTATTATATTCACTATTTGTAAAATATTGTAAAGCATTTCACTATATTTTGTAGAAGATTGTCACACAATATTTTTTAACAATTTTATTGCTTTTTTTGTAAACACGATATAGGAAAATGCAGCGACGTTGTTGTAAAATTTTGCACAATAGTATCTATGAATTCTTACTACAATTTCCGTCAAACAGCAAAGGGTAAATATTACAATATGGATTTCTTTCTGTGCAGTAGTACCTCGTTATCCGCTGACTCCGTATCCGCGGTTTCAGTCATCCGCGATTTACCTATGATGAGCAGAAAACACGTTATATCAATAAATACAGAAACAAATAAAGCCATTCGAGCCTTATTAAAAGTTATAGGAGCATTTGTGGATATATCGTGGTATATATGAGTCATCCCCTGAATTCGGCGCTCTCTTATGATAAGTTAAACAAGTTGGAACGTGCTTAAGGTGCCACTCGCTTTTACTTGTACATATAAACGCTCCTGTTAACTATGAGTTTAGTACTATTCGAATTGTCGGACAAGACATTGCTAGCAATAGTTTTTAAATAAAGCAAGTAAATTTGAAAATCATTTTAAAATGGCTTCTAAACCAAAAAGTAAACGTGAAATGCTCACTATTAGTGAAAAAATAAAAATCATTAATATGATTGAAATAGAAAAAAAATCTATTGCAACTGTTGCTAAAATATACAATAAAAACGAATCTTCGATACGGGAAGTGTTAAAAAACAAAGATAAGATTTGAGCTAGTTTTTCTAGTGCACCCCAATCTGCAAAAGTTGCAACCACGATACGTAATAAAGTGTTACTTAAGGTAGAAAATGCCTTAAATTTATGGGTGGAAGATATGACAAGAAAACATATTGCTAACGATAGCAAAGTGCTACAACAAAAGGCGTTGGTTTTATATGAAGATATGCAGACCCAAAATTATACTGAAGAGGAAGGAAAATCATTCACAGCAAGTAGGGGGTGGCTGCATAGATTTAAAACTCGGTTTAATCTAAAAAATATAAAAGTGACAGGGGAATCTGCGTCGGTTGATCATGTAGCTGCTGCCCTGTTTCCAGAAATTTTAAACAAATTATTGCAGAAAACAATTATCATCCTAAGCAAGGTTTTAACTGCGATGAGACTGGTCTTATGTGGAAAAAAATGTCTCAACGGACTTATATTCAGAAGACTGCAAAGAGTGCACCAGGCTTTAAAGCAATTAATGAGACTTACCTTGATATTTTTACAAATGCAGGGCAAATTTAGGGTTGACTTTAGCGTACATTATACTTAAACTCTCTAATAATTACATTATTTTTGTCCCTTACCTTATTTAAATAATTTCTTGCCCAACTCTACTATGTACCTTAGTGAGGCAATATGATTTTTTTCAGCAGATACCTAGTTCCGCTTTTTCAATAGAAATATGGAAAACCTTTATCTTTTAATGTAGAATTTTACTACACAATTTTCGGTATTAAACATACCTACATGTTGTTGAGTTAAAAAAAGTCAGGATCAAATACCTATAGCAAAATCTACTAACAATAAAAAAAGAATTTCAGCAACAGGTAAATTATAAAACACAACATTAAATGCACCTGCCTATATTACTTTATAAAACTCAAACTACTATCATAAAAACTCGCCTATAATTGGCTTTTAACGGCGAAACCACGCGAAACAAATAAATTAATCGAAAATGTTCTACTTAATGAAGCAACTTCGAATTTAACAAAAAAAAAAAACAAACGAAATCTAATGTTAAAACGACCGAAAGTCAAATTGAGCGATCCGCACGCAATTGCTAAGGCGTATAATTCAATTGTTTCTCATATTTGAGTCGGATGTGGGCGTGGTCGTAACGGCTCGGTAGCACCCCGCGATTGGTTTGAACAATTGACAACTGTGACAGTTGACCGTCGGTCGTTGCGATCGCGAGAGAAGGTGGCGTTGCATTCACAGCGTGGTTCGTTCGCCGACCTGCAAGTAGGTATACTTAAAAAACGAAACCGAACACAATGGCAGGCAGTTATGACTTATGACACGATAAAAATTGAATATCGGCATCGCGAATGAGGTACGCACAGTCAACTCTGATGTCGCAAGTCGGAGTTTTAAACGATGTAAAACGCTACCTATCGTTTAGTGAAAGTATCTCGGATCTATCGCCTGTCAATCTTTGTATTATGCGCGCAAAAGCGGGCATGTGATGTTCCCCATCGTCATTCGTTTGTTTTTCAATCGAACGCGACTTAAAAGTAGAAGTGCACTAAGCAGTATAGGCTATAACAGCCGGCGGAGAGCGAAGGAGGAGAGTCATAGCGAGAGAGAGAGAGAGAGAGAGAGAAAAGGAAGGAGAAGGCAAGTAGCCGAACGGGAGAAATGCGTAGAAAAACAAAAGAATTACGACATGTCGTAAAACCAGCGCCAACTTGCGTTCGCGGTGTCTGAAAGACGGACTGATGGAATGAGATGACTCTCGATATGAGACACGTCGCAGAATGGAAGAAGAAGAAACAGAAGAGGAAGCCCCGAAAGAGGAAGTGAGATAAACTACGCGTAGAGAAGGAAAGCGAGGAGAAACAGAAGCCCGCGCCGTTGGATGGAATGACTTTTTTTGCTGGCCGCTTCGGACGATGATATTTGACCAAAATTTTGCTCGTGCAGTTATGATTGTTAGTGGAAAGCTTTTAAGGGAGTCGCGTAGTCTCGCGGCCTTTTTTGCGTCGGCCGTTGGTGAAAATGCCTTCGCGAAATCGCTCTGAAGGATTAGAATGACTTTGGAAATGCCACTGGAAATGATATAAAATTTCTACGCTGAATTAAAATCTCATTATGTTAGGCTGGAGATAGACAGAGATAAAAGAGGACCGTGTTCCTGGAACAAGCGAAATGAATTTGAGGATTTTGGAACAATGATGGTAATGCGATGTTAAAAATTTCAGTAGGCAATAATCAAAGAACAAACGGTAGCAAACATGAAACTTTGTTAAAGAAAAGGGTGGTATAGGTATTATTGCAATACATTTTTAAACAAGTGTATTCACCAAGTTTGTGTAAAAACCACAAAAAAAAATGATAAAGTATGATTGGCACTGCCTGTAATGTATACATATTTACTCATGTCTATCTTTTGTAAGTTCTCTACTGTCAACTGATGTTGAAATGCCTTTTTCTTTAACATAATACAGATACACTACAAAAAATTACAGGTATTTTACTATAGTAAATCGGAAATATTACATGAAATAACGTTGTGAATTTACTACGATAAATCATATAAACCTTGTTTTACCTGTCTTTTCCAGGATATCTGAGATGGAAAGAGAAGTTTCGGTAAAATTTATAGTTATTTCATGTACTTTTAAGATGTAATAAAACTGAAAAGAAAAAATACCGTAAAAAACATGTAATATTTTGCGATTGCTACTAAAATTTACTTAATAATGTAAAAGTGACAAATTTTTCAGGTAATTATTGCACATAATGTAATTTTACCAACATTTATTAATTTTACAGAAAAAAAAAACGAAATATAAAAATATCCTCAAAAGAAATCTTATTAAAGAGACAAAAATTATTTTTGTTGTCGTTTAGGTGGGGAGTTCAGTAAATTGTGGACTGCTCAAACGATTCTTAATTTATTTCGGTTAATTTAGGTAAGATGCTTTTATAAAAATACTCCTTTTAATATATTTTCACATGTGGTTAATACAGCAATTCTTTTTTTCTTTAAATATTTCACCGATTTTACTTATTGTTAGTACTTTGAAGGGTATTCTGATTCATGATGGAACAGACGCCAATATTAAACATAACCTAATGTTTTCATAAATTATTTATTGCTCCATGAATATAAACACAAATTGATTAAAAATTTCATTATTATCCACGATTCACCGTTAAAATTGAAACGAATTCTAAACTGTTACAGCTTATTTACTCGGAACAAAACCTTTAATACATTACTTTTATAAAGAAATAATGTATTTATATTTATAGTAATTGCATCTCAGGATCTTGCTCCCGGTGTAGAGAACTGTGAAAACCTATGATGCAATTTGTATTCGTTTTTGTATAATGTATAAGAGACTTTTTAAAGATAACTTGGCTGTAATAACTCAGTAGTCGTTTTTAATGATTGTTCATCAATTGGGTGTTGCGATAAGTAAAAATTATATTTATCTTTTCCTTCTTGTAGTGGAATATTTATTCGTGCACAAGCTGTAGGTACCTATTTACTATTTATTAATTTCATTTGATCTATTTACTGATATATAAT
The DNA here is from genome assembly GCA_949128085.1 of Cetonia aurata. Taxonomy (NCBI): domain Eukaryota; kingdom Metazoa; phylum Arthropoda; class Insecta; order Coleoptera; family Scarabaeidae; genus Cetonia; species Cetonia aurata. The sequence goes on along the minus strand of OX421889.1, from coordinate 26,382,983 downwards.
AATATAATGGAAGTAACATTTGTTTCTCTTTTTTGTTTCAGAGCAAAATTCAATGAATTTGATGGCATTTGGTTCGGAAATAGCCATTAAATGTCAGATAAAGGAAATTTATATTTTTTATTCTACTCAAGATTAATAAAATATGTATTTGCTTATTCTTAGTTTTATTCCTATAACTCAACAACATTGACGTTTTGCAAGTTCTGAAGCTGCAACAAAATTGTCTAATAACTAAGAATTTTATTGTTTTAGTACTTATTATGTTTTATAATCCTATAGTAAGCATACTTTGCCTTTAATTAAATTACTATTTATAGTAGCCTGTGATATCCATGTGTGTATTTGATAACATTACGGAATATTAATGGTGATGTCTAAGTAAAATTATACAATTTATATTTCTCAATGTTACCAAATTTATATTGGAATCATCGGAACTCTAAACCGGAATTTAATTCGAGTTACGGTATGCTGTAAAAAGTAATAAGGTTGTAATCAGAATCACACATGCAAGGGAATTTTCTGTGCAATGTATATTTACACCTGTAATATTCACCTTCTTAGTATATTTACCTGCCTTCCTTATAAAATTACATAGTTACTTCACTGTTCAGTAAATATACAATTTATATAAATTTTCCATATGAATTTTACAGAACAACGTTTGAAAAATACATCAGCGTATGAAATTTACTGGTAGATAGAAATGTTACTGAATGAAGTAAATTTACCTGTAATATCGTAGGCAATTTTGTTACTCACGATTTTACATGTAATTTTACTAGAAATTTTTTTACAGTGTAACAGGTCATCCACGTCCAATCCAGCGGTCCGGAAAGGATACATCCAAAGACTGACGAACTTCCGCAGTATTGTGAGGTGAAGCACCATCGTGTTGGAACCACATCAGTTGACGAGTAGCTAACGGAAGATTTTCTGACAGAACGCCTAAATTATTTTGAAGAAATTCTATATAAACCATACCCGTTAGGCGTTAGTTATGAAAAAACGGACCTATGATATGTTGTCCAATGATACCTGCCCACACGTTGACTGACCATCTGTATTGAATATGTGCTGCAATAAACCGATGGGAATTTTGTGTGTCATAATTCATAATAATGACAATTGTGACGACTCACAAATCCATTTTTGTGGGAGGTAGCTTTGCCTGAAAACATCACTTTATCGAAAAAGCTCGCATCATCATCAGTTCTTTGAATTGCCCACTGACAAAATAACAGTCTGCTTTCGAAGTTACCTGCAGTAATTTCCTGATGCACCTGAATCCACGGATGATACTTATGTATTCTTAAAGTGTTGTGTACCGAAGATTTACTGATATTAGTCATCCTACTTATTTCGCGCACACTGGATTCTGCATTTTCTTGTACTACTAATAATACATGGCAACTGATTTTCGTCCGCAAGTACGGAGTTATTGCGGTTCCGTTTTGGACGTGATCCAGTACTTACAAATCTACCCAGTAGCGAAAGAAATGCTCTCCTATCTGGATGCCTCTACATGGGTTAATGCTGTGCGTAAATTCTTGACGCTAACAAAGCGTTTCTGTTACATTCACCGAGAACGAAAACCATATCTACTAATTCTTCTAGAGTAAGCGACATCTTTAATTGTTATGTTACCAAACTCTGAACGTCAATTCTGACACTTGGAACACTAATAACGGTTAGATACCTAGTTTGTTTTTCAAGCCTACTTTGACTTTAAAGATGCCGCTTTAAACATCTCAAGTATCGTTTAGACAATTCTGTTTGTTTCAAATGGTCGTATTGGGTTCTGTTGGCCACTTTCTAAGCATGCCAGTATTATTGCTGCCAGTCCCAAGCGTTAAAAATTAAAAAAAATCAAGTTATCCATGACTTTAGAGTTCGAAAATTACAGATCCCTATTTAATAACGCTGTAATTTAAACACAACAATTTTAAAATAAAAGACGTGTGCTGTTCTTTTTAACTTTCGTATTTCCTGAAGTATTTCCAAACACTGAAGACACTGCAAATGTCATTTTTTTCGAAAAACGTCATGCAATTCGAAAACGGTACAACTGAGCCCCAATGTATCCCTAACGTATTGTTATTTAAATTTAACAAGGAATCCAAAAGTGAAAATAATATACAGGCTGTTCCATTTAAAATAATAAAGTTAGTGTCTACTTCCGGTACAACCGGAAGTCCGCCATTATTGAAACTAATTTTAACTTGTGTAGAATATAATTCGAGGCAACATTTATTTGAAACATTTTTTCAAAAAGACAATAATGAATTGGCTAGGAACCGTTGCATCTTAGGTTGGACACCCGGTATATAAATGAAAGTTTTAATATTCCGAATGTATTCCTGGAACAACCAATAATAAATCACATTATTGCTGGATTTAACGAACTAAACAAGAAAATTTAGTTGGTAAAAGTTTTCAAAGATTTCTGACTTTATATTAAACACATTTTGAAAGCCCTATTCTGTTACAGTTATTACTTCTAAATTTAATGGCACCTATTATTAACTTGTAGATGTTTTGGTTCTTGAAGCACATCGTTGACAGCATTTTCTCGAGCATCCTTGCGTTTGCTATCCGGCTGATTATGCCGAGTAGGTATCATCGTGATCTCCTACGGCCGTAATTATTGTATAAATTAATTTGACAAGTTTAGTAAGCCGCGTCGCTGGTCCAGTCGTACGTAAGTAAGTAAATAGAGTGACTTCCACGCGGTACGACAAGTCTCACTATATATGGCTTGTCCGTCGGGGTCAACAGTCCATCAATATCTCTTAGCATAGACGCGAACGAAAAGAAAACTACCGTGACATCGGGTAGCACGTAAACTTGAATAAAATGTGTGTATATATTATATCGTACCAATGGATTAATAAATCATTTTGGCAATAATGAGTGCGTTTTAGAGCCTTTTTCTTTAAATCTCAACGCTCGTGCTTGTAATTCTTCGTGAAAATAAGCATCGAAATACAATGGTGTGTATTTTGGGTTGCATTGGATGATTCATTTAGAGCATTTGCCGGCGTTATTTGTTTTGCAATTTGCTAATATAGGATTAACGGAGGAAACTACGAATGTGATAAGAAAACAATGGGGGGAGGGGGGGGGGGTAAAACTGATAACAGTAAAGGAAGAGGAAAGTGAAATGACGACATTGGCGGAGAATTGAATAACAAATACGGATAAGAGCTTAAACGAATCGGATGGAAAAGACACGGAAAAACAAATGAAACGAATTTATTGAGAGTAGAAAATAAGAAATAATAAAAAGAAATACTAAGAAAATTGAAGTTAAAAGTGTGAGGTATACATGAAGAAGAGATGGCAAAAATATTTAGAAGAAATAATGCATAACCATAAATTAGCGCTTGCATTTCAAGAAACTAACCAAACTGGAAGCGGAATCATTTGTTTTGGTAGAAATTGCAAGGAATTGCAATCGTCTCATTTGGGTAGTTTTCATAGCAACCTTTTGTATTAGTATTGCAATTTTCAAATTGTTTTTTTTGACTTAAAGCTAATCTGGATGATCAATTGTGGGATAGAGATGGCATTGGATTGTATTCTAACAGAGTTGAGGCACAGAAACCTCTGGTCACCGCCACCGAACCGAACTATTGTGAAAGACACTGATATGGCTTTAACAATCAACCCCCATGCTTACCGCAAATCTGAGAGTTTTCTTTGTTGCTGCTATTTTTATCACTTCTTGAGATATTGTTTCCTGTTAATAGTGGACCAGCCTTTGCGGTGGAAGACCTTTGCCATAGCATGTGCTACGCAGTATCCGTTTCGCATTCGCAAAATCAACAGATATCAGCCTCAGCTTTGCCCATCTTTTTGTGATGATCCGGAAAGTAGGCCAGTAAGTAGCCTTAGCTCCGGTTTGGTGAATCTGAACAGGTTTTTGTTGGCGTTGTGCCTAGGTTTGATCAACCTTTTACCTACATGTTGTCCAGAGGTTTGCCTCTAGAAGGATATCGCCTCATTGTGCACCCATTGTTGGAACTCACCTCTACTCTAACCTGAGTTTTCAAAATACCCAGAGCTGGTTCTGGTCCGTTCAAGTGGCTGCTGGCCCCTCGTTTGGCCAGCTGGTCAGCCACCTCGTTGCCTTTAATATGGGAATGATGATAGTCATCAGTTTTTTTTTTATGTGATCATCCGGATATTTTTGTGCGCACACTCTTGGTGCAAGAAAACAATTTTCTTCCCATTCACTAATTGTTAAAATCATGTTTATTCTCTCTTGAAAAGAATAATGCTTTTCATTTCTCTGGAACGATTTTAATAATTTCATTCAAATTTCGCAGATCAACCAAAGCAAGCTTTGAATGCTGTTAAACACTAAATTGTTTACACATACTTAGTAACGATGTCAAAGCCAACTGAATTTAAATAAATTGAATTAAATGTATAGTGCTCGGCAAAATGAAATGCTAACCACGAGAAAACTATTCATGTTAGGTATAGGGAACCCTGCTATATTTCGAAAGGGAATTAAATTCTACGTTGGATAGTATCATCGGATATAGGCTGTTCTATTTAAAATAAGAAAGTTAATTTACTGTAAAATCATCAAACTTACACAAGCGTTTATTAACACTAAGTATAACTAAAATTTCACTTCATTCCATTGCTTAGCCTCTTAGCTGAATGACGTATGTAGGTAGATGTCTTTAACTTTGGATTACATAATAAAAATCAATCAAATTTTGTTCTCAATTTCATAAATTTTAAAATATGTCCAAAACCGACGGCTTTAGGAATATAATAGAGTTTTACTCAAACATATTAAAAATTATTGATCAGCACAAAATAGTCATTGGTGTGTTTTACGATCTATAAAAGGCATTCGATTGTGTACAATACACGGAATTATTAAGGAAACTTGATGCTTATGGAATTAGAGGCACCGTTGCCAATTGGTGTGCGTCTTATTTTGAGAATAGGATCCAAATGGTAAAGATCAAATTCAAAGCTGACAATGGAAATACAGCAACAGCGTCATTCAGTTGGTTACCCGTAGATAATGGCATACTCCAGGGCTCAGTGTTAGGACCCATACTGTTTAGTATATATATATTAATGACATTGTGTTATTTTTATCAGATGTTTGTGTTACTATTTATGCAGGTGATATTGCCACACTCATCGCACCTAAAACTGATGTAGCAACAACTGCAGTAACAGCGAATACTATATTAGCCACACTGAGCAGCTGGTTTTCTAACAATATGTTGCCTTTGAGCATAGGGAAAACGAAGTATATGATATTTCATGCTAGGCAGAGAAGCGTAGGTGATATCAATTTGCACATCTACGGAAAATCTTTAAATAGCTGCCACCAAACTAATTTCTTAGGAGTTACCATCGATGAAACACTATCATAGAAAGAACATTGTGACAACTTAGTGAGGAAATTACATTCAAAAGCTTATGCGTTTCGATGCTTGCGATATGAAGTTTCGGTTTCCTGCTTGGTTTCCTTTTACTATGTTGAAATATATTCTAAAATACAGTGCGGAATACTATTGTGGGGCAACTCGGCATCAGCACAAATTTTTGGCACAGAAGGCAATATTAAGATGCATTACAGGCACGCGCTTCAGTGATTCATGTCGTCCTATCTTTAAAAATTTCCAACTTCTTCCTGTGCCATGCGTGTATATTCTTGAGACCGCCTGCTACATATTCAAAAGAAAAAATAACTGACGTCACCTACCATGAGTATCATACTAGAACGAAAGATGACCTCCACTTACCAGCATATTCTATGGTTATAGTTAGCCAAGGCGTACCCGTTGTAGGAGTAAAAATACTCACCAATCTAGCCCAAACAATAAAAAGCTCCTAATTATATGTGATATCTAGAAGTAAGTTAAAAACCTATCTCTTGGAGCATTTATTTTATTCCTTACAAGAGTACTTTAATACACATGAATAATTCTTTTTGTTAATTTATGTTTTATCTTAATGTAATACTCATGCTACTCAGTGATAAAAATATTGTTATTATGTTGCTAAAATTAGGTATTCTTTATTTTGCTCGTCTTTTTTTGTTTTTGAAGCTAATATTAAGTTATTTTCCGAATAAATTACATTTTAAAATAAGCAAAAAAAGGAAAACAGGAGAAATAATTTACCAGGAAAAACAATGAAAAAATTGTCCTAAAAGTATTAATCTACACTTAGTTACTTGTTGCAAACTGGTTATATCCAATTTAGCTCACTTTCTTTGACACTTGTAACACCAAATCACTGAAGCTTGAGTCTTATATGTTCGTTAGTTTTCACATAAAAGGGATAAACATTTAATTTTTAAATTCAAATCCAACACTTTTCACATTACATTAGAAGCGTTAACTCCATTTATTTAAACACCGAACGGATGGATACCAAGCAGTACCGTAAAAGTCTTCCCCGGCGTCCACCGGTGTTAGAACTAACTCGAAATTTTTATGCGTGTGCACTTGAAAATACCCGAGTACTTTATCGCTGTACTCGGCTCAGCTCTGTTCGTAGGTATCAACAGAAGGCTAAACAATTACTTCAACTGTCAAAAACGAACAGTAAGCAAATGTTTTATTCTATTTTGAAACGTTTCTCTGAAAACAACTTAAAATCCGTGCTTTCTCCAAGATCTTTCTCGATATTTTTCGCAACTTTACGCAAGTAAGTATGCAAGGGCGATGAGTCTGCTGGAAGAGTCATGTCACGGGAACGCTACGCACACATCCGTGAAACAACCGACAACAGCATGCATAACATGCATGCATTTGTACGGAGAAGTATCACACGTCCACAAGATAAGCGATATCCATCCAGATAGCGATCGCGGCTCCCTCTTATCTAGCGATCCGGGCAAAGGAAGCCGGCTTAATTAATCGTTCCGAAATCACAACGGGGTCGTTAATTACCCGCGACGGTATACAGGACAGTTATATCGAGAGACCCCGCGCGGTGTCTCAGTCATGTCCCGATCTTGTCCGGCCGTGTGCGCTTCTTGTGTGGGACGCCGCTCTCAACGTTGAATAACTGCCGGCCGGTCGAGTAGTTACGCGTGTTTCGCGTAACTGCCGCCGTTTAGGCATTATTATAATGACGTTTAGATAATAGACGCCGTGGAAATATGTTTACATTGGTGGGTATGCAGGTACACGGGTAGATACATGGACACACGTCTGTTTTGGCGGGATAAATGGAGGAGATTGCAAAAGCTTTGGATTTATCGACTGTGGGTTAGTCGAATACGAGATATTTGATCGCTTTTTCTTAATAATTTAATAGTTTTAGTCCGTGTGGGAGTGATGGTCAGTGGAAAGATAAATAATGCATTCCCCAACAGATGGCACATTTGAAGAATGCTTGCAATCGGCTGTGACTGCTGTAAAAATTGAAAACATGACAACTTATAAAGTTGCCATTCGCAGAATTGCTTTCCAGTGTGTGGAGCTGCATTACATAAACGATTGCAAAAAAAAAACCACTGAAAAACCTGGATATTACCGGGTAGAACTGTTTATGTTTGAGTTAAAGATGTTACTTTAAAAAAATCAGAAAAATCTCTTTTGCTAGAAATTGAAGCTTCTTCAAACTTTTAGAAAAATCCTGGGTAATAATTAATTGCTTGATAGATCAAGTTGTGTCTTTAAATATGGACGAAACACGCATGCAGTTGAACAATCGATCTGGACGCATAATAGCCGCAAAAGGTTCAAAAGCAATTTCCGTGGTTACCTCCACAAAAAAAGGCGAAACAGTTACAGTACATAATCGTATATTACAATGCCAAGAGAACGTCTTTGCCAGCATCGTGTATCATAAAGAAAGAAGAAAACAAGAGACCAGAGGTTTGAAGATGACTTGTCACCTGATTCTCGAGTTTTTACGTCTGAAACGTTTGTTTACATTATCTCAGCCTTTGCTTTTGTTGTTTGTATAGTTGTAGTATTGCCGAATGCGCGATTTCTGGTGACGTCACATCTTGCGGTAGGCCATGGCTCTATATCCAAACAACCGCCATATTAGATTTTAACCTATGTAGTTTATATGGTGTTAAATCTGTGCGCTCTTACTTTATTATTTTTATTAAATCGGTGGAAGTTTCAGGACTACTATTGTGCTAAGTATGTTCTCTGAAGTATGTGTTAACAGTTCATCCCAAGTTTAACCTGGGAATTATTTGTACTTTCAGGATAATAAGCGAAATTCGAGGGCTAGTCATTGTTCGCCAAGCAAAGCATCGATAATACATTTTTTTTATTAATATAATAGAGAAGAGTATAAATTCTTTTCCTTTCCAAAGCCAGGAAGTGAATAAAGGAAGTACAACGATTTTACAACTTATTTTTAATAAATTTCTTTTAGGTTAGTATTTTAGAGGTATATATATATATATATATATATATATTTGGGCATATATATATATACATATAACTGAGCATAGGTTTAAATACTTTGAATTAAAAACACGTAAATCTGAAAATAGTCATCGACTAGGTATATCTATATGGTCATTTTGTTTTCTTAGTGAGAACGGCACTATAATTGTAAAATCGTAAATTTTTTATTGCAATAAAGTACCTAAATAATAAAAATTTAAACAATTTTAACTTTAAAGAAATAAATAAGTAGAAAGATAAGTGGGCAGATAGTTTATTGATGTAATAAAAATTCTATAAACTCTGGTAAATAAGATTTCTGTAAGATATCTATTTTGATTCCCAGCCATTGTCGATGACATGACAGGAGTCCTCTTGGACATTCGCATCTTGCTTTAACGATGCTGTCATCTTTATCAATATGTACCTACATGCAAAATTAATATAGTTAATAACCTTGTTTTGATATATTTATTTTTATTTTCACTTCCACATTGTACACTTTGGATTTCATACTCGCACACACCTTCCCCTTTAATATTGCTGGGTTTCGATTTAAATCGAGAGCAATTTCTGCGATATGACCACTTTCGAAAGCATTTCCCCCTCGTTCTAGCTGCCTATCGAAGAAATTTGAAAGAATCGATACTTTAATAAAATGTTTGGTGATCATCTTAGCCTACAAAGCAAAGGCATTAAATATTGTGGCAAAATTTTTGTAAAATTTACCTTTACAAATTATAAAATAACCTAGAAAACTGTGTTCTGGCTCTAAAGGAGTAAAATACCAAATTCTGTAAATAAGTCTTTTCGATTAGCTATCATTTTAAACGGCATCGACTATTTGTTTTCTTAAAAACTGAAAATTCGTATGTTTATCAATGATTTAGTCTGCATGAAGTGACTAGCCCTTGAATTTCGCTTATTATCCTAAAAGTACAAATAATTTCCAGGTTAAACTTGGGATGAACTGTTAACACATACTTCAAGGAACATACTTAGCACAATAGTAGTCCTGAAACTTCCACCGATTTAATAAAAATAATAAAATAAGAACGTACAAAAATAAAACTACATAGGCTAAAATACAATATGGCGGTTATTTGGATATAGACCTATGACCTACCCCAACATGTCACGTCACAGAAATCACGCGTATTATTACCCGATCTGTGCAAGGAATATAGATGTTTTAGTTCGTGAGCCGTTGTTCTCAACTCATTCGTGTACCAACACGCAACTCTCTAGTTGTCTCTCTCAATTTGAATTTTTTTAAGGGAAAATTTAATTCGAAATGGTATAGAAATGTTCGATAAACGCTGTGAAAAATGTTGTCGGCGTCACCGGAATTAGAGTAAACGCTGGATCAATCCTCGCGTGAAATGTCTGAGTGAATATCACTAATCGCGCATCCGGAATATTTGCGTTGACCTCTGCAGACTCTGATGCCCGAGATGTATAGGAAGTAGTTGGTATTTGTGATAGGAGAAACTTTCTCAATTACTTTTAAACATAGATAAGTCATTTCTTATCTTAAACAGTTGCACTTCAACTTCAGTTGTGACTAATTTTAAAATTGAAATTTATAACATAACCTCAACGGTATCTACGTGGTAGTTTCTCGCGCATTAAATGCTTCTTAACTCGTTATTCATTTTAACATATTTTTAATAATGTTACTGTAGTTTACTTTCAAATTTCAGTATATGAGTTTCTCGGATATACTAATTTTTGTAGTTCCTCTGATAAAGCTAACAAATTTAGGGAAAACTCAGAGGTTTTTTCTGATCTCTCTTTTTGCATTCCTCATTTATGACATCTAACAGATTGGTTTTTTTCTGCTCCAAATCACTACTTCATAAGTGATGATTGGTCTCACTATTGCTGTATATAGTCGCCGTCACGATATTTTAAAATGACCTCAATTCGTACACTGAGAAAAATGGAATGTAGAAATTAGATCGTAAATCTCTTTATGTTAATTACTAAAATAATTATTGTCAAAACGACAATATGTGGCGTATTAAGAGTAAAATAACCAGATGTTATCAAGCTTATAGTAAGAGGCAAAATCTGGATGTTACCATCTACATCTTATGGATGTAACAATTAATATACTCTATTGCTGAAAGCCTATATAATGACGTGGATTATATAGATAGTCGCTGCGATTGACTGCGATATTATCAGGTATTCGATGCATATTCAATTTCTAACATAAATGTTTGTAACGCTCTTCCCACCCCTTGCTCTATTCATTGTCGATCTTTACCGAAAAAATTGACCAATAAGCTGTTTTGCCGCGACAAAATTACTGACACGTGTTATGTACGTGTGATACAGGTGTACGTATTCGTGTCGGTGCATGTTTGTGTCTGGTCGTTCGTTGAATTCTGTGCATCGTAAGCAGAAATGGATGCAAACGTGGAAAACATTTTAATCGAGTGGGGGTTTCCACAGTTAATTGACATATTCAAAGGTAAGTAATAGATATTATATGCATATACTTCGTAGTGGGTACTTTATGCTTTGATAGAACATTAACCTAAATCTAACCTACTGGTGATTGTTATGTTAATGAAAGTAATACACGTTGGATTTTTGTAATAATGGTTTTAAGGACAAATAAAGAAATAAAATCAATATTATAGTTTTTATTGTGTAATATTCCACTTTCCTTATGCATGAACTGGGTAAAACCTTGTATAGTACTATATTTTAAATTACAGGTAAGTATCGCTGTATAGTGCCCGCATATGATCCATTATATTATTGTTTACTATCTACTATTTTAAATGCTAAGAGACGTTAGATTATTATAGTAGAAAATAATATTGTAAGTACTACAAGGCTATATGGTAAGTATGAGCATCATGTATCGTACATAGTAAAATATTACATTATACTGGGTACAATAAAACATTTAACAGTTATTATCAAATATAGTCAGTGCTACTAGACATTTTTTTCACATTTACTAACATGTATGCTCAAATTAATAATACAAATATAGTACACCAACTTTACCATACGAGTTAATAAAAACTACTCACAGAAATTTACTATACAGATATTGTCACCGGTAATATAAAATATGATTGTCCCTATAGGAGCTATAAAATATATTAAAGTGTACTATATTTATGTTAAAGAGTACAATCTATTTCTCTCAGTGTACTACTCGGATTATAAGGGTTATAAAACCTTTACAGTATTTATCTATTGGGGGGTAATCCAAAAAAATTAAAAGGCGCCATAGGTGCTGTTTTAAATAATTAAATATTTATAATATAATCAATATAATTAAACATTAATTAAAAACCAATCTATAGTTACTACACGGGTTAGTTTAAATGTAAAGTGTGATATTATAAAATATAATTAAAACCCGTAGCCCCTTTCGGAATATCCCCCATTGGATAAATACTGTAAACGATTACACTTCACAGGTAAGCACAATAGCGAACCCTTTTAATCTGATTAGTAGGAATTGAGGTCATTTTAAAATATCACGACGGCGACTATACATCCAGACAATTTTATATCGTTTTTCATAAAGCAAAAATAATAATTTCTTTGAAACAATGAGTTCTTGAGTTGCCACTTTGTAAAATTATAATGAGCATGTTATTTACTGGACACACAAATTAAGGGATTATCTGCAAATGCATTTCTTACCCAGTTGCCACCTTTAAAATGATAAAATATTAATTTTTTTGTTATTGAACACATTTTCCCAGAGATAAACGTACGATAATAATACTTTGTATAGAAAAGAAAAATACCTCTACATACAATGAAGTTATCAATTAAAAATTACAGGGCATTACAATTCCCGTATCCGTCGCACAAAAACGCCTTTATCAAGCCGTAAGTTTTTTTTCCGAACACGGCGGCTATAACAATAAAAACGGGGTTTACAGTCCGAAGATAACAGTTAGAACGTAAATACATATAAGCGACGTGACACGGAAACAGTTTCACATGTTTTCACATATATAACCCGACCGGGTACGTACGTGTTTTATGTATGCAGGTGTACGTCGTAACGTAGGCGTAAAACACAAACTCCTTACCTTACTCTGCGTGGCGTAATCTAGGGCCAGCATGCAATCGTTGTAGCCATTTTCTGTTTTGATTGTGGTAGCCATGGGACCGCACAGTTGGCCTAGCTGGCCTCCGACCGAATCGCGAGTATACCAAGGATACATTGCGGATCTGAAACGGAAGAAATCTAAATGAGAAAACCTGTTAAATGAACGGCATAGTTGTAGTTATCAATGAATATTGCATGCTACATATGACTTTTTGTTAGACAAGAGTGTTGTATCGAATAGGCTTCCATAGACAATAAATTAAAATAAAAAATAGTATTTTAAAACACAAGTGCCGTTTATGTAATGCGAGTACAAGTTTGAATCTCAAGATTCAAAGTACGAGCATTACAAGTCATTGTGGCCCACGTTTTTTACAGTATTTTATTCTAATTTGCACATTAATCGCCTATATTACGTTCCGGCAAAAGTCCCGCTAGTGCGTTAATATCTCATTACAGCACAGTGTGCGGTAATATTCACTTCAGCACTGCGTCGTCATTTGTTTTAGCTTTACTGCAACATCCAATTAGAAAAGAGCTTTTTGTTTTAAAGAAAATTAATAAAAATAATTTGCGTAGCAGATTAAGCCAGACATAGATCAAGAGTTGGGCATTATTTGAACAAAATTGTTCAAGAGGATTATTTAACTACAAAATTATCTAAATATTTTTTATTTATTATTAAAATTATCTAGATAAATACTCGAAAATTATTCGTACATAATTTTAATTCTAAATGATTTTAACTGTAAACTTAAAGATAATTCCAATCTAGATACTTTTATTTAAAAATAATTTTAACTATAATGATAATTTGCATTTTTTAATTCCTCGTCCAATTTTAGAGTAAATTTGATAAAACAACAATGTTATTATTTCCAACAATTTTTGAAATATTTGTATTATTTTTAAAATTTTTGAGCGATGGACTACTTATTGCTTCTGAACTTCTGTAACTCTAAAAATATTTAACTTGGAAAATTGAAAATTTGCAGAACTGTTGACCGTGTGGGTAGCATTCGAAACCGAATGAATTTTTCGAAACCATTATACAGCGTGTCCGAAAATTAGAAAGTATCAAAATTAAGTTTTTTTTTTTAAATACAAGTAGCTATTTTTTTTCTCATGAAACTACCCTTATAAAAATGGAAAAAAGTCATATTCATTATTCATCTTAAATGGATACTTTTTAAGATAATTAGTAAAATATGCTTATATGGTATATAAATGTAGCTTATGGAGTATTTTAAAATGTCATCCTGCTTTGGTATATCGAAGGTAGTCAGTCATAACCATTCGAGAAACAATCCAGCATTGATGAAATGTCACTTAGCTTTCAATTACAAACAATGCCGGTACGTTTAAATTATATATACGAAGATACGCAACGAAAAATACGTTTTTGCCGCTCATGTCGTATTTCAGTCTTAATTCTACCTAAGCATAATAAATAGAAACTATGTTCATACTGTCCTAGTGAATGGAGTTGTTACTACAGATCAAGCAATTTCAGGTGGTTTATGCGCGATAGCAAGAGGGCGTGCTCAATGGAGTGAGACACACCCGAAGAAATATAGGGAAATGTTATAATTCGCATGTGAGAACCCCACCCCCACTATCAATTCGTTCCAAAATCTTATTTCAGTTTTTAGTGTAGTATATATTTTCAGTACTGTACGCCAGCCATTAACTCGGCTCCGCCCGGTTCTTCGAGCTGATGGCGTTAAATACATGTAAGAGCGGCACTTTCGCTAGTGCATGAGCTGTAAATATTTAGAATGAGGGTACAATCTTTTCCATTCAATATTTTAATTTATAAATATTTCAGACTAAATGCTTCGACTATTTTTTGCAATCATAAGATCGTCTACAGCAACAAAAGCATAAATTATAAATTAATTATATAAAATTAATTAAACGTTACATTTTTATTAAATAATGTATTTCCTATATATTTTAAAGCTATGTAATGGTAGTTTGTTAAAAAAGCGAATACTATTATAAAGTATACCTTTGGTGAATTTAGTTACACGGTGTCTTGGAACGTTGTAATTTATTTTATGTCTAGTTGTGTGGGTATGCATTTTTTCGTTGTCTCTAAATGAAGTTTTGTTTTGAAGTTAAATAAAAGACATTCATGTATATAAATACCATACGACGTTAAAAAACCGAAAGATTTGAAAACAGATCGAAGTGATGCGCTAAAACTCAGGCCCAGTAGTGCACGCATCGCCCGTTTTTGTAAAACAAATACACGCTCAGCTTCTGAGGAACACCCCCAGAGCAGAATACCATAACGAATTATTGAAACACAGTATGAGTGGTGTACTGCCTTCAAAGTTACATAATTACAGACTGTACTTAATATTTTTAGTGCGAAGCAAGCACCACTGAGTCTGCTACACAGATGTTCTACGTGGTTATTCCATCTAAGTGTATCGTCTATACTGACCCCAAAAAACGACAATATTTTGTTAATTTTATGTTAGTGCTCTCTAGAAAAATATAAATAGGTGTGTTTGTACTTTCATTTGTCTTAAATAGTATGCAACACGTTTTGTTTTCATTTGCTTGTAACTTATTTTCTATAAACCATTGTTTTACGGAGCGATATAAGTCAGTTCCAGTTTGTTCTAAAGACGGAAAATCAGAAGCAGCAAACAGCAAGTTTGTGTCGTCTGCATAATTAATAATTTTTTGATTGTAACACGAGACATTTACAAAAATTTCATTCATAAAAATTAAAAATAAAAGTGGCCCCGGTACGCTACCTTGAGGAACACCAATACCTGCAGTGAGCGTATTGGAATATGCTACTCCGGCAGCACTGTTTAATTTAACTGTCTGTCGTCTATTGGTTAGGTATGATTTGAACCACTCCAACGGAACACCTCTCACACCATAGCACTGTAGTTTTTCAAGTAATATTGCTTGTAGTTTAGTTGTTTTGTATCCTCTCTATTCTCATTTAGTTTTTCTTTTAGGAATATTAAATTTCGTTTAATAGCTCCTGTTTAAGTTGTATCTTTTATTTTATTTTCGATAGTTTTTTGTTGGCCCAGGTCAGTTTCAAGCTGCTTGTTCTTATGCTCAAATTCCTTTGCTTGTTTTTGTTGTATTTGTTTGTTTATTTCGCTCACAGTCTTTCCTGCGGCGACCCCTTGCGATTATTTTCCGCACTTCTGCGCAGAAGTTTGCATTTTCATGAGTAGCTTTAAGTCTCTTATTTCTTGATTAAGGTTTTTATTTTCTACTTTTAGCTGTGTTATTTCTTTTAGGAAACATGATGTGATGTCTTTCGTTATAGTTTTGATTGCATCATTTATTTTTCCATTTATGTACGTCTCCAATTACTTGCCATGTTCTGAAATGTTGTTGAGGTTAGAGGTGTCATGCAATCCAGACACGACCATTTTCGAATCGAACCATCTTCTTTCATTTGTGTATATTTTGTTTCTGTTAAATCTACACACACTACGTGAAAGTTTTTTCCACATTTATTGCGACAACAAATATCATATTTAACAATTTCAAGGTTCATTGCGGTTTGATTGAATTTTATTAAATTTTAAATTAAGTTTCTTGGATTTTTGTTGAATAACATGAATGTTTATGTTTCTGTGATTTGAAATTGCATTGATTGTAGATAGTAGTGATTATTAGTGGGTAATGTTCTGATGGTATTGTGTGATATATATTTTTAAAATTAAATATTTTATAATTTATGCATTTATTTTATAGAAGACCTGATGATGGCTAAGAATAGTCGAAATATGTAGCCTTTGAAATATTTTTAAAATTAAAATATTAAATCACGCTTATTTTTAATAGTTAATACTTAAAAGAGAAACTAATTGTACAGTACAAGTTAAGAACTATTTGTAAGTTACAAAACACATAAGTTAGGGAAGTGAAAGCAAACTAAAAAAGTTCTTATGACGTTTTTCCTCACCGTGTTTCACATATGGAAATACGAGAGAAAAGAAACAAATGACCCATCATCATGAGGACAACAAGTAAAACAAATGGGCCACCTAAGAATTTACATCACTGAGCCAAATATATGCACTCGTGCGGCCGAAATAGCTCCGTAAACAAATGCCGCCGCTGCTGGCTCCCTCTCTTCTGAATGGGCCCTGAAATTTATGAATATGAATGAAGAGGAATTTACTACCGCTGTTACGATACTACAAGAGATCCACGATACCCAAGCAAACGAAACGGTATATGCAGGATGTGTTGCGTTTATTCTAGACGCTACTGTAAGGCTGCAGTAGTAACAGGCCTTAATCTTTATCCACTCGCCGGAAAGTTTCTTGTCGTCGGGTATTTGAGAGGAGCTTAGGTCGACGATCTACAGCCTCTTTCGCGGCCAATTATAGCGTGAATGGACGGGAGCGCGCAGCGAAGCGGCTGCGGCAAGTCGAGGGAAGGGAACAATCGGACGACAAATGAGGGGTTCACGACAGGTAGGCCAGCAATTTCGGAATTAAATGTCGGAAATTACGGTGTAGGTTGAGTTAATTAGGATTGTTGGAGAGGCAAACGTAATTCGGTAAGTTAAGTTAAGGATGAATGAGTATGGAATTAATATTTTCGTATTTAGAAAAGCGGACCATTAAAAAAAGGAATGAGATCCACTGTTGGTACAGTAGGGAAGGAAGATTTACTTAAAATTAATTCAAATCCGATAATATTAAATTAAAGAGATGATCGAATAACTTCCGTTCTTAGATAGCTTAGTAATAAGAAATAATAATCAACTAGAAATAGACGGATTTATAGAAAAGAAGCCAACACAAATACATGGACCCATAAGTACAACATAAAATGGCTGGTACTAATTTCGTAATTAACAGATTAATAACATGCCCATTTAATAAGACAAGATTTGGCAAAGAATTGCAGTTCATTAAAAAAGTAATCTACATTTATCGACATTGTTATATATGGAGCACTTATGAGCATGATAGTTTTCCTTTCTGTAGTTTTTCCTTTCTTTAGAAGTTGATCGTTGAGGATTTCAAAATCGGATTCTACAGACAGTTTCAACATATTTTTGTTGATTTTAATAACATCCGCTTCAATGCTCGCATCTTATTATTAAAGTTCTACACTGAGAGAACAAAATGTGTTAAGTTAACAAAAAAATTGTCTATCCAACAAAAACATTTGGTTAAATATAGTCAAACAAAATTTTTTGTCAAGGTAACAAAATGTGATTGTTACTATAATTGTGTAGATTAGACAATATTTTTAGCACTGTCTTAACAATCAAGGTAATTTTGATCTGAATCTTTGAAATTGTTCGGGCAACAAGTGCCTTGGGTTAAACAAACAGTTATTTTATGTTAAGTTTACCAAAAGAATTGATTAACATTAAAATTAGAAGTTGTTAGGTTAACTATTTACTTTTGTTTGTAGTAAATATGTACAGTTGTTAAATCAACGAAATAGGAATGTTGTTCCTATAAAAACAAATACTCTCTTCAACCAAAAAAATGTATTCATTTAAATATGATTTTTTGGTTAAATTAATGATAGTCGTTTGGTATGGAATGGTATATTGCGTTATACTGTACCTATACATTTAGTTACACTTAACAGATGCATATTGTGGTTGTTCAAGCGAAAATTATTAAGTTCAAATTGATAATTTGAATTTATATATTATATATATATATATATATATATATAATGGCTAAAAACACTCCCAAGGAGTTGCGCCGCTTAAAAGCTTTCTAGATCCGTAAAAAATGGGGTGGATCGGTCCCCATCATTCTTCCTGAGCTTATTTCTCAAATCTTCTCACTAATCTCTGCCCATAGCTTCCTATTCCTAGTTTTCTCCTTCCAATTGGTCACTCCTATCTTCTTCAAATCTTCCTCAACCTCCTTCAACCATCTTGTTCTAGGTCTTCCTGGTCCTCTCCCGTATCCTGGTTCCCACCGTAATATAAATGTCCTAATACCTTAGCTTAAAAATTCAAATGATCAGCCGAATCATTTTTATGTCGGTGATATTAGCTATTAATTTTAACTCTATCATCGAAAATGTAATTCAGCAGATTACTTGAATTTTTAATCTTAAGTATTACAAAACCATAAATTTGAACTTAATGAACTTCGACTTGTACAACGATCTACCGATACAATTGCAATATATACATATACACTAAATATAAATGGAGAAGGATACACTCTAACTGCCTTAAAGATAATGCTGACTAACATAATTATTATCGCGAACAACCCCGAAACACAGAACATCTAATTCTTATTGCGCAGCTACACTTGCATATATAGCCATAGGTAAAAACATTATGATTTTCCGCAACTATTTTATTAGATAAAACATGAATTAAGTTTGGATTAAATGATAAGAACAAATTATAAATTACAAGATTTTAATTCAAAAAATATTTCCATTAAAAGATGCCCGACAACAGAAGTACATATATTCGTGGATATTTCATTTTAACCTCCATTAGGATCAAGTTTTATAGGTTGTTTAGTGTTTTAGGTGCAGGAATGATTATTATATAATTTTTTTTTTGAACTGTTACATTAATAATTTCTTTTACCTCTTCAAACTGTCAATTTAAAAGAAACGGATGCATAAAGGCATATGTATGTTTGTACCCTAAGGTTACTACCGTAGAAATAAGAGATAAGTACATAGTGTTGTCTTGGATACTTTTCTGTCATGTTAATGCACATTTTGTTTCGTTTAACAATACATAACAGATCATGCTATGCATTTACATTAACAAAGTGAATTTGTTAAAGTAAATATTTATGTTTGTCAATATATGCTAGTGTAAAGTTTTCCTTCAACAATTATGACTTGGTCAATATAACCAAATATTTTTAATTCAATGAAACGAAATATTTTGTTGCTCTTCGTATTAACAAATGGTATGTAGTTGGGCTAACAAAATATTATCAATCATTTTTTGCAGTTGTTGTAACCTTTTATTTTGCTCGATTTGATTAAAAAAGTTGTTGATATAACAATATTTTTTCAACAAAATGGTTTTTGTTAATTTAATGCATTTTGTTCTCTCAGTGTAGAATTCAGTTTACACCTTATTAACCGATCTGATTGCCGATGTGAGAACCCTATTGTATGTAGTTACCTACTAACGGCATTAATACCCTATGCAATTCCACAGAGAGAAAAATCCATATAGTAAAATTTTCACTTCCCTATTTGAAGAACATTGTAGCAACAATTTATAGATGGATTTTTTTACGATTATTTGCAACAATTACAGACCCTACGATATTTCTCCAAATGCAACGAGGAGTACTCACGCTATGGACTCCATGCCCGTCTACGTGGACGGATTCAGGACACAAAAAGGGACGGGGCCAAGTATGTACTCCGGGGAACTCCAGATTAAGAAAGTTTGGCCGCTCGGGCATGGGCTGTCTGCTTTCCAAACAGAGGTACTTTAGCGGCCAACAACATATCTGAACTCAGGATTGAGGACAGAAATATTGATTTGTATACAGGGTTTTCCACGGTAGCCGTTCGTTAGAAGTTTCCGAGGTTAGAAAAAACCTGGAACTCTGAATTTTTGGAATCCGGGGCTATTCAAGATTCTCTTTCATTTTAAAATATCTTCAGGGTCTTACCACTTCCGGTTATACCGGAAGTCGCCATAAACTTTCTTATTTTAAATGGAACAGCCTATATATTATTTCATTTTTAAATTCCTGTGAAAATTTTATGATGAGTTCTAATAGGTTTCCCTATACCTATTT
This sequence comes from Cetonia aurata, assembly GCA_949128085.1. Taxonomy (NCBI): domain Eukaryota; kingdom Metazoa; phylum Arthropoda; class Insecta; order Coleoptera; family Scarabaeidae; genus Cetonia; species Cetonia aurata. The sequence continues at coordinate 26,362,716 of OX421889.1, read as the reverse complement.
TCAACTGCTACTTAGATATCTTGATCTTTTGGAAAATTTTGAAAGATGTAGTGTTATTTGCAACACAGTATCTTTTGCCCATTTTCGCCTGGTAATAAACAGTTCTAGGGTAGATGGAATTACAAGAATGACACTTTCGAAATCCACATTGACAATTGATTTGTCGCATACAGAGTGTCCAAAACTGCATGACCAATTACAAAATCTTCAAAGTTGAAAAAGTTCTTTTTTTCAAATGGAACACCCTGTATATTATTAGATGATCAGATGCAGAATTTAATTCTGCATCGATTCGCTATGACTTTCCCTATACCTATTTACAACGGTTTTCTTGTTATTCCATATTTTTTACTAAAATCTAATAAAACTACAAAATCGTATCCAGTAAGCATTGATTATAGAAAGAAGTTCGGAGTTCAATTGAAAGAAATTGGGCATATCATGAACTTCAATTCATAGGATATTAAAAAAACGCAAAATGCATCCTTTTTGTGAAATAACTGTACAAGGCTTACGCCTTGGTGATGAGGCAAGACGCGTCGCCTTTTGCGAGTTCATGTGCACAAAAATGACAGAAGATCCAAGATTCCTTTATAAAATTATCTGGACTGAGGAATCAAAATTCAGCAGGCAAGGAATTATAAATCGTCTTAAGGGAGAATAATCACCAGGACCGGTTTAGCTTTAATGTTTTTTGTCTGGTTATGGACAATAGCGTAGCATATCAAGTCTACGATGAAAGTTTAAATGGGGCTAGATATGTAGAGATACTTAGAGTATTTGTTAGTGATTTTTTAAATAGGTACTCTACCTCCAGGAGAGAGAGCAAACAGTTGGTATCAACTAGATGGTGCTCCCGCGCACTCCACACTAGCTGTACATCAACAATTCACGTTGATGTTCGAGGATCGGTTGATTGGTCCCCAGGGACCCTGGAACTGGCCACCCAGATCACCCGATTTGACGCCCTTGGACTTTTACCTGTGGGGTCGCATAAAAGAGCAAGTGTACTCTACACCTGTATTAACGAGAGAGGAACTATTGAACCGTGTTCATGATGCGTTCACCAATATAACCCCAGACGAACTTCGGAGATCGGTTTCGCGAGGAGTACATGATAGAGTGATTCAGTGTTTGAACCAAAATGGTGGTCACATAGAACAATTATTGTAGTTATTTCGTTCAATTTATTTTATTTTTTCTTTTCACCATGTTCCTAATTTTTTTGTTTTTCATTTGTTACTACGTTTCAAATTTTCTTATGTTCCTGTTTTGTTTCCATTTTCTAATTAAAATGAAACACATACGATGTTTCAGTTTCTGTCAAAAATCACATTTAAACAGAAAATATTGACATAACAAGAAAACCGTTGTAAATAGTCATAGCGAATCGATGCAGAATTAAATTCTGCATCTGATCATCCAATAATATACAGGCTGTTCCATTTGAAAAAAAGAACTTATTCAACCTTGAAGATTTTGTAATTGGTCATGCAGTTTTCGACAGCCTGTATGCGACAAATCAATTGTCAATGTGGATTTCGAAAGTGTCATTCTTGTGCTTCCATCTACCCTAGAAGTGTTTCTTACCAGGCGAAAATGGGCAAAAGATACTGTGTTGCAAATAACACTACATCTTTCAAAATTTTTAAAAAAATCAAGATATCTAAGTAGCAGTTGAAAATAGGTATAGGGAAACCTATTAGAACTCATCATAAAATTTTCTCAGGAATTTAAAAATTAAATAATATAATAATAAATAATATACATACAATATATGTTCTATTTAAAATAAGAAAGTTTATAGCGACTTCCGGTATAACAGGAAGTGGTAAGACCCTATAAATATTTTAAAATGAAAGAGAATCTTGAATAGCCCCGTATTCCAAAAATTCGGAGTTCCAGGTTTTTTCTAACCTCGGAAACTTCTAACGAACGGCTACCGTGGAAAACCCTGTATAGATAACAAACAACTTGTATCAGCTTTGAGGCAACCGAGAATAACTTCCACACGGATGCTGGACTGTTACAGAGCCCTCGCACTGATCTTTGTAAGGAATAAGTCACGATTAGGTGGATTAAAGGACACGACGGCAATCTGGGTAATGCCGAGGCGGATAGGCTACCCTGACGTGGATCCGGGACAGTTCTGTACGGTCCTGAACCGTTTCTAAGGCCTACCATATCTACCTTGTGTAACCAGATTAAAATTATCACCCACGAGCAATTCATTAAAGCCTGGGATGACAATTGCGTGTGCCGTTTTGCCAGGGGCACTTTATCTTACCCTGATAGGCAAACGCCATCAAACTATCTGAGGGTGTCAAGGGAGCGCCTCCACTTAGTGATGGAAATACTAACTGGACTCTGTCAGTTAAAAGCGCACCTTTTTAGGCTGCGATTAGAGACCAGTCCAATCAGTAGCGGCGGCCAATTAGTGGATGAGACCACTGAGCATGTTCTTTGTGACTGCCCTGCCCTATAATCCATAAGAAAAACCATACTTGGGGACGTTCGGCTTGACATCGCCAGCGCCAGCAAGGCTCCCCTGGGAAATGTCCTAGCGTTTGTGAAGACAATAGGTATAATATCAAAGTTTTGTACCTACATAGTAAGAGTACCATGACAGTTATAGTTGTGATACTACAGAAATCGTAGTAAAGACGGCGCTACGCTTGTTTCATAACCGTTAAAATTCTTATTCGATGTTAATTGTGTTCTTCGGTAAACGCGGCTATGCAATATTTACTCAGTGTATTCACATGGTAAAGATCGTATAATGGTACCGTGATTGATGATCAATCGTTCACGGTACGAGTACGAGACGCTTCCACACGGGTACTCCTCAATTAACGGCCGACCTGGTCTCCGCAATTGGCTGCTCCGTGGGGGCTGCTGGGCCCTCAGGAATGATTTTAAATCGTCAGGCCCTCATTAAAAGTTGTCCCTCTTGATGTGACAATTGACAGGTTTCGGAACTTTATATAAATCACAGCAGGTAAAGAGTTATTTGAGGTGGTTCGTATCAATTGAAATGCCCTGTATAAAATGTGAGTTGAGGGTGTTAATTTGGTACGGTTCGACATAGGAAAATTTGAATTTCTAGTGATCGCATATAAATGTTGGTTAAATATTTCGTCACAAGAACATCAATTGCGTATATATTGACGGGAAAATTTTAATAATATTAAAAATCAATTTAAATTTAATTCGGGTTAACTATAGACGAATAAAATATTGTTTATCATAGTAAATGAACTTACAATAACCTTCAAGATTCATAGTCCTTAATTTGTTTTTACTTTGATATTGCAGCGCAGTTTATATAAATAGATACCACTTTTATGGTTATATAGACACAGTTTTTCATTTAATTACGGTTAGTATATTATAAAACTTAGAAGGAGTCATTACAATTATTGATAACAAGATTAGAACATCGATTCTAGCGTTCTCGGCTCCTACTTACATGTGCAAAGTAACTAATATTCCTCGTGGTCTTTTAGAATTTAAAATACGAGCATTTTTAACTGGCGAAGCAGAAATATACTGCTATATACCACCTTATATACTGCCAGAACCAATAAACTTTTATTTTTCTTCAAATATAGGTGACACACCTATACAAATATCATATTATAACACGCATTCTTTTTATTTTCAGCTATAAATAAATAGATTAAATCAGTTTTAATACCCACAGAGGAACTGTTATTTGATAAAAGGTTAAATAAATCTTCAGCTGTTCGACCGGATGACACAAAAACTCAAAAAATCTTTTAATAACTTACCGCTACTAACAAATACTAACTTGACCTAACGTAATACGATTGATAATTGAGACTTACAGTAAATATCTGTGGTTTCATCTACTTGCCAAGAAAAAAACGGAGCTTCTTTAATTTCTGTATCTATTTCTTGTTTTAATACAAAAAAAAAGTACAATCTATTAGATCATTTTGTATAGATTTAGATGTACCTGAAAAAATATTACTACTAACAAATTTATTAAAACTAGGTTCATATTTACTAAAGAGTTCGAGTAATTCTTTATAATTTCCATGATTAAAAGAATCTGAAGTCTCATTGTGTACCCGAAAAGCTAAATCTTGTGATGCTAAAAATATTGTTACATCTATTAATTTTCTTAAATTTTTACGGTTTTCTCTAACTTCATTATTATAGGCAATAATTGCATCTTTGCGCGCGCTGTCTACAGCAGTAGCAATATTTTGTTTTCCAAATAATTTAAATTTGCACAACGATGAAATGTGTTCTTTAGACGTAGAATGCCGTTCAATAGCGCTAAAATCTGGATAACATAATTTCAACCACGTTTCGGTTTGGTTACAAAAAAGTAGACATAGCCAACAAAATAATCTTTCCCGTTCAATTGAACCAGTTAACCAACCACATTTAGTGTACCATAATGAACTAAAACCACGATTTTGCCGGTTGCCGTCGTTAGATACTACAGATAAATTAGGCCGTGGTTTCTCAATGTTTTGTACGATGTGTAATTTCGTCTCTATGTTTAAACAACTAAAAGAATTTCTTACCAACCAGTGGACAATATCTTGGCAAATTCTAATTTCGTTCATTTTATCCATTTTGTGTGCGTAACCTAACAAAACTCACCCAACGCTTCTTATGTTATTAGTACTGGGAGCCGGGAGTCACATGGGCAGTTGCGTAGCAACGTTTTACGACCGACAACGCAACATGCCGATCGGGTAGGATCTCACCGCGGCGGCAAGCCTCCAACCATACGTATTCGCCGTATAAAGTGCACGTGCACTTACGGAGACACATTGCTTTCAGCCATGGCATTAATCATCGGCGCGGAGCGAAATCTGTGGCTAGCCTCCTCGCTTGCTATTATAATAATAATAATAAATTTATTTGCATTTTTAAATTAAGTAATGAATAAATATACTATTGATTATATTTTTTTTATAATATTGTTTTATTTTAGTATATAACCCATGCTTATACATTATTTTAATACATAATAAACGCTACTTATTTTATTAAAAATAATAGGGTAGGCTTAGCCTCCGTAGCCTCCCCTGACGAGCCGCCACTGATGACTACAAACAAATATGCATTTATTCACTTTTGATCAAGTTTTCAACCCATTGTCACTCTTCTTAACATTTTTCATCGTTGATAATTAGATATCTTTTATCATTGAAGTATATTTTTGATATAAGGATGTAGTTATAAATATATACCATTTGTGCCTGTCTAAACATATGTAGTTTTAAACATAATTTGGAAATAATCAAAGCCTATAGTTTCCATTAAAGTATTGCAGTCATTTTTTAAATAAGTAAAAGACTACAAAGAAAAAGAACTGTAATTAGAGGTATTTATTTAATTTAAAAGATCAATATCAAGCATTTCTAGTTATTATTAAGAGAAAATTTCTTTTGATTGCTTCATTTTCCAGCGAATCTTTCTAAAATGACATAAAACGTAATATTTCGTATTCAGAGTTAATTTAATTTAACTTAATTCGTAATTATACTCCTAAATAAAGATCTCACTTTGGGTATTTCTCAATTTTTCTTAGCTTCAATAAAAGAGCAAAAGGAAAAAGACATTTATTTATAATTCTCCTTAGAATTAGCTTAAAATCTCATTTAATATCGACAACAATAGCTTTGCTTGTATTGTCAACTTTAACATCTCACTTTGCCTTCATTACAACTCCGAACATAATAGAGGCATAACAGAGGAGATAGAAATAATAGCCGACATCACGAAAGAAACTTTTCTATACGTCAAAAACTTCTGATTTATAACCAAAAACAATACTGACCTGCCTTAACGTAAGGATGTCTCTATTATACAATTTAACTTGACAGAACTTGGAAAAAAATATACTGAAACTTTCTCCTAAATGCCCAAAAGGAGATAAAAGAACGAAAAACTTTGAAAATAAGTCTTTTAAGTGAGTTATTTGAGCAAGTTTGATGCCAACATTCGTCAATATATTTTTTTTTTGTTAATTAGTAAAAAAAAAGACATTAAATTATCTCCTTGGCATTTGATGTATTTCTTGTGCAAATAGCTTGGCTAGTTGTTTGTCTTTTTATAACTTCGTTTATGTGGTAAAGCGGTTAATTTATGATTAGAGTAGATTGGTACGTATCAACATTCAACGCAATAGGTTAATTATTTATTGTTTTTATTATATTATTGTTAGGTAAGGTAAGTGATACATAAATTGTTCTTTAAAATATGCATGCATGTCTTGTATTGGTTTGTCGTGGAATAATATGGTATTATTATTGTTAATATTCTTAATAAAACACCTTTAGAAACTAACGTAGTTTCATAGAAAAATTATTATTACAACTTAATTATGTAATGCGACATAATTCTTAGCCTTTCGCGCAAAAAGGACAAATCTTTTTTTTTTTCGTGAAAATGGGATCTGTTTTTGCAAAGCCATATTAGTGGAATGTGTAATGACTTTTTACACCAACACACAGAAATAATTTTAAATTCGATTATACTCTATCAACACTTCACAATCAAAATATTATATACTGGGTGAGTTTTTTTATCTGGAGACAACGGAATATCTCTAAAATACTGCATAAAATAAAAAAAAAATCCTAATAAGATTTATTATATGGTAATGTAGGAGGCTGACAGAATGGTGAGGAACTCGATCCCCCATCTCACCACCCGAGAGTGGGAGAAGGGACAACTTTGAAAACTTAAATGAGAACCCCCATTTTGTATTACAGATTCGGATTCTACGCCATCAAGTATGCAGTTTTTGTTTGAAACTTTTTTTTCTATTCGTAACAGATTGCGCTGTAATCGCAATGAAAACATGATTGTGAACGCCTAGAAAAAATACACAAAAAAGAGAAGTAAGCAAACATGATTTTGTGTTTTCTTTATTTTAACATACACTAACATTTCAAAAAGCCATGTGTTCGAAACTGTGCCCCTTCACTTCGATACATTTATTTATTCGCAATTGGAGTGATTGCACACAACTGAGGAGTGTTTCCGACGTAATCATTGAACAAGCGTTGGTGAATCATGGTTTTCCTCGTAATTGGCACTTCTGTATAAACTTCAGACTTTAAGTGGTCCCACAAAAAGAAATCAGGTGAAGTAAGATCAGGCGGTCTTGCAGGCCAAGACACTGGACCACCTCTTCCGATCCATCGAGGATTGTAGGCTCGATCTAATACTTCTCGTGCTATTCTTGAATAATGTGCTGGACAACCGTCATGCTGGAATCACATTGTTTATCGTACGTCCAAGGGAAGGTCTTCAAGTAACACTGGAAGTTCGTTCTGCAAGATGTTTCGATATTTTTCACCATTTAAGTTTCCATCGATTAAATATGGACCAATAAGTGAGTATGATAAAGTAAAGTTCTTCGTTGTTGAATGGCTTTTTGAAATGTAATTTTAATGTTAACATAAAAAAAAAACACAAAATTATGTTTGCTTGCCTCTCTTTTTTGTGTATTTTTTCTAGACGTTCACAATCACATTTTTGCGATTACAGCTCAATCTGTTACGAATCGAAAGAAAGTTTCAAACAAAAACTACTTACTTGATGGTGTAGGGGTCAGAATCTGCAATACAAAATGGGGATTCCCATTGAAGATTTCAAAGTTGCCCCCTCTCCCACTCTGGAGGGGGGAGAAGTGGGGAATCGAGTTCAGCACCATTCAGGGAACCCCCTACATTATAACAAATCTTATTAAGATCTTTTTTTGATTTGATGCAGTTTTAGAGATATTCCATTGTCTCAAGATAAAAAAACTCACCCAGTATAAAGAAAAGTTGCTAGTATTTGAACTGTTTAAAGCCAGGTAATGCAATTCAACATTGCTTTTCTGACTAATGAATTCTATATACATTTTTTATTAAGAGCAATTTGCGTCACAAGTTTTTATTTATAAATTGTACGATTTAGAAAAAATCTTTTTGCAAGGCGGCAATCGATCGTGAGAAAAAGAGGATAGACTTGAAACACCATGTATCCTTCTAACAGTACAGGGTTGTAATTTTATCGGAGATATTACATTTTTTATGCTTTTGAAGCTTTTCTATTTTAATACCATGTCTGGTATCATTTATGTGTTGTACCACACTCAATGCTTTGAAACTTCCGTTGTGATAACTATCTCTCGTCTATTTGAAAACGAGTTTGATACATGCATATAGACGAGTTAGTTATTTATATTCCGCAAGGAGTTTAATTTTCGGAATTCCACTAAATATTCCACGATTTTTTGTATCTGTACGCGTGTGAACAAACATTATATTTTATGATATTTCGAACAATGGTAAAGAACTACTATGGCTAATCCGTTATCCCCGTTTATTACGAATTTACTCAAGGACAAATTCGAAACAGATTTAAAAATAAGGCATTGAATATTTCCCTATGATTTGATTAAAGTACGCAGATAACACACCTAGACCTACAGTTAATTTTAAAAATTTTAATCCACATATTAAAGCGACTATGGTTTATCGACCTACGTTTTAAATATTCGCTGACCACGTATAGGTCAAGCACAAACTGAGATGTGAGTTTCAAATAATCAATACGAGTTATCAAAAAAAAAAAATTAACTAAGGTAAACCGCCTTGTGAAAAGTAGATTAATTATGCCTGCAATGCGGATTTTCGCGATCTATTAGTTCCAATAGCTTCACACAAAGAAAACTATATATTTGTAAAAGAAACAGTAGCGTAAATTCTAATTATATGCAACCGTTCTGTTGGAGATCTATAATTGAATGCATTAAAATTAAGAAAAGCTTTTCATATAAATATAATCAAATACTTCCAACAATTTACAACAATTTTGTTAATGTCTTAGTATTAACAAACATAGCTGTGTCCTTTCATTTTTAGTTCAAAGAAATAGAGGTAGGTATATGAACATAACGCAGCAGAAGCACTGTATTTACAACCGATGTTTGAAATGTCGATCGATCGTCCACATTTCTGAAAGAAATGCTATAATATACAGGCGGTTCCATTTAAGAAAGACAACAATGATACATTTAGGGCTTTTGGAACACACTGTCTAATACGGACATAATTTTAAAATGACCATAATAGACCCCCATAATATCCTAAAACAGAAACTTTTTGTGCGTCACGTTTTTTTGGCGATAATATTCCCTGCCGTATAGCTTGAATACCCCTGTATTTATATATTTAGTGCCATTAGAGGTATTGTTACGAAGTACTTTCGCAGATTATATATAGAAAAAAAAATGATTTTGTAAGATAAATAACTTGTTTTGATATATGTACCTAATTCACTTAAGCAAATAAAATCAAAGCCCTTTAATGATAATACTTTTATTAGTAGCACAGTTCGTCTGGACCTGGTGTTAAACTAATGATGAACTGCCAACCACAAAAACAACGTAACGGATATACAGATAATAACAATAATAATGATTTCGAGATACTCACGCAATTATTAACCCTGAAAAGTAAAATTTAAAACTTTAAGGACCTACAAGCATTAAGCCTATCATCAGGTCATCCGTTTCGAAACCGGCAATTTCTCTTTGCGGTTTTCTTATAGGTAGAGGTTTAAGCAGGAATAAATTTAGGGAACAATTCTTATATTTTAAATAAGTAATTACCATCTAAAATTAATCGAAAATATTCACTGACTTTACTCTGAATTTGTATTGACATGATGTTATTTTTCAAGTGTTGCAGAACATCCGATATTGGATTTTGTCAATTTGCAAAATAAACAAAATATTTTTTTATTATAACAATGAAAGAAAATTACGCCTAGATTTTTTAGGAAAACTTTTTATTTAATCACAGCAGTCTTACTAAAGCATTGCCACTTCTTTCCGCATCACATATACTGGAATAAAGATTCAGAATGTGTAGAATTATAAAGAACAAGCTTGGCTCTCTATATTGTTATTTATATACTTACAGAACTAGTAATGAGCCGCTCGAATGAAAACAATATTCGGTATCGTTAAATGAATGAATCAAACACATTTTCGGCCTGTGCCAATTACAAGCGTAAAGCAAGGATATGAAATCGGAAATACATAACAGCCAGTATTTGCTGTTTATCTTCAAAGACACACTGAATAATGTGAGCGTGAGATATTTCCCTAATGTCCAAATCTAACACCGTATTCCTTCGTGTGTGTAGTGAAATGTGAAGTTACTTACTGCACAATAGAAAAAACAGCCGGTACGCTGCGCTGTAGACACTATGTTAGTCTCCTTTTAATGGATTTTCAAAGAAAAAACGAAATCTTAATGGTACACTGCATTAATAAGGGACTTGAAGAGGCAGATTTACTGAGTATGCAGCCAAGCAGGATCAAGACCAAATCCTTCGTTCACCGTCTAAACTTTCGTAATCAATTTACTGCTTCTTCTGGTAATGAATGGCGACAAAATATTTTGCCGAGCTTGCAATAAATTAGTAAGTCACTTATTTATTAGTTTTACTAAAAGTTTTACAATTTTTAAAATTTTCTAATTTTTGATACAAAACGGCAGCTATGCTCAAATGTATTAGACATCTCTATGATTTACCATTAATTTCGTGTTTTGGCATTACATCTGTGGCAGTTAATTTAAGTGTTTAGGTATTCGTTTTTATGATTTTACAACAATTTTTATAATTTTTTTTAATTAATTTTAATTTTAGATCTATTAAGTTTTTATGCATGTTCACGTTTTTGGGATGTCAGTTTTTTATGCACTGAAAAAAGTATTGCAACTGTATTAAAAGCTTACAGAAATGCGACAAATTATTAAGATTCTTAATTAAAGTATCTATTTATAACATATTTAAATAAGAGTTTTATTTTGTACTCACTTTACTTTGATTATTCGCAAAAAAATTGAGCATATCTGTATTTCATGCCTTAGAATTTATACATTTAAAACACCAGGATCTTAGTTTTCCTCATATAGCCATAAATACTATTCTATAAGAGAAATAATACAATACGAAATTTACTTACGTATAGGTACATAGCGAATTGACAAATATATGCATACATACATATATAAAATATTGTTTAATAGAGTCGACCAATAATTATATTTTAACCACCTAATAATTATTACTATTACTATAGATAAATTTAAAAGCATTTTACTAATAAATTCAACTCATGTTTTCACAAATCTTAAAGGCGATTAATTTCAAAATATTGTATTTATAAAAGTCCCCTTTTTGTTCGAAGAATGAAAACCTATAGATAAAAATCTCATAAATCTAAAACACAACATTTCCCACGGTAAGTGCAGAGATCAAAGAGACTATAGTTTGTTTACTAGATATAAATTTATATTTGGCAAAATTTTTGTTCCATATATACATATATATAAGTTTAGGGCATTCTCCTTCAGTATTTCTAACAAGGGCTACGAAATTCTATAACGGTGTCCATTTATCTGCTCTTGAGTGTACAACTTTAATTATGTTATTTTAGTTATATGTCTCAGTTTTCTAGATAACTACAATATTGGAAATGTACACAGATAAAAATACGGAGTTGGATTTAACACCGTTTCAACACTTTTCCGGTGTTCCCTCGCGACCATCCGTTCAAGGAGCCTCCATTTAAGAGTTAAATATTTTACACCTCAACGGAAGAAACGTGGAGGCAATTTCATCCTAGAAACTGTGAATTTCCTCCAATAAGGAGGATGTTTCTCCTCTTACGAAGGTAAAACACACCGCTGGGGGGTTAATGGGAGCTACTGAAATCCATATCAGAGGTAACTACCTCCTTAATAGATGAGATTACCACCGCCAAGGAGAGATTCTAACTCCATTTGAGAGTACATTCCCTCCTTGACAGACGAAAATTCCTCCGTTACGGAAACTATTGTTCCATGACGGTGCTATTGAAATCCATATCGGAGGTAACTTTTTCCGAAATAGAAGAAATTACCTCTTTTAGCCAGCGTTTCTAATTCCATATCAGAATTAATTGATTTCATAGCGAAGTTACTGGAAACCAAAACGAAGTACCTTTTATACGATATCAACCATGTGTAAACATCATATAGATATTACATACTCACAATTACCGATCACAATTTACATTGAGTAAGAAGTACAAAGATTATGAAACAAGCGTAGCGCCATCTTTACGACAAAATCTATAGTATCATATTTATGTAGCTAAACGAATTATCAGTATTATGATATTCCTACTATATAGATATAAAACTATACAGCATTCATTTCATTTCATCTCATTATTAATGCGGTTTCCAGTTATGTATAATAATCAAAGTAAGGTGACTGTTGCTAGCACCTAATCAAATAAACACAACACCTTTTGATATTCTGATACTTTATGCGTAAATATATATTATATTTCTTGTCTGCGGTTTCCGTTCATACACGATGTGTATCTGTACATACAGAACTATACGTGCTATGGCTAAACAATAAAAGGAAGGGTTTCTGCTATTTGACGCCATTTTCAAGTGGCTCCCTCATACAACGTTTACGCATGTGTTCATCGACGACCATTAACCGAACTCCACTTTGGACAAAAAAAATTCCCGAAAGGATTATTTTTCTCCTGTTCGGTGTAAAACTGATGGAAATAAATACGCAACTAAAACTATGTATTGTATTCAAAAAAATAACTCCGATAAAAACGGAATATTACATGAATCGGATACATTTAACAGCGTTTAGTAGTTGAAATAAGAATAACCCTGATATGGAGAGAATATAATATGCAATGAATACATTTAACTGCGTTTGGGAGTTAGATATACAAATAGCCGTAGCGGAAATAATAAGAAGGATGTTTTCTCCGTGTTGAAGTTAAAATATCACGGAGGACATTGTGAGCCTCCGTTTCGGTGGGGATTTTGTCCGAAAGGGATAAAATGCCCACCGTTTTGTAGTTATACAGCTCTTTTCTCTACATAAAGCCTTCCGAATCGGAGACTCTATATTTCACTCCGCTATATTTTTACCTGTGTAGAGTAGAAGTTTATCTCAATTAGGTGATATTTATAGATACTTAATTCTTTAAATGTAATATTATAAGCAAAGTTTCTACATGCACGTGTTTGAGAAAATTTATAGTTTACTTTGAAAAAGTATAACTAATTCATAATTTTAGACTGATCTAATTCATTTTCGTTAACATCACTTCCAAATTTAATTCATGCATCTAATTACTTGATAAAAAAATCCCAACAAAGTAAGTTTTTGAAGTTATTCCACAAATAAATACAAGTTTGGATAAAATTTGATGTTTTAATGTTAGCTTTTGGTTTACATAAAAAAAGGTGTCTGAAACAATACTTACATAATGGCAACAAATTGGAATGGCGATTCAGTCATAAAGAATTAATTAAATTTATATAATTTTACATTCATTAAAGTAATTCAGAAGATAGTTAGTATAAAAAATCGGAAAAAAGTATGCTTGCACTAGAATATACATACTGAAAATTGGCTAACTGAGAAAAAATAAAACCATCATTCTCAAGAACGATTCCATAGATGTGTATACATTCTACAAGCACAAATAAATAGCGAAGTCAAAATGAACCTGTAATATATAGTATATTTATAAGAAACTTTATGTGTGGCCTAGTTAAAAATTAAGGAATATTGGTGGTAAATTCTTTATTGTTTGTTTCATTAGATAAAGTATGGACCTAATCGCCTTAAAATTGGTACCGTTTTGTTCAGAAACGTATTCCGATTAATTTAATATACACCTATGTATGTCGCATTTCAAAAGATTTATTTGTAAGGGTACACATTGAAAATCCATTCAGAGTTCAAACTAAAATATTGTTTTATAACACAATTTTCTTATAGAGAAAATGAAATAATCTTATTGCAAGTAAATGCTTTACCACTAGGAAAATTGAAAGCTTTAACTCAAGAAAACTTTTGTTTGGATGAATTTTCTTAACTAGGGAATATATTTGCTTAGTGCAAGTAAGTAGGAAATGCAGCTTATTGTACATGCGTAGCAATACGTGGGATTTATTTAATATAATAAATAAATGTTAGAATCGGTTAGAGTGCAGTAGCAAAACACTGTATCTGCATGGTCGGTCAATTATTTGATCATTATTTACCTTACAGAGCAATTCGTGGTGTGAATTTCTTTTAGGGAAGTTATTAAATGGAATCTTATTAGTTTTACATGTATCGATGTACTTATGTCTAATTACATGACAAAAAAGTTTGTAAACGTATCTATAGCGGTAAATCTACCTAATAATATTAATGATGAAGTAGGTAAGTAAGCTGCTGCTCGAATTGGATTTGTGGGAGCATCTCAGAACGATATTTCAACGCGAGTGTCTTTTTTTATTGGATTACCGTATTATCGGTATGCTGGTATGCATATGTATGTATAATAGAACCGAAAAGATATTCAGGTAGCACAACCTCTAATGGCGTGTATTTTTCATCGCATTCAACCTAGGTTTTCTGAATTCAAAGTATTAATAATAAGAAACTACTTTCTTCTACGGTAATCTGATTGGCGAAACCAAGTTCATAAGCTTGGACGAAAATGATATAAAGCAATTAATTCCTATATATGAAATAATAAAAACATTGCTTAACAAGTATAATATTTACATGCAATTGTGAAAGGAAAGTTAGAACATACCAACAAGGCAAACAGATAGCTCATATTACTCATATGCATATTTCAATGATCAGAACATACGTACATCTCTCAAGAAAGGATTCGGGGGCACCAGCATTAAGAGCAACCCAGCGTTTTACTTTAAATCTTAGATTAGAAGACTTTGTAATGAGGGATTTCTAAGCAGTCATTCATTTAACGCATTTTCGGCTAGTTCGTTACGTTGAAAAGACTCCTGAATTTGGATCGATTGCAAGTATGTCGGTAGTTGTGATCTTTAAAGAACTCTATTCTAAATCACAGTAAGTACATACATGTTGTAATGGAGACTCTTACATTGCTGTGCAATAAACTATGTTGGTTCTTTTACTGACACTTTTTTTATTTTTATAAACATTAATTAATAAAACAACTAAAAATTGTTAGACCTGGAACATACACAAGGGAGTAAGCCTTACATGTGCATCTACTACTACTTTTATGAATCTGAACAATGAAGGTGCTGTGCTTGCAAGTTTGATTTGATCATTTAGAAGGATAAAACTTAACGCGGCTGCTGCATTCATTTCATAAATGGTGCCGTGTATTTGCAAATAAGGTGGAACTTCTGTAAATATTATACCCTATAGTTTATCATTTTTAAAACTGCCTCCTTATCTGCAAAAAGCGCCGTTAAAACTACTTGTTCCCAAAAAAACTTTTTCAAACCAAGCATTTATTTCACATAAATAATAGATACTTTTTATTTGATAGAAATAAATATTTATCCTTGTATAAAGCGTTATGATTTTAAGCTAAGTATTACTATTCTTAAAAAGATATGAAAAGTGATTTAATTCAAGGATTCTAACATTTTGCTGCAAGACTAATGCTTTTCATGCAAGTAAACGATATTCTTAAGTGGAGACTAAAAGTAGTTTCATCCAAGAGCGCTAACCACTTACGTCAAGATTATGGATCTGTTAAGACAATTATTTTCTTATCTGAAGAAGTTTTTGTCTTGCGGATATTCAAAACTTAAATTTATTTGGTCCAAGACAAATTTATTTAATGTAAGCATGCATTTTTTTGTGTGTAAAAGATTGAATTATCTTTTACTACCAACCATTAAAACAGAGTCATATTTATGTTCCCTTTTTTTTCCAAGGAATCGATTAATATTTCAGAATGATTTTTGTTTTATTTTATTCTAAAGAGTTATGGGCAAGATATCTTGAAACAGTTAAACAACATGTTTTATAATAAAATGAAAATTGTGAAAAGAAGGATTTCTTTTGCTTTTTGCAAATTTATATTGCAAAAAAAACTCGTACTGTTTAGTTGTTTATTCGAGAAAAGGAGCATGAATGCACAAAGACTAGGTTCTTTTAGGGTACAATAGGTCTTATGGCCGAGTTGCCTTACGGGGTAAATCTGACCATGACGGTCAAAAAAAAAATAATTTTTTTTGTAGGAAAAGCGAAAAGATAACGTAGTCATATGCGGACATTGCCAGATATAGAATCAATTGGATTTTGGCTGCTTTAATCGAAAATAACCATATTTCTAATTGTTATTTTATTTGGTTATTGTAAAACATGGGATATTTTAAAAGAAATAATTTATGGCACTTTCCTTTACACAAAAAATAAAATTCTGTTTTTGAACTACATAATTCAGAAAGAGTACTAACGTACTTGATAACAAACATTAAAGAAAATATAGAAAAATGCTTTTTTTTCAATCCAAACTGTGCAAAGCCCATTGAATTGGTATTTTCTCTTGGTTTTTACGCCGTTTAATGATAAAAGTGAACTGTATACAATAAACATACAACGTTGGGGTTATTATTATAACCTTTATCAAGTATATGTATAAAAATTATAATATATTGTAAATATAAATGCTCAAATATAAATGTCTAAATTGTAAATAAACTTTTGTGTTTTATAAATGATAAAATACTTTGATCAAATACTTTTTTGTGCTTATATTGAAATTTTTAAAAAATGTGATTTATATAAATATTGCATTGTAAAATATATAATATATTATAGTGGTTTCAGTTTTTTTTTTTGCAAATATGAAAAACGTTTTAAATGATATAAGTAGATTTCTAAAAAGTATTGTTGTGTTTAATTATAAAATTAAATTGTGTATCTGTTTTATGATTATTTATCATTGTTAAGTTGTCAAAATCAAACGAATGATTTTGAGTTATTTCGTGTTTCTTTAGTGGTGTAAGATTTTTGTTATATTTATGTCCTTTCATTCTGTTTCCTAAATATTGCATGATTTCACCAATATATACAACATTTGTTTGTTGTTTACAGCCAATTTTAGTGTCGTAAATATTCGGATAATTTCAATAATCGGAATACCCGAATCGGAATCCGAATATATTCGGAATAATACTCCGATTCCATATTCCATGAAACATACTCGGTACAATGTTATACATACTTGGAAGATTTCAATAATCGGAATAATATTCCGAACCCATATTCCACCAGAGATGCTGCTATATTCAGATGATTTCAATAATCGGAATAATTCATACGGGGCGCGGTGAAATACGTAATCATATTCCGAATCCGTATTCAGTAATTTCCGTATTTCATCTAACAAAGTCAGTTACGCTGGCAAAATCATTTTCTTAAATGGTTCTTTTTAATATTTCCTCATTATTTATATCGGACTAAACTCATGTATTATTCCAGAGTTATTTTTAACGTTAAGTTAAACATCTTTGTTTATTTTATATTATTTTTAATGAATTTTGTGACTTTATTTTATATTGTCTCACAGAAATTATTATAGGTACATCTCTATTAAACTTATTTAGAGCGAAAGTTTACAATTTTTTTCTTAATAACAGATTCTGCAGATAATGCTTGTGTACCTCACCGAATGTAGACAGAATGATTTAAGTGTACACACTGTCTATGAACAACAAACACCGCTCGACAGGCCGGAAAACGAATTTGCGAAATCACACAGTTTATACGAATACGGATAACTATCAAAAGTTCCGATACTTCTCATTCGGAATAAATTCGTTGTACAAATTTTACGGATTTGGAATCATCCGATTCGAAATCATCCCATTTGAAACCATCCGATTCCGAATCGGATTCTTAGAATCGGAATCATCCCAATATTTCAATAATCGGAATCAACGAATATTTTTATTCGGATACTCACAACACTAGTCAATTTTATATGCAACGTGTGATGTTTTATTTCTTTGAATTTTTAATTTTAATTTTGTATAGATTTACTTTTGTAATTTGTTATTATTTTGATTTGCGATTTTTAAATTATATGGTTTGAAAATTTGATTTATTTTTTCGGATAAATGTTTTGCATAAAGGATTTTTATATATTTTGTGTTTGATTGTTTTTCATATTTCTGTTTGATTTATTATAGTATAGGAAAGTTCTTTGTTTGAAAATTTTATTTATCATATGTTTCGGGTAATTATTTTGTTTTACAATATCTTTTACTCTATTAATAGCGTCGCACCGAACAATTGGACTTCTCAGAGTTATAGCTCGGTCAGCTAAACTGATAATGACACTAATTTCTTGTGAAACTAGTTGTGATGATTTAAAATTTAAATAACACCCAGACCATACTTTTTAGAAATCTATTTATATAATTTAAAACGTTTTTCATATTTGCCAAAAAAACTCAAACTACTTACATGTATTTTACAATACAATATTTATATAAATCACATTTTTAAAAATTTTCATATTAAAAACAAAAAAAAATAATGATTTTATCATTTATAAAACAAAATTTACAATTTATAATTAATAACTTTGTTCCTTTATATTTACAATACATTATAATTTTTATGCATGTATTTATGAATTATTAAATTCGATAGAATATAAGATAATTAATCCCTAAACACAATATAATATATTTATAGGTAATCAAACACATTTGATATAGCCTATATTCTATATACGATTATATTAACTTAAATTTGTTCTAGAAAAAAAGAAATAACAGAAAATTTATTAGGTAATCATATTTTAGAATAATCGTTTTAAGTAACAAAACAAAAATACAACTAAATTCAAAAAATGCAATTGCTTGAATGTCTAAAAGGTTGTAAGGAAGAAAATAAACAATTATTTCAAATCATAGATAGATTAATTTCTGCTGTTTTAGAATATTCTTCTGTGATTTTCGATTTCGTTTGAAAATTACCAAGCTTTTTAAATTTTTGGGTGTAAAAATGTAATTTTATTTAACATGTTATAAAAATAGCCACTTTCCATATTTTATACGACATATTTTTCAACACGAGTAACTACTAACATGCTGCGCACATGTTTTTGAATATCTATAGGTACAAGAAAATTGACACAAAAACGTCAGAAAAAAAAAATGATGCACTAGCCGTGTATAGAAAAGAATTGTACTTAATATAAAGACAATTTAAAAGCATTTCGGACCGAATCAAACTAAAAATTTTAAATAAATCAACGCTTTCCTTATTTCTAAATTTCTAAACATACCCCAATTAAAGTATTACACCTTCTTCTGGGACGATGCACAAAGTTTATCGTACTTCTGTATATAATAACGCACTTTCAAAGCTCAAAGACGCAACACGCGAAACACTTCTGCGTAGCTGATGAGCTTAAATTTTGGCGGGAGGACCTCAGAACACTGTAGGCGGTTTTATGTTTCTACCCCTAAATTCTCACTAAACAAATCTCTCAATCGGTTCCTTATTTCTAATTTTCCGTCAGTTTATCCCATGAATTAAAAGCACACTTTAATTGTCCCGAGAAAGAATTAGGAGTTCTTCGAGTGTCACAGCGTTGAAAGCACCGGTAAAGAGCAGAGTTTAAATTAAGGATGCGCAAAATTTGTTGGTTCAAACACCCCCTCCCGGAGGGCTAAAAAAATACGTAGAAACGACGGGATAGTCGATGATTTTCTTCTTCAATTAAACACACAGAAAAATCCTACTTTACCGCAGGTTAAACATAAACGTACTTCACCGGGTTGTTGTTCATTTTTTTTTTCTTATTTCTTTGGTTTTTATATGCAAAGCCGACTAGGCGACATTCACGAAGCCCGTAAGTAAAAAAAACTAATGCGTCGCTATGACGTAGTCGCAACGAATGTGTTTTTTTTGTACTTGTTGTATACCACCAGCGCTAGCGATGCAGTCCGGAAACTACGTCGCCCAGTGTTACCAACACTATAACCCGTATAACACTACAGAACCGCGATGCGAGAGGTGTGTGGTGTCCGCTGTTCGGACGATATCGGCGCCTATCGGAACTAAGCCACGCCTTCACGTTGCATTCCTGCTGATAAAAGACTCCTGCTATGGAGCGTAGAGAGCGATGACTATATTTGCGATTAAATAAAGAGGAAGGAGGCACATCGTAGAAGCAACTATACTAAATACAAAAGTACAAGATTTAATGTTATTTTATCAATCTACGGACCCCCATCCTCCTCTTGCACATTCAAATACAATTAAGGAATGAAAATAAAAACATTTTAATGTCTAATTTAATATTCTAATATTAACATGGAGGTGTTAATATTTATATTAGAGGAATATTATAGATAATACAAAACACTAGCGATTGTTTTTCGTGTTTTTTAGATATCTTTTTTTTTGTTTATGATAAATGCAACTACACACGCACAACTCTCGCCATTTATAAGCATAAACAAATACGCGTTACTGTAATACGAAAGTTTTTTACCGAGTTTCTTGCATACACAAGGCTTCGACTATAAAGCGGCATTAAAATGTTTATGGTCTTTTTTCCACATGAGGATAAATTTAGACTTCATGTGTGTATGTGCGGAAGCCGATATAAATTAATTATCCGTGGCTTTTTGCGTCGTTTTTTAAAAAAGGAGAATTACATGGAATGCAGTTTTTTGTTAGTTGCGATCGTTTTTTGTCCTGTAAAGAGGTAATGACCTCAAAATGTTTGTTTTGGTTTCGCCTCCTGTTAGGAATGGAACGTTTATAAGAGAGATTATATATAATAAAACGATTTTTTGCAACTTTATTCGCTTTGAATGTCTTGAAAATCTTAAGGTAATTTTAATAATTTTATGGGTAAATTTTGTGGTGTTTTCTTGCTCAGACGAAGCAACCTATTTCTTAGCTAATATTGGATAAATTGCTACAACACATTTGAAAATAGAACTTTAAGAAGGTACAGAAGTATATCAGAAGACTATTTTCAGCAAATAACTTGTTCCTTTTCTCTTTTTTAAATGTATAGCGGTATTACACAGTTAATATGAACTGATTTTTCCTTGATGTTTCAATTCAAGCTGAAAGCAGCATACACACATAAAAGGTTATTTTTATTTGGGTTATACAACTCCAAATATAATTTATAACTCATGCCCTAAACAGCACTTCCTAATGATAATGCAGGCATTTATTCTGTGCTCCTTAGCATCATTTATATGCTATTTTACTAATACTTGTAACTAATTCTAAGTAAACAGAGACTGCGCTTAACTGATTTTTCACGTTTAAAGTTTTATTGCTGCTGATATATGATGTCTTGAAACGTTATCTATTGTTGAAAAATTTAATCTTATAAAATAATTGGAAAGTGCCCTACGAATGGGAAATGTACCTGCGAAATATGGTGTCCCGGGTCCCCAATTGCGAATAAATAAATGTATCGAAGTGGAAGGGCACATTTTCGAACATATTTTCTGAAATGGGTATGATGAAGTAAAGTTCTTCGTTGTTGAATGGCTTTTTGAAACGTTATTTAATGTAAAAATAAAAAAAAAAACAAAATTATGTTTGCTTGCTTCTATTTTTTGTGTATTTTTTCTAGACGTTCACAGTCATGTTTTTTTTTTGCGATTACAGCGAATCTATTACGAACCGAAAAAAAAGTTTCAAACAAAAACTATATACTTGATGGCGTAGAATCCGAATCTGCAATACAAAATGGGGGTTTCCATTTAAGATTTCAAGGTTGTTCCCCCTCCCACTCTAGGGGGGTGACGTGAGGGATCGAGTTTGGCACCATTCAGTGAGCCCCTTACATAATAACAAATCTTATTAAGATCTTTTTTTGATTTGATGCCGTGTTTTAGAGATATTCCGTTGTCTCAAGATAAAACACTCATCCAGTATATTAAAGGAATTGAAGTTGCAACTTAATAAAGACATCAATGTCTAATTCTTCAAATAACCGTGAATGAACTTGAAAGTAACTCTAGTGCTTTCCCATAAGCATGCGATTGGTAATAAACTTCCTATGCAAATTTAATATCATAATCTTTTTATTGCAATAAAGCGTCAGTCGCTATCAATATTCAAATATTCTACTTTACGAGTGCACTTGATTATGTATGTTATAGTCTAGCAAAGCATTTACGTGCCATAATAATAAACTGTACGCCTCTTCATTTGCATTAATGGCATTTGCGAATAGGAATACAGTAGCTAAAATATCAAGCATTAGATTTAATTGCTTAATATCAATCGTTAGAACTTCTAGATCAATGCATGTTTCGCTATTGACCTAATAACGAGCTAGTTTGCTTGTCATTTCATAGTATAATAATGTCGATTTTACTTATAGGAAATAAGTGTTATTATAGTCACTTATCTATGTAATATTTACCAAAAAAGGTATAGGTGTGCTTATTACGCCTGCTAGTGATACAAACATATAAATTGTAATTATAGGTATTTATTCGCTTTCAATTCGAATTATGTGTGTGTTAATTGAGACAATGTTAATAATTGCATTAGATAATTATGTGTTTGGTGTGACTTTGAAGTGAATTTTCGTGTTTTAAAACCAGTCGAGGTAAAAAATAAAAATTACGCTAAATAAAAGATTGGCTTGTTTTTGTTTAATTAATGTGAATATTAATTGAGAGACACATCACACACAAAGGATTTCTTATGTTAAAGAAATATATTTTGTTGCCGGTTTTCTACAAAGTACTTTTCTTTAGAATCAAAGAATATTTTCGACTGCAAAATTACATATTTTTGACAGAATTCTTTTGGTAAACACAAACACGCATATTAATAAAATACTTCTAATTCGTTTTTTTTTTTAATATTTAGATTATTAACAGAGCTCGGTAGACCGTACTGGAACGTCTCACAGTAGATCGAAAGGCGGTAAAAAGCGGACATTGACTGAAATGGTAATAATTTACTTAAAAATTAATGTTGATCAACGAAAGAAAATTTTGTCGACTAGATAAGGTTGTATAGTATTACATCGAGTAAAAAAAATATTGGTGTACCGGCACTATTTGTTTGTGAAAATGACGCTAAAGGTATATAGTATTTGAGACTGTATAAATCGAAGAAATAGCGTATCTGTTGATATAGATATAAGTTTCGTAGCTGTTTCTGTGTGATGGAACTTGTAATGTAGACTACAATATTATACAACAGGAAAATATTGTGATCACTAAATACATTTAAGACAGAAACATGGGCTTTGGTATCTTAATAGATTAAATATGTCGGCACTGTTATAGCAGGAGTAAATAGTATATACACTCCGCCAAAAAAGTATCGCATAATCTTTGTTTGTAGCATAAAGTTGTAAATATACTTTAATGCGCTCTAAGATATAATTTCTATGATTGTTTAAATAAAATACAGGCCAAATCAAAACAAGAACTCATACTTGAGATTTTTATTAAAACAAGAAATTATAATTTTGGAAAGAAAAATGTCATAACAGTAGCTTTTAATACTGAGTATTGCCACCTCTGGCTCTTATGACCGCTCGCATACGGTTTGGCAGAGATTCGATTAACCTCCGTATATAAGCCTGATCCAAATTCTCCCACTCGTCACGGAGAGCATTTTCTAGTCCATGCAGGTCCGCTGGGGCAACATTTTGGGTTCGTATCCGTCTGTGAAGGAGGTCCCACACGTGCTCGATAGGGTTCATGTCCGGACTTACCGCAGGCCAATCTAAAACTGGAATACCAACATCGTTAAGGTATTCCTGGACGATTATTGCAACATGCGGTCGTGCATTATCGTGCATTAACATGAATTCGTTTCCTATAATTGGCGCATATGGTACTACATGTTCTTCTAAAATTTCCGTTATATACCTGTGGGCAGCCAGTGTACCTCTGTCTACTGGTACTAACTCTGTACGACCTGTTAAACAGATGCCTCCCCAAACCATAATAGAGCCACCAGCGAAATTAGGTCTAGGTCTGATATTACACTGCGAATAGCGCTCACCGTCTCGTCTGTACACTGAGATACTCCTATCTGAGGTGTAAAGACCAAATCTTGACTCATCTGTGAAGAGTATATTGGCCCAGTCATTAATGTTCCAATTTACATGTTTTCTGGCAAACCTTAAGCGAGCCACTCGGTGGTTCCTAGTGAGACGAGGGGCTGTTACAGCTACTCCAGCTCTTAATCCACTCTGTCGTAACCTATTCCGAATAGTTTGAGTACTCACATGAGTATTTCTGACTCTAGCCAAGTCGTTCTGCAATTGTCTCGCAGTTACATGTCTTCGACGTAATGCTTGTAGTAGTAAATAGCGGTCATCTTGGCGAGTAGAACATCTTGGACGACCTGGTACAGGTCTTCTACTGTAAATGCCTGTTTCCCTATATCTGGCTACGGCTCTAGAAACACTTGACTGATTGATGTTCATCAAATTAGCAACGTATGCTTGAGATCGTCCATCTTCGATTAAAGCAACTATAGCAGCCACTTGTTCTGAAGTTAAATTGCTCATTTTAGTTTTAAAAGCGTTGGTACAGAACTCTGACTTCGCACTTTAAAATTTGTCCGTATAGGAAGACTTTCAATAAACCACTGAACAAACCTTACACATATGCATTTTTCTAAATGTGTTCTTTTAGAAAAAAAAAGTAAAAACGCTAAGTTCCATTATTTTGTTAGTGTTTTTATAGTTCACATACACGAGGCAAACTTTTTGTGAACGTATAAAAATATCTTGGTTCATAAATGCCCTTTTTTAGTTTATGCGATACTTTTTTGGCGGAGTGTATAATGTAAAATTATGTATCTCTATTTTTAATAAAAATTTCTTCTAAACAGTGTTGTATACGGTTTTCTTTATAGTAAAACAATTAGCTTGCCTCTCTTGATAACAGGTCGTTGATAAACTGTAGCAGTACCTACTTTTCACTTAACACAATTTTCAATTTTGCCGGTGCAGAATTAATAATTTCCACAGCTACTGGTAATAACTCACTTCTTGTATGTTCGTTTAATTTTCGTCTTGAATGGGAAGTATATGGATAGAATGCGATAAGTACCCAGTCTTTTTAAAATATCTTTGCTTGTAGCTGAACAGCTACATTTTTAGTTTTGTACCCTGAAGTTTTTAAGGTCTTTATTTCGAGCTTCAGCAGTTTCCATGCAATTTATATGGTTGGTACTATAACTTTCAGAAAGTTTGCCTATAGGAAGTAACATGTTGAATGATATCTGCGCCATGCAATAGAATTTTATGTATGGAGGCTGGCATATAGTACAAACCATATAAATTTATAAATTTTTCAGCTGTTTCTTTTGCGTAAATATCAAACTTCTCGAAATCAATTTCTTTCCCTGTAGCAATCGCTTGTAAGATTATCGCGAATCTTTTGATTACATTTGCATCTAGGATGGTTCATGAAGCTGTTTCTATAAGATTAGAAAAGAAGCGTCTGACAATGCTTCCACGTTGGTTGTACCTACCCTTTGATTTATATCATAAACTAGCAAACCTTAGTTCCCTCGTAAATTCATCCTGGATCAGTTTTTAGGCAGTTTGTCGCATTTTCTTTTATGTTCAGTATCAATACTGGACCACTTTTTAAACTCCAAGTTGTAGGCCACATGTAGTAAATGTTCAAAATAACGGATCCCAGCAGTAAGACTTGAGAAGCATCGCTTGAAGTACTCCTCTTAATGGTCTTCTTTTTTACCAAATGTAATTGATTCATTTCTGTACACACTAAAAAATTTTAGTAAATTTACTAAGAGTCCTGCTAGAAATTCCAGTAACATTTGGGGGGAAATCACCAGAAACTGGGTAATTTTACGTTTTTTAGCAAAATTACCTATACTTTTGGAAATTTCCGACATATCGACCAGTATTTTTCAATTGTAGGTAAAAGCGCTACGTAAAAACATAATATTACTAAATTTTTTATGCTTTCCCAGGGAATCTTATTAAATTACTTCGTGATTTTATCCACTGTTACGAAATTTACTTAGGAAACCAAATACTTACAATACGCGCATGTTCAAATTTTATGGGTTCAATTTGTAGATAGATAGCACATAGCACGCACGGAAGTGGCAGTGGTCGTTCTTTTTGTTTTATCTATAGGCATATTTAGGTAAGTGACCAACTTAAAATAAATCTAGTTGTTAAATAATACATTCTTACTACTGAGGCTGACCTGCAGCTGCATTTTCATAAATTACAAACGTTGAAACATATATTGTGCATATACAAACACACAATACACCTAATTGTATTAAAAAAAAAAAACTCATTAATATGCCTCGACAGGGTATATAAAATATATTCGTAGTTTGTGTATTACCGTAATGTTAAAGTAAATGGTTATAGATATTGTTTATTGCAGTCATATTGCTACGCTGAAGTAGAAGTTATGAATGTATTATTCAACTTGTCTATTTATACACTCTAACGAAGATTTGGTAAAATTTCTGTACGGTTTCGAGGCTATTATATTACCCCGAAACCGTACAGGTATTTTACTTGTGTAAGTAAAACTACTTTAATGTGAAAATACATCAAGTAAATTTACTACTTCAAGAAATGATAATTGTACAGTTAGTTACAAATATGATTTGCTAATACTTTGCAGATTGAATTACACATAGTTATTGTATATTCTGAGGAAAGTGCAGTTTCGTATCGTTTCTAATTCCGAAGATTTTAGTAGTTGAAGAGGACGGTCGAAATACACTCTTACCGTAACATCTCCGAACATACGTACTTTCAGACTTGCTTCTGTTCGATATTCCGCCAATCTACTTGTTTGTACTGTGATTTCCATATCTAATGCTTATTTTACTATACACTTATACACATTTTATTATAATTCTGGAAGATTGGCTTTTTTACGCTATGTCAGATTTTTAACCAATTTCGATCCTGTGTGCGCCTCCTTGAATGAACGGGCGACTATGCTAGCACCCGTTCATTCTTATATGCACGGATTGCGAGTGCAAAATTCAACTGATAGTGGAGTTGGTCTGATATTCGAGATATATTACTACGCATTTGCAGCTTTGTTGTTGTAAATATTGTTGTTTGTCTTTCCCTAGGTTTAAACACTTTTCATGTATGCAGGTACATGTACAATTTTGTCTTTAGTTTTTTCTCCATGAGTTTGTCTTTTAGTTATCAGTTAACATTTTTATTAATATGCGTGTTCATACACCACAAATATTTACAAATGTACTCTACCACTAGTATAAATTTATATAGATACCTATTCTTTTTTTTAATAAGCCCATTTAAAAATCTATACCGCAACCCATACCTAGAAAACACGTGCTTTCAAAGCAAATACGCCTTCAATATTATTCATTAAGATCACGATGGCAACAAATTATTGGGTATCAACAGCCTGTCGAGACAGAGGGAGAAATAAAAGACTCTATTTCTAGTCGCTAAGCTTTCGCCATTTAATTAAGGCTTCTTCAGAGTGACATCTACAATCAAGGAAACAATGGTGCTACTAACAACATCATCTAAATGTAACTAATTTTAAAAAAACTTACAGATTGAATCTGGTAGCTACATTGTTGGAAAAAATTCCGAAGAAGTACTGATGCAACGCACAATCAACATGCCTTCCTCTTTTTCTTAATGAAATTTAAATTTAAAAGTAACTAAGTTACGGTTGTAAAGACACTTATCTAAGTATCAATGTAAATCTTATGAAATTGAAAGTAAAGGAATATAAGTACAAATTTAATATATAATATTAATATTCCTTTACTTTCAATTTCATAAGATTTACATTGATACTTAGATAAGTGTCTTTACAACCGTAACTTAGTTACTTTTAAATTTAAATTTCATTAAGAAAAAGAGGAAGGCATGTTGATTGTGCGTTGCATCAGTACTTCTTCGGAATTTTTTCCAACAATGTAGCTACCAGATTCAATCTGGTTATTATAATTATAGTTGTAAAATGTTTTACTTCGTTTCATATTTATACATATCGTGCACATCGTACATTGAAACTATAGACTCTATTTTGATTTTTTAGACATTAAAATTACAAATTACAAGTGGCCACCCTCGAAAAACTAAATTGACCTAGATAATCTGTAAATGTACACTGTGCACAGTCAAAAATTGCGTGTAGAAATTAACACTAAAAGTGATCTATATAAGTCCACACTATTTGTGGGGGGTGAGGATTGACCAAATCGTTTTGGTAAATTTTACCAAATTTCACAGTGTAAAATTTACCAAAACGATTTGGTCAATCCTACACTTTAAAACGTATAGTGTAAGACACTTGCCAGTGTAAACTACCAAGAGATGATGTACACCTTTGGGTGTTAGTTAGAGGTACACTACATGGGTGTAGCTTTTACACTGAATAACGTAAATGCAATTAAGGTGCTTACCTGTTGTAACGGTTATTTTATTTTGGTCGACACTGTACATCATATTTCCATGTGCTAATATTTATATATATATATATATATAGTATCTTTTATTTATTAATTTTATTCATCATTTATTTATTAATTTCATTTGTAACTTTATTAAATAGCTTTCAATATTTTATATACCAAAATACAATCTTATTTTTTATTTTTTTGATTTATCTTCCTTGTACATTTCTTTTACTTTTGTTTTTCTCGCGACGAGCGACTACGGTTGAACTTTGTGCGGAGATTCGCTCTTTCTCGATTCTGCCACGCTAGGGAGCTAAGCTTAAAACACCTAGGTAATGTTTCAACAATTTAATTTCTTTATTACTTTT
The DNA here is from genome assembly GCA_949128085.1 of Cetonia aurata. Classification (NCBI taxonomy): domain Eukaryota; kingdom Metazoa; phylum Arthropoda; class Insecta; order Coleoptera; family Scarabaeidae; genus Cetonia; species Cetonia aurata. The sequence goes on along the minus strand of OX421889.1, from coordinate 26,334,046 downwards.
TACATTTCATATCTTAATTATTTAGTTAACTATTTATAACTTAAAATAATATAGCTTGTATTACTTTGATTCGTTATTTCTTTGATATGGTCACATTAAATTTTTATGTAGAGCACATGGTAATACTGATTTCCAATTGTAGGCTTTCTTCTTACTTTATTTTACTGTTTTGATTGGGTCTCCACTTTGAGGGTATACCTGTGTAACCTGCTTGATGATTATGGGAATTATTGGCTATTAATTGAAATTCTGTGAGCGGAATTACCGACCTACTAAACTATCCGAAAGAAGTGCTCATATATCGGAGTCCAGGGAGTGTTCCTTCGTCTCTCCTGCGTATCCGGTACAATTCTTCGCTGACCTGTGGACGGTAGTTTATCTGCATTTTGAAGTACCTATCGGGAAGCGTCCGGTTGGGCACAGTTATAAGGTAGGATCATTGCCATCTATTCGGAAAGTCAAATCGCAGGATACCCGAGTTTATTTACTGTTGTTCGTCGATTGTGTTATAACAGGTTTGCTTCGTTATTTATATTTAGTTATTTTTTTATTAAAATATTGCATCATTGCTGTGAACATTCCTAATAATAATATCATTTAATTTAAACGATGTACTTAAATATTTATATTAGAAACTTACCTTAGAAACTTCACCGCTAATCAGCAATACTTTATTGTGGCTCAGCTGTAATTATAATTTTGCTAACTTTGTAGCCCGTACTTTATATGTGTATTTATATAACCTATTGGTTTATGTATTTAATTCACCACCTTCTGTAAATCATTTTGATCAAAATGACAGCTGTTATTGCGAATCTGGATGATAACTAGGATCACATTGCCTTGTGACATTATTTGCAATACTAAATCAATTTATTTACCTCAATATTATATTTATTAATTAATCGTTTTATTAAAATTTCTACTACGGGTTATGTTATGAACATAGACAAGTTGTCACCGTTTTGTGTCACTTGCAAATTAAATCATTTAGATCTAACGAAAACTACTGAGCCAACTGTTGAAATGTTCTAATTTTATACTTCCGTTTATCCTACTTGTGTAATTATTACAATTATTATTATTATTAATTATTGCTGTTAATATTGATATATATATACATATTTACTTATTTATTAAATTGTTATTTGAAATTAATCTTGCTGTTGTTGTTTTTTTGTTGCTGAAACCTGGCTACCTCGCTGCTCGCCACAGCTGGCGCCCTTTTTTAATCTTTTTAAGAAAAGAAATATAAGATCCACGACCCTGCCTCCGGATTATGAGCGGCCGGACTCTTTCTTCATTTTTGCTGACTATTTGGCAAGTTGAAGTGTCACACTGTAAATGAAAGCATATCTGCGCGGTAGTACGTTCGTGCAGACGGCAGAAGTGCTCTCAGTCTGCAGTCACAGCGGTGCACTGATGATGTTTTATTTGTATAGGTTATGTATATCGTACAGCATATATACGCTAAGCACTCTAATAAACGTAAGGTCGTGAAGTGATCCAAAAGAAACTTCAATTTGCTAATATAAATTTATTTTCGAAATATCTTTTTGTATAAAACAGAATTTAAACATTTAAACACACCCAACTAAAAAGCACCAATATATTCAAAGTATCATTACTAGATCAAAATCTACATATTTAAGCCTTCACTGCATCACGCATGCAAAAAAAAAACGCAGCTCTTCTGAATAATCCTGCAAGAATCCCGGAAATAACAACCGCAACCCATCGATTTTCCCCAAATATCGACGCCCATCCGTCTTATTAACCTCCCGGAAGGCGGCAAAAAGAAACGACGCCCCGGCCGCCGTAATAAATACATGGCAGATGAGTTTTTGCGGGATTTTCGAAGAAGATGATCCCGGACCTAGGCCAAGAACTCCTCCGTAGCGGGCAAAGACGACCGAGGCGGAGGCAAAAAGGTGCCCCTCCGTCGGTAAAATATGTCCTCTTTTTACGAACCTCGCCGTCTCTTCCTCGGTGTCGCAGTAGGCCGTGGCGGCGGCGACAGTGGCGGCGCGCTTTTTCGGTGGAGTTTTTCCGGACGCAGGATGGCTACGGCTGCGGATTCGGGAACGGCCAGAAGAAACCAAAATAGAGCGTTTTTGCGGACGTGTCTCTCGCTGGAAATCGGAAGCAACTATTTATGGACAAACTGTTGAGGGAGGTCATGACATGAACCGAGTTGTACGGGTGAAGAAGGGGATTTCTGCGGACTAAGAACTCGAGTGATTCTGTTTTTTATAATTGGACTGCGCCACTTCCATTTTCAATTATTATCCTGTATTTTTTTGCTACTTATTGTGTTCACGAACGAATCTATTAAAACTATTGTTTAACAAATAACTAAAGCAGATATATGAGCGGTAGCCTCTAATTTGGAAGCAGTTAGTTTTACGAAAAAAAGTTTCAAATAGAAGTTTTAATACAAGAAGACACCTATCTAATGGTTACACAGTCATAGGCAACATCAAATGCTTTTGACAGGTCAGTATAAACTACATCAACTTGACTTCTGTTATCTAACTTTTCATTGATATACTGAGCGATGTGTGCTAAGTTGGTGTCCGTCGACCTTTCCAACATAAAACCATGCTGAGTTTCAGAAATAAAAAAATTAAAAAAAAAATTTTGTTACAATTACGTTACGTATTCCATATCGCTACAAATTACAGTAATATATGCACCAGGCGCAATTTGTAATGAAAAGTCACACAAAATTGTGTCGAATGTGTATAAAAATGTGTATTACAATTTGTAAAAAAATTTGCGACAACAATATAGACAGTACGGTCATTTTATTTTTAAGAGAGCTTACTACAATATTGTAATACTTTATACAATTTTTCTGCGAGACAATTTCTCAAAACAAATAAGACTGAATCTACAAAGTTGTTGTAATTTTTACGCTAAACTATGCAACACTTTGTAATATGCACTCGTAAGCTGTGCTACAAATTATAACACTACGTAAAAGAATATTTAAGAAACTCTGCCACAGAAAATGGAGATTCGTACTATAATTATTGAGAACGTTTCTACTTGTGTAGTGCTAGAATTGGAGGTAAAAAGCTGTTGCGCAGTAAACAATGAAAACTATAAGTTACTAGAAATTGTAGTAATGATTATCACTAAAGGGCGGAATATATGCACGTCAATTCAGTTAAAATATGCGCATATATATGCATTGTTTTTCTCTGAAATATGCAACAATATGCATTTATTTGTCGAAATATGCAATTATATGCCTTGAATGTAACATGGAAAAATGGAAATAAAGAAACGCCGACTCTTACAAAAATTATTTATTTTAAGTAAAATTAGAAAAACATAATAGGTAAAATTTTCAACCTGAAATAGTATAAAATGCATTTATAACGATATATTTTTCAAAATTTTCCAATAAAAATGTTTGCCTTCTGTCTGTAAAAATATGTTTGTACAAAGAAAAAGTTCTTCCAACATCTACCGATGTGATCTGGCAATATTTTAATTTGGGTAGTAAGTCATAGGGCCAAGGTATTACTTCGTTGGATGGTTTACTATCAAAAATATTTTTGATTTCCATTAAATACTTAAAGCCTTCATTCTTTCCCACAATAACTTCGAGTTTCCTTCTTACTTGATTTCCTACATCACCGGGAACTTCTTTGCATTTGTCGGAAAAAGTTTCAACAATATTAATTGATTCTCTTAAACTTATATTCCTACTTTCTAACGAAGTTAGTATATCTGGTATAAAACTAAAATTAACCTTAATAAAAACAAGTTCCTTAGCTAAATTTACATTTTTGAATAATGCTTGACTTTGCACTACACACTGCGAATTGTCTTCTAAATCTAAAACTATGTCTTTAATGGCTTCAAAATGGTCTGCGTAGAATATCGCGGCCTTAATCCATGTTCCCCATAGAGTAATTACGGGCTCTGGAGGTAAACAAACTCCTGGCAATTGCTCTCTATAGATCTGCACTCTTAGAGGTGCTTTCAAAAACACTTTCTTTACATTTGAAATTAATTTGTTCACCAAGGGATATGCTGTTCTAATAGTTTCTGCAACTCTGTTTATCCCGTGTAAAAAACAAGTGACATGTACCATATTGGGATAAAATATTTTTAAGTTTTGGCCTACTTTAACCATATACGGCGCTGGGTCAGACAGAAACACTAAAAACTTCTCTACTGGAACTGGATTTGGTAAAAAAAAATTTGATAGAGACTGCTGAATAAATCGAGTTACGGTCACATTATTTGTTTTGTCTAACTGTTTAGAAGATATTAAATATGGTTTCCCTGGCTCATTTTCTTGAAGCCCTCCAATCATAAGATGTGCGATATATCGACCACATGAGTCTGTGCTTTCATCAACGATAATATAAAAATGTTCATCGCCCAGTGAAACTTTAATTTCTCCCATTACGGTTTCGTATACTGTTTGCACATTCTTCTTTCTAAGTGTGGATTCGTCAGGGATGTTTTGATTACAATATTTTTGCAAATAATCTCTGAATTGTGCATTTTGCAGTTTCTTCAAAGGTATATTTGCTGCGACTAAAGCTTTGCATAAGTCTTGATGAAACACCTCCTTTTCACTCTTTGGTTTGACATTTTGAAATGCGGTTTGCACACACTGCTGAATAGGCACAGATTTATTTTTCTGCAACTTAGCTTTATGCATAGCTGTTTTCAAGTGTTGATCAATTTGGAACTTCTTTTCACAAACAATGATTTTGGCACAAACTTTGCAAAACACTTTATCCCCACTAAACTCCACCTCAGGAAAATTTTTAATCCACGAAGCGGCTTTCGGCATTTTAGGCGTTTGAAATAAAATATTTTCGAAATCACTCTTTTCACATTGGAGTCTATCGCCAAACTAAACTATACAATATAAATACAAAAGAATAGACCACATCTGTTCTCCATTAGGCAAGCTGATTACTTGGAAATTCCTAAACACCCAATAAATGCCGGCAATAATCATTTCATGAAAAAACTTCAATATTCTTTTTAAATTTTATTGGTCAGGATATGTTTATGGGCAGAATTGGAGGAATACTAACCCAATAAATTCCGAAAGTTTGAGTTTGAAATTGAACTATAAATTAATTTATAGGTAAATGATCTATAGAATTAAATCCAGATCATATTTGAAAGAGTAATATAAAAAAAAGGAAGGATTTTTTAACACAAAATATGTAAAGATAGTAATTAATCGCTTCATTTTTTTTTAATAGGGTAACTACTTTATATACTTTAATGATGAATATTTTAAAATATTACGCATTGGTAAATCAATAAGGGAATTAACCTAAAAATAACACAGATTGCTCCTTCTCGTTTCTAATACACATAACTTTATTGGCATTTTTTTCATTAACAATCTGATATCGAAGGAAAACACACAACGCAGGTGCTATTCAGGAAATTGCATCGGTAATTTTCTTCAATCTTTAAACAGTTCCATTACCTTTATACACAACATCATTATAACTTCCCGGCGCTAATGATTCCTGCAATACCTACATACACTCAATCCATTCATTCACCTATAAACTACCATCTAGCCATCTAGATGTTATCAAACACAATACATAACCGATATACGTGACTCAATTGTTCTCTGGCACGGCTCAGTTTTGCATATTTGTTTTTCTTTCCCCGACTAGTAACTAAGGTTTTTACTTCGTTTCTGCAATGTAGCTTAATTTATCACCTCAGAATAGAACTTATGTGTGTATTGTACTCTGCAAACATATTTATTAACAGAGATACGCGAATAGGTAACTCATAACTCTTTAATTCAAAGCGAAGCTAATAGATCTATGTATAATGGAGGCTTTAATGCGAGAGAGATAAGCTGATAAGTGCAAAAAAGGTTTTCTTTACATAAACACGATGTATGTACGAACATGAACACGTTATATACAGCTATGGGATAATTTATGCGTGCTCTCCGTCTCTGAGAGCGAAGAAGTTATCGCACATTCTATATAGTGGCGATTTTTTTCCCGTTAATTGCGTTTCATTAATTAAAGCAGCTATGCCTTAATGAAATTGCAAAAATAGTTGATTTTTTTTTGTTTTTTCTTATCGACAGTTTTATTTGGGAATGGAATACAAGCGCTGGAGATGACGACGAATTTAATTACGAACCGAAATGGTCCTAAGGTATTCATATATTAAATAGACATGTCCTTCGGTTGTTTTGATCTTCCCTTGTTATTGTTCCCTGTTGGTTTCTCATTACTAAACAATAAGAAAAGGATAACCCTTTTTTTTAATTTTATAATTAGTCTGGCTATATAAATATTATTAAATAATTTGTGATCGGTATTACTTATTAATTTAATAGACCGTGCGATTTAATAATTTATTCCTAAAGCAGTTATATCTGTCGACTGGTAGTTAACATAACTTAGCATATTCATGATATGTATGCTTATGAAAAAGGATAATTACTGCTTCAATGTTGCTAGATTTACTTAGAAAAGCTGAGGATTGGATATATGTATGCAACGTCGACTACACTGTAAAAAAATTTCTAGTAAAATTACATGTAAAATCGTTAGTAACAAAGTTGCCTACGATATTACAGGTAAATTTACTTCATACAGTAAAATTTCTATCCACCAGTAAATTTCATACGCTGATGTATTCTTCAAACGTTGTTCTGTAAAATTCATATGTAATATTTATATAAATTGTATATTTACCGAACAGTCAAGTAATTTTGTCATGTAATTTTATAAGGAAGGCAGGTAAAAATACTAAAAAGGTGAATATTACAAGTGTAAATATACACTGCACAGAAAATTTCCTTACATGTGTAATTCTGATTACAACCTCATTACTTTTTTTACAGCATACTGTAACTCGAATTAAATTCCTGTTTAGAGTGCTTACAACGTTGTTGAAAGAAAACTAACTATTCATTCTTGTTTTTCATACAAATTGTAAGAATTAATACTACAAAAGGATATTATTATAAATTAAAAAAAAACTTAATGCTACAATTTGATGGTAAACATTGCTACAAGTTGTACTTGTCCCTATATGTACTACAATGTGTAGTATAAATGCTGACAATTGTAATAAAATTTCCTACATTTTTCACCCTGTGTACATCCATGTTATAATGGAGACTCTTACATAGCCGTGCAATAAACTATGTTGATTCTTTTACTGATTTATTTTATTTTTTATTTTTATAAACATTAGTGAATAGAACAACTAAAGGTAACGAAAAAAATTGTTAGACCTGGAACTCGTCGTAAAGGAGTAAGCCTCGCATGTGCATCTTGTAGTAGTTTCATGCGTCTGGACCATAGAGATGTTATTGTAAGTTTTATTTGAACATTTAGAAGGATAAAACTTAAGCTGGTTATATACATTTCATAAATAGTGCGGCGTATCTGCAAGTAAGGTGGAACTTCTGAAAATATTATAACCCATATTTTATCATTTTTAAAACCTCCCCCTTATTTGCAAATAAGGCACCGTTAAAACTACTTCTTCCCAAGAAAGCTTTTCCAAACCAAGCATTTATTTCCTATAAATAATAGGTACCTTTTATTTGATAGAAATAAATATTTATCATTGTATAAAGCGTTATGATTTAAGGGAAATATTACTATTCTTAAAAAGATATGAAAAGTGATTTAATTCAAGAATTCTAACATTTTGCTCCAAGACTAAGTAGTGCTTTTAATGCAAGTAAACGATATTCTTAAGCGGAGACTAAAGGTAGTTTCATCCAAGACTGCTAACCTCTTATGTTAAGAAGTTTTTGTCTTGCGGATATTCAAAACGTAGATTTATTTGGTCCAAGACAAATTTATTTAATTTTACGCAAGGTTAAAATTAGTGAAACATTGATGAACTGAAAAAAATTCAGGTGTTTTCAAAGTCGCTGCTGTTTGGTTTTTGATCTACCATCTATATCATTCCTTTGTATTTATGCTTTGAAGACTTTGGCCTCTGAAACTTCTACTTAACGTCATATCTGTGCCATTCTTTGCCAGATTAGAAACCCACTTTTATTTAACCGTTGCATGGATATGTGATCTTTTACTTTTACAAATTGCAATGGATTTAACAATTAGTTACAATTAATTTATTCACTTAAAGATCAAGTGATAAACGAAGAATTGATGACGTCAGAAGCAATTGCTTACAGTGTTTCAGAGTTTGATTTTTGATCTATTGTAATATTATTTTTTATCTATGTTTGTAAGACTTTGGGATATCAAAGTTTGAATACTCATTTTACTTTTCTGTATTAAAACTAAATTAATAAAAAAGTATTGAACTATTTGCTTTTCAGCAGTGACTACTCCAGAATTTGTTCTTCCCAATTTATGAGTTTAAGAAAAGGAAAAGAATATAAAGTTAAGATATCCAAGAATTTGAGACACTCAAAGTATTTCACGTATTCCTAACGCCTTTGATGGCAAGTTTCCTAAAAGAAGTACTTGAATATCCACCATTTAAAACATGTAGACACGATGTTACACATTGGGAATGTATAAACGTTTTATAGTTTCCATCAGCTATATCTATACCAATCTTCCTTATCTTCCACTACTATAATTCTTTACATATTCCACTCACGTTTCTATGAATTATAGTCTTAATATCAACGAGTTCCACTGCACGAAACATACATCTGAAGTCCAAGCCTTCAAGCCTTCAACCTACCCAACGGTAGTAATTCATTAAATGCAACAGCCACTTAGGTAATAGCCCCGGCCAAGTCGATACGCAACTGCTATCGCATCAAAACGTCACACGAACGACAGCACAAACAAACGACAATCTGATTATCGCAGAATACCTCGCCTACTACATACGTACAACATACGATATTTTGCATCTCGCTTATACCTACACTGCAAGCGTATACACACAGGTCCTCTTTGGTCTCCCAACTTATCTCTCGCAGGATTTGATGTATGGTCGACTAGTCGGCTAGTCTCTCCGAGCGATGCAGACAAAAGAACCTTTTTCCCATTTTTTTTTTGTTCGGTTTGCCCGCTGCTGCGAAATACATTATACATAGCGGTCGTAGTAGGCGGTGCCTGCCGCTTTTTCAAGGTAGATCTACGTGCGGACGCCGGCCCGTAGCGAGGGCCAATGGCGGGTCGCCTCCCCGCGGCGTCCAAATCCCATTGGTGGATGTCGGAACCGTTGTCGCTTCCGAGTTTCAGCCACGGTAACTTCCACCGGTTTAATATACGACGGAACTGCGATCGTTTGAGAGGAGAGGTCGCCTGGGCTTTGTCGGAACGCTGCGTGGTGCAACGGTGTAGACGTGTTGCTTTTGTTTCTTGCGCCGGGACGCCGACGGCAACTCGATTCCTTCGTTCGTTAAGAAAATATCCAGAGGAAGTGGAAAGGTTGGATACGGGTGGCTAGAAGAATGAATCGATTTCGCTGTGGAATTTTAGGGAAAATAATTTTGCTTTGCCCGGGATAATCAACACTAATTGGAGATTTATAAAAGCAAAGTAGAAAATTTCGAGTGCTAGATATCTGAAGCTGTAGAAGTGATCATTAATTTTTCCAACGTTGTCTTTAGTAATCTTAATATTCTTGGCCAGTATTGAAGATCTGTGAAAACTGTATTCACAAAAATTACACTTTACACCCTTAGCAATCTTGAAAGGAATGCAGTAAAACTTCGTTTAACCGTCAGTCACCGGTATTGAAGTCAGGTGTTTGCATTTTACTGATCTTTACTAATCATTTTATTCATGGGGCCTACCTCTAACGTACGTTGAGCGAGTCATATATAAAACTGAAATTACAAATGTCTTACTATTTAATTGTAGGGGCATTTAAGCCATTTGTATTTGCCGATTCAGCTAATGTAAATGCATAAACAAGGAAACCTTTACACATACCCAGCCAGCATGTTTGGACTTGGTTCTCTTTATAAAGAAAAACTAGCTAAATGTTATAAATCTAAGGCTGTTTACGCATACTAGCTAAGGGAAGTAAAATTGGATAGTACATACAAATGTGGTTATTTCTGTGTTATACTATAAGATGGCGGAAAAGCGGAATGGTTATGGCGTTGGAAGAACGACCGTGAATCACATAAAATACCGGCGAAATATGAACAACTTGACAATGCTGTGTATCAGTGGTTCATTCAAGCCAGAAGCCAAGAAATCCCGCTTTCAGGACATATTCAAAGCAAGCCTGGGGTGGCTCGACAAGTTCAAATTTCGTCATGGCATTCGACAACTAGACATTAGTGGTAAAAAACTTAGTTCAAATAGCGCAGTTGTAGATGATTTCAAAGAGTAGTTCCAATAAGAAATTACAGCCTTTGGACTCGTGAGAGAACAAGTCTACAATTGCTACGAAACCGGGCTAAATTATAAAGCTTTGCCGTAAAGGACACTAGCATCGTTTTCAGAAAAGTCAGCTCCAGATTTTAAGGTTCAAAAAGATCGCATCACTGTAATGGTTTGTGCAAATGCAACTGGAAAGCATACATTATCTATGACAGTGATTGGAAAAGCAAAAAACCACGGGCGTTCAAAAATTTAAATATGAATAAGTTATTATGCACAAAAGAATACTTGGATGGATCCAACAATTTTTTATGAATGGTTTTAAAAAGTGTTTGCACTACAACTCATATGTCCCAAATGGTGCTGCCTCAGGAAGCTTTACTGCTGATAGACAATGCTCCTTCACATCCGTTTCGTGAATTGCACATTGACGATGGCAAGATAAAGTACCTCTTTCTTCCTGCAAACACAACCCTTCTCATCCAGCCTATGGACAAGGGCATATCTAATTGAGAATATGAAGCGTCGGTACAGAAGAAGTTTCATTGAAAGTTTGCTGTCATCTGACGATGCAACTACAGAAAAGGCAATTTTGGAAAAACTACAACATTAAAGACGCAATTTTTAATGTTGCCAGCGCATGGGCCGTTCTTACAGTGTTGAACCTAAAGAATGGGTGGAATAAGCTATGGCCTGTGACCTGCACTACCCACTATCGAACCAACAGAAACGGTTAGTGTTGATGAAATCGTGCAGTTTTGCAACGACGGCCTGCTCAACAATAACAACTGAAGAAGTAACAGATTGGTTAAAATGTGATAGACATGACGAAAGTTTTGAAATATTGACTGATGAAGATATTGCATCGAATGTTCAGCAGTCCGATGATGATGAAATTAACGACGACGATGAAGAATCAGAATTCAACCGAAAACCAGCAACCAGTCACTCGGAAGTTGAAGCAATGTTAACGACGTACATAGATTGGTTTGAGAGACAAGAGGAGACAAATGCTACACTTCTAAAAAAAATACGGAACATTGTAGTGAAGAAAGCTTGAGCTGCAAAGAAGCAGAAAAAATGACTGATTTTTTTAAGATTTAGACATTTTGCCTAGGTATGTAGGTATGTACTATAATACCATATTGTACTGTTATACTAAAGTTTGTAAATAAAAATACTCTGTATGCTATCCAATCAAACATGTTTTCATTTAGTTCACAAATTATTTAAAATCTAGTACCTACATAACTGTACACGTTTCTAACAAAAAAAATTTTATACGTCTATTCAATTATCCATCATAGACTAGGTCCCGAGGGTGACGGTTAAAAGAAGTTCTACTTCATATTATATAGAAAAATCCCGAATCTCTCCGTTGTTTAAATAAGATGATCAGACATGAAAAAACTCTAGACCAATATCGAAAATATTAGAATATATGTATGACTCATTACCACTATGCGGAAAGGACGTGTCACGTATCAGATGTGATTCACTCGCATCGGCAATGCACAGTCGATCAGCTATATTTCACCAGGGTGGTAATAAAGGCATAGGAAATGTAATCAACAAATAATCTTTAAATTGAATATATTATTGATTTCCGTATTTTTAACATTGCTACAAAAGCGTTTCAGGACATTTAAATCGGGACTACCAGCTCCACCATTCTTATTATTTAAGGGACCACCAAATTCTCCAGAAATATTTTTAAAGTTACCCACTTACGATATTATTGAAAGTTTTTATTCGATCTTCTAGCTTTATCGCTTGCGACTCAAAATATTCAATTTGTTTAGGTAAGTTGCGAAAATACCCCTGGTTAAAATTTAAATTATTTTTTAAGGAAGGATTCTTTAAAACGGTTTTATATTTGGTAAGGCTTTGCGCTTCTTCATTTAATTAGTTTACTACACTTGCAACATTTTCCAGATTATCCATATAGTAAAACAAATATGCTTCTAATCATGTTCCCCATCTAGTCACAACTGGAGAAGGAGGAAATGGAAGAGACGGATATTTAATGATTCTCTATATCTTATGCCCAATGCCCAACATATAGTTTGAATATAAACTACTACGCTAAACCTAAATTAAATTAAAAATAATAGTTGGCGCTGTAAATAATCGTAGTCAAGAGAGGTATTGATAGTGACATACAACTTCAGATCATCGGCGAACAACAACTTTGGACAACTTAATTGATGACCTCTGATCATTAATATATAATAATAACAAAAGTGGCCCTAAATTACTACCTTGTGGAACACCAGAAGCAGATGTACAGGAATTCAGAATTCATACTCCAAGTATGTTACATAGTGTTCTCTATCAGAGAGAGAAAACCTGCCTTCTAATTCTTGATGGAAACGGGTCGCGTATGAATTCATACCAAATGCTAGAGACAGCAGCTGAACATTCTACCATATTACTGTGCTTACCAAGTCATATTACGTATTTTCTGCAAGCACTTGATCGCGCGTTTTTTAAACCGTTAAAAACGTACTTCAAAAATGCTTGTGATGAGTTTATTGAAGCAAATCCAAATAAACATATTGAACGCCGTCGCTTCGGTAATCTCCTTGCTAACGCCTGGAGTCGTGCAGCCACTTCTGAAAATGGGGCTTCTGGTTGTCGTGCGACAGGAATTTATCCTTTGAGACCCTCAGCGATTCCTGAACATGCATATCTTTGTTGTACCGTCCCTGATATACCCATGGGTACCATGGAAAATCATCAGGAAGGAACAAGTAATAGTGTAATTGAAATGAATGAAGCAAATCAATCTCCACCTCCAAGACCTGTACCATATATACTTCAGATTCGACACCTAGAAAAATGTTGGACAATATTTCTCCGATTCCAGTAAAAAAATTTAGGAATAACCCTGAAAAAATAAAGCAATCTGCTCAGAATTTAACCGCAAATAGTTATATTGCCAAAAAGATGGAAAAGCGCAAAAAGAAAAAATCACTCGAAGCAAAGACGGGCAAGAATAAGAAAAAGGAAACAGTTGCAACAAAAAAAGTAGCAAACAACAACCATTGTCTCAAAAGAAAGCTTCCAGTAATTGGGTTTTGGAACCTTTGGTGTAACAATAACTATCACACTGACAAATGTCAATGCTAGGTTTTCCACTATCACCAAACAACAATGCACAATCTCTCGACGCGCGTTTCGCTAACCAAGTTAGCATGGAACAGAATTGTTTCCAATTTCAAGGCAGTTTTTATGAACAACGTGAAGGCACGGCTATGGGGAATCCATTGTCACCCTTCTTGGCGGATCTCTTCATGAGTCGGTTTGAGACAGAAGCAAAAGAACAATTTGAATACTTCCCCCGTGTTTGGTTAAGATACGTAGATGACATTTTCGCAATTTTCAATACAAAAAGAGCAAACATTGAAGAATTTATTGATAAATTAAACGGCAAAGTCCCTTCTGTTAATTTCACGTATGAATTGGAGAATAATAAGTCACTCCCGTTCCTGGATGTGTTAGTGTTGAGAAACGGAACGCATGGCGTAGAATTTCACGTGTATAGAAAACCAACAGCAACGTATATCCATAATGACCCTCATCATTGTCCTCAACATAAAACAGCCAGTTTTAATTTCTTAGTAAACAGATTAGTAAATTTCCCTTTAAGTACAGAACGGTTTGAAAAGGAGAAGAGAGTGATTAAGGAGATAGCTAGTATTAATGGTTACGATTCGCAGCTAGTAGATAAGTTAATTAATAAAATTAAAGTTAAAAAATTAATTCAGGACACATGTTGTTTAGCGACCGAGGTAGAGAAACCTAAGATGTTATCTATACCTTATGAACCAAGAATTACGCGCGGTTTAAGTAAGATTTTTAAAAAGGTTAATATCAGTTTAGTGTATAATTCAGGAAACAAACTACAAAGAATTCTTGGGAACCCTAAGGATGCTATAGAAACATTAGAAAAATCAGGGATATATGCTATCAGTTGTAAAGATTGTAATTTAGAATATGATGGGCAAACAAAGCGATCAATTTTAACGAGATTTAAAGAACACATAGCACATTTAAAGTATGGGCGTTTAGAAAAATCAAGTGTAGCCCAGCATGCTTTTAATAACAATCATAGAATTAGCGTAGAAAATTTGAAACTACTAAAGAATGTAAACAAGAGTTATAAATTAGATGCTAGTGTAGAAATATGAATGCCGACAATGGGCCAATTCCAGAAAGTGTATTGTATAGATTACTAGACGGGTAATTGCCTATTATAACACTTGTTTGCACAGATGTCCCTTATATAGTCATTCTACCGAGCTTTTTAAAGATCGTATACTTTTACGACATCGGTAATTAGAGTAACTTTTGGAACCGACGAATTTTTAACGGAGGGTTGGCTTACATCCCCCTCCCCGTTAAAAATGCGCCTGTACAGAAACGTTGTTGTATATATTATCGTAGTTTTTAATAATTTTACTTTACTGTTAATCATCTCCTGATGATGCTAACTTGGTTAGCGAAACGCGCGTCGAGAGATGCGTGCATTGTTGTTTGGTGATAGTGGAAAACCTAGCATTGACATTTGTCAGTGTGATAGTTAAAAGAAAGCTTCTTTAAGTTACCATCGCAAATACTAAATCTGTAAAACGATGAGTAATTCAACAAGAATCATCATCAGAGTGATGATCACTACTCGGTTCATGATTCAAGTGATGAAAATATGTATGTGGGCGGTTTGGAACATTATGAGGAGACGAAATCGCTAATGGATTTTATTCAATGTGTAAATTGCAAAAAATGGCCTCACGATAATTGTACAATCTTCAAGTGTTACTGTATGGTCTGCGGAAAATAAGCTGTAACTAATATAGGTAACATATGTGTGTAGTATATATTCCAACAATTTAGGATTTCGGTTTTTGTGTACAATTTTACATGAAACTTCTACTAGCCATCTCACCCGTAGCGCGTGCGTCATCTCACCCATGCGGTTAGGGAGAGATTGCCAAATGCATAGTTTTACTTTCTTTTTATTTCTGAGAAGAGGTTTAGAAATAATATTATTCTGTACGTTCAGATAATAAATATATTAGTTGCCCGATTAACGTTTCACTAAGTTTGGTTCTTGTATGTCCGTTTAATTTGCGTCTTGAATGGGAAATATATGGATCGAATGTGATAAGCAGTCTTTTCAAAATATCTTCGTTAGTAGCTGAACGACTACATTTTTTGCTATTTTTTCCCTGAAGTTTTTAACGTCTTTATATCGAGCTTCTGCAGCTTCTTCTGAAAGTTTGTCTACTTATAGGAAGTAACATGTTGAATGATATCTGCGCCATGCAAAAGAATTTTATGTATGGGGGCTAGCATATAGTACAAACCATATTGTTAGTGTTCGAAAATATGTTTGTTCTTTCTTCTCTTTCTTTCGCATAAGCTGTTATAATTACGCAACTTTCTTAAATGTTTTGCCTGGTCGTCTAGGTCCAGGCCTATGCATAAGTATCAGATTTCTTTATTATATGTTTACATTGAGAAAAGGGAATGCGAAGGGAGATTAGAACCATCCCGTAGAACGATTTATAAGTGGTGTGTTTAAATGGGTTAGTGTATTTTCAATAAAGGAGTTTAATAAAGTTTGCGTATTAAAAATATTTTTTTACCTGACTTATTTCTAACAATATACATTTATAAATTTTTCAGCTGTTCCTTCTCGCAAACAATTTCTTTGCCTGTAGTAATCACTTGTAAGATTATCGCGAATCTTCTGATTACATTTACATCTAGGACGACTATTGATGGTTTGTTATAGCTGGATATAAACATGCTTGTATCGTTAGCCAAAGGACGTATTTTTAAATGTCTGTTTATATGGATTTAGCCCAGAACTACCGTCGAATCACCATTTTGAGACAAATGGCAATTCACTTAGAATATTTTGTATTGTTCCCCCAGAATTTTTTACTATGCGAGTAGAAGTGTTAATTTTTTGTGATATTTATATTAACATTAACCAGTAGGTACATTCATACATTTATGATAATGATATAGATAATCTCCCTGTTTATGTGCACCTATAATAAAACATAAATTGTATTGATATTAGCCACAATCCAACTAGATGGAGAATAACCCTTAGAATGTGTAGGCGAACCGAAGAAGTCAAACATTCCAAGTACATAAAAAAAGATACCCCATTTTGTTTATCTTCTATTAATCGATTATTATAAGCTAACACAGCACATTTCACAATTCTAATTTAATATTATAACACAATGCCAACGATACAATAAGTACAGCGAATATTAAAGAAGTAGCATATTCGATCTCATAATGTTGGTATATGACCGATATTCATTATATATATTATGCTAATTCGTTTATACCCTTTTTAAACCGAGAACTAAGAGATTATGAAACATAAATCGAATGTTTCATCATTGAAATGGCATAACTTAACAAATTTTTGATAGAAATATTAATTAACATGCATTTATGAGAATGCTAGAAACGGTAATACTATAAACAAAACGTCTTTTTTCAAAAAGTGGCGCGAAGTAGCACCTGAAATCGCTAGAGCAAGTATTAGAAGGATCCTAGATTACAAAACAATTTTCGGTTTTTTGGGCAAATTTGGGCATTTTTGCCCAAAGCCAATAGAAGTTAAAATTTAGAGTCATAGAACACCATCTTCAAGATATGGTAATTGTATAGTTAGTTACAAATATGATTTGCTAATATTTTTCCGGTGGAATTACACATAGTTAGCGTATATTCTGAGCAAATTGCAGTTTCGTATCGTTTCTAGTTCCGAAGATTTTAGTAGTTGAAGAGGACGGTCGAAATACACTCTTACCGTAACATCTGCGAACAGATGTACTTTCAGACTTGCTTCTGTTCGATATTCCGTCAATCTACTTGTTTGCACTGTGATTTCCATATCTAATGCTTATTTTACTATACACTTATACACATATTATTATGATTCTGGAAGATTGGCTTTTTTACGCTATGTCAGATTTTTAACCAACTTCGATTCACTGTGGGACGCAGTGAAGAAATAACACTTTGATTTTGTCTCATTGAGATAAAGTTTGTTAGATAGAAACCAATTTCTTATATTAACGTTCAATTTATCTAACTTGCAGTGACGAATCTCTGTTATCTGCAAAAAGAATGAAATTTCAAGTGAAATCGCAATTCTTTAATAATAATAATAATAATATATTTAATGCCCAACAGGTCAAATCGACCCAACGTGAAGACATAAGAAAATACAAAATAATGTTGTGCATGTACAACATATGCCTATACAATAAATGCTAAATTTGAATTATAAATGGACAAACAAGAAAAGAAACCAAAGAATTAAAGGAAAATAATAAAAATTGAATAAATATTTAATGTTAAATGTTTAATTTTATGTCATTGATGTAAATTAAAAATCATTGTGATAACTACGTATCTGCAGACACCGTATTATATTCACGTCTCATTAAATTACTCTGGATTTGATTACGGTTAAAAGGACGGTTAATGGATAGTAATTTTGGCTTTTCGATTTTTGAGTAAAAATAATTGGAAGTCTATAAAGAAAAAAAAAAATTTAGAAGCATAATGTGAAGCACGTTCAAATACAAAATCCAATTTACCGATACAAACCCCACTTAAAATAAAATGCGAGAATTGTATACCTATACCTACCTACTTAAAGCTTTAAAACATATTTAATTGCCAGGAACACACGAACACAGGCGCACTCGCATACATCAGAACAGAGAGGGACTTGGACTTCATTCATTAGGATCGATTTTATGTGGCCACTAATCATGTCGTAATAGCAGTTTCTTATACGTTGCAGCAGGTCGTATAATTAACATCCAGATGGTAGGAGGGCAGGCGTATATTGAATAATTCATCGTACGGGAGCAAATGAAGATTGTTATTATGTTTAAATAGCACGTATTTAATCATTTCACGTAACGTACGCGCACATAATCTCCGGTCGACGGTCTGAACAATTTTAATCGCGATTTTAATTTCTATCGTCTCACGTCGTGATCAGTGGTGTACATTTTCGCCGAAGCTTCGCATTAATTGCATTGTCACGTTTTATAATAAACATGTAAGTAAGCTATATATGTATATACAAGTCAGTATACGCCGTTTCAAACATCATTTAAAACGTAAAATATTTGTATTAAGTGGTGTAAAGAAAATTAACATCTTAGACCGTATAAAAGTTTCTAGTAAAATTACATGCAAAATCATTGGTAACAAAGTCGACTACGATTTTACTAGTCTAGTACGATTTTCACTTTTGCAGTACACCACATCCAGAATTAAATTCGTATATAGAGTAGCCGACGATACGAACATAAATTTGGAAAGATTGAGGAATATTAATAATGATAATAAAACTAATAATAATATATTTATCCTTTAATATATAATATCCTTTAAACCAAAATGGTACAAAAAAGTAGGTATAGGATAAGTCAATCACCTGATTATTGGAAAGCTAGATGCAACTTATAAGTATAAATGTATACAAAGTGTAGTAAGGGACCTTACACATAACTGTCTGGGCTGTCACAATCGACATTTAACACAATTTAGAGTAAAACTCAGTTAAGGAGTAGAAACCGTTATCAGCAAGAAATTGTCTTAATTCATATTTGACGGGTTTTATATTTAAATGTTTAATGAGAGGGGGGGGGGGGGAAGTATGTTACATAATTTGATGCCAGTGTATATTGGATTATGTTTGATGCGTTGGAATGGTGAATCTGTCTGCACTTGTGGTAAAATATTCGTGGAAATCATTGTTGCGTGGAATGCTATAGTTAGCACTTTTCATGAAAGTAAGTAATTCAAATATAAATAAACATGAAAGTGGCAGTAAATCAAGCTTTTTAAACAGTAACCGACAGGAGTGACACTTTGGCATTCCCGTTATAATACGTACACCTTTTTTCTGAAGTCGAAAAGCTCTCATGGTATGAAACGCTCCTCCCCAAAACATAAGACCCTATCTGACGCGTGACTCAAAGCAAGTATAATGATAATTCTTTATTATCTCGACACTGGCGACCTCGAACAATCTGTATTATACAGAGCAAGCTTGTGAAAGTTGCCAACCAAGACGTGCTTCAATATGTAATCCCAGAAAATTCACGGAATAAACTTTTCACTGACCCTTAGCAATTGACTACTGTTTGTACCTGACAATTTTGTTGTGACATTCATAAACACTGTTTTATCGACATTTAATTTTAAGCGGTTGGTGGAAACCCAGTTTACAGATATACCTATATTATTCTGCATACTTGCTTGAAGTTTAACAGCGTTTGAGCCAGCTTGTACAAAGCAATTTTCGTCGGCGTACATAGTAAAAGTACCGCTTTGTTTATACTTGTCAAATTATTAATAAACAGAAGAAATAATAAAGGCCCCAATATCGAACCCTGTGGTACACCTGAAAGTATTGGTAGTTCTTGTAATTTAATACCCCTTATCACCACTATTTGCTTTCTGTTTGTCAAGTATGAAGTCAACCAACGATGTATGACGCACTTCCGTCCGTTGTAATTCAACTTTATTAACAGTAGTTCATGGTTGACAAAATCGAAAGCCTTGGAGAGGTCCATATATAAACTACAGAATTTTTTCCCACAGTCTAAATGGTGATAGATATCCAGCAGAGTAGAAATGAGTGCCGAATGGGTACACTGTAAAAAAATTTCTAGTAAAATTACATGTAAAATCGTTGGTAACAAAGTTGCCTACGATATTACAGGTAAATTTACTTCATCCAGTAAAATTTCTATCTACCAGTAAATTTCATACGCTGATGTATTTTTCAAACGTTGTTCTGTAAAATTCATATGTAATATTTATATAAATTGTATATTTACCGAACAGTCAAGTAATTTTGGCATGTAATTTTATAAGGAAGGCAGGTAAAAATACTAAGAAGGTGAATATTACAGGTGTAAATATACATTGAACAGAAAATTCCCTTGCATGTGTGATTCTGATTACAACCTTATTACTTTTTACAGCATACTGTAACTCGAATTAAATTCCTCTTTAGAGTGCCGATGATTCCAATATAAATTTGGTAACATGAGGAATATACATTGTATAATTTTACTTAGACATCACCATTAATATTCCGTAATGTTATCAAATACACATATGGATATCACAGGCTACTATAAATAGTAATTTAATTAAAGGCAAAGTATGCTTACTATAGGATTATAAAACATAATAAGTACCAAAACAATAAAATTCTTAGTTATTAGACAATTTTGTTGCAGCTTCAGACCTTGCAAAACGTCAATGTTGTTGAGTTATAGGAATAAAACTAAGAATAAGCAAATACATATTTTATTAATCTTCAGTAGAATAAAAAATATAAATTTCCTTTATCTGACATTTAATGGCTATTTCCGAACCAAATGCTATCAAATTCATTGAATTTTGCTCTGAAACAAAAAAAGCGAAACAAATGTTACTTCCATTATATTATTATATATCAGTAAATAGATCAAATGAAATTAATGTAAATAGGTACCTACAGCTTATGCACGAATAAATATTCCACTACAAGAAGGAAAAGATAAATATAATGTTTACTTATCGCAACACCCAATTGATGAATAATCATTAAAAACGACTACTGAATTATTACAGCCAAGTTATCTTTAAAAAGTCTCTTATACATTATACAAAAACGAATACAAATTGCATCATAGGTTCTCACAGTTCTCTACACCGGGACCAAGATCCTGAGATCCAATTACTGTAAATATAAATACATTATTTCTTTATAAAAGTAATGTTATTAAAGGTTTTGTTTCAAGTAAATAAGCTGTAACAGTTTAGAATTCGTTTTAATTTTAACGGTGAATCGTGGATAATAGTGAAATTTTTAATCAATTTGTGTTTATATTCATGAAGCAATAAATAATTTATGAAAACATTAGGTTGTGTTTAATATTGGCGTCTGTTCCATTATGAATCAGAATACCCTTCAAGGTACTAACAATAAGTAAAATCGGTGAAATATTTAAAGAAAAAAAGAATTGCTGTATTATCCAACCGAAGAAAACGCTGAGAAATTAATAACACAGCACTTAGAATATGAAGAAAACAATTCGCAAGAATGGAAAACTGTGAAACCTAAAATGAATAAAACTCGTCTGAGGAAATCTCAACCCGCTGTTACTGGTACTAAAGCTGGATGCAAAGTGAAAGCAATTGCGAGGAGTGCCTATATATTTGTCTCAAGAATGACGATAGACACACAAGTTGGTGATATTCTTAATATGTTGCTACCACTATTTCCATAGACAGAATGTGAGGAAATTAGTTCCAAGTTGCCGGACAAATATAAATCTTTCAAAGTAACATTACATCTGAACAATTGTGATGCAGCTATGAAACGTGAAGTATGGCCCAGGAATGCATATGTCACCCGGTTTTTTCACAGACGACCTCTAATTCAAATGAACAACTAGAGGATATTAGCAACCCTACCATACACATGAAAAATACAATTTCTATTTACCATCAAAATGTTCAATGTCTAAGTAACAAAATTAATCAATTTGAAGTATTTTTTAATAGAAATTTCGTTGACATTTTTTGTGTCACAGAGCATTGGTGCCGAGCTGACAATATGGACCTGTTGAGAATTGATGGGTATCATGTAGTCAAATACTATGGCCGAAAGGCATATATACATGGGGGAGTGGCATTATTTGCAAGAAATGGTTTGGAGGGTAATAGCATTGATGCAATCGCAAATTTATCGGTAGATTTGCATTTTGAATGTGTAGCTGCGAAGTTCAACATTTTAAATAATAAAATAATAGTTATCGTCATGTATAGGAGTGGTGACGGTGATTTGGATCTTTTTCTGGATAGGCTTTCTCTTGCTCTCGGTATTGCTACATCATTTGTAAACTACAAGGTATGTGTCTGTGGCGACTTCAATATTAACTTTTTAGTTCCTTCTGGTGATCTGAAGAAACTCAAGGATTTATTAAATTCATTCTGTGTAAGGACAATTATAAATGAGCCTACACGTGGAGACAACTGTCTGGATAATATCTGCGTAAGTGAGGCATTTAACCAATTCGAATCTACTGTTATCCATAACGGTCTTTCTGACCATTCTGGCCAAAAATTACTTGTTCCTTTAGAGACTGTGACGGATTTCAGTCAAAAGTCAAAATGTAGAGAGCTGAACAAGGTAAATAATATTTCAATATTTAGGGAACTCATGGAGCACCAGAGTTGGCATGATGTGTACTATGAAACGGATGTAAATCGACAGTATTCTAAGTTTATAAATATTATTCAATATAATTTTAATTTAGCATTTCCACTAAAGACAAAGAGAATAAATAAATGTACACCTAGGAAATATTGGATAACAGATGGTATTAGAGTCTCGTCACAAAAACTAAAAGATTTATATTTGTTAACATTAACTGGCAATGAGGAAAATAGGGTCTACTACAGGCGGTATAAGAAAATATATACCTCGGTTATTAAGAAAGCAAAAGAAATGTACAACAATAACTTAATGTTAAATTCAAGTAATAAAAACAAAACAGCTTGGGAGATAATAAAGGGTAAAACCTTGATTAATAATGGTAAAGAAATTAAAATAATAGTAAATAATGAAAAAATTTCAGACTCTGGGGTAGTCTCGGAGTATTTCAATGATTACTTTGTAAATACCGCCTGTGGTATGTCCCGAAATCAGTCTAACGATTGTAAATTGGGATTTTCAATGAATGACTTAACGTTGTTCTTTGATCCAATTTCTGAGTCTGAAGTACACAGAGCACTTGTTCAGCTAAAATCAAGTTTCTCAACAGGTTATGATGAAATCCTCTCTATAATTATCAGGAAATGTATAAGTTATATTACACTCCGCCAAAAAAGTATCGCATAAACTAAAAAAGGGCATTTATGAACCAAGATATTTTTATACGTTCACAAAAAGTTTGCCTCGTGTATGTGAACTATAAAAACACTAACAAAATAATGGAACTTAGCGTTTTTACTTCATTTTTTTCCTAAAAGAACACATTTAGAAAAATGCATATGTGTAAGGTTTGCTCAGTTGTTTATTGAAAGTCTTCCTATACGGACAAATTTTAAAGTGCGAAGTCAGAGTTCTGTACCAACGCTTTTAAAACTAAAATGAGCAATTTAACTTCAGAACAAGTGGCTGCTATAGTTGCTTTAATCGAAGATGGACGATCTCAAGCATACGTTGCTAATTTGATGAACATCAATCAGTCAAGTGTTTCTAGAGCCGGAGCCAGATATAGGGAAACAGGTATTTACAGTAGAAGACCTGTACCAGGTCGTCCAAGATGTTCTACTCGCCAAGATGACCGCTATTTACTACTACAAGCATTACGTCGAAGACATGTAACTGCGAGACAATTGCAGAACGACTAACTATTCGGAATAGGTTACGACAGAGTGGATTAAGAGCTAGAGTAGCTGTAACAGCCCCTCGTCTCACTAGGAACCACAGAGTGGCTCGCTTAAGGTTTGCCAGAGAACATGTAAATTGGAACATTAATGACTGGGCCAATATACTCTTCACAGATGAGTCAAGATTTGGTCTTTACACCTCAGATAGGCGTATCTCAGTGTACAGACGAGACGGTGAGCGCTATTCGCAGTGTAATATCAGATCTAGACCTAATTTCGCTGGTGGCTCTATTATGGTTTGGGGAGGCATCTGTTTAACAGGTCGTACAGAGTTAGTACCAGTAGACAGAGGTACACTGACTGCCCACAGGTATATAACGGACATTTTAGAAGAACATGTAGTACCATATGCGCCAATTATAGGAAACAAATTCATGTTAAAGCACGATAATGCACGACCGCATGTTGCAATAATCGTCCAGGAATACCTTAACGATGTTGGTATTCCAGTTTTAGATTGGCCTGCGGTAAGTCCGGACATGAACCCTATCGAGCACGTGTGGGACCTCCTTCACAGACGGATACGAACCCAAAATGTTGCCCCAGCGGACCTGCATGGACTAGCAAATGCTCTCCGTCACGAGTGGGAGAATTTGGATCAGGCTTATATACGGAGGTTAATCGAATCTCTCCCAAACCGTATGCGAGCGGTCATAAGAGCCAGAGGTGGCAATACTCAGTATTAAAAGCTACTGTTATGACATTTTTCTTTCCAAAATTATAATTTCTTGTTTTAATAAAAATCTCAAGTATGAGTTCTTGTTTTTATTTGGCCTGTATTTTATTTAAACAATCATAGAAATTATATCTTAGAGCGCATTAAAGTATATTTACAACTTTCTGCTACAAACAAAGACTATGCGATACTTTTATGATTCAAAACTAAATTATGCGATACTTTTTTGGCGGAGTGTATTATGCCACTTACCACCATTATAAATAATTCGTTAAGCTCTGGTGTATTTCCAGACGACTTGAAGCTTGCTAAAATAATACCTATATATAAGAAAGGCGATGTAAACCTTATGCAGAATTACAGACCCATCTCGTTGCTACCTACATTTTCCAAGGTTATTGAGAGGATAGTTGCTGATAAGTTGTTATCATTCTTAAACAGATGTAACATATTGAATGAGAAGCAGTATGGCTTTAGGAAGGGGCGCTCAACAATGCATGCAATAGTCGAACTATTAAACAACATTTATAATAGCGTTGATGTAGGAAATGAGTGTTTGGCTATATTTCTAGATCTGAGCAAAACATTTGATCATGTTAACCACGAGCGGCTCTTGGAAAAGCTATATAGGTATGGTGTAAGGGGAATACCCTTACAGTGGTTTAAAAGTTACTTACAAGGCCGAGTACAATATGTACATCTTGGTGGATGTCGATCTCGGCAACAGTCGATTGTTTCGGGTGTACCTCAGGGATCCGTCCTTGGCCCACTTTTATGCATAATATATGTGAATGACGTTCCTACAGACAGGGCTTTGCTGTTTGCAGATGACACAACGGTGTTTGTGGCTTGCGATAAGACTGATGATGTGGCCGCATTGGCGACTGAAGAATTGCGGAGATTGGAGTCGTATTTCAATGAAAATGATTTATACCTAAATTCATGCAAAACGACATTTGTTAACTTTTATGCGTCAAATCGAGAAAGAAAATACAGTTACCTAGTTAAAACAAGTGAAATTAGTATTACGCAAGATGACCAAGCAAAATTTTTAGGTGTAACTATTGATTCGAGATGTAACTGGGAGAGCCATATTGACGATATGTGCAAGAGATTGGGATCGGTTTGCTTTGCGTTGAAACAATTAAGATATTCTGTCAATATTGATATTTTAAAAAAATACTACTATGCAAGTTTTCACTCCCTGATATCGTACGCCACAGTTGCATGGGGCTCCTCAAATGAGAGCTTGAGGGTCTTTAGAATGCAAAAAAGAGCAATACGGAACATGGTGGGTATAAGTACGAGAACGTCATGTAGAGACTACTTCATTCAGTTAAATATTATGTCAGTACCGTGTATTTTTATCTACCAACTATTAACGTACGCCAAACAAAACTTACATCGATATGCAAAAGTTGGGGATCGCCATGAATATGCAACGAGACGGGGTGATGTTTTGGAGGTGCCCAGACATAGATTGTCTTTTTATAAGAGGAGTCCACTGTACTTGTCGATAACTTCATTTAATAAACTTCCCATAAGTATCAAGAGTCTGCCGATAGCGAAATTTAAAATAGAGATAAAAAAATTGTTGATTGCTAAATGCTATTACTGTTTTAGTGACTTTGTGAGCGATAGGCATATCTCAGATCGGTACGTCTGAACTGTGTTTGTTGTAGTCGTAATGTACTTATGTCCTTTTACGGTTAATCTACTCTTGTTTGTTTTTATCTGTTTTGTGACTTTATTATTATTCATAAAATTTGACTTGTTCCATACCATTTATATGGTCACAGGAATTAATAAATAATAACCACATGTGAAAATATATTAAAAGGAGTATTTTTATAAACGCATCTTACCTAATTCTTTTACAATGCTTGAGGGAACACACAAACAGGAATGATCACCCCAACTTGCGATTGTTTATGCGTCATCACAATTTACATCGCCACGTGATATGATCGAGCCAATAGTCACTTGAACAACTGACTAGAATTACCTACGCGCACAGGCAAATAACCCAATAACCAATCACATTGCGGCGTATGAATTTTGTGCATTTGAAGGTAATTTTACCCAAATATTCCAGTAAAATAATTTTCAAAGAATATTGTGCATACATATATACCTTTACTGACGAAATCCTACCTATAGTGTTTTATATATAAACGAATATGTATGCGCAGACTTTTGTTGGATGAATAGGTATATACATATAATATGTAGAGATGATATTACATTACAGTACTTTAGTACCTACCCTCTTGAAGACTAAAAATAACATAAAAATGTAGTAGTCAAATTTGAATTTTTAAACTTCCCCCCCGGGGAATTCGCGGTTTTGCTTATGTACAACGTATACCTTCATACGTACATGCGGTTATAGGAGTAGTTGTGGCGGCTATGTTTTATGAATATTGGCATTATGTATGTTTTATTGGTGAAATAAATTAAGAATCGTTTGAGCAGTGCACAATTTACTGAACTCCCCACCTAAACGACAACAAAAATAATGTTTGTCTCTTTAATAAGATTTCTTTTGAGGATATTTTTATATTTCGTTTTTCTTTTTCTGTAAAATTAATAAATTTTGGTAAAATTACATTTAATGTGCAATAATTACCTGAAAAATTTGTCACTTTTACATTATTAAGTAAGTTTTAGTAGCAATCGCAAAATATTACATGTTTTTTACGGTATTTTTTCTTTTCATTTTTATTACATCTTAAAAGTACATGAAATAACTATCAATTTTACCGAAACTTCTCTTTCCATCTCAAATATCCTGAAGAAAACAGGTAAAACAAGGTTTACATGATTTATCGTAGTAAATTCACAACGTTATTTCATGTAATATTTCCGATTTACTATAGTAAAATTACTGTAATTTTTTGCAGTGTAGGTTTACCTTTAATAAATCCGTGTTGAACGGGATTCAATATTTTTTTTATCCCCCCAGAAAAGCAAATATGTATTTTATCAAAAACAATTCTTTTCGAGGATTTTAGATATACACGGCAATAAGGAAATACACATGGGTATATAAAGTACAACACACGATATGAATTAGGTCGGTCAAAATTATATTAGAGAAAAAAAAAACAATTCGATACAAAGAAATCAGGAGTTGAGAAATTCATCACAAGAATAACAGTTTAGTTTAAAGTGAACGAAATATAGTATTATGCAAATGATTAATACTAGAATCAAAATGTGAAAAATGTTTGTGAACAAATGAGACCACTTTCAATACATATAAATCGTAGAAAGTTAATAGTTTATTATTTTTAAATACCAGGCGACAAGAATCACGTCTACCTAAGCCATTGTATAGCTCTAATTGCTCTCTTTTGAAGAACAAACACACGTTGGGCAGCAGAAGAATTGCCCCAGTGAATATGCCCATACTTCATCCTAGAATAAAAATGGAAAAAAAAGGTTTTTAGTAGATATGTGAATACTACAAGACTAACTTAGGTTATGTAAAGCATAGCATATACTAGAAAGACAGTTACAAATATTATTAACATGAGAAAGCCAACTGAAATTTTAATCAAAGGTCACTCCTAAAACT
Source organism: Cetonia aurata (assembly GCA_949128085.1). Lineage (NCBI taxonomy): Eukaryota > Metazoa > Arthropoda > Insecta > Coleoptera > Scarabaeidae > Cetonia > Cetonia aurata. The sequence goes on along the minus strand of OX421889.1, from coordinate 26,305,959 downwards.
TTAGCTGCAGGTACAAACTTCAATAAATTATTATTTAAAAACAAACCGTTTATTCCATGTTTACTACTATTTTTAAATTAGTTTTGTTTGTGTTAGGATTAGTTTGTTTAACGACATCCACCTCTGTATAGTCATAAAAGTTGAACTTGCCAAATCCAACAAATTATTTAAGTTTAGGTTAGAAAGGACAATACTAATATCATTCGCATAAATCAATAAGCTAATGGATCATGAAATACAATGAGGAAAATCATTTATATAAATTAGAAAAAGCGTAGGTCCTAATACCGATCATTGGGGAACCCCAAGGTTACACAATAACGAGGCAGATTTAATGTAACGGCACAGTACTTTCTGACATCTATCAGTTAAAAAATAAATTAAATGCCTTGGAAAGGTTAATAGACATAGCAAGGTAAGGGACCCCACAATCTACATTCTTGTAAATTTCATTAAAAAAATTAAATAATGCCGTGTCAGTAGAGCGATTGCTGCGGAAACCATGCTGATAATGAGAAAATAAGTTAAAACGTTGAAAATAGTTTATTAATTTCGAATTTACGATACTTTCAAATATTTTTGAAAAGACAGATAGAAGATTAATGGGTGTGTAATTACCTAAATCATTGTGATCTCCTTTCTTAAATAACGGTTTGACTAAGGCAGTTTTTAGGATCGTAGGGAAAACGCCATTGTTGATTGCAAGGTTATAAACTAAGGGCTCCAGTAGGTTAGGGTAACTAATTTTCAATAAATAGGGGCACATAAGGTCGTCGGAAGAAGTAAATGAAGAATTCAAATATGAAGTGGCTAAAACAATGTCCTTAACACAAATACTAGGCATAAAAAACGAGCTCCCACTGGGACAACATGTACTTATCAATGCTCGAAAAGTCAATAGAACTTGCAGGAAATGATTCTTCCATTAAGCTATCCATTAACCATTTTTGATAAATAAAATCTATCTAAAATACAAAATTTACGATCAAACATATGATCAGATGAATTGGAAGCAGGGCAAACGAAATCATCATTTAATACTAATGGTTCCAAGACTAGAACATCAGAAATGATTTAAAAATTACCAAGATGTACAGCAGAAAGAAGAAAATAGGAAAAAGTTAAATTATTGATTTGTAATTTTATTGATTTGTAGAATCAAAAATGATTATAAAATCAGTCAAAATCAAACAAAAAGAAAAAAATTATTAATCTAACAAAGCAATGAAGGCAACTTGTTGTACAACCTTCTACCCAGTAGTTCAACACCCCGCTCGGTGACCTGCAACTCACATTTCGGTATACGAAAATCATCAAGATGTCGCGTGTTATAACCATGTATGGCTCTGTTAGTGACGTAATTACTAGTTTGGCTAGGAATATAGCAGATTGTCTCGAATATAAAAACCGACGGCACTGTTAAAATACCTAGTGTAGCAAATGTATTTCTGCAAGATTCAGTTGGTTTTAATCCACCCAGAATTCTGATAATTTGGCTTCTGCGCTAGAAGTACCATGTTAGCAGAAGGCGACGAGCCCCAGAGGAGTATTCCGTACGTTATTCTCGAATGAAGAGAGAAGTGGGAGTGTGAACCGATAAAGTATCCTTAAGAGCCCGAAAAAGATATGCTTTAGTATGGATTGATTTCGTAATTGTACTGTAATGATTGTCCCACAACAGATTATCTTGTAAGTGCACGCCAAGAAATTTTGTATTCTTCTGTTGCTGCAAAGGATCACCACTTATAAGTATGCAACATTGTGTGTTTTGCAGTTGCTGTCCAGTGTGAAAAAGCATAGATATCGTTTTATCTTTGTTGACACACAGTTTGTTGCTAGAAAACCATCGATACAATCGATTGATTGCGATGTTACTGGCAGTTTCTGCATCTTGTAAACTGTCCTGTGAAATAAGTATTGTGGTGTCATCAGCATACATATAAATAAGTAAATCAGAAACAAAATGGAATATCATTGGTATACATGCTAAAAAGTAGAGGGCCCAGCACAGAACCTTGCGGAACTCCATGAAGTATAGGTAAGTAGCTAGATTTATAGTTCTTTACATTCATGCTGGTTTCGTGTTTTAGTGTCACAAATTGTAAACGTCCTGCTAAGTACGAAGCTAACCAATCTACTGCATTACCTCTGATACCATACTCATACAGCTTTTGTAGCAATATTGAATGTTGAGCGCATTCAAAAGCTTTGCTGAAATCGCAAAATATAGAAATTGGATACCCCTTACTGTCAATTTCGGCCAAAATAGTATTGTAGAAAGCTATTAACGCTTTGGTAGTGGATTTATTTTTCCTGAAACCGTGTTGGTTTTCATTAAGGATTATAAAAAGTCTAACGGTATATTTTCCTAATGAGAACAAAAGAGCCCAGTCTAATAATTGAAAGGGAATAGTCACTTGATTATACGGGTAATAAAATAATGATAAAACGTATATTTCTTGAGTCAGTTTTTTGTTGATCACTATAGAGCGACCTATAAGGAAAATATTAACAGCGAAAGAGCAGTTGCGAGAAATTAAAATATACGCCTAATTACGATAGATAACAGACTATTGAAACAAGAGAAAAAACAATTTTGCAGATAATTGCCAAGTAGGATGGAAATATATAAAACAAAAAACTCTTAATTCGCTTATTGGGCTTATTAGTACCTACCCTGATACCTAAATTGGCGTACGCAGATGGGGGTATATTTTTATTCCAATTATTTAAAATAGCTTGTTTATCATCGTATATCCTCTATAGTGTCCATTATTGCAACGAACACATAATTTGTTGTAACTTATGCATATGCATAAAGGATTTAAATTAAAAAAAAAAAAACAAAACAAACAACCAGCGAGGAAGTAAGTAAAGTGGTTATTAACTTAACCGACGCTGAGTAGGCTCGTCAAGGTAGACACAAAAAGAAACGAATTGCCCACAAAAAATTATAATCGTAAATGTTCGTTTTCTAAAATACTACTTGCTTCTATGTTTGTTTGAATATGCAGTAGTATAGAAGCAGAACAACTGCTATTTATCGGTTGTGCTTTTTTTGCAATGTCGTTGAACGTGAAAAAAAAAGCAAACACACACATCGATATAACAACGTTAATTAGTTTTAAGAACGACTCACGTAAATTGCCAGGACTAAGTATGACGGTAGCATGAATTATGGGTTAAAAGGAAAAATAAGGACGCATTAGTTAATTGATTCCCATCGGTTGCACTTGAAGTAGATAACATTTAAGCAGTTCGATTTGTTGCCTTTTCTCATATACCAAGTAAACACAGGCGAGCTGGCGGTAGGTAAAGGCCGTATAACGGTTTAATGGTTTGCGTTTGCTAGAACAGGAAAAGAGTGTGACAAACAAACAAACAAATCAGTGCGCGTTGCAAGCGCAATAACACCGTACTGTCGTTATCCCATATCAACATGCAAAAAGTAATAAGGAATAACAAGAAAACAGTTGTAAATAGGTATAGGAAAAGTCATAGCGAATCGATGCAGAATTAAATTCTGCATCTGATCATCCAATAATATACAGGCTGTTCCATTTGAAATAAAGTACTTTTTCAACTTTGAAGATTTTGTCATTGGTCATGCAGTTTTGGACACCCTGTATGCGACAAATCAATTGTCAATGTGGATTTCGAAAGTGTCATTCTTGTGCTTCCATCTACCCTAGAAGTGTTTATTACCAGTCGAAAATGGGCAAAAGATACTGTGTTGCAAATAACGCTACATCTGTCAAAATTTTCAAAAAATCAAGATATCTAAGTAGCAGTTGAAAATAGGTATAGGGAAACCTATTAGAACTCATCATAAAATTTTCTCAGAAATTTAAAAATGAAATAATATACAGCATGTTCCATTTAAAATAAGAAAGTTGATGGCGACTTCCGGTATAACCGGAAGTGGTAAGACCCTGAAAATATTTTAAAATGAAAGAGAATCTTGAATAGCCCCGGATTCCAAAAATTCAGAGTTCCAGGTTTTTTCTAACCTCGGAAACTTCTAACGAACGGCTACCGTGGAAAACCCTGTATATTTTCTTTTTCTGTAAACAACAGTGGTTCCAGTTAGTTTTTGGCGCTGTTCGATTAAAGAATGTTATCTATAAACTCCTAAACCTTTAAAATCATTATATCAAAAGTCGATAATAATTTGAGAAGAAAACTAACAAATGGCTCTAAATATTGCATTAGATACCTACAAAGTTTATCAACTGCTAAATTATAAGAAATATTATGTTGTAAAGTTAAGGTGATAAATCAATAAATTTACTGTTTCTTTTTTTCTTTCTATCAATTCGTTTATTTATAATGAATGTTAACTTAAAATTTGGAGTAGTATGAACATCCTGCTGACTATAAAATAAAAAAAAAACATACAGACAACCATTTAAAATACTAGACGAACCCTCCCAAACACCTTACCATAAATTGCACTACATTAAAACTAAACTGGAACTGAACTGGAACCTTTGCAAATACCTGTGCACCTAAAAAAAAATTGAAAATCGCAGAGCAATTTTCTTATTTCGCCAACTATAAAGTACCAACTTTAGGTATCGAAAACATCCTTTTTCAATTATCTAAATCTAATATACGAATACCACACGGTCCAGTATAATGAAACATCTAGGCGCTATTAATAAAATAGTGAATCAAAAAAAAAAAGAAATCAAGAGAAGAAATCGAAGCGTTATTCCTCACCGGACGAAAAGCACAAGATCATTGTCTCTATTAAAAGTAGCGGTCACGCTGGCCGCTACAAGAAACGAGAGTGAACGTACAAAAACCGCTGCTGGGGAAATTAAATAAAGTGTTCGAAAAATTTTTACTGGACGTTAGAGGATCAGTCGCGGTCAAGTTCCCTATTCGTCTTTCAAGATAACTTTCTGATCCATAAAAAATGCTGTAGTACCATCTTTTATCGTATGAACTAAATATGGATGCATATTTAATCACATTATGCAAAAAAAAAATAGTATTCGAAGTTTCACAGTTTCCCTATTCTATTTATTTTTTGGTAAAGGACCAAAGTTCATAAATTTTGATTTCTCGCTTTAAAATTTTTAATATATGTAAGTAAATCATCCTGGGGTTATATAAAATTGAAGGCGCAGTGATGCTTGATAGAAATGTAGAAAGACAAATTCAAACCAAAGCTAAAGACAATGTGCAGCAAACCAATTTTTTGGTATTTTTGGAGATATAAAATTGAACATTGTAGTCTTTATGGAAGAATAAATAGAATTTATAAGGTGCAAGTAATAATTTGAAGGTTAAGCCTGCATTGAAATTACAATTTTTATTGTTTTGATAGAGCTTATTTTATTCTAGCAGGTTCACATTCTACACACAAATTTTCTGCATAAGTCTCATAATCATCAAAATTCTTAGGCTTCGATATTCTTCCTGATCGCACCGGCAGTATGAGGTTTGATTTTCTTCTATCTAATATAATCTAATCTCCCGCATAAACGATTGCTTTATCATCCTCTGCTTCAGTAACTTCCACTTTTTCGTTTTCCTTTTCTTCCATTATAATCACATCCTTACTAGTCATCACTTCATTCGTAGGATGATTGTAAAGTCTATTTCCTTTAATATTTTCACTATAGCCCACTAAGATGTGTTTTTCAGCCTTTTTGTCCAATTTCTATCTTTTCCTTTTGGTGTATGTACCATTACTGTGCTACCAAAAATTCTCAAATGACTGACATTAGGTTTCCTATCTGTCCAGAGTTTATGTAGTGTTTTTTTCTAAATTTGAGACTACTGACCTATTGTGTAAATAAACTGCAGTGTTAACTGCTGCTGCATAAAATCGTTTCTCTAAATTTCTATCTAGGAATAAACATTTTGCTTTTTCTACTATAGTAGGGGAAGGTGGAGCTAGTTGTTACAAAAACAATTTGTTTAATGAAAATAAACGTTTCCTGAAAATTTCAATAAAATCATTCGACAACTTCTAGGTGTTGCAATTTTTCTGGAAGTCAGTATAGATGCCACTATAGCACACAAGTGAATAAAATCTTCCCCTCTACCTGTTTTGAGTACACAGCATACCAATCGGGTGATACTATATTATCTTCAGTAACACTTGGGACGTGGGTGGGGTATAGTGACTCTTGACAACCTATGCTTATTAGCTTAAATGACTTTTTATACTCTTTGCTTTGATTGTAAAAACTGTATTACTTATTCATTCGTGATGTTCTTATATTATAGTGAATAAAAACCATTTTTGTATACATAACTTTGTTTATTTCCAGTTAATAAAAAGTGATGAACAATTAAGATGAATATTCTCTCTCTCAGGGTAAGTAAGTAAGTTCAAATACTATTTAAATTATACAAAAATAAGATTCCTTGAATCTTAATCCAAACTAAACTCAATGTATCTTGTTCAAATATCAAAATTGAATTCAAATCTCCCGCTAAACTCCCGTCATAAATTCAAGCATTGCCAATAACCTTTTTCAGCAACATACGTTCTTTACATACAAAGAAAATCCCTAATAAATAACTGTTATCGATACACACTATCCTCAGAATTCTAATTACGCTCTGAACACCGGTTATAAGTTCGAAAGATGATTAAACGCTTACTTTAAGTACGATAAATAGCTCCTTTATACAGCAAATACTGACTTCAACGATGCAACAATCTTTCCAGCTCCAAATCAGCGTCCTTTCGATGTCTCAGCTACTAAAGTTGTATAGAAATCCCTCGATCATCCACCGGATCAGAAATACGTCCCCCAATTCTTCGAAATTAATGGATTACCATCATTTTTATTTTGAAAATACAACCAACTCAGGAAAATATCGAAAAAGAAGTCCCTACAATTGTTTTAAACAACATTCATATCTCCTAGGCATTAAGGATCCCAGCAACGATGAAAGAAAATCGTTTCCAACGATACGAAACCTTAAATGAACCCACGTTCGTACGATCAGCGAAGAAACTTTATACCTAAAAATCCATGGAAACGTGCCCTTTTAAAATTATATACGATATAGTGAGTGTTTAGTTTGAATTTTTACAATTTGTTTACAAAGTAGTTAAATACATAAATGAAAAATACAATTATCTAAGTACATAATTTGATAACAAGCGTATGATGCTGAATGTTGTTTAGGTTAGGTTAGGTTTTTGATATCATAGCAATATATATAGGTCAGCACTCCGAGCCAAGAATGCCCATGGCTTGATTACAAATCTTCCTCCATTCTTCTCGATCACGAGTTTTCCTGTGCCATTCCCTTATTCCAAAACTCTCCAGATCCTTTTCTACGCTCTGTAACCACTCCGTTCGTGCTCTGTCTCTTCCTCGTCTTCCAGTTACTCTTCCCTTTAGTACTTGTTTTGTTGGCCTTCCACTGTCCAGTCTCGTCACGTGTCCCAACCACCTTATTCTTTTTACCCTCACTACATTTGTTATCGATGGTTCCGCATATAACTCATGAAGTTCTTCATTTGTTCCTCTTTTCCAAACATCATTGACTTTTTTTCCACCATATATCTTTCTTAACACCTTTCTCTCAAAAATTTCCGACAATTTTTCCTCCTTATTCAGCTTCCATGCCTCTCCTCCGTAAGTAACCACTGGCCTTATTTGTAATTGTATTTGTATTGTAAGTATCACTTCATAAATAATCATAAAGTTTACTCCAAAAGTTGTTGCTGTTTTACGCAAAGAAACTTTCATTTTTCCCCGTTCCTTATTATGGCAGATACGAAAAAGAAGTCTTTAAACAAAATAATGGAACATCATATCAGCTTTCGAGTGACCCCTTCAAAACTATAGCTCAACCTGCAATGTTCTGCGATAATACTGATTTTATGATTGAACGTAGCAGGTACGTCCTCTAGCGGTGAAATTTCGAACGTTAAAATAATTTTGGGATACTTCTGGTAGCCACATTGTTCATGTATTTTTTTTTCTCGAAGCTCTAGGAATAGCAGCTTCCGAGATACAGCCCGTCGCCACCCTTAATGAATCCCCCGGTACAACTCACAATTACTTATTTTAACCATGCCCAAAGCGAATCTGAGCCCATAACCTGTTCAAATAAAACGCTCTTTGTGAGTTTTCACTCCCGACCAACTCTATTCCTTTTTAGCGGCAACAATACATTTTCTAGTTAGTTGCCAACATATTTCGAGCTATACGAACACTCCTTAATATTAGCAAAAAACAAGAAAGCATGTGCACGAAACGACGCAAGAATATTAATTATCCCTTACTGGATACTTCGAGTGATGATGATGATTAGTGATATTAACAAGTTAGAATTGCCTCCATATAATTCATTTTCCCGTGCGAGTCGTTCATTTACCAATACTCCACCTTATACCGCCTCGTTTCTTTGAGCGTAAGACGGTTAGCCGGCAAAAATAACCTCTGCATTACACGGTGGCCGGGTGTTTATTGGACCTTGAAGCCGCGCTTTGCTACTACCTTCATATCCAACTTGCGTTCGCTTTCGCAACGGCCGGTAATTTCAGTAATACCAGAGAGGTAATAATAAGTATGCATTAAAATAGCTGGTCTGGCCGTGCGGTTATTGCGACCGGTGTAAAATACCTATAGCCGCTACGACTCGATCAACGCACAAATATCTTATTTGCTCTTGTTCTATTACGCCTATCGATATTGATGATGCTTTTAAGTATACAATCAAACGGGGTAACCGACTTTATACTGCGCGAAACAAGCTGCAAGGTTGGATTATAATACGCAAACTCTATCAAGGGTTCTGTAAACTTACAAATACCTACGCTACAATATACATCTAATTATGATAGTTATATAGCTTGGTGATTGTGGTTGCGTTTGGATTTTTCGCTACAGGTGCAAGCGAAGAGAAAATCAGCAAAGAAAAAGTTGTACGCCATAAAACGCAATCTTTGTGGTTTTCATAGAGAATTATTGCGAAGGCAATTGAAATTATCGACAGTCGATTTATTTGTAAAGTTGGAAAGGTGGAATGGATTTTCTAATAAAGTAGTGTAGTCTTTATTCTAAATATGAATCGTTCTGTGTTCCTTCACCAGCATTAAAAGCAACCCAGCGTTTTACTTTAAATCTTAGATTAGAAGATTTTTGAATGAGGGAGTTATAAGCAGTTATTCATTTGGCGCATTGTGGACCAGTTAGTTACGTTGAAAAAACTATTGAATTTGGATCGTTTGTAAGTACACTCCGCCAAAAAAGTATCGCATAATTAAGTTTTGAATCATAAAAGTATCGCATAATCTTTGTTTGTAGCATAAAGTTGTAAATATACTTTAATGCGCTCTAAGATATAATTTCTATGATTGTTTAAATAAAATACAGGCCAAATAAAAACAAGAACTCATACTTGAGATTTTTATTAAAACAAGAAATTATAATTTTGGAAAGAAAAATGTCATAACAGTAGCTTTTAATACTGAGTATTGCCACCTTTGGCTCTTATGACCGCTCGCATACGGTTTGGCAGAGATTCGATTAACTTCCGTATATAAGCCTGATCCAAATTCTCCCACTCGTCACGGAGAGCATTTGCTAGTCCATGCAGGTCCGCTGGGGCAACATTTTGGGTTCGTATCCGTCTGTGAAGGAGGTCCCACACGTGCTCGATAGGGTTCATGTCCGGACTTACCGCAGGCCAATCTAAAACTGGAATACCAACATCGTTAAGGTATTCCTGGACGATTATTGCAACATGCGGTCGTGCATTATCGTGCATTAACATGAATTCGTTTCCTATAATTGGCGCATATGGTACTACATGTTCTTCTAAAATGTCCGTTATATACCTGTGGGGAGTCAGTGTACCTCTGTCTACTGGTACTAACTCTGTACGACCTGTTAAACAGATGCCTCCCCAAACCATAATAGAGCCACCAGCGAAATTAGGTCTAGGTCTGATATTACACTGCGAATAGCGCTCACCGTCTCGTCTGTACACTGAGATACGCCTATCTGAGGTGTAAAGACCAAATCTTGACTCATCTGTGAAGAGTATATTGGCCCAGTCATTAATGTTCCAATTTACATGTTCTCTGGCAAACCTTAAGCGAGCCACTCGGTGGTTCCTAGTGAGACGAGGGACTGTTACAGCTACTCCAGCTCTTAATCCAGTCTGTCGTAACCTATTCCGAATAGTTTGAGTACTCACACGAGTATTTCTGACTCTAGCCAAGTCGTTCTGCAATTGTCTCGCAGTTACATGTCTTCGACGTAATGCTTGTAGTAGTAAATAGCGGTCATCTTGGCGAGTAGAACATCTTGGACGACCTGGTACAGGTCTTCTACTGTAAATGCCTGTTTTCCTATATCTGGCTACGGCTCTAGAAACACTTGACTGATTGATGTTCATCAAATTAGCAACGTATGCTTGAGATCGTCCATCTTCGATTAAAGCAACTATAGCAGCCACTTGTTCTGAAGTTAAATTGCTCATTTTAGTTTTAAAAGCGTTGGTACAGAACTCTGACTTCGCACTTTAAAATTTGTCCGTATAGGAAGACTTTCAATAAACAGCTGAGCAAACCTTACACATATGCATTTTTCTAAATGTGTTCTTTTAGGAAAAAAATAAAGTAAAAACGCTAAGTTCCATTATTTTGTTAGTGTTTTTATAGTTCACATACACGAGGCAAACCTTTTGTGAACGTATAAAAATATCTTGGTTCATAAATGCCCTTTTTTAGTTTATGCGATACTTTTTTGGCGGAGTGTATTTTGGTAGTTATGATCTTTGAAGAAACCTTATGCTAATTCATTGTAACTACATACATGTTATAATGGAGACTCTTACATTGCTGTGCAATAAACTATGTTCGTTCTTTTATTGAGACCTTTTTATTTTTATAAACATTAGTAACGAAAAAAATTGTCAGACCAGGGAACTCGATAATTTGTACATGCACTAGGGAATAAGCCTTACATGTGCATGTAGTACAACTTTTATGCATCTGAACAATAAAGATGCGTTTGTAAGTTTTATTTGAACATTTAGAAAGATAAATCATTTTTTAAACACACCCTTAAAACTACTTGTTATTCCAAAAAAAGCTTTCTCAAACCAACACACAAATAATAGGTACTTTTTATTTGATAGAAATAAATATTGATCCTTGTATAAAGCGTTATAATTTTAAAGTAAGTATTACTATTCTTAAAAGGATATGAAAAGTGGTTTTGTTCAAGAACTCTAACATTTTGCTACAAGAGTAATGCTTGTAATGCAAGTATATGATATTCTTGCGTGGAGACTAAGAGTAGTTTCATTCAAAACTGCTAATCTCTTACGTCAAGATTATGCTGCTACGGCAATTTAATTCTCACCTTAAGATGTTTTCGTCTTGCGGATATTCAAATTGTAGATTTATTTGGTCCAGGACAAATTTATTTCAGGTAAGCATGCATTTTTCTGTGTGAAGGTGTAAGGATATCCAACTAAAATAAAGAATTCTTTATACACTATTCACTAAGTTGTGTCATTCTTTCTTGTTCTGTGCTAGCTTCTCTGCTTCCGCTAAGGTAAAACCTTTTTGCTGCAATAGGCTGTTTTCTTTATGAATTAAATTGTTAACCACAAAATTTGTGTTTTGGTGTCGTAGACTAAAGTTCATTACATTCTTCAGTATTACATATAGTTGGCAATTGCAGTCCATATATTTTTCAAACTAGTCCTAAATATTCACTGTATGAGGTAAAAATCGATGATTTACAACTGAGACTACCTTACAGTCATAGCAATCATTATCAGTAACACCTAATTGCTTATTGAACACAAATTGTTAACATGATATCAATTACTCTACAATACTATTTAGGTAAACGCACAATGACAAGTATGACAGGTAGCTAGCCATAAACAATCCTCTCTATTCAATTTCTGCACAATTTTTATCACTAAATATTTTAAATAAAAGACGCTTTTACATTAAGATAACCAAAAGTTGTATTTTGAATCATGGATAGTTCAATTAAACACCGCATTTAAAAATTAGAAAATATTCTCCGCATTTTGTTCATTTGATTCATACAGATATAATATAAAATTATGACATGTGTCCAAAGATCAAACAAAAGGATAAGCATCTTTAATCTAATTTCATGCACATAAGTTCGTGTGTATGACTGCAGACATTTTTTATGAATATTTTGTTAATTTTATTTTCGTCGGTACATAAGCAATATTTATTTAATACAATATCAAAAGACACGATGATTCAAGTTTGTTTTCGTTAGGTGATTGATATACATATAGTAATGTAGAGAAATGAATGCTACCAGTTCAGTTTATCCTCGTACAGGCAATGTGATAGATTTACTTCATGCACAGCAGAGAAATATGCAGCTTGAAGCTATATTGTAACAGACGATCTACCGTGAATGATGGTGAAGTCTTTGTTCTCAACACTAAAATGAAACTAGGTGTACCTATGTACTTTTCCTTTGAGGCAGGGTGGATACATAAATATTGTATGTAAGGTGTAATACGTGTGAACTAATAAGTTTCATAGTTTTTGTTAATCGTCTATATTTAACTTCTACTATTTCCCATTAATCAAATCAAATTTTATGTCACACAAACAAATTTCCACAAAATTGAGAATTCATAATCTAGATATTACAGCTACATGAAATTGTTGAATTAGTAAGAGTAGCTAATATCTTAGCTCGTAATATAAATCACAGCGCACTACATTTCTATTAAAAAAACAATCTGTCCTTCTCAGTGTAGGTAAAGATGCCTACTGAAGAAGAAGAAGCTTAATCGATGTGGAGCCAACTGGTTTGATTACTACTAATTAGGCGCGGTAATAATTTAATTAGGCTTTTTTGTGGTAATAGTCGACATCGGGGCGCTGCGTTGCCTTTGAGAAAACAGAAATTAACCGACATCTTTACGCATCTTACGTCTAATGGGCGTTCGTTTATTGTCCGTTCCTTTGTCTAGCGACACGCTACCGTCTTTCTCCGATAGAGTAGTGGAGTAATTATATTCAATTTTTTCATTCGTAAATCATTAGTTGTATCGTCGACCATAAACGCGAGATAACAGGATATAAGTAACGCCTAAAAGCGTTAAAAAAGAACTACTACCGATGTTATGTAGCAAAAGTTTGTGTTTCGTAGAATCTAACAATAAGTAGATCCGCCTATATGTAATAGAATTTCATAAAATTTATAGGCAGACGCATCATTTATTTACAGTTTCATTTTCTAATATGTAACAATTATATTGCTATGATATTTGTTATTTATTATTGAATTATGCCAATAATTGATATGATATGACGTCATAACTAAAAATTTCGGAGGATTATTAAGAAATGAATTTTGTATTTAGATCCCAAATAAGAAGCTATATCAAAAATGTCCAAACAGTTTTTTGAATTTTTAAACGCTCTTTTTATTATTTATTAATGATTTACCAAATATTATCAACTGTGATACTTTAATGTTTAAATTAATTAACTTTGATGAAGATTGTCTACTACTTCAGAATGATTTGGTTGCTATGTCCAGATGGTGCAAAAAGAATAAACTTAGTTTGAATATTAGTAAATGTAAGACGGTCACCTACACTAGGAAAAAGTTCGCAATTTCATTTAATTATTCTATCGATAACATGATCCTGAATCGTTGGAGTACTGTTAAAGACTTCGGGGTTTTATTTGATGCAGAACTAACGTTTGGTGATCATGTCACTTGCGTAGTATCTTCAGCAATGAAAAGTTTGGGTTTTATTTTTCGCAATAGTAAGCGATTCTTTAATATACGAATGTTGAATCTATTATATTTTTCCTTGGTTCGGTCGAAGTTAGAATATGCATCGATTGTGTGGAGACCCTACTATGATACTCATAAGACTGTAATTGAAGGTGTTCAAAGACGCTACTTAAAATACCTATGGTTGAAGGTTCACAACACCTATCCGGAACGAGGATTATCTTACAATATCCTTCTAAATACATTTTCTATGTCATCGCTTGAAAATCGAAGAATTGGATCATGTCTCTCTATTTTATATAAATTAGCCCATAATATTATTGATTCACCTTTTCTTTTAAGTAAATTAAACTTTCTGGCCCCTCGCACTTCTGCACACGTTTGGAGATAATACGATCTCTACAAGATGCATGTAATATTTTTAAAATCACATTTCCTGATAAAAGTATTTCGAAATCAAAACAGTTTCAAGGGTGTTGCGAAAGATTAATGAAAATGGAAGTTCTAAAAGTCGTTTTTCGTTAATCGTAAAGGTGTCATTGAACTTGTTCGCCAGTGAGTGTAGATCGTCTTCAGAAGGTAATGTTTTTTTTCCGCTTTTTACCCAAATGATTGGAGATAACTCGCCAGATATCTTTATTCTTGTTTGTTGAGTGTAACTGTAGTGTTTAAGTCCATTAGATTTTTTCCTTTGTGGGCATTTGGAACCTAATGTCTATAAGATTAAACCTTAGTCGCTCGAAGAGTTGGAATATCGAATTAGGATGGAATTTCCAAGAGATCACAAAAGACGAGATTCAGAACTCATTAAGGTCATTCGTTAATCGATTAGATTATTGTCAGACTACTAAAGGTCTTCAGTTTGAACATTGATTATGAATTGTCCTGTTTTGAATTCTTTGTTGTTACTAATCATTTTCAAAATGCGAAAAGATATAGGATGATCAATTAAAAAAAAAACTACTAATGACATCATATCTCGAAACATGTCATAGTTGTTGAAAATCGAAGTATGTCGCACACTAGAATAAAGATACTACAAAAACTTTTCTTAAGGTTATCTTTTAATAAAACCCATAATTTAGTCAGAAATCAGGTGTTGTTTTGCCCTCTATATTTATATGGATGCCATAAAGGTTTAAACTCCACTGTTGAGCCAGTTGTTTGTTTTGTAGCAATGTCTTTCCGGCTTTGTGTATACTGGTTTTTAAATATTCCTTATTGTAAAATATACATCAAATTAAGTAGTTTACTCTCAACCTTGATAGCAAGATTTTGTCCTCCTATATGTAAGAGAAATTTGTTTTATGCCAAAGGCATAACATATGTACTGGGGGCTTGGATTAGTTTTACTGAAATAACAAAATTTTTGGGTTGTCTTCTACCCGTCTCAAAATATCTAATTCTACTGCGGGAGAAGAAACTGATCTAGGTCTACCAGAACCACCATTAATTTTAAATGTACCAGTTTCGGACAGCCGGATATGAAGTCTTGAGAAAATCTTATCACTCGGTAACAACCGATTTGGAAATTCTTCGGCATACATACGCCGTGCTTCAGTGGCATTACCATTCGCACGACCGTACATAAAATGCATATCGGCCATTTTTGCATTTGTGTACTTATGCATGATTTGAGAACAAAAAAAATTGACGCAAATGATAAATAATCTGGTGACAGATGTCTGACAGAACTAATTTTAAGTCACAATCAGTTGTTTGACAAAGGAAACTATTCTCAAAACCGAAAAATGTTTTTTTTTTTATTTTAAAATATGCAATCGACTATATGTCAAAAACAGTTGAATTGCGGACCCATGTTGACTAAGACTTTTTTGTTTATTTCCACCAGTACTATAATTGGGTAAAATATCCGACAACCTTTTTTTAACAGGCTGTATATGTCATGCCAATTTTCATTTTGTAAAAGTCGCATAAAGTGGCTGTAATTACTATGTGAATATATTCTTGTAGTTTTGAAATTATCACGACAGTTTAATACAGAATTAATTGTTACAATTTAAGAGCAATCATCTCACAAGCCATCATCAGACAGTACATGAAATTATGGGATTATTAGTTATAATATAATCTATGCTAGTACTAGTCGTTGCAGTGATACGCGTTGGTTCACTAACAATATTTTCTAAGCTATACGACAGTAAGGGATCATTCAAAGAATCTAATTCTACACTTTTAACCAAACTATGTATATTAAGGTCACCACAAAGAATAGTAAAAACATTTCGAATTTTGTAATCAATACTACCTCCTCTTATCTATGCCTTATCCGAGTAAAATAAGCAACTAATAATTTTCTAACTTTATTATTTGACTTATTTCTTTATAATACTGCTAGAATATTGATGATGTATTAAAACGTTAATCAATCTTGCCTCTACGTAAGGCTAGAAGCTCCTATACACGAAATAAAACCCTCCTAATTATATTATTATACGTTTCTATTTTGTCTAATTCGATACCGAAGACAACCGAACCGTATTATTATATTGCTATTAAGTATCTAATTAAAGATGATCAACCTTCTTCTATAATTCCCTTGCGCTTCTAATGCATCAGCAGCAATCCAGTTCATCGGCACGAGCACATGTCCACGTGGTGCACTTCAAGAGACAGTTATCAGCGGAAATGGTGTAAATGCTAGGTTGCACGGGGATCGCGGGTAATTGGAGATATCAGAGTGAAATTAGCAAATTATGTTGCGAACTGTGAGTTTTTGCGCGTGGAGATTTTTGAAATTGCACTTTTTTGCCCAGGTGTAGGAACAGAAGAGCTGCGCAGGACAGTATATAATTATATAAGACTGCGATTTAAGTAATCCAGCTGTGTTGTTTCATGATAAAAAAGCGGCTCTTCAGGGATGGTAGCAGTTTCAGACTAAGAAGGGTTTATATTTATAAGTACACTGAGAAAAATGGATTGTAGAAATTAGATAGTAAATCTCTTTATGTTAATTAGTAACATAATTATTGTCAAAACGACAATATGTGGGGTATTAAGAGTAAAATAACCAGATGTTACCATGCTTATAGTAAGAGGTAAAATCTGGATGTTACCAGGTATTCGATGCATATTCAATTTCTAACATAAATGTTCGTAACGCTCTTCCCACCCCTTGCTCTATTCATTGTCGATCTTTACCGAAGAAATCGACCAATAAGCTGTATTGCCACTCACACGTGTGATACAGTTGTACGTATTCGTGTCGGTGCATGTTTGTGTCTGCACAGAGAAAAATCCATGTTGTAATATTTACACTTCACTGTTTGACGAAAATTGTAGTAAGAATTTCTACTATTGTGCAAAATTTTAGAACAACGGCGTTGCATTTTCCTATATCACGGTTACAAGAAAAGCAATAAAATTGTTTAAAAATATTGTGTGACAATCTTCTACAAAATATAGTGAAATGTTTTACAATATTTTACAACAAGTGAATATAATAAATTGCATATAATGTAGTGAAGATAGTTATAATAACAGGTGTAGCAAATTTACTGTGTTGTGTTTATTTAGGTTAGGTTAGGTGCTTGCAACAGTCACCTTACTTTGATTATTGAAAACGGCATTAATAATGAGATGGAATGAAATGAATGCTGTATAGTTTTATATCTATATAGTAGGAATATCATAATACTCATAATTGGTTTAGCTATATAAATATGTGATACTACAGCTTTTGTCGTAAAAATGGCGCTACGCTTGTTTCATAATCTTTGAAATTCGTACTCAATGTAAATTGTGATCGGTAAATGTGGCTGCGTAATATCTATATGATGCTTATACATGGTTAACGTCGCGTCGTGTAAAAAGTACTGTGGACAATCGCCCACAGACGAGAATTACGAGGCGCTTCAATACCGGTAGTACTCTACAGTACACGGGCCGGTCTGATTCCCGCAATCCTGCCCGATACGACGGCAATTCGCCCGGCTGTCACCGGCTAATCAAATTATATTAATTAATTATAATTAAAAATTATTAAACTATATTTATTATAGTTTTCATTGTTAACAGTTATTATCAAATATAGTCAGCGCTACTAGACATTTTTTTCACATTTACTAACATGTATGCTCAAATTAATAATACAAATATACACTTTACCATACGAGTTAATAAAAAGTATTCACAGATATTTACTATACAGATATTGTCACCCGTAATATAAAATATGATTGTCCCTATAGGAGCTATAAAATATATTAAAGTATACTATATTTATGTTAAAGAGTACTATCTATTTCTCTCAGTGTAGACATACCGGGTGTTCATTTGAAAACTTTCCAACATAAATTTCTAGTAGAAGTACTATCGAGGGTGCCAGATTTTGATGCAAAAATTGACTCTGTCAATTCAACCCCAAGCCACCAGAAACTACCCTTCTAAAAATCTTAAATGAAAAGGGGTATCGAGTAATACCTCATTTTAATGGTCTTCTGAAACACTACATTTTGGCGTTTTTTTTTTTTTTTTTCTAATGGAATTCAATTTTAAGAACATTTGAAGAAAAACCAATATTTAAAACTTTTCCAAATTCTAAAATAAGGAAGATAAATAACCTTATAGTTTAAGTTTTTTAAGTTTTAATTTGCATGTTTAATGCAGAATGTGTGTGAACTTATTTGCAGTTATTTAGTAAATAAAAATGCATGTGTTAAGTACGTTTTGATGCAGATTTTGCGGCAACAACGTAAAACTAATGCTATGTACGAAAAAAAGGCAACAGCATAAAAAAAAGGATGTATCAGTTTATCTTCCGGAGTTCCTCGTTTGGAGATACATCGTCTGTTGCTTTAGTATATAATATAAACATGTGAAGAGCTGACTGAAGATGGTTTTGACAGAAGAGTAGAGTTTTGTGAACAAATTATCCCTGAATTCTGGATTTTAGGTCGGGAAGGTGGTAACCACGTGCACCCCCCCCCCCCCCCTAGGCAGCGTCGTTCGCCCATATTCTATCCGAGTCAACCCAAACTGAGCATGAGCTCGAGCAGAGCATCAGGCAACCGACAGGATCGCCAGCATTTCGGCTTGAAAAAACGTGGTAAACCTGCCCAGTGCCAGTTCTAGATTGAGGTCAAGCTTCGGGGAGAAAAGCCCTGGCCCCGTTCCTATTTCCGTTTTCGATACATCTGTAGCGATGGCCATCGTAGATTGTAGTTCGACCTTAGGGTCTATAAGAACGTGGTAGTATCTGCTGAAAGCAAGCACGAGAGGCACAGCATCCTTGGTGCCGCAAAGCACAGGTGATGCTCACGTGGTTGCGTCCTCCCCCCGCCACATCTAGAAGACCCCGATATCATAATCTTATAGCCGTCCTAAGCGCCGCCTCCTTCACAAACTAGTCCAGAGGGTGGACACATAGGATTGGTTCCATTGCTGCCGTAGACCTTGTGCGCATTGCTCCTGCCAACCACTCGTCTCACCCTTGACCACCAGACGAGAGCGCCATATATTAGTATCGGTCTAATTGTGGCAGTACACAGCCACAAGATAATTTTCCGGGAAAGTCCCCAAGTCTTACCCAAAATGCAGCGACACTGCCAAAGGGCCATACATGCTTTTCCCGTTTTTGTCTTGACGTGCTTGCTCCAGCTCAGTCTCTTGTGAAACACAGCGCCCAGATATTTGACATCGTCTGAAAAATTGAGAGCAATTCCAAACAATTGTGGTGGTTGCAGTTGCTCCACTTTCCTTTTGTTGGTAAAGTGTACCATCTCTGTTTTACCTGGGTCACTTTCCCTACACCAATTTTCGATAGATCTGAAGGCGGTCTGCATTGCATTACTGAGAACATCCTCTTATCTTCCATCAATTAAGACGCTGATATCGTCCGCATAAGCGATTGTGTAGTAGCCAGATACATTGAGCATACGGACAAGTTCATCTACCACAAGCTTCCACAGAAGTGGTAATAAAACGCCCCCTTGGGGATCCACAAGCCCCTTGACCCTGACATAGCCCACATTTATTTCTACTGTCCTCTGCTGTAACATTCGGCGCAGTCATCCTACGAAAGTCTGCTCGAAATTACCACTATGATTAATAGTAACAATGCATTTGTAAAAAATGTCTGCTTCAATGATGAATATACTTTTTATGTACGTGGATTCGTAAATAAACATAACTGCAGATTCTGGAGTAACAAAAAGCCTCATCTGTATGTAGAAGGACACACCCAGTATCCCGAAAAAAATAATGAATGGACGGGCATTTTGGGGGACCCAGTGATCAGGCTAGTGTTTTTTAATCGAAATCTAAATGGCGAAACATATTTGGATAAGTTGGAAAATAGTATCAATCCGTTAATTAATAACGCTCTCGAAAATCAACTGGATAGAGATTGTAAAAACCTACTTGATGAGGATGAATATTTTCAACCAGATGGTGCTCCTCCTTACCATGTTCTTCTGGTACGGCATTGGTTAAACAATGTATTTCTAAATAAATGGATAGGACGAAGAAGAATGGCCAGTCAAATCGACTGAATTGACGCCACTAGGCTTCTTTCTATAGCGTTATTTAAAGTCTGTTGTATTTACCCCTCAGCCTAAAAATTTAGAACTTCGTCAGAGGATTACTGCAACCTGTCGTAGAACTCAAAAAGATGTTTTTCAAAATGTACGTTGCAGTTTTTAACAGCGGCTATACAATTGTTTAGCTAACAACGGCCAAATTTTCAACAATTATAGCACTGATTTTTACTGTAAAAAAAATATTTGATTTCTTAAATAACAGAATGTATTATGGACCAATGAATCGATATTTAAAGTGCTGTTGAGGCGGTTCATCAATGAAAGAATGCTATTCGAATGTGTTGTACGAACAATAAAACACAATGGTAATTCTATTACAATTTGGGGTTGTTTTTCATACTCGGAAACAGCAAATGAACGAAGAAATAATTGAATATTTAAAAAATAAAGTTGAAATATATATTTTTTGTTAGATTGTAACTGCTTTTATCATTGAAAATAATAAGTTTATCTTCTGGAGTCTTACACACAGAAAAATGCATTCTGAGTTCAAAACAAAATTTTGTTTTAACAAAATTTTCTTATAGAGAAAAAGAAATAATTTTGTTGTAAGTAAATCTTTTACCACTAAGAAAATTGAAAGTTTTAATTCAAGAAAACTTTTGTTTCGACGAATTTTCTTAACTAGACAATTTATTTGCTTGGTGCAAGTAAATAGAGAATGCAGCTTATTGTATAGTTCTTTTCAAGATAGAAGAAAGTAACATTTTAAGCCTGTAATGATTTTATTGCATCTTATGTGGGGATAATTACCTGCCCGCCTCACTGAAAGGGTACGGGTTGCCTGCTTGCAGCATATGAATGCAGGGGCCGGATTGAGTATAAATTACGGCACTATAAGGTAATAGTAAAACGCAATTTTAATTTTAAATATATATAATAAATAATATACATTAGGTTTATTTACAAAAAATAATAAGTTAGATATATGAAGCTTAACAATTAGTTGGTAATGCACAATAAAATTGTAAGTCATGTTTATATAAACTGAGACCGTGGCAGTATTATACAATATACTTAATATACACCGTATTTCACAAATCATCATCTGATGTGATTGAGTCGTCTTGGAAATCGATATCTGTGTCTGACTCTGAATTGTATTGCAAGTTTATAATTAAAGGTGGTACTATATTATACCTATCCATGTATTCGTTTTCTTTTGCTCTGGCGTGTTTAACGGCATTTTTCCAATTATCAGCAGTTATATGTTCCATCGCATTTTTTATGTGTGTTATAGTGCTTTCACTAAATTTAGGCGTTTGATTTGTTCGCCTTATGGTATTTTTAAGTTGGGCCCATATCAATTCAATTGCATTGAAAATACAATGGTACGGCGGTAAACGTAAAATTGTATGTTCTGCTTCTTTGGCTCTATTATCCACATAATAATCCTTCAAATATTCTTTTGTATTCATCACTTCTAATAATTGGTTTTTTGTATAATGCTCCTCAAAATATAAATTATTTGCTTCTAAAAATTCTTTAATATCTTTCTTATTATTACTTTTTGTAAGAACTTTATTTTGCTGTCGTGAATGATACGGGGCGTTGTCCATTACTATCACACTACTTTCTGGTAAATTTGGCAGTAAAGTATTACAAAACCATTCTTCAAATAAGGATGAAGTCATGTCCTCATGGTAATCCAAGCTAGAGCATTTTACATTTTTTGCAGATAATAGCGGCTGCGCGATCCATCCTTTCTCTGATCCAGCGTGGAGAATATAATTATTCTCTTCCCTCTCGAAACCGGCGCGTCCAACTGACACGTGCCTGAATTGTCTACCCAACCTTTGCAAATAGTGTCGTGGGTATCATACCACGTTTCATCTAAATAACATATAAATCGCCCTTCCTGTTTATATTTTTTTATTGCCATCAAGTATTCGTACCGCATTTTCTGCAACCTCGAACTTTCCATAATTGTGCGGCGTTTATCTATAGTACAAAATTTAAAACCCGCTTTTTTTAACGTCCACCACAAGGTTGTTTTAGAACATTGAATATCAATACTTTCATCATTAATTTTTTTATGTAAGGACTCAATTGTAGGTACAACATTTTCGCTATACATGCAATATACTTGTTGCCTAATAATATCAATTTCATACTCTTTAATTTTCCTCGGTGCTCCTTTGTCACTTCTTTGCTGCACAAATGATACCTACCCCCAAGTAATTTCTTTTATTTTACCACTACACAGAAAAAAATAAAGTAGTACCATTAACAATAATTACAATAGATGACTGAATATTAGTTGAAGTATTATTGCTAATATATCATTTATCAAGACTAATTGTTTAATTGTTTATTTAGGTTTTCCATTTTATTTTTCTCTGTGTATAGATCTCATCGGTTTGTTTCCGTAAAACATAATCGGATTAAAATTAAAATTACATTAAATAATAATATAATTTTAATAATATAGTAATTTATATTCATACGAAAGGTAGTACGCAGCGGCAGTATTACGGGCCGCTTAATCCAATTACCTTTTATGCAAACAAACCGATGGGATCTATACATATATGACTTACTATATTATTAAAATTAAAATTATATTATTATTTAATGGGGCCGTAATTCATAGTTAATAGGGCCCGACGATTCATATAGTGTAAGCAGGTAAACAGTACCCTTCTCAAGAGTATTACTACAGGAGGTGCAAAAGCATTAAGGATTTAAAAGTTAGTTTCTTATAATTTGAAAACCATTATACATGTGCAGCTATACGTGGGATTTATTTAATATAATAAATAAATATTAGAACCGGTTAGTGTTAGTGTTTTTTATTAGATTACAGTAATATCGGTATGCTGGTATGCATATGTATAATAGTACCTATAATTATAGAACCGAAAACATTCAGGTAGCACAACCTATAATGGCGTGTATTTCATTGCATTCAACCTATGTTTTATTAATTTAAGGTATCAATAATAAGAAACTACTTTCTTTTACGGTGATCTGATAGATAATGCGAAGTTCATAAGCTTGGATGAAAATGATATAGAGAAATTAATTCCTATATATGAGATAATAAAAATATTTCTTAGCAATACATTTGCAGCATACATTTGTTACTTGGCTAAACTTCCATGGACGATAGTGCACCTACGTGTTAATGAACAAGTACCTATATATTATGAATATTCTGTGATCATAAACCAAACATCCCTAAATTGTTAACATAATTAAATATAAGAATAAAATAAGTTAATCCTGTTGGACTTAATTTCGTAAATAACTAAAATTAACTTTAACAAACGACTCTACACTATACTTAAATGCAAAATTAGTTATTTATGAGTTTATATATAACATTTATGATATAATTTAGCGTATATGCATCTTATTCTTAGGTTGTAGTGTAACTCATCGTAAAATTGAAGATTGGTCCGCTATAGCAACATAGTAGGTACGCAATTTCCTCTCCGACCAAGTAATAATAGTAATAATAAATTCGAATTTCATATTATTACAGTGCCTTACCCCTAACTATGCTTGTATAAGCGAAGAGCTCGCTTTAAACCAAACTACCGATACTTAAAACACTTGCGCGACGACCGTGGAGCGTTCACGGGAACTCGGTTAAGTGCTGTATCATTATTGTTTAATTAAATTATCGATTTAATCATGATTTTTTCCTCTATTTCGTCTTCCAGATCGATCTGACACGATATCCAACGGTATACCGGATACTCGAATGCCGAAATACATCGTACGCTCTCGCTTGAGTGTAGGAATTATGCGTCGGTAGACGGTCTATCGGTAATCGAGCTTCCAGTTTCCTATTAACGTAACGCACGCCCCAATCACGGTTACGCTTGGTAAGAGACGAGAAGCGAAGTGAATTGGGAATGAAAAAAAAAGGATGAATAAGAAGAAGAGGTGACGATGGAAAAAAGATGAAAATCATGGTTGCCTATGTATATTTTGTACGTACTGCTGTGTACTGAATGTACCAACAAAAATGTAAAATGAAATTAAAAATGAAAAATTAAATTAGCTAGCTCAAATGATAACAATTTGTTTATAAGGCGCAAAAGAACAATTAACCTCAGGGTTACTATCATGAAAAGTAAAATGTGGATGAAAGAAATCTGACTTTCCTTTATACTAAAAAAAAATGTTTTTAAAAGGTTTAATTAAAAATTAAAGAACAGTATTTTGAATGACATAACAATTCAATAATTTTATTAATTTAAAAAAAAGAAAAAAAAAATATTAATTACAAACTTTGCAGAAAAAAAAACCTTGGACAAAAAGGTCCTGGTCTAAATCAAAACTGCATTTGATTTTAAATTACAAAAGGACAATTCAAAATCCTTTTACAAAGCAACAGAAAACAAAAAGTTCAGGAAGATAATAATATTTTTTTTTTCAATTCAATCCACGTGGTATCAATATTAAAACAACTAAATTAAACGTGGAAAATTCAAGTAATTTATATAAATGAAAAAATAAAAAGCAAGCACAATGCTTTTATTCACCCAACCCGAGGTGATTAATAAATAATTACAAATCAGAAAAAATTACAACGAACAAAAAAATTAACTCGTTAAACTTAAAATATCTTCCTGCACGTTAAAAATAATAACAGATCCTATATCTAAATTGTGTACACAAACATACAATATCAATTATTATTAAATGAATTTTGAA
Source organism: Cetonia aurata (assembly GCA_949128085.1). NCBI lineage: Eukaryota > Metazoa > Arthropoda > Insecta > Coleoptera > Scarabaeidae > Cetonia > Cetonia aurata. The sequence goes on along the minus strand of OX421889.1, from coordinate 26,280,977 downwards.
GTTAAGATATTAACAGAGAGTGTTCGTGTTCCAATCCTTGTTTATTTAAAAATCTTTTATTTTACAACATGTTTCGGTCATAACATGACCATCTTCAGGTAAAACTATAAGTATAAAAAGTATATTTCATTGATTTATATTTCAAAATTATAATTTAATATTATTTTTTATTTTTAATTTATAATTTAATATTCCTGATACTTACTAAAATTGTCAAAGTTGTTTTTTAAAATGATGTGTCAATATTTGCATCATGAGCGTAAAATATTTAAATTATTGTACTGTAAATTCTACAATTTCCACTTATTTTTTTTTTTTAGAAACACCAATAAAAACATCTACTAAACACATTAAAACGTTAATGATATTATTTAAAATAAAATAAAATAAAAATATATTTCGGACGTTGCAAAACTCTACGGCGGGAGAACACAAACTGACCAGGTCCGAATGTCATGCAAGGAGAGCGTACTGAAGGATAAAATATTCGTATAAACATTTCAAACTAAAAACAATTTTATTTTGTGTTGTTCTGAATGTATTTGTGCATAAATGATTTGAGAAAAAACTTTCGTGAATGTGTGTATTATATGTTGTGTTTGAATTTAATTAACTTAACATATTTCATTATGAGGTTGTATTAAAGTTTATAATTATTGTTGAAATTTAGATAAACCTGTATTATAGTGAAATAATGTGATGTTTTATATAACGTTTTATTGTGCTTTTACAATATACTGTTTAATGCTTCAAAAATGTAAATAATGGTTTTATGTTGTATTCTAATTGCTCATTTAATATTGTTTTGTTATTGTTCCTTGTATATCTTTCTATTTCGTATGCTTCCAGCAACCTCAATTTATGGCTTTTGTCACATCTATGTAACAATTTTATATTTGTATTGTTTTTACTTGTGTGTCCTGTGGTTAACAAATGTTGAAAAAATGAATTTCTCCATCATTTTAAATTTAATTTTAAATCAAAACTACTGCGAATTCAACAATGAATTTTACAAAATATCAGATGGTTTACCGATGGGTAGTCCCATATCAGGTCTAATATCTAACATTTACTTAGACAATATTGAAAAAAATCATATAATGAACATAAAAAATCCATATGCACAAAACATAAAATTATGGTTAAGATATGTGGATGATGTATTTTGTTTGTGGAGTGGAAACTTTGATGACATCAACAACTTCTTAACATATTTGAATAATATACACAGTAAATTACAATTCACTATAGAAATGGAAAATAATAACAGCTTAAATTTTTTAGATATACAAATTAATAAGAAGGATAAATTTGAATATAACATATATAGAAAACCAACCACAACAAATAATATCATACCATATAATTCACATCATCCAATGTCACAAAAAATGTCAGCTTTTCATTATTACATAAACAGACTAAACAATATCCCATTAAAAACTGAAGATTATGACAAGGAACTGAATATAATAAAACAAATTGCACACACAAAAGGATACCCACCAAATATTATATTGAAATTATTAAGAAAATATGAGATGAAAAAAGATCCATTAAACACAAACATAATCAATAAAGATAACATAATATTCAAACCATTTACTTATAATAGTCTATCATACAAAATCTTAAATTTTCTAAAACCATTCCACATATTACCTATTTTCAAACCCGAATTAAAAATAAACCATATAATACAAAATAACAACAAAGATATTCTCAATGAAAATGGTGTTTATAGCATAAAATGCGATAATTGTAATGCATTATACATCGGGGAAACCGGTAGAAAACTGAGTATACGCATTAACGAACACAGAAAACAAATAAAATCTACATTTTTTCAACATTTGTTAACCACAGGACACACAAGTAAAAACAATACAAATATAAAATTGTTACATAGATGTGACAAAAGCCATAAATTGAGGTTGCTGGAAGCATACGAAATAGAAAGATATACAAGGAACAATAACAAAACAATATTAAATGAGCAATTAGAATACAACATAAAACCATTATTTACATTTTTGAAGCATTAAACAGTATATTGTAAAAGCACAATAAAACGTTATATAAAACATCACATTATTTCACTATAATACAGGTTTATCTAAATTTCAACAATAATTATAAACTTTAATACAACCTCATAATGAAATATGTTAAGTTAATTAAATTCAAACACAACATATAATACACACATTCACGAAAGTTTTTTCTCAAATCATTTATGCACAAATACATTCAGAACAACACAAAATAAAATTGTTTTTAGTTTGAAATGTTTATACGAATATTTTATCCTTCAGTACGCTCTCCTTGCATGACATTCGGACCTGGTCAGTTTGTGTTCTCCCGCCGTAGAGTTTTGCAACGTCCGAAATATATTTTTATTTTATTTTATTTTAAATAATATCATTAACGTTTTAATGTGTTTAGTAGATGTTTTTATTGGTGTTTCTAAAAAATAAGTGGAAATTGTAGAATTTACAGTACAATAATTTAAATATTTTACGCTCATGATGCAAATATTGACACATCATTTTAAAAAACAACTTTGACAATTTTAGTAAGTATCAGGAATATTAAATTATAAATTAAAAATAAAAAATAATATTAAATTATAATTTTGAAATATAAATCAATGAAATATACTTTTTATACTTATAGTTTTACCTGAAGATGGTCATGTTATGACCGAAACATGTTGTAAAATAAAAGATTTTTAAATAAACAAGGATTGGAACACGAACACTCTCTGTTAATATCTTAACTTCAAAATACATCAATAACCAATCCCCTGGGAACAATATACATATTATTATGGACAGTTCGCCATTAATCCAGGAGTTTGTAAACTATAAGATGAAAAGTAAAAAAACCGAAGAACATATATTATTCATAAAGACATGCATGAGAGAAAACCTCACACCAACGTTTGCAAAAATAAAACATCCCAAGCTTAACGATCACATGAAGAACAGAATCACGAGAAACATATTAAAAAAAGAATTACACAAACATTATGCGAATAACAGTAAAATACATTATAGATTATTGCAAACCTACAGAGATCTGGTGAGGAATTATGAATATTTAGAGCTGGATAACATAATGAGAAACACAGAAGAATTCATATATTTCAAATTATATGAACAAAATCAAAAAAGACATAGAAAATTGGACAACTTGAGAAAACAAAAGAAACAAAAAACCAAACAGGAAGAGGAGAAACACAGAATAAGAATACATCATGAATTCCACCCAAACACAACTAACATATCAGATATCGAGTTCACCAAGGATGAATTAGATACATTACAGCTCGGAACGAAATATGCAATCAACACACACACGACTAACCTGAATACCGTGGCCATCGAATTGGAATGCGCCATCAGAAACCACACAGAAGAGGAACAACTGAGAGGGGACTGCATACATTTTTTGAAAAGACAAGAGAAGAATATGGGGGGTAAGTATGCTTCACGCAACCTCAAACATAAAACTAACCATAGAAAAGAAATAACAAAGAAATTAATATCTATTAAAAATAAAGTAAAAAGACACAATTTAATAATAACTAACGCAGATAAAAACGCTGGTATAGTCATAATGGAAAATAAAAACTACATCGAAAAAACATTAGAATATATGGATAACAACAATTTTATAAAACTTCAAAAAAATCCACTCAATTCATTAATAGATAAAACTAAAAGTTGTATAAAACAAACAAAAACCACATTACAATCAATAACCCCACCAAATTTACAAAACTACATACATATGAATCCAAAAATACCACAACTAAAAGCATTACCGAAGTTACACAAAGAAAATATTCCAATCCGACCGTTAATTAATTTTATAAATACACCAACTTACACTTTAAGTAAAATTATGTTAAACTTTATAAATTCCCTAAACTATAAACCAAAATACAGCATAAAAAACACATCACAATTAATAAGCGAATTAAAAAATCACAAAACAAATTGCATAATGATGTCATTTGATATAAAAAATTTATACAGCAATGTCCCAATAAATTACTCATTAGTAAACACAATAAACATCATTAAAAACGACGAAAACGCCACAAACCTAGATAGCAATGACATACAGAATTTCTCCCTCATTTTAAATTTAATTTTAAATCAAAACTACTGCGAATTCAACAATGAATTTTACAAAATATCAGATGGTTTACCGATGGGTAGTCCCATATCAGGTCTAATATCTAACATTTACTTAGACAATATTGAAAAAAATCATATAATGAACATAAAAAATCCATATGCACAAAACATAAAATTATGGTTAAGATATGTGGATGATGTATTTTGTTTGTGGAGTGGAAACTTTGATGACATCAACAACTTCTTAACATATTTGAATAATATACACAGTAAATTACAATTCACTATAGAAATGGAAAATAATAACAGCTTAAATTTTTTAGATATACAAATTAATAAGAAGGATAAATTTGAATATAACATATATAGAAAACCAACCACAACAAATAATATCATACCATATAATTCACATCATCCAATGTCACAAAAAATGTCAGCTTTTCATTATTACATAAACAGACTAAACAATATCCCATTAAAAACTGAAGATTATGACAAGGAACTGAATATAATAAAACAAATTGCACACACAAAAGGATACCCACCAAATATTATATTGAAATTATTAAGAAAATATGAGATGAAAAAAGATCCATTAAACACAAACATAATCAATAAAGATAACATAATATTCAAACCATTTACTTATAATAGTCTATCATACAAAATCTTAAATTTTCTAAAAACCATTCCACATATTACCTATTTTCAAACCCGAATTAAAAATAAACCATATAATACAAAATAACAACAAAGATATTCTCAATGAAAATGGTGTTTATAGCATAAAATGCGATAATTGTAATGCATTATACATCGGGGAAACCGGTAGAAAACTGAGTATACGCATTAACGAACACAGAAAACAAATAAAATCTACATTTTTTCAACATTTGTTAACCACAGGACACACAAGTAAAAACAATACAAATATAAAATTGTTACATAGATGTGACAAAAGCCATAAATTGAGGTTGCTGGAAGCATACGAAATAGAAAGATATACAAGGAACAATAACAAAACAATATTAAATGAGCAATTAGAATACAACATAAAACCATTATTTACATTTTTGAAGCATTAAACAGTATATTGTAAAAGCACAATAAAACGTTATATAAAACATCACATTATTTCACTATAATACAGGTTTATCTAAATTTCAACAATAATTATAAACTTTAATACAACCTCATAATGAAATATGTTAAGTTAATTAAATTCAAACACAACATATAATACACACATTCACGAAAGTTTTTTCTCAAATCATTTATGCACAAATACATTCAGAACAACACAAAATAAAATTGTTTTTAGTTTGAAATGTTTATACGAATATTTTATCCTTCAGTACGCTCTCCTTGCATGACATTCGGACCTGGTCAGTTTGTGTTCTCCCGCCGTAGAGTTTTGCAACGTCCGAAATATATTTTTATTTTATTTTATTTTAAATAATATCATTAACGTTTTAATGTGTTTAGTAGATGTTTTTATTGGTGTTTCTAAAAAATAAGCGGAAATTGTAGAATTTACAGTACAATAATTTAAATATTTTACGCTCATGATGCAAATATTGACACATCATTTTAAAAAACAACTTTGACAATTTTAGTAAGTATCAGGAATATTAAATTATAAATTAAAAATAAAAAATAATATTAAATTATAATTTTGAAATATAAATCAATGAAATATACTTTTTATACTTATAGTTTTACCTGAAGATGGTCATGTTATGACCGAAACATGTTGTAAAATAAAAGATTTTTAAATAAACAAGGATTGGAACACGAACACTCTCTGTTAATATCTTAACTTCAAAATACATCAATAACCAATCCCCTGGGAACAATATACATATTATTAAATGAGTTCCGTGAGGAACGAAATAAAATCAGAAAAGTGAATTCAAAACTTGAAATCAATAAACACAAAATGTCAGCAATGAAATACAATTATCTATATATCTACTTACACGTGTCTATCAGGGAACTGACCTTACACGGTTAAACAAACGTATAAGTATAAAAATCCCATATGCGCGCGATGCAACGCACACAGATCTGACCGCTAACGGACGAACTCGCAAAACAAAACAATATACAATACCAGTGAACGCAAAACGTACAACTGAATGATATTAATATAAACAACTGAACGATAAAATAAACAAATTAAACAATCCAAAACATTAACTAAATCTTATTTGAAAATAAAACAATTTGAAATTTCTCGCAACATTGACAAACGCTTAACGGAATGAACACGAAAAAGAAACTAAATTTACCCGGGTGCCAGACCACAGCAGTACGAAGTGTCTGTGATCCTTTTTGTTTAGGTGCGTGAATATTAAAGAGTAAATTCTACAGAGTTCTATCCGAAATAAGTATTGCATAAGTACAAATTGTTTTTTTTTTTTTAAATGTGGACAAGCATGCAAGGGTACTTTAGAAATTGAACAAATTAAAGAAATCAGTTTTCCAGGCAATTTTTGGCAAGCCAAAAAGGAACCCAGAGGATCGACCAGCCATAGACACCTGGGGCGGGAGGGGGAGGGGGGTCTCTGTAGCTACAAAGAGAAATAAATCTCCAATGAAACACATGTTTCGTACTCTGTAGCTTATTTCGTTTTAATCTGAGCTACCGATGACAAACGAACGATTATAAAGAATATTAAACAAAGAGATCACTTTTCGGTTCTGTCATAAATTTTAAGTCGCCGCATATACAGGGTTGTTAAAAAATAAAACTCAAGGAATTTATTTAATTCATCAATACGATCTCGCTATAACATCCATATATACGTGTGATCTGATCGACTGTGCATTGCCGATGCGAGTGAATCACACGTGATATGGGATACGTCCTTTCCGCACAGTGATAATAAGATATTGCATATCAAATTTATGAAAATTTCAATAATCATAAATACGGGCATTTTAACTCGCACAATACGCGACAGCCTATGCCGACGATCTGGCATTAATCGTAGAAGCAGATGACCCACGGGATCTCACATTTAAAGTGAATGAATCCTTAGAAAGGATAGTAGAATGGATGGAGCAGAACGATCTTCAAGTATCTCCAGAAGAAACGGTGGCAGTTTTCCTCAAGGGCCCTTATAAGCGTGCCGGTATGGGGTTCTCTGCGCTGGCGAAACAAATTACCCCCAAAAGCAAATAAGATACCTAGGTGTAATTGTGGACCATGGGTTAAAGTTTGCATCACATGTGAGGCATGTAGTGGGGAGAGCCCACTCGATCATTCCGGCCTTATTCAGAGTCATGCCGAATACAGGACAAAAATTCTGTATGGGGAAATACAGATCCAGGTGTTGTACGCACTTCCACCGTGGACAGATACCATGGATGTAAAGGCAGCTTTGGAAAGGCTCCATAGGAGAACTCTCTTACGGGTCATCTGCGCATACAGAACGGTGTCTGCCATGGCTGCGCAGGTAATATCGGGCATTCCACCAATTTCTCTCCTGGCAGAGGAGCAACTCAGAGTTTTTCTGTCCCGAAAAGAAAAACTAACAGGTTCTAGAACTGAACTAAGAGACCTCATACTGAAGAGGTGGCAGCGGAAGTGGGTTGCGTGGGACTCCTCAGCGGCATGAACCAAAAACCTTAATCAGAGGTGTACAACCATGGGTGAAGTGTAGAAAGGTTGATTACTACCTGACGCGATTCGTATTGAGCCACGGCAACTTCAAGCGCTTTCTAAAGAGATTTAAACTGGTGGAAGATGACTCATCCTCGGACTGTGGATGAAGGAAACGCCGGTACAGGTGGTGTTCGAATGTACTAGATGGGCACCCAGTAGGAACACGTTAGTAGGACAATTACGCAAGGAAATACACAAAGACAACATAATAGAGCTCATGATGGAGAGCGAAGCTAACTGGAGATAAATCGGTAACTTTATTAAGAACATCATGGCAGCAAGAGAGATTAGAGGCAGTAAGGGAAATACAGGATGAAGTGACACCTGCACCAGCCGAAGAACAGCCAACAGCAGTCCTGGCGACACAGCGACGGCTGAATGAGGGCTATTTAGTGAGTATGCCAAGCTTGGCGAGTCTCACACTACCGACCAATGACATCCTGGTCCGGTGTTCATAAACTAGTTTTTCCTAGCAAAAAAAAAAAACTCGGGCAATGCAATACAAACTTATTTACCTTATCCACGAATTGTTAATTTTTAGCTTTATCAGGGTATATCTATTCCTCCAACATTTTAAAGCAATAAAACTATATAGGTATCCTTTTTCCTGTTAATTGATGTTACCTATTTCACTAACTTGTACTACCAACTTATTTTGAAAAGAAAAGATAATTATTACAAGAGTATAAAAGGTTTTGGTCAGCTGATATTACAGGAGTATTTAGCTTAACCCTTTGTTGGGTAAAAGGTGCAGATTAGGTGGGAAATTATTTTCTCAAAGCTTTATAAAGGGTTAACTACAGAGTATATGGAATATTATTACTTCAGTGTATTATAAAATAAAAGAAAAGGAACGAAATTAAATTATCTGTTAAGTATATGGTTTAAATAACTTTATTACCGCTTCCCTCAGTTTAAAATTTCAGTGTTATTTTGTTATATTAATATAAAAAGTAGTCAAGCTTTTTACACTCCTGAAAATTTAAAATAAACTGCATATAAGACAGTTAATAAAATACTTGGTTAGTGCATTTTAGCTAAGAAAAACAAAACAAGGGTAGGTAACAAAATAATATTAAAACCGTAGGTTTATCTCCGCTGCTTATAAATAGTTGCCACTTAAATGAATGGTATTGAACGTTCTTCTATACTATATGTAGGTTCTTCGATCAGTTAAAGCTAAGAGCATAATAACAGTGTTTCTTCACTGTTATTATCCGATTAATTCAATAAAGGGGACGAACTCTACGCTGCCGAGACTGATGAATATGCGTATGTTCGTTGAGTTGGCACAGGTTGATTTTTATTTTATCTCATTGTATGCTATTCGATACAATAGTACACATATCTCATTGAATTCTTAATAGTTTTAATCTTGCTTTTCAATATATATTAAATCGAAATTTTAACGAGAAAATTATCAATTGTTTATTGTTTTAATGTATGATAGCGCAGAATTGATTATTTTATAAGATTCTACGGAACAAGTATCATCCCAAGTATTAATTTCTGTAGTAAATCTGACTTTTAGAAAGGACGGTTCTGTGATGGTTTCTTAAAGAAGTTGGGTTCACATAAAATAGCACACTTAAAACAAATATTTGCTTATTTTAGTAGATTCGGCGTTTACTTGATGTAAATCCATATTAATTAAAAAACACAAATATTTGTGAGATTTGCACTTTATTAGTCGGATGTTAAAATGACAGCTGTTTCGCCGTACAACGGCTTCGTCAGAAAATATACAATACATTATTAGGGTTAAAGCCGTAGAGGATAATCTTGTCTTCACTAGGGCAGATAAAGGTAAAACTGTTATTGCAATTTCAAAACAAGAATATATTTCAAAAACTGTAGATTTTTTACATCCTAATAAATACACTTTAATTAGAAAAGATCCAACTCAATCTTTCCAAACTCAAACAATTGACGCGATTCGCTCATCTATATTATTTAAGGAGTTTGAAAAAAGAAAATTAAAAGTGATGAATCCACAACCCCCTAAATTGTATTCGCTCATTAAACTACATAAAGAAAATTTCCCTATTAGACCTCAGTAGTTTCATAGGTGACAGCCCCGGAAGTTAAATTATCCAAGAAACTCATAGATATAATTATTGAACACACGAAATTTAAATCACACAACAGTATTAAAATTAGTTTTGAATTAGTTAACAAAATTAAAGAAGTTAAGGTACCGAATAATGCGAAATTGATATCTTTTGATGTTACTAATTTATTCCCAAGTGTTCCTCCTAATGAATCCATTTTGTTAATTAAGATGATGCTGGAAAATAATAAAGTAAACCGTATTATAAAAGAAGAAATTTTACATTTATTGTCAGTCTGTTTGAATCAATACTATTTTTCTTTTAATGACAATATTTATAGTTGTAATGAGGGATTGATTATGGGAAACCGACTTAGTCCATTAATAGCCGAAATCTTCATGGATAATTTAGAAACTTTAATTTTTAATAGTAGGTTTTTTAAAAACACATTATTTTGGCATAGATATGTGGATGATATTTTAGTTTGTTACACAGGTACGGATTGACAACTTAAAACGTTCTTGGATTTTATTAACTCACTGCATAAAAACATAAATTTCACAATAGAAAAAGAGATAAATAAAAGTATTAATTTCTTAGACTTAACAATCAAACGAAGTAATAACCAGTTGAAATTTTCTATATACCATAAAGACTCACACACAGACACAACTATACATAATAAATCTAATCATCTTTTACAACATAAATTCGCAGCATACCACAGTATGGTACATAGATTATTGAATATACCTATGGATATAGAGGATTTCAACAACGAAAACAACATCATAAAACAGATAGCAACCAATAATGGTTACGACCCTAATATAATAGATCAATTAATTTTGAAAAAGATTCGAACTAAAACCATACAAGAAATATACCCGATTACAAAAGATAATAAGAACAACAAATACAAAACATTAACTTATTTAGGTAAAGAAACCAATATCCTGTGATGGGTGGAGACTGTGGCTTGAAAACTATAACAAAAATCCCAAAAGAAAGGTGAAAAAATCCCTTACCACAAAATTAACAAAATAATTTTGTGGTAAGGGATTTTTTCACCTTTCTTTTGGGATTTTTGTTAAAGAAACCAATATATTAGAAAAACTTATAAAAAAACAAAATATTAAAATTGCATATAAAACTAATAACAATTTAGGGAAGTTCATAAAAAACAATAACGATAAAACGACGCGTTTTTGAAAGTCGGGAGTCTATAAATTAACATGCGGTACGTGTACAAAAACATACATTGGACAGAGTGGACGTTCTTTCAAAAAACGTATTTCAGAGCATTTGTACTCATTTAAATATAAAAAAAATGATACGTCGTATTCCAATTATTTAATTAAAGAAAACCATAAGTTTTAATAATAATTTTAAAATTCTTCATGTAGAAAACAAGAGTAAAAAATTAGATTTATTAGAAGCAGTTGAAATTAATAAACTTAAATTTTCTGATGATTTACTTAATGATAAATTAGACCTTAATCATTCTCCATTATTAAATTTATTCCCCTTATAGACTTCAAATGTAAATGTTTTCTACTTTCTTATGTAAATATTTTTGACATTGTTTTAAAATTCATAGATTCTTTCTACAATTTTAAATTTGTTATTGCCTGTTTTGATTTTAATTATGTTTGTGTAGAGCCAAAAACCGTAGGCACATTTTTTAAATACTGATGTTTTGTAAAGGTTGTTTGTAAAAATAGGAGGCTGTGCGTATGTTTAGTTTTAGTTTATTGCATTGTATATTTTCTGACGAAGCCGTTGTACGGCGAAACAGCTGTCATTTTAACATCCGACTAATAAAGTGTAAATCTCACAAATATTTGTGTTATTAATAAATATTTGCTTAGTTGAAAAATTCTGTGCAAATAGAAAATAGCATTAGCTTTCAATTTATCCCTTCAGTCTAATCTATCAGGTTAAATTTTTGGTCTGAGCTGTTGGTTTAAGTTTTCAGTCTAAGTTTTCAGTCTGAGCTTTCAGCTTCCGGTTTGGGCTACGGTAAAAAGCGCTTGTTTAATAAAAATCAAAGATAACGTTATTATAAAGGACATATTGCTTTTCTTGCACAAAATTTAGAAATAGAACGATATTATAGCTATTTATTTAAAATAGCAAAGTAAGTATGCCATACTCTGTTTAGTTAAAAATATATTTACGTTATGCAGCAATGTTATATAAAATTGTTGCCTAAATATAAGCTGTAAAACTATAACACTGTTGTGGAGAAAATTTTATAAAACAATTAACTGTGAAATAATATCTTACACTAAAACCGTTAATGAAATAGGTATTTATGTATACCATGGCACTGTGATGCATAATATATACTTTTTCGACTTTCCGTAGTCAATTTGGTTGCATTTGCAGCGTCCAAAATACTTATATTTAAATGATAAATTATTTGAGATTCAAGTGACATGATTCAACTTTAATGGAAGCACCTCTTTTTGAAAATTCAAATAATCCCATCTAGTGAGAGACATCAAAAATGTTGATAATATTACTGGAAAATAATAAAATTTAGATTCACTTAATTTAGATTAACCTGAATTTATAGGTATTTATATAGACGTGGCAGTTTATTCCAGTCAAGCCCACTTTGTGTACTTTATTGTATTTGGCCGATAAAGTGACATTTCAGTTTCAGGTTTCATATGGGCAATCCCAGCAGCAGGCTAAGTGCAACTCAGGCTTTTAGGCATAGGCTCTTCCTGCTGTCGATCGCAGTGTGGGATATAATTAGCCCGCCCCGCTCGAGGTACCACTGTGTAAGCAGAACACTGCGATCTAGACCAGTAAATATCGATAAAAAATATCCTGACCGACCGTCGCACAGTGGTCAAAGAGGAAAAAACCTATAATTTTTATTTTCTCTAAACATGTTTTTATTTTCAGTATGTCTTTCTTAATAGTCTGCTACTATATTTATAACAAAAGCATATCAAATTTTGCTATACATGATTTACAATCAGAGAAATAATGTCGATAATTGATGGGTCTAGTATTTCTGCCGTAACAATAATAATGGCCTTATGTCGCTATTTACTGCACAGAATTGAATATAAATTTGTTTATTTATATTTATATTCAATAGTATTCCCGTTGAATGGAGTCGCTCACCCCCTCATTATAATTAACAAATGAAAATCTTGGAAGAAGATACAAAATTAGCTTTTAAAATTTAAATAGGGCACAACTTTTGTGCGCCATCGAGCGCCGTGTCGGGAATAGTTTTGAAATATCCTGTAGACTTCTAACTAAAGATTAAAGTCATTTTCAGGTGCGGAAACCAGCGGAATGCCTTCTTAGTTTACATTTTTTGGTAAGATAAATCTCAGTGACGCACAAATTCAATTTGTTATGAATAGTATCTCTTCACGTAGGGACATACGTTTTTTGTGAGCTCGGATTTCCATGAACAAAAAATTTGACAAATACAGGCATATATATGCCACGTTTTTTTAAAAAATATACTTAAGAAATACTTATTTAGAATTACAGACAAATTTCGTGTGAAACAAAAACCAAAAGCGCTCGATTTACACGAAGATGTTAAAAAACTATTGCTTTAAGTTATTTTTCGATTTAAGTAGTAAATTTATTAATTTTAATATGAATACTTATATAATAAAACGAGTTTAGTTCTGTCGAATCTACATTTATTTACTTAAATTCTTTTGCGAAATGTTTTACTCGTTAATCGAGCATCTTCAGGCAAAAAAACGTCAATGATTTGAATTCACAAAAATGATAAAACGTCAAAACGTGTAAAATGATGTATGATAAAACATTTTGTAATACTGAACGAAATATAAAATATGATGATTTATACATTAATGTTATCTATATTTCAAAACTATATGTATTATTTTTCTTAATGAAGTGTCCTTTTACATTTAATTAATTACCAAAAATTATCTTGACTGTTTCTTAATCAAAACGAGTTTGCTGCATATCACTCGTATTGAGAAATTTTCTAAAATATATTCAAATATTTTGAGAAATTTGGTAATATGAATGTCTATATAGATCTTATAAACGTATGAAAGCACAAAATATCGAAATTTGTTGTAGTTTTTAATCGCAAGTAGTTTCTTTCGCATTCGCCGAGTTCCGGACCAGTGCGCGACGTATTTTATATTTAATCTTTTTCTCTTTTATATAATTCAAATCCCTTATATTTAATCTCATTACACTGAAAAAAATAATTTAAAAATTCCAATTCTATAAAAAGTTACAGACTTTTTTCCGCAAAAGCGCGTTTCTAAACCACTGTGCGTCGTAGCTAATGGTCTGCACGAGGAGTGCGGCGCCGATCGTACAGCGAAATTATTTTGCATGCGACTGTTATACCAAGAGAAATACCTTTATAACAAACTCTTAAGCTAGTGGTGGAACTTATTATGCCGAGAGCTACGTGACTTATTCACTAAGTGTGAACAAGCTGTGAATACTGACCGACCTCCACCGTCAAAAAGGCTTACCTGGGTATGGGAGCATTGCCCTGGTGGATATTTATTTCTTCCCTTCTCGTGGGAACTGTTATGAGTGAAACCAGAAAATACCTAAACTTTAATGGGGGAGGTGTAAACCCCGATCCTCTGGCAACAGAAGTAATGATGGAAATAGGGGACATTCACATTCCGGCAATATCTGAGGAGGTACAGAATCCTCCTCTGACTAATTCGCATCAAGCATAGGTCGGGGAAACCAATAGAGGTAGGCGTTTACCAGAAGCATTCCAAAAGCGACTGAAATGCCTCCTCGAGAGCGGAGTGCCTTATGATACCCTCTTGAAACAAGTCTTGGAGGTGATAGAGCGCCGTCGAGCTGAAGCTAGCAACACCGATACAGCAGGCGGAAGCAAGCGCCCAAGATCTGAGTGTACTCCGAAGCAGACGACCAAGAGGCCGAAAACTCAACAGCAGTCGATCTCATACAGAGCTGCTGCTTCTGATATAAGGGTGGGAATTATGCACTCTGACGCGACGAGCTAGAGATGCTTCAATGTTCAATAATTATTTATATATTATCTACTGCTTCAATTATAATTGAAGCAGTAGACAAGAAGGCAAAATCTTCCCAAGTAAGATTTGAAAGCTGCTCCCTCCGGCCAGGATGGCTTTTTGTCACCTGGGCCGATAAAGAAAGCGTCGACAGCACTTACCAATCAGTGCTGTCTATAACCTTATCAAACCATGGGAAGGTGCTAAAATCAAGGTGGGATGTACCCAATACATTGAGCACATCCTTTTCCTACTTTTTACCTCCTTACATGGGGAAGAGTCCGGGCCCAGACAGACCTGGACCTTCGCTATTGACGAAGCGTGGTTGGAAGCCTTGAATAATTTGGAGTTCCGCCCGTAGTTCGGTTTTGAGCGGTTCCATTTCCGGCTTAAGACCAGGAATGGAGACGCTAATCTACCCGGTCCTAAGGGCACCTCGGATAGGGCCACAGTGGCCAAGCTTGGATCTTCGGAGGAAAGGATTAAACCGCCATCGGTGGCCCAGGCTAGAGTTACGGGAAGTAGAACTCCTACACCCACACCATCGACCAGCTCGAGACATGCTCTCAAGAGCAAACAACACCCTACTGGTGCGAAAACCAAGAAGCCGAAGAGGAAACCGTAGCTTAAACCACTATCCTCGAACGCTGGTTTTAACAGTCAGCTTAGGCCATCGTGATGGAGGAGGACCCAGGAACAATTGCTTGCAAATAAAATAATATATCTCAGTGCGACGGAACAAGCAACTTCTGGCTCGGTTTCTCAGTCAATACACTTTCTGGATCTTACAAAACTTAATAACTCAATAATATTAATTACATAAAACACTTTATATACATTCATTTGTAAACGATTCAATAAATGAAGCAGTAATAAAGTAAACGAAACACAAAAATGAGAAGAAAAATACATAAGTAATACAGAAAAATTAAAATGGTTATTCGAACCACCTTTCTAATGGAAAAGGAATCATTGTTAATACCGGAGAATCTTAGCTGCATCGTAAACTATATAAGAGTTGTTTGCAGCCTCTCCTTCACTTATGTAGGTAAAAAATTAAAAACTGCCGATCAGAATGCTACACCAAAGTATTTGGAAAAAGAGTAATTTATCCGGGTTTGCGGTTTGTTATTTGAAGTAGAAGTCTTGAGATTCTCGACATGAAACGACGCATATATCCACACATAAGCTACTCCCAGAAGAAAAAAGTTTTGTTATCTACTCCGTAGGGTACGACATTCATTTTACAATTCGCTGTACAAAAAAGAGGTCTAACGAAAACGTTTGATATAGCCTTTGTTAGGATCCGATATTAATTTTCCAACATGGTGTACAGAGAATATCTTAAAGTATAAGTACATAAATACATAAAATTATATTTCTCAGATAAGTTCAGGTTTAGCAAGCTCATTTCTACAGTAACGACGAAAAATAAACCAAGCGTTCCCTAATTCAAATTCTCCTATCCGTGCAACGCCAATCCAGTACCAACTTTAATTAGCATCCCATCTCCCACTGAAACCTTCGTCTTCATAGAAGACCCAAAAAAAAAAATTGATTAGAATTTAATTAACCTCGACTTCCTAACGGCCAACATTCGATTAAGCGATTATCGAACGAAAGACTGGTTAGATATTCAATCGGCTCGCCTCCTAGGAATTATAAGCCGTCAATCGTCATTACGCCGTGACACATTCAACTATACGCGTTGCCGCTATTATGCGGTCGAAACGTCAAGAAGAAGAAGAACCAGGAGGCTATGTAGAAGATCCGAATGCAACTGGATGAGGTTGACGGTAAAATCCGTGCGCTAATTGGAATGTGAAAAATGTATTAATTACGGGAATATGCAGATATGTGTCGAGGTGTGTCATAAATCTCTTGGTAGCGCGTCAATTTCTACTTCTTGCCTCAATAAAATCACGATTTAAATGAACGGAATCGATAAATCGATCGCATTTGTCGCCGTAATTTTACCAAGAAGGAAGTAATTATTTCAATGTCTACGGTTAAGATCGCTTTAAAAGAATTCATTTCAGTTTTGGTTTTCTCATTTCATAAGAACAGATAGATACGCTTGAGTATTTTAATTTAAACTCTAGACCAGTGGTTCTCAACGTGGGCGGTAGCGCCCACCAGGGGGCGCTAGGCGAAAAAAGGTTGAGAACCACTGCTCTAGACGATTGAATAAAACTAGATACATATTGTTCGGAAAACAAAATAGGCAATAGCACTTCTTATAATAATTATCTAAACTAACTTGAAATTCCTGTAATATGTTGCAAATTGAGTCTGGAACAGTATATTGAATATAACTGAATAAAAGTATTATCAATTTTATTTGGCTATAGCTAGCATTGCACGGTGCCTTACTTACTCCTTAATGTTAATTGGTGGTATGAATAAAAACGAAGTACATGCTAATACTAGAAGTATTAACGCTTTTTACATAGTAGATACTTGTAATTTTTCCGGAAGCTACTATACCAAGTAGAGCAGTCTAGTGGATATGACTAAAGTATTAACTATACGTTGTACCGACTTCTTACAGCAGATACTTCCATTTCAAGAAGAAATTATAGTTTTTGCTTGACATTATAGTGAAGTTGGTCTAATAGCAGCTTCATTGAGCATTCTACGGTTAGTTTTGTTTGAAAATGGATGGAATACGCAGAAGAACACAGTGCAAGGTCAATGATGATAATTTGTATCATCACACACACTAAACAATTTTAGTAGATTTACCAGGATTCCTGCTAAAAATTCCAGTAACATTTGGGGGAAAATCACCAAAAATTGGGTAATTTAATATTTTTTAACAAAATTACCTATACTTTCGGAAATTTCCGACATATCGGCCAGTATTTTTCAATTTTAGGTAAAAGTGGTACGTGAAAACGTAATATTACTCAAATTTATATGCTTTCCCAGGGATTCTTATTAAATTACTTTGTGATTTTATCCACAGTTAGGAAATTTACTTAGGAAACCAAATACTTACAATGCGCGCATGTTAAATTTTATGGATTCAATTCGTAGATAGATAGCAGATAGCACGCACTGAAGTGCGTAAAGTAAGTTAGTAGTTAAATAATACATTCTTATTACTGAGGGTGACCTACAGCTGCATTTTCATAATTTACAAACGTTAGAACATAGGTTTGTGCACACACAAACACACGATATACCTAATTGTGTTCCAAAATAACACGTTAATATGCAAACACAAAATTTGTGAGATTTACACTTTATTAGTCGGATGTTAAATAGACAGCTGTTTCGCCGTACAACGGCTTCGTCAGAAAATATACAATACTATAAACTAAAACTACACTTGCGCACAGCCTCCTATTTTTAAAAACAACCTAACAAAACATCAGTATTTAAAAAATGTGCCTACGGTTTTTGGCTCTACACAAACATCATTAAAAACAAAACTGGTAATAACAAATTTAAAATTTAAGAAACATTTACATTTGAAGTCTATAAGAGGAATAAATTTAATAATGGAGAATGATTAAGGTCTAATTTATCGTTAAGTAAATCATCTGAAAATTTAAGTTTATTAATTTCAACTGCTTCTAATAAATCTAATTTTTTACTCTTGTTTTCTACATGAAGAATTTAAAATTATTATTAAAACTATGGTTTTCTTTAATTAAATGATTGGAATACGACGAATCATTTTTTTTTATATTTAAATGAGTACAAATGCTCTGAAATACGTTAATTTGAAAGAGAGTCCACTCTGTCCAATGTATGTTTTTGTACACGTGCCGCATGTTAATTTATAGACTCCCGATTTACCAAAACGCGTCGTTTTATCTTTATTGTTTTTTATGAACTTCCCTAAATTGTTATTGGTTTTATATGCAATTTTAATATTTTGTTTTTTCAAAAATCTTTCTAATATATTGGTTTCTTTACCTAAATAAGTTAATGTTTTGTAGTTGTTGTTCTTATTATCTTTTGTAATCGGGTATATTTCTTGTATTGTTTTAGTTCGAATCTTTTTCAAAATTAATTGATCTATTATATTAGGGTCGTAACCATTATTGGTTGCTATCTGTTCTATGATGTTGTATTCGTTGTTGAAATGCTCGATATCCATAGGTATATTCAGTAATCTATGTATCATACTGTGGTATGCTGCAAATTTATGTTGTAAAGGATGATTAGATTTATTATGTATAGTTGTGTCTGTGTGTGAGTCTTTATGGTATATAGAAAATTTAAACTGATTATTACTTCGTTTGATTGTTAAGTCTAAGAAATTAATACTTTTATTTGTCTCTTTTTCTATTGTGAAATTTATGTTTTTATGCAGTGAGTTAATAAAATCCAAGAACGTTTTAAGTTGTCTATCCGTACCTGTGTAACAAACTAAAATATCATCCACATATCTATGCCAAAATAATGTGTTTTTAAAAAAACTACTATTAAAAATTAAAGTTTCTAAATTATCCATGAAGATTTCGGCTATTAATGGAATAAGTGGGTTTCCCATAATCAATCCTTCATTACAACTATAAATATTGTCATTAAAAGAAAAATAGTTTTGATTCAAACAGACTGATAATAAATGTAAAATTTCTTCTTTTATAATAGGGTTTACTTTATTATTTTCCAGCATCATCTTAATTAACAAAAAGGATTCATTAGGAGGAACACTTGGGAATAAATTAGTAACATCAAAAGATATCAATTTCGCATTGTTCGGTACCTTAACTTCTTTAATTTTGTTCACTAATTCAAAATTATTTTTAATACTATTGTGTGATTTAAATTTCGTGTGTTCAATAATTATATCTATGAGTTTTTTGGATAATTTAACTGCCGGGGCTGTCACCTATGAAACTACTGGTCTAATAGGGAAATTTTCTTTATGTAGTTTAATGAGCGAATACAATTTAGGAGGTTGTGGATTCATCACTTTTAATTTTCTTTTTTCAAACTCCTTAAATAATATAGATGAGCGAATCGCGTCAATTGTTTGAGTTTGGAAAGGTTGAGTTGGATCTTTTTTAATTAAAGTGTATTTATTAGGATGTAAAAAATCTACAGTTTTTGAAATATATTCTTGTTTTGAAATTGCAATAACAGTTTTACCTTTATCTGCCCTAGTGAAGACAAGATTATATGTTTAGCTATTATTACTTCTTCATTGAAAGTATGTTTTTTATTAATTTTTTTAATGATATCCTTAGCTTGAATCTTATGTGCTAAATTATTATTATCTGACAGTGCTAAATCCGTTTCTACTCCCAAGTATTCTGAATTAATAAGCCGTTGTACGGCGAAACAGCTGTCAATTTAACATCCGACTAATAAAGTGTAAATCTCACAAATTTTGTGTTTTTATTTATTTAATATGGATTTACATCAAGTAAACGCCGAATCTATTAAAACGTTAATATGCCTCGACAGGGTATATAAAATATATTTGTAGTTTGTTTATTACCGTATTGTTACAGTAAATATATATAGATATTGTCTATTGCA
The DNA here is from genome assembly GCA_949128085.1 of Cetonia aurata. Lineage (NCBI taxonomy): Eukaryota > Metazoa > Arthropoda > Insecta > Coleoptera > Scarabaeidae > Cetonia > Cetonia aurata. The sequence continues at coordinate 26,260,576 of OX421889.1, read as the reverse complement.
GTCATATTGCTACGCTGAAGTAGAGGTTATGAATGTATTATTCAACTTGTCTATTTATACATAGAATATTATCTTATACCTATCTATGTATTTGTTTTTATGGTTAAGAAAGCGTATAGGTATAGCAACTAAACAAGCACATAACTATTATACCTTTAGTATAACATTAATGATTTCTTCTACCAATTTTCGAATGCACAATATATATAATACAGTTAGCCTTTTTCATACTTTATTTTTTATATTCTCTTCAAATAGGTAATTTTAAAACCTATATTTTACACACATTACACATTGCACACTAAGATACTAATTGATATCTAGGCATTCATTTTTCATCAATGCTTACGATCTTGTAAGTACAGGGTGCGGCAGGGAAACTTGTTGATTTGAATTGGACGCCAATGAGCGAGGCGTGGTCGGAAAGGGGTGGGGAGGGTCTCATCAGAAAGAGGGGGTTTTGAAGTTTTGTTACCCCAAATGACATTTGTCATCATGAGTTGGACAAAGGAACAGCGTGCGTTCGCCGTCGAGGCCTATTTTTCCAACGGTCATTCGGTGGTCGCCACCCAACGTGCCTTCCGAACTCGGTTTGATATTCATCCCGCGGGTCCCGTTCCTGGCCGGCAATCGCTTGTTTCGTGGGTGAACACATTTAGGGAAAGTGGGAGTGTTGAAAAAAGAGGCCCAGGAGGTCAACGGACATCCAGAACTCCAGAAAACGTCGAAAGGGTAAGGGAGTCGTTTTTTGCGCTCTCCCCGGCGTTCGGCGCGTCACACGCTGCTGCTCTGGGGATTTCTGGTCGCACAGTGAGACGAATTCTTCACAAGGAACTCCAGTTTCATCCCTACAAACTGGCTGTGGTCCAATTGAGTGAACGCGATTTCGCTTCTCGCCAAACTGCATGTGAAGCGCTCAGTAACTTGCCAGACGACGCTCTCGTGTTTTTTAGTGATGAGGCCCACTTTCACATTTCCGGCTGTGTTAACAAACAAAACATGCGGTATTGGAGTAATGTCAATCCTCGCGAACTTCATGACATTCCACTTCATTGTGAACGTGTTACTGTGTGGTGTGCATTGTCGAGAGTTGCAATAATAGGGCCTCATTTTTTCGAGGAAGATGAACGCGCTGTTACTGTGAATGCAGTTCGCTACAGAGAAATGATTGAGACATTTTTTTTTCCACAACTTGAAGAAATGGATCTTGGGGACGTATGGTTCCAACAGGACGGAGCCACGGCGCACACAGCGAGAACTTCGATGGAGCTTTTGAGGGAACACTTTCACGAGCGCCTGATATCTTTGAGGGGTGACGTACCGTGGCCGCCGCACTCCCTCGATTTGGCACCTTGCGATTTCTTTTTATGGGGATATCTTAAATCCATCGTTTACAACGACAAACCCCGGACCCTGCAACACCTGAAGGACAACATCCGCCAAGCCATCGCCAACATTCCCGTCGATATGCTCGAAAGAGTGGAGCGCAACTTTAAATCTAGGGTTGATCAGTGTATCACGAATGAGGGCCGCCATTTGCCCGATGTCATTTTTAAAACCACTTAAAACAAAAATTCAGAATGTGTACTATACGATACAAAAAGAATTAAATCGATATTTGAAGTACTTTTTCTTTTATTGACTTTTCAAATCAGCAAGTTTCCCTGCCGCACCCTGTATATCAATAGTGAAAGAAGATCGGTTGTTTGTTGGAGTTCCTCCAACGCTACATCATGAAGACGCATCCTGATGCCGGCACCAAAAGTAGCCTTTTTTCACACTCGAAAAAAAAAAGTTATAAGTTCAATGAAACAGTTGAGTACCATCTAAATGTATTATTATTATTATAAGCAAAAGGCGGATAGCCACAGGCACTATAAGCGATGATTCATATTGAGTCGACGCGTTATACATATCGAGTGTTGCTATACATACGTCGTTGTGTGACAGTAGCGCAGACAGATATACTTTAATAAAAATTTTAACATATGCTACATTTTGTTTAATACATTTCGTTTATATGCACTGATAAAAAATATTCTTTAAAACAAACAAATATCTCTTTGACGGTATTTTTTAAAGCAGCCGTTACTTTCAGTTAATCCATATTTCTTTCATTGAAATAATATTATTTTTCACAGAAATAATACATACTAACTGAAGGCAATCATTTTTTTAAATAGTAGGGAAGCAATATCTCTTTGTATTAAAGAATATTTCCTCTCAGTATGACAATATTGTACTTAAACAATATACCTATGTTATGCAAGTCCTTGTAAACAAAATTTATTTGCATTAATTATTAAAATATATTCTGATCTGTAAACTGAGTCCGTTTGCTTGTCGTACGGTATGTCTTTAAATACAGAAAAACTTCTTTCTACATCACAACTAGTGAGAGGTGTATATTTAAAGTATATTTTAAAATCACTATACGTTCCATTGTCTTCGGAACAGGCATTTTTTAAGATGTTTAAATCCGGATTACGGTTAAAAACTGCATCAATTTTTTTGCCAGCCTCCAAAATCTCCGGGAATATTTTTAACTTTATGTAAGTTAGGATTTCGATACCTTCTTCTAGTTTTAAACTGTGAGTTTCTAAATATTTTATAGTATCAGTTAATACTTTAAAGTTATTTTTAACTAAATACTATATTGTGGAGACAAACACGGGACGCTGAATAAAGAGATATTTTGTGCGACCATTCTTCACTTGGCTAATTCCGTATCTAGCGCGCCTAGTCGTTCAACATTGCATATCGTGCTCCGTCCGCCTATGGCCGAGCTTCGTAACGGTGATGCGATGAATAATAGTCTATGGTGCCTGTGACTATCCGCTCTTTAATTATAAGCATTGTTTTTAATATTTCTTAAATTACCTGTACTTAATATATATTTATAATGGTATTGCAGTGTCTATATTAATCCTATTCCTTGGTTGAAATCAGATACTTACTCAATTTTACTCGTGGAAATATATGTCTTTTTTATCAGCATTTCCGTAGTACTGGAATTTGCAAATAGGAAAGTAAGTGATGGTTTTACAAATATTTTCACATTTAGGACAAACAGAATTTGAAATATACGAAGTGTAACATCAACGGAAAATTTGTGAAAGAAATTGTTATAAAGAAATGTTCTTGGCAAACTATTTTCATAGGTATGGATTTTCCTATTTATAAACTTCAGTAGTATCGGAAAAATACCTACACGTAGTAAACTTCATCGGTAAATTACAAATTTTAGGGATATTTCTATACTAAATTCCTTTGTGTATGTTTAGAAATTTACCTAAATACATAGTAAAGCTCCATATGAAATTTCCATGCTAAACGATTTTTACTAGGGACCTTTTTTTATCGTAAGAAATTTACTGGGTAAATTTCATTTTATTTAGTATTTTTCATACACTAGTAGTAAATTTCCTTGGTGTATTTTTACATCAAAGTAGTTTTACTCGCACAAGTAAAATACCTGTACGGTTTCGGAATAATGTAATTGCCCCGAAACCGTACAGGAATTTTACTAAAGCTTCGTTAGAGTGCATATTCCGGTAACTGAAAATAAGGTATAACTTGTCGATCATGTTTAATTCGGTTTTTCTTTTAGGCTTAATAGGGAAAACGTATTTTACCTAATAGCTAATACATTGCTGACACAAGTAAATGAAACTAGAGGCTGTGCGCTTATAACTATTCAGTAAGTGAAAGTATTTTTAAGAACTTAGGTATGTTTGAATAGAAATTAAATTAAATAGGAAAAATAAAGCGAAGTATACCAAAAATATAAATAAAAGACTGGATTCTCATTACATATCAAAACCTTAGCTATAGTTAAGCAAACTATTATGTGTATGCTTGTTCTATAATACTATAAGAATAAGAAATTTCCATCCCTTTTAATAATAGATGCAACCAAATTTATTCACATCGCTTAAAACAGTATGTTTTTACACGAATTTCAAAAACAATAAACCAATCACACCCCAGCAATGTAATTTCTTTTTAATATGAATAGATATGTCTTTTTCTCAGTGTGCAATAAAACAGCAATCTTGCTCGTGTTGGCACATTTAATAACACACCAAACGTTTTAAAATATGAAGCGAAATACGAACATTCTAATGCTTAATATGTTCGGTAAAACCGATGATGAAGATTTTAGCAATTCCGTTGGAGGTTCTCACAATTTGTCGCTAAAATCAATAAAACTAAGCGAAACAAATCAATAAATTTCTAATTATATTATATGTTTCCTTTCAAGACTGCTTCTGATACCCTGCATTACAAATGACTGAAGATCGTCCCCAAGGAACTTTCCAGCGAATTAAGAGCAACACCGAGAAAGAAACTGCCAAGTTCGAATTTACAGGGATACAGTAAAACGATCCATCATTCCTCCTGCAGGGGAGCGTTGAAGTCTGTCCTAAGAAGACGAAAGTATGACCCTTTAATGGGGAGAGAAAACATTAGTTCCCTTACGAGGAATATATATACATAATACCCACATTGCTTTACGAAGAATACGTTTACGTAATATTATTAATTGTAAGAATAAATCGAAAATATATGGGACGACCAACATTTTTTGTCTACAATAAGGAACTTACCTTTCAGATTTACTATAGTTAATAAACTAACCAACGACGAATTGTATTTTACCATCCCAGTTCAAATAAAAAGAAGAACAAAAAAAAATTCAGTATTACTTTTGAAAAATATGGTACAATGGTAAAACCATGGAAATGTCAAGTTTTCAATGACTGTCAAAGAGATGATTTGATAAATGTAAGTCCACAAACTGAACACTTTTATTCAATATTATAATTCAACTGGCACATCATTGTTAGGAATATGTTTTTATGTTTAATAAAATGTAAGAATTAACTGTGTTAGTAGTAGCAGATAGAACCAAAAGTTATAACATAACAAATATAATATGCAGTTATTAAAATAATCATTTTTCTGCTTGGTTACAATACTCAGGTTGTTATAAAGTTGTCGTATCTCTTAACTAGGCAATCAGTTTCTTTGATAAGGAACTACCAATGAGCAAGCTTAACTATATAATATATTTAGTTAACTGTTCTTGTGGTTGTGATGAACTTATCATATTCTGTACTTAATTTCTGTTTTTTTTGTTGATTCATTTTAAGTTTAATAGCTCCAAACACACAGATATCTTAACTTAAATAAAGTGGTGGATCATATTGAGTCTAACGAATTTTAGCAATTGCTTTTTTAAAAAAAAGTAATTGCTTATGTAACAAATTTTATAAATAAAAACAATTAATAAATCTTCACATCAATAAAATTTTGACGCAAATGAAATAAAATACAATGAATACTTTATTACCCAATAAATTCCTTCCTCATTTAATAAAGTATTGTACATTGATTTGATAAACTCGTTCTTTAGACCAATTTCGATGCACTATTTCGTGTGAACAATACATTTTTTCATTGTTTTAGGGCCCATTTTTTGGTTCAGCGTACCACTAACAGGAAAACTTCTCAAATTATAACTCGCAGATTCCAATGAAACTTCGTAGTAAAACCAATCGAGTGTTATAAATCGCTACTTTTTCTTTCCGGCGAAATCCACGTTCATGGGGTTAACTTACCCTTGAAATTTCGACGATTCTTTTTTTTTCCGATTTACACCATGTTATAAAGAAAATAATGTTAATTATAGGTTATTAACGTTGTGTGGATTCATCTCCGTCGAAATCGATCAGGTCCAAACCACAAGATTTATCTAATAGGCAACCGGTTTCGTAAAATATTTACACTATGAGGCCCAAATTAAAGCTATCTACTTAATACAATTAAACGAGACGAAATTGTAACATACAATCTATAAGAGTTGTTACAACAAATAATAATGAATTTAGAATGAAACGTAACAACCAAAACAATAATAACTAACTTATTATTGCTTAACTTAAATAAAACGTAATTGGTACAAAGTACAATTTTAGGGGGCGATTTAGAATAATTTTCCATGTGTAGTAAATATAGCAACATTTACTGAAGTTTAAAGATAAATTGTTTTTAGAGCAGCAATCCATTAAATAGTTAATACTATCATGCATGTATTTAGGATGTCATTGAAGTTTGAAGTAGAAGAATAATCTATAATATAAAAAGCAACGGTCCCAAGTTTGATGCCTGCGTAATGCCAGAAGATGGAAAAGCTGAGAAGGCTTATGCCCATTGTAGTCCACATCTGTTGCTTAAATATGATTTAATTAGCCTTAGTAGACAAGTAATGATCACAAGTGAAGATAACTTCTGAAGTAAGATACCGTTATCGATGTAGTCGAATGTGCTGACAAAACCTCTATATAAACCGTGAGATGGTGACAAAATTAGCGACTGTAAAACGTCCACGAACAAAGCCATGTTGGTAAGGTAGAATAGAAAATCTAAGATTTTCATAAAGATGGTGGAAACAAAATATTTTCATAAACCTTGGCAAAATTTGACAAAACTAATGGAGTATTGATCAGTAGCTGCTAACATTGGCTTTTGCCCCTTTCTTAAAATACAGGGCAAATTCTTATATTTTGTCACAATTTGGGAAAAGTTAAGGTAATCAGTGAGAATTTAATGATGATTGCCAAAGATTTAGGAAAACTTGGTCCTGCGTCATGTACTTATAAGAAACGATGTAATCAAGTCATCCCCTGCAGTACTGCTAACAGAACGAAAATAAATTGAAGTAGGAGTTATGGGTAAAGTATTACATGGTCCACTACGTTGAACAGAACTTATCAGCTATTGACAATGCTTTGGGAGTATCATGCACAATATTATTGAAGGACATAACATTTGGAATTCTCGAAGGATCATATTTATCGTGAATATATTGAAATATTTGTTTAAGATTACGTTTGATAGAGGTTCGTACTGCTGTGGTCTGGCACCCCGGGTTTTTGTAAATTCAGTTTTTTTTTTTTGTTCATTCCGTTAAGCGTTTGTCAATGTTGCGAGAAATTTCAAATTGTTTTATTTTCAAATAAGATTTAGTTAATGTTTTGGATTGTTTAATTGGTTTATTTTATTGTTCAGTTGTTTATATTAATTTGAGTCAGGTGTACATTTTGCGTTCACTGGTATTGTATATATTGCTATGATATCAAATTACCTAACCTACCTAACCTCAAAAGCATACAACATCAAACGTTTGTTATTGAAATAAAATGTATTTTTAATTTATGTATTTAACTACTTTGTAAACAAATTGTAAAAATTCAAACTAAACACTCACTATATCGCATATAATTTTAAAAGGGCACGTTTCCATGGATTTTTAGGTATAAAGTTCCTTCGCTGATCGTACGAACGTGGGTTCATTTAAGGTTGTCGTATCGTTGGAAACGATTTTCTTTCATCGTTGCTGGGATCTATAATGCCTAGGAGATGTGAATGTTGTTTAAAAACAATTGTGGAGGACTTCTTTTTCGATATTTTCCTGAGTTGGTTGTATTTTCAAAAACATCTAGAAATTTAAAAATTTAAATAATTATAAGAGTCATTTAACTAAAGATTTACTTGCCAAGGATGAAGTGTTGTGTGTTTTGTGCAAAAATGATGGTAATCCATTAATTTCGAAGAATTGGGGGACGTATTTTCTATTCCTGGAGCCACAATCGAGGGGCTTCGATACAACCGTACTAGCTGAGACATCGATAACGCAGATTTGGAGCTGAAAAGATTGTTGCAGAACTGGAATCAGTATTTGGAATATAAAGGAGCTATTTATCGTACTTAAAAGTAAGCGTTTATTCATCTTTCGAACTTATAACCGGCGTTCAAAACGTAATTAAATTCTGAGGTTAGAATGATTTGATAACAGTGATTTGTTAGGGAGTTTTGATGTAAAACAAACGTTTGCTGTTGTAGAAAGGTTTTTGACAATACGCGATTGTATGACGGGAGGTTAGCGGGAGATTTGAATTCAATTTTGATATTTAAACAAGATATATTGAGATTAGTTTGGATTAAGATTCAAGGAATCTTATTTTTGTATAATTTAAATAGTATTTGAACTTACTTACTTACCCTGAGAGAGAGAATATTCATCTTAATTGTTCCTCACTTTTTATTAACTCGAAATAAACAAAGTTATGTATAAAAAATTGTTTTTACTCACTATAACATAATAACATCACAACTAATTAAATAAAATAGCACTTATAAAAGAAACAGAGAGTATAACACGTCAATTAAGTAATAATATATTTCTTTGTTTGACGAACTACACCCCCCACGTCCCAGGAGTTACTGAAGATTATACCCGATTGGTATGCGGTATACTCAAAACAGGTAGAGGGGAAGGTATTCATTCACTTGTGTGCTATAGTGGCATCTATGTATTGAGGCATAGCTCATCTGTGGAGTCTTTTTATCTTAAATAGAGGACGCTGCATGTCTGAATGTTAATAAAACAGTGTTGAGTTAATTTAAAATCAATTTAATAAAATTTAAATAAAATATCTACAAGTTTCGTAGCAATATATATTGTTTTGTTTTGCGAGTTCGTCCGTTTGCGGACAGATCTGTGTGCGTTGCATCGCACGCATCGGAGATTTTTATATTTATACGATTGTTTAACCTTGTGAGCTCAGTTCCTTGATCGATACGAAAGTAAGTAGATATATGAAGTTGTATTTCATTGCTGACATTTTGTGATTATTGATTTCAAGTTTTGAATTCACGTTTCTGATTTTATTTCGTTCATCACGGAACTCATTTAATAATAATTCATATTGTATTTTTGTGTACACAATTTAGATATAAGATCTGTTATTATTTTTACGTGCAGGAAGATATTTTAATTTTAAAGAGTTAATTTTTTTGTTCGTTGTTAATTTTTCTGGTTTGTAATTATTTATTAATCACTTCGGGTTGGGTGAATAAAAGCATTGTGCTTGCTTTTATTTTTTATTTATTTAAATTACTTGAATTTTCCTCGTTTAATTTAGTTGTTTTAATATTGAGACCACGTGGATTGAATTGAAAAAAAAATTATTATCTTCCTGAACTTTTTGTTTTCTGTTGCTTTGTAAAAGGATTTTGAATTGTCCTTTTGTAATTTAAAGTCAAAAGCAGCTTTGATTTAGACCAGGACCTTTTTGTCCAAGGGTTTTTTTTTCTGCAAAGTTTGTAATTAATTTTTTTTTTCTTTTTTTTTTTTAAATAATAAAAGTTATTGAATTTTTATGTCATTCAAAATACTGTTCTTTTATTTTTAATTAAACCTTATAAACAATTTTTGGAGTACAATAGAAAGTCAGATTTCTTTCACCCACATTTTACTTTTCATGATAGTAACCCTGAGTTTAATTGTTCTTTTGCGCCTTATAAAAAATTGTTATCATTTGAGCTAGCTAATTAAATTTTTCATTTTAAATTTCATTTGGCATTTTTGTTGGTATATTCAGTACACAGCAGTACGTATCCAAGTAGTTTTTGCATGCATTAGAAATTTGCAATTCGCACGCACTACGTAACTTCTTGAATTCATTCTTGAATTATTGCCTTGATTTATGAATATGTGAGTACATTGTATAAATGCAGTATTACATCTTTATTAATGTGATTTAATTTAATAAAATTTCGGAAAATAATAGGTTTGGCCCAAGCTTGGAGCTTCCCCAAATTTCTTCATCGGAAATTCAGATGACATTGAAAGATCTTATTCGTAAAAATTAGCCCAAAATCCACCTTTATTCGTCCCTTTTTGAATCGTTAGCGGATTTCCTTTTTTTTGTATTAAGAATGTATCTACTAGCGTCCATCGATCGCCAAGGGAGATGAAGATAGCCACCGCTCCGTTAAAAATGCGCAATTCCAATTAAAACAAACTGTTCCGACGGGACACTCGCGAAACTGGAACAAAACAAAGGCGAATCGCCATCATCGCCATCCTCAGCCTCTCCTTCTTCTTTATACTCGCTAAAGGGACAAAAGACACGTACGGATCCCACACCGAGACGTTCGCAGATGGCACTACTATATCTACTAGAAAGACGCGACCGCGTCGACCACTGCCTCCCGCGATTAATGCGAAAAAGATCCTTAATTCGCCTACTCGATAAATATTTATACTCGTCGCGGACGTGAAGAGGAGACGACGGGCCTCTCGCACGATGACGATGCTGCCAAAGAAGAAGAAGAAGAATGGGAATGAGAAGAGCGGCGTACGAAGCGACGTTGGATGCCTCTGATGATGCGAGGCCATTAAGGCCGGTAGACGGCTTGAATTTGTAAATAGTGGTACTCGTTGAAAAACTCTCCTCCAGTCGATATAAAATATACATAATGTAATGAATTAATATATAAATCGAGAAGGCGATGCGCAGGCAAAGGGCGAGGAAAAGAGAGGATAGTGAATCGGTTACCGATTGCTTTAGTCACATGGGAATTGCTTTTGCCCAAGCGGCCAGATATTTTTAGTGAATTAGTACACCCAAAAAAAAAAAACTTGCAAATTTTGTTACAATTGTATTCCATATCGCTACAATTTACAGTAATATATGCACCAGGCGCAATTTGTTCTAAAAAGTTACACAAAATTGTGTCTAACGTATATAAGCTTGTGTATTACAATTAGTAAAAAAAATTGCGACAACACTAAGTAAAAGAATAATTGAGAAACTCTGCCACAGAAAATGGCGATTCGTACTATATTTATTGAGAACGTTTTTACTTGTGGAATGCTAGAATTGGAGGTAAAAAGCAATGAAACAATGAAAACTATAAGTTACTAGTTCTAAAACTTTTCACGAAATATATTACTATTTAGTAAGGAAGTGTTGTAAAAATTACTACAATTTTATATAGGTATATATTTACGCTGGTAAATACATATTGCTATGATATCAAATTACCTAACCTACCTAAAATCAACAGCATACAGCAACAAACGTTTGTTATTGAAATAAAATGTATTTCTAAATTATGTATTTAACTATTTTGTAAATGTATTGTAAAAATTCAAACTAAATACTCACTATATCACATATAATTTTAAAAGGGCACGTTTCCATGGATTTTTAGGTAAAGTTCCTTCGCTGATCGTACGAACGTGGGTCGATAAAGGTTGTCGTATCGTTGGAAACGATTTTCCTGTCATCGTTGCTGGAATCTCAATGCCTAGGAGATGAATGTTTGTTTAAAACAATTGTAAAAGGGACTTCTTTTTCGATATTTTCCTGAGTTGGTTGTATTTTCAAAAACATCTAGAAATTTCAAAATTTAAATAATTATAAGAGCCATTTAACTAAAGATTTACTTGCCAAGAATGAAGGAAATAAGGAAAGTATAGAAGATAATGATCATGAACAGATGTTAGAATATGTAAATGCCAAATTAACAAAAGCAAAAAGAAAATATTTGGAGAGAGAAAATAAAAAATTGAGAAAGAAAGTAACATTTAATATTGGTGATTTAGTTATTGTAAAAAGTTTAAGGCTTGCAAACAGAAAGAAAGGCATTTGTGTTAAATTAAGTTTGCCTTTTCAAGGACCTTTTCTAATCAATAAAGTATTAGGAGATTATTAAATGGGAACCGTTTGTAAATGAAGAAAGAATGTATTTATGTCCAGAGGGAAGGTCAAGGTCGAATGTTACTGTGGTTACAGCTGAAGAGGGTGGAATGACTTTAAATGAGTTCTTTAAGATGTATATGCGAGAGAGAGAAGCTCAGAGAGTAGGGAGAAATACATGTTGAAAATCTACAACCAGGCTATTTATTTGGATATGGGTATTTCAGAAGGGCAGATGATCAATAAATTAGCAAAACAGCAGTCAATTCAGTTCATTAAAAGAAAAATTGGGGAAGGGCTCTTTCAAAGGTTATGGAATTATACAGGGATTTATTGTTAAAACTATAGGGACAAACGAACTGTACGTGATAGATCCAGTTAATACCGAAGAAATTGCAGGCAGGATACATACAACTTATGGACATATTGGGATTAGAAAAACTTGGTTGGTATTTAGGGAGAATTATTATGCAGAAAAAGATTACAAAATTATTAGAGAGTGTATCAGAAAATGTCATTTGTGTCAATTGGGAAAGAGTAAGAATCATATAAATTTCAACAAAATTTGCTCTATATCTGTTAAGAAACCGTTAGAACTAGTTACAATCGACTATATTGGGAATTTAATTGAGGGTGAACACGGTATGAAACATATTTTAGTTGTCACAGATGCATTCTCGAAATATGTGAAATTGTATCCTACTCGTCAGTGCACAACAAGCAGAACTATCAGGGAATTAAAGAAGTACATTCAAGAAGTTGGAAAGCCAGTTAAAATGTTAACAGACAACGCGACTTACTTCAACAATGAGAGATTTTTAAATTATTGGAAACAAAGGGATATTAAGGTAGTTTATACAAGTATACATCATCCACAAGGAAATCCATGTGAGAGATATATACAAGAGGTTGTGAAATATTTAAGACTAATGACTCATGCTCAACAAACAAAATGGGAAAGTTTTTTACCAGTGATAGAATTATGGCTTAATGAGGTACCAAATACCATTACTGAATTATCACCAGTTGAAGTATTAAAAGGAGTAAAACCAGACAGACCATGGGTGAATCAAGAATATTAAGGGGATACGAGCTGAAGTATAGTGTGTCAGAAAAGGAAATGTTAGCTATTGTGTATGCACTGCAGAAATTGAAATTTTACTTAATTGGGAATAAATTCACCATTGAAACTGACCATATGGCTTTAACACATATTCTTAAAACAAGGTTTACGAACAACAGGATTTATAGGTGGAGCTTACTGATACAAGAATATGACTTCAACATCGTATACAAGAGAGGACGAGATAACATCGTAGCAGACGCATTAAGTAGGCAAGAAGAAGTCAACATCAGGGACATACTTATTGGGTTGAATATTTTCAAAGAAGAGAGGGGATTATTTTCAGGACAGTACATCAAGGATATTCAAAACAGGTAGAGGGAAAGCTTTTCATTCACTTGTGTGCTATAGTGGCATCTAGGTATTGATGCAATACTTATCTGTGGAGTCTTTTTATCTTAAATAGAGGACGCTGCATGTCTGAATGTAAATAAAACAGTGTTGAGTTAATCTAAAATCAATTTAATAAAATTATATATGTATGTATGTATGTACTTAGCAAAGCGATAAGGAAATAGAAATTAATAAAAACAAGAATTTTATTGAAAAATACATTTACTGGACAACATTTTCAAGGTAACACATTTTTATTGAAAAAGATACTAACTTGAAACACAAACACTTTTTACCGATTTCTTCAATGAAACTGAAATGTCACCTGATCGCATTCTATTGGATACTCAGCACCCAATGCAAACATTATTTTAAAACATGCATCCACAGCTTTTAATGGTGTATCTCCTTTATATGTATTTGATATAAAGTGCATACGTATGAGTCCGTTACGTTAAGAAGTTCTCCAACTATTATTGGTATCTCTTGTACTGGAAACTGAAATCTGGCGTTATTCTCTGCCCGCAATTGCAGCGCTACATCCAAGTCAGTAATATTCTGGAAATAAATACAAATTAAGTTTTGTAGATTGCGATTGTGTATTGCGACTTCAACTATATGTAACAGAGAGTCAGAAAATTTCACTGTCTGGAAATTATTACACATCAGTAAAAGGTGTAAAAGTCACCGATATATGGACAATAGAAAGAACTTGTACAGTTATGATAACAATAAACGTGCATTAATAATATTATAATTATTTGTTATTATGACATAATAGATTCCAGACAACCCAAAAACTACCTATTACATTTACCCTCTATAGGTAATTGTATGTATATAAACACATAGCAGCACCAATAATAGGTAATTACACAGGTAAAGAGAAACAATTAAATGCTAAATACATAGATACACGCCTATACTTTTGTATTCAAAATATATTTCAATGTCTTATACCTTAAAAAATGCTCACCAACGGTTCTAACCTCCAACTCAGTAAATAACTTTTCGCATCCATCGTCATTAATGTATATATTATCTAATGGACGGAGTACCATAGGACACGACATAAGAACACACAAATCACACAACCACCACCATGTACGCATTATTAACGACTAATATAAAATGGCGTATTAGCGGGATGATGGCTGGCACTGCGAAGATCAAAACATAGTTTTGTTTGCTTTTATTCAGTATTCACCTTTTTTGCGCAATTCCGCACATAATTTACATTTGTATCAATAACCAATATAGTAAAAAACGTGTTGGGATATCTAATTTAATAAGATTCAAATGAAACAGATATTAATAAATTAGCACCTACAATAATTAGTATAATGTATATATGAAAGTGTTACATTGTTTTGAATTTTCAAACCTAATTGTACTAAATTCGGCTACATTATATTCGACTCTTTAATACAAGAAACTTTGGCATACTATTGTGAACAAAGTGTTTATACATTGTAATAGATTTTTTAATAATTTGTGGTATTTCATGCTACAGTACTTTAAAACAAAAATATATTACAAATTCATATCGTTGTACTGTTAAAATATACTACACAATGTTAGACACAATAATGTAGTAAGCTGTACGACAACGGATTAGGACTGGCTTTTACAATTGTAGTACCTATAACTACATTTTTTCAACTACAATATTATAGTAATAATTCCCTATGTACTTTTTTGAGTGCAGACTTTAACGCACAAGCAGTTTAAGAGATCGGGCACGTAAGAGAATAACAACTCACGCAGACGATAACCGTATAAAATTGCTGAGCAAGCGAAATAGGAGATTTACAGCATCAGTAGGTGAAGAGAAGATTAAAAGCTGCAAATCTTCACGGCCGCATTGCAGCAAAAAAAAAAAACCTACTTCGACGAGGAAGCAGGCAAAAAAACGGCTACAGTAGGCAGAAACACATAGAAATTGGACAGTGGATGATTGGAAAAGGGTGCTATGGAATGATGAGTCAAAGTTTGAGGAGTTTGGACACTCACGGCGCCTTTTTGTAAGGACAGCGAAAAGCCAGAGAATGTTGAAGGATTGTGTAGAGAGAAGGAAGAAGTTCTGCGTTTGTTTGGGGTTCTGTTTCCTAAGCCGGTACAGAAAACTTGAAGCGAATCGAAGGTATTTTGCAAAAAGAGGG
This sequence comes from Cetonia aurata, assembly GCA_949128085.1. Lineage (NCBI taxonomy): Eukaryota > Metazoa > Arthropoda > Insecta > Coleoptera > Scarabaeidae > Cetonia > Cetonia aurata. The sequence continues at coordinate 26,245,403 of OX421889.1, read as the reverse complement.
TTATTTGAAAATACTGCAAGAAAATGCAATACCATCGGGGCAACGTTTAATAGGCGAAAATTTTATATTCATGCAGGACAACGACCTTAAACGCTCAGCTGTGATGTGGCCTAAATGAAGAACAACATACTGGCACTTTACAAATAATGACATGGCCACCGCAAAGCTTCGTTCTGAACCCCAATAGCTTATGGGATTTATGGGTTATGGGATGAATTGGATAGGAGGATCCGAGAAGTATGCCTCTGATTGTGAAAGCTGTATACTTCGCACAAAAGGGCGTTTCTTTGATGGAGGGAATTGTTAAGCCTTTGTTTATTTTTCGTTAGAATTACTCTTTCTTTTACTATTATACTTTAATTGTAATCGCTATTAATAAAATGCAATAAATTATTTTAAGTTTTGGAAAAATGATCCCATTTTTTAAACTCATATGAGTGTCCAGAATTAATATGGACGATAGTGTACATAAATAAAAACGTATTTAGTCCTTTTAAACATATATGCGTTATTTTAACCACAACGTGAGTTTCCTCTTCAGGAGACAGATATTCTCTTATATAAAATAAGTTGTTCACAATTTAAACAAAAGCATGCGTTGGAAATTAAAAAGTAATTAAATTCAACTCTATCTCGTTTGTTACTTCCACAAGATTATTTATTTCATTGCTTTTTCTAGTGTGGCAATTGCTTTCAAATTTCTAAGGTAGCACCATTCTACAGTCAACTCTGATTCTCTGCTGCATTCACGTCAGTTCTTATTTATTTGAGCCTCTTTAATTACGGCTAAATAGATGAATGTGCGAAAAAGGAAAATAGGGTGTACGTAAAAATTGCAGAGACGATGATTTCAGAGAGTTTTATCGGTTTGACCCCGAAAATGTTGAGTTCTTGGGAAATTATGTTCTTACTGGTACCTACTGGTGAAAGGCGAGATACTGGGCTATCACCTATAAATAAGATGAAAGTCTTTCTACGGCAGTTGTCGGATCCAGGCTTTCAAAAATCTGTAGCTGAAGAACTCGGTGTTCACCAGACTAACTGTCTGTATAAGACAACCACATTCATAATGCTTGCAGTTGTGGAGAATGCCAATATTTTCATTGGATTTCTCAGAAGTGCTGAAGATTTTATGGAAGCTAAAGGGTTGTGGTTAGAGAGATGCAAAAAAGTAAAAAATCCTAAAATGTTTTTTTTTAATGTTAAGTACCTATTGCATACTATTATTTATAAGCATTTTCTCAGGTTATGTTCGTAAATAATTTGTAGTTTGGCGGAGATTTACACAGTTTATTTCCATTATGCTTATTCTTATATTTCTAGTTTAATATTGTATAAACTCTTTATAAATTATAAAACTGTATGTATTCGTTAAGTTACATTACAAATTTCATTACGATATCGATACGATTAGAATATCATGATCTTATCAAATCTCAGTGTACACCAATAGGTTAGTGGTCAGAACTTCTATTTCTTACAAAACAATGTTCCTGGGGATAATCGAATTTTTTACAATAGTGAATAAAACATTATAAATTATTTTTTCTAAAACGTTCGTTATACATGACAAGATTGAAACAAGTCTGTAGTTCTTTACACTGGAAGTATCACCTGATTTAAATATAGCAACAACGTGACTCTTTCTCCATCGGCTGGGGAATATTCCATTGATAATGGAGGAGTTAAAAATGATAGACAACGTACCGCAATTCTTTAATAAAATTGGTGGAAAATTGTTCGGGGACGCTGACCCTCGGAGATGTCCAAAGTAAGAAGAACGCCAGTTATATCTTCCTGCGTAAACCAAACATAAATACCATCTAAGTATACTTTAACAAAAAAATAAATAGGTTGTTGTATAAACACAGTGTTTTAGGGCAGATTAGCGTATCGAACACATCAGAAATAAATTACTCCTCTAGAAAAAACAAACTCCACTAGTATTCTATACCCAAAGTAAGAAAAAAGAACTATAATTACCTTAATACAAGTATATATTAGTTAATCTTATAATATCGACGAACCAATGCTTCCGTTTACTTTACCATATTGCTTTTTTTGAACCGTCTTCAAATCTGTTTCATTTTCTTTTCTTTTTTCCACTTACTTTCCGATATCAGGATGCGGATAAAGATGGTTTACGATCTGTTTAAATTACCGAGATGGGTATTAAGATATGCACATGCATAAGTAAGTTACAAGACTGTAACAGAAGCGGCAGTAACTGTATTATACGTGCATATTATACACATATATATATATATACAATGTGGGCATACATATTACGAACGCGGTTTTGCTTCCCTTTCACGTTAGACGGGCAATCTTCACTGTTAAAATTGTTTATTTTTCGAATTGGTGCGTTTTGTTTTGTTTGGAATAATTAGAGCTCATTTCCTCGTGCAATGCGTACAGAAATCATGCGGTTTGCAAGGGAATGTTGAGATGATCTGTAAGTAATAAACACCCAATTGACGTTGGTAATGTTTCCAAGTAGTTTGCTTTTGTTTTTTGTTAGCCTTCCTTAAATAAAATATTTCGCAAATCCGATTAAACGCTTAAGCTTTTACTTTCAATCCAGGATTGTGTATCCAATAAGTATAATCATAACAGGAAATCAAAGAGTTAATTTATATGCAAGATACAAAAATCATAAAAAAAAAACAGGGCCACTCTTATTTACTAAAAGACAAATACTTGAAAACGCTAAACAAAAAATTATGCTTAAATATAACAATTTGCTTTAGAGACAGATATAATGCAATTTTCATAAAATTGTCAAGTGACTCAAATATGAATTTTGTTCCAAACTTTATCACACTGTACTATAAAACATATATCTAAGCCAATATTAATTCCAGCTTTAAGTAATTTTATTTAGCTACTGGGTGTCTTTTGAGTTAATTAACTATTGAAGTGCAACTAACAAAATTGTTCTTCATATGTTGGATCCTCTCATCACGCATACTGACAACCGTGAAAAAGTTGAAAAAATACATTAGTGAAACCTCTCCATAGAACAGAGGCCCTTGCGGCATAATCAACATGCTCCTACTAATAATCAACTCCTATTAATAATCAAGAGATTGCTCTGGCAGCCTAGCGGCATTTCTTGATATAGAGGTGCATTTCATAATAACATTTTCAATCAGTGATACGAGCCTGGGAACCGTGAAGTGAAAAAAAAAACAACTATTTGAGGGTGGATAAAAGTGATAGGGTAAAACAGATTCATTCAAACATTATTAGCAGATGATATAGTACAGATATAGGTACACGGGAGTTGCCCACAGGAGGCAGCTTTGTCATCACTTCAGTGAGATGAAATCTTTGTATTGTTTCAGAACTTATGCAAAGACCGGTAAAAATACTACAGGACTGGTGCACAAAGGCAAACCAGAAACGTTAACTCTAGGAAAGCAACACTAGTTTCCTTTACAAGAAAAACTAAACTGTATGGCCTAAAACTATCAACTCTTCATAATGAAACAGTACAATTCACTCGAGAGATTAGATTCTTAGGAATTGTCCTTGATTCTAAGCTGACCTAGAACCTGCATCATGATGATCAATAAATGCAAGCGGGCTCCAATGACAACTCACAAAACAATTTGGAAAATATGATAATTAGATTCGTAGCAATAGCAATCAACATATGGCTATTTGATTTGATTGATTAGATTACGCCCAATCCTAATTTGGGGTGGCTTTTTATTCTATTTCACCGCGAGCTTTTTAGATATATTGTGATCTCCTTTGTCCTAGAAGGCGCCCTCTAAATTTGCCTTCCCAATTAGGCTTATCATCTTTGAGAGCGGCTCCTTTATGTAGCTATTCGCTGTGGGGTTCTCTACACCCAGCGCTAGAAACCTTGTCCACGCCAAGCCCTCGCAATGACACAGCACATAAACTGAAATTTCTTCCTCCTCTTGGCAGAATCTACAGTTAGCATCCTCTCTCAGGCCGATGTTATACATACATATGCCTATTTAGTCTATAATGACCAAAAAGCATACCTACTATCATCTTCCTGTCTTTACTCAGTAGGTCTTTAGTAAACTCATGCTTCTGTTTCCTTAAGAACTCTTTTACCTGTTTTTCTCCTGATGACTTTTGCCACCATTCCTTGTACTTGTTCTGTATCCACCCGTTGATGGACTTTTTAATTTTCGGTTTAGTAATACCGAAGGAAGAACGAAATGACCTTGACGAGCCTCCTCTAACCAAATCGTCGGTCGTCCCATTTCCCTTCACGCCCATGTGGCTAGGAACCCTGGTCAATGATTTGATGGATTATACAATGGCAAGCGATTACAATATTAATAAAGATTTAAAGGCTTGCTTGTCCATGTGTCTCACTGAAGCAGTAAAATCTGCTATGGACGCCATGTTAAACCTAGGAATGGGAAGAACCCAGAATACACATAGGTATGCCAGAATAAGAGCCGTAATAATGTTTCTATGTTAAAATAAGCAGTAATACAATGATGCTCAAATTCCTCTATGATAAACCTCTAAGGATTGTGTTGTTTTGCAATGATTGGAGAACTAAACAGAGACTACGGCTTCAAATCCAAAACTGGTAAGTATATAGAGGGCTCGAGATGACATAGGCACTGGTGCTGGTATATATGAAGAAACCCTACATTATAGTCAATATGTTGGACTAAACCGATATCCCGTATAACCGCAAATAGCTGGTAAGGTAGGTAACTCCAGCGATAGCAGATTCAGATTTTATCCCATAGTCAAGCAGCCCTTAGAGCATTAATATCCAAACAATTATTGCTAAATACAAAAAGGTACTTCGGTGTGGTACTGGGCATAGCCGGTAGTGAAATCGCAAACCAACCAGCAAGAGAGAAGGCTTTGAAACAACCTTTCTTGGATCTAAATCAGGACCAGTAATAACCAAATCTGTGAAACATGGTGCAGTTGCTGAGTGAATCACAAGAAAACAACACCTTTACCTGAAAGAAGGGGTTATTGTCAAACTATCTATTTATTTTTATTATTATTAAGTTATTTGAAAACCCTCTCTTGCCAATAGGTTTGCAATTTCATGATACGATATGACCATAGGTCACGAAGTAGCTTGGCTGTGTTTAGTTTAGAATGTTAGATCTTGTAGGTATTCCCAAAGCATTTTGGAAGTTATCCGATAAGTTATCAGACTTTGTTTGAATATCGGATAAAATCCGAATTAACTCGAAGATTGCTCTGTGGTTGATTTAGGGTTTTCTTTTTTTTTTGCCCATCTGCATACCAGTTTTTGTGGTGAATTGCTAGTTTCTGTTCAGTTCTCCAATAATGTCAATTCAATGCAACTTTGAAGGTGAAGAATTTGTATGTCTCTATGCCACTCCCCATTTTAAAGATAATCATTGTCGTTAGGGCTGTTATTCTAACGTAAAGTTGTCTGAGGTTTCCAGTTTCCAGTGGGTACACAGCGTTGGCTAGTCTAGACAGTAATAGTTCTGAGTTCATGCCTTCAACCTGAAATTTATAAATTTGGAGTCTCAGGTTTTCTTCATCAAAGTCTATATTTATATAATTAAAGATAATTTTTGAATGAACGTATACACGTCAATATGTGATTATATCTTCTGATAATTTCCGCAAAGAGCAATAATTTAATATTATTAATCATTTCTTTTATTACAGGTCGTTCCTTAAAAAAGCATTTAAAATTTTTACTTGTAATTTTATTTGTATATAAAATTCTTATAGAATATTTTCACTGTATTCTCCCCATGTTAGAAGTTGCACACGCTTTCCCCAAATTATCTTTGAGACGACATCGCATTTAGCGGCAGTGGTAAGAACGGTTGAGTCACCGCCAATGGTATCAGCGCACTGTTCACAGAAGATTTATAGTGCCTAGGCCGGGAGACGCATGGGGAGGAATGTGGGTCATTTTTTCCCTATGCAGAATGGTAGTCCGTATAGGGGGTGAAAATATACAGAAAAAGAATGAGGTATCGATCATGTAGATCAGCTGATCGGAGTACAGTTAGAAAGGGAGAAGGTTAATGTAGACGATGCGTAAATCGTCAAATTACTTTTAGATGTTGCATCTTATCCGCATTACATTCTTCAGAATTCGCTTTTATTGGGATTGTAATAGATACCTATTCTTATCTGTTGATGCAAAATAGCTTGCGGACAATGTACAAGCTTTACATGAATAGGGTAGGGTGTAACAAATTAAGGAGATGACTCATTGTTGAAAATTATGAGAATTGTTCAATAAGTACCTGGCCTAACAAAGGAAACGACAAAAGTATTTTATCTTACAGGTGCAACTTTTGACATACCTAGCTTGTGCCAATGTTTTCCGTGACAGATCTCAAATATTTATGTCACCAGTGAGAGAAAGTGGATAAAATATTCACAAGTGAGTAAATGTGACAGCTGTGAGTTGTAATAAGTATAACAACCGTTGGTCATTGCGAAAATTAGGCAAATATTGCGCGTCAAATAAAAGTTAATGTCGTGGACTTTTTTTGCACCACATCTGAGCGAAATGCCTTTATTAAGCTGGTGAGAAGTGTCCCACTCGCGCATAATGATGCATTTCTCTCACTTATTTATGTCCTTATACGCTCTTTTATAAATACAATATTTATAGTTATTCAACTGTTTGGAAGTACAACTGGATGTCTTCTAGATGGCGCACGACGCCAATGCAAAATCCTTCCAATGTTAGTCCTTCGGGTTACGGTGAAAACGTGCCAAAAGGTGGCGCAAAGAAGTACTCAAACGAATCAGGTTTTGTTCCAATGTGAACAACCCAACCGCGCCGAGCATTTTTTTTTTTTTCAATTATAATTCTTAAGACGAAATTTTGTGTACACTGCCTTTTGAGATACCCACTGTGTCTGCTATTTTCACGTAATTTTACTCGACGGTCACCCAATATGGTACATACGATGGACCTTTACAATCATATACGGGACAGTAGCAGTTTTTTGACGCCTTCTCTTCGGTCTTCAAAGTAGTTTGAAGTATTTAAGAATATTAATAATAAACAGTTCACTGCAATAGTGTTCTGGGACGTGTCTAAAGCGTTTGACTGTGTCAGTCATGACATAGTAATAAAAAAATTATTTTACTATGAGATTCGTGGTATTCCTCTGGAATGGTTTAAATCGTATCTTTTCAATAGGAAACAAATAGTGAGAGGAAATAGTTCCTCCTCATCGTATATGGGAATTGACTATGGCGTTCCGCAGGGCTCAGTGCTTGATCCAATACTTTTCCTTCCTTTCATCAATGACATCAGCAATTTATAGATCAGTTGGAAATTTTGTCTCTTCGCAGATGACACCAGCATCACTTGGAGCAACCCAAATAGAGACGAGCTACAAAGTATTATTTCATCAAACATTGGTGTAACTCCAACTGCCCCAAGGACAAAACGGTGGTTCTACCTTACAAATGTGCACTGCAGCAACCTTGTCTATTCGATAGCGACACCGTCAATATAGTTCAATATGTTCAATTCCTGGGACTTATCGTTGACGATACTCTTAAATGGTCTCACAATATCGACACTCTCTCCAAAAAATTGTCTTCTGCGTGCTTTGCAATCAGATCTGTAGCCAGGGGGCTCAATCCTTCTACTGCTCGCATTACTTCTTTTGCCCTTTTTGAATGCCATCTTCGCTACGCTTCTTCAGCAACCTCTTTATGCTGTTAGCGATTTTTGCGGAGAGGAGTAACGCTAAATTTCTAAATTTGTTGATTTGTTAATTACTCTGCTTTGTCCACAAAATTCATTTATAATTTTTCTTGACAATAAAGCACATTATTTATTTATATATAAATCACACGACATATACGCCTGTTAAAAAAAGGTTGTCGGATATTTTACCCAATTATAGTACTGGTGGAAATAAAGAAAAAAGTCTTAGTCAACATGGGTCCGCAATTCAACTGTTTTTGACATATAGTCGATTGCATATTTTAAAATCAAAAAAAAAAACATTTTTCGGTTTTGAGAATAGTTCCATTTGTCAAACAAATGATTGTGACTTAAAATTAGTTCTGTCATCAGATTATTTATCATTTGCGTCAATTTTTTTTTGTTCTCAAATTATGCATAAGTACACAAATGCAGAAATGGCCGATATGCATTTTATGTACGGTCGTGCGAATGGTAATGCCACTGAAGCACGGCGTATGTATGCCGAAGAATTTCCAAATCGGTTGTTACCGAGTGATAAGATTTTCTCAAGACTTCATATCCGGCTGTCCGAAACTGGTTCATTTAAAATTAATGGTGGTTCTGGTAGACCTAGATCAGTTTCTTCTGCCGCAGTAGAATTAGATATTTTGAGACGGGTAGAAGACAACCCAAATATTAGCACCCGAAGACTTGCCGCAGAACTGAACGTCAGTCATCCTCTCATTTGGAGAATTCTGCGGGAACAGCAGCTCTATTCCTACCACATTCAACGCGTGCAAGTTCTTGCTCCTCTCGATTATGATGCACGTAGGGTTTTTTGTCATTGGGTTTTGCGAAAGCTGGCAGAAACTCCTAATTTTCCGACTCAGATTTTATTTAGAGACGAGGTTGGGTTTACAAGAGACGGAATATTCAATTTTCATAACAATCACGTCTGGGCAGATGAAAATCCCCATGCTGTTGTTGAACTGCATCACCAAAACGGTTTTTCGCTAAATGTTTGGCTTGCTATTTTTGGAGACTGTTTAATTGGTCCAGTATTTCTCCCTAATCGTTTAACGGGACAAGTATACTTGGATTTTTTAAGAAATGAATTACCCGTTTTGTTGGAAGACGTGCCACTTTTTAACAGATTAAATATGTGGTTTATGCACGATGGAGCTCCTGCGCATTTTTCCATCGTAGAACAATTTCTTTAGTTTTACTTTAAATAAACATTTGTTTAATTTACATTGCGATCAGAATTTCGTTGAAAATTTTTATCCTACTAAAACAATATGCAATCGACTATATGTCAAAAACAGTTGAATTGCGGACCCATGTTGACTAAGACTTTTTTGTTTATTTCCACCAGTACTACAATTGGGTAAAATATCCGACAACCTTTTTTTAACACACTGTATATTCACTTTTGCTTACTGTCAAAAACAGACCAATCGACAGACCGCTCTGTGCCACCATATTTAACCTATTAAAGAATTAATGTACAGAATGATAACGAAGATTCCTCCGAATTTGCGACATCTCTCTATTAGTCCACATACTTATCGAACAACCGAAACAACCATAATATCCTGCCCGTTGTTTAATGGTTTGCAGTTTCTTGCAAGAACGAACAGATAATTTGTCTTGATGAAAAGTATACGTACACTAAAGCATTTATTAAATTTATAAAGAACACGGTCCTAATGAATAGAAATCATTGAAATGCAGTTATTTACATTCTATAAAAATTATAAAACTGATGTTGCTTATTAATTACAACAATGAATAGTTTATTATCAAATAAACTCCTTCGTCAATTTTAATGAACTATTTTCTGTAAACAAAGTTTTCATTGTTTGAGTGTCTATTCTTGCTTCAATGTATGCATTATACGCCAGCTTGTTCACTGCGCAAAATATTAACTTTTCTAACGAATATCCATTCTATAATAAGTTGTAGGAGAAAATATTGTAATGAAAAGAAACGATATTAAAGGTAAATATTTATAACAATAGCAACCCATTACAACTAATGTATATTATCAGACAAACTTGTTTCGGCACTATTTTATACTGACTTATTTAAAATACTTTGGCTTAATTCATCAAAAGAAATGATAAATCTTCATTCCAAATAAACTCGTTCTTCTCATAAGCACGGGGACCAACACAGTATTGTATTTTCCCATTTCTTCATTTTTCTCGGTGATGAACAGACGGTGATCCGTTTTTAACTACCGAATTTCGTGTTCGTCCTTAATAGACCGGTCCAATTGGCCAACGCCGTCTCCTCTCGACATTAACGCGAAACAAATTAAACCGACGACCACAAAAAAGGATCCGCCTAAATATATATCATCATAATCATTCGTATGCGTGTATGAGTAATTCTAGGATGCCGGCTTAGTTGTTCTTGAGACGATACAGAGTCATCAAGAATACACCTACACACAAAAAATAGATTTCTTCTGTCAAGTAAATATATTTCTTTAAAACGTTATACTTCTTTCAAATATATCTGTATTTGAAATAAGAAATTATACTTGTATAGAAAAAAATATTTTACTTAGTTATAACGAATGATATTCTTGCTTGTAAAGCTTGTTTTAAGAAAATTATATTTTCCCCAAGAAACAGATTTCTCTACACTGAGAAAAATAGATAGTAACAATAGGGACAACTAACTTTATAGTTGGTTGTATTATAATTATATTAGAGCGTACCATCTTCCTAATAAACAGTAATACATGGATGAATACTGGGTACTAGATAACGTATTGTTGTCCTTGAGTTAATATCATTCATTATATTTATAATACGTGGTAACATCTTTTTTTCTTCGTGTATGTAAGAAATAAAACCGACAATGAAAGAGTGGTGTAGATACTTGAATTAAGAAAGTATATTCTTTGCTTAAGGATTTAAATATTTGACGCAAACCCTTTGTATACTTATTTTAAGCTTAAAATCGTTTTAAAAATGATGATGCAATTTTCATGGCATGGCTACGTGACAAACGAACGATTACCAATAATGCAATAGTTTTTAGCGTGCATCGAAGGGTATTGTGTAATTACTGGAAATCGGTAAGTAATTCGTAATGTCTTATTTATTAAATAGTATACAACAAACATACTTTATAGTATACGTATTGATATGTGGCTGATATATAATTAAATCTGTAGCTAACTGATTTAATTGAATTGCTTGTGAAAATATGATTGAGACAGTTTCCAAAAATGCATTTTTAACGGTATTAATGTTTTAACAAAACAATACACAGTGATTTCTTAGGATATTAATTTAAATCTATATTATACATTGGACATCTTTCTTATAGAATAAGATAGGTTAAGTTACTACTTGCTCTTAAAGTATTGTGCTTGTTTGTACCATGTTTGAGAGAGTTTTTTTTTTAGGAAATATACACTTGGCCGTAAAATTTCATTTTTTTTTTCTAAATTCAATATATTTTAGACGTTGCAGAGGATGAACAATTGCAGACATCTAAAATTTGGTTGAGAGAAAGATGAGAGCCATGTGATGAGGTCGTGGAAAAATGGACGCAAACATACCGTTTACGAAGAAACGATAAAGCAAAAACTGTTACTGAATTTCTCCGAGAGTGGCCTTTTTTTCTTAAGTTTTATTGGCATCTGACAATGCATATATTTTCTAGATCTAATATGATAATTTCTCTGATTCCAGTAATCTTGGTACTTTTTTATTGTACAACATACCTTTAAAAAATTAGTATGCACCTAGAAAGTTATGGAATGTTTGCTGGCTATATATAAGCTAAATTATTAAATAATCATATGTTTGTGTGATTATTTTTTGACGTTTCTAAAAACCAATAGAAACTTTTAATTTCATTATAATTGTGTTCTGGCAAATAATTTTCAATTTATTCTCACTTTCTAGTCATATTACTATTGATAATTTATTGAATTCGCTGTAAAAAAAGTACACATACCTCTTTAGATACCAGGAGATGTGGAAATATTAATGAAGAAGCAACAAGAGACCGCCACTAACCGCAAGTATTGTTTGCAGGCGTATATATCATTTTTACATTTCGAGTGCAAGTATAGATTAATATGTATAATAATATTGTTAGATTTACAAAAAAAGAAAAAATAAATTATGTTCAAAATTAGTTTTTTAGTTTTACTCAAATATGAAGGATGTTGTAAGGGTAGTGATATAGATAAGATAATCCAAGCAGTAATTTTGTTTGCTGTATAAAAGTATTTAAATCGAATCTGCTTTTGTACGTCTATATATTAAAAGAAACGTGACATTTTCCGACAATAAACATCGTTTGGCTCTTTCCTTAAAGAAATTTAAACTATTAAAAGTAAAGAAACGGAAGAACATTTTGGAAGTCAACTTTTGGTCAGTATCATATATCAGTATAATGATATCAGAGGCACTGTTTTTCCCATCGTAATATCTCCGTTCATATATATATATCAACGGAGATGCATCAACCAGAGGATGATGATCATGGCGCTGGTGGTAGTAGGTTTTCTTATAAAAAAAAAACAAAATTTTAGGAAAAAACAAAACAGGCTCATTGTGAATAAAAACACAATCTTCTTTCAAAATAACAAACATTTCGTTCAAGTAAAAAGCCTTCTTTTACCAACCAAAGTCAATATCTTCAATCAAAAATTTCTTTGCAAGACAATAAGGCTCTATTCAACTAAAAATATTCTTTTACTAAGAATGTTATGATTTGATTTAATGAACGATTTTCTTGTAGTAAGGCTTCTTTCCTTAAAAATTAAATAAATATTATTTTTGATCCAAGAATATATTTATTTGCGTATATATGAAACAATGATAATCTTAACTAAAGTAAAATTTCTTTGAATTAAAACTTTTTTTTATGTGTGTAGACGTTTGTAAGGTTGAAGTGAATCCAAAGAGAAAGAATGGAAAGTCGCGTGGTTTCTCGCTATTTTTCTTCCACGATCGCTAGGATGGGATTTGGGCACGGTTGTTTTGCATCACACCTCTATAGATAAAGATAATTGATTCGCCTGCTTGCTCGTGTGGTTACGAATTAGCTGACTTGAACCATTTATTCCTCGGATGCCCAAAATATGAGTTAGGACGACGTGAGCTGATTGCCAGTTTACTAAAACATAAAGTAATTTTTCCAACAGCTGTAATACCTATTCTGCAATGCAATGATATTGAAGTTTATAAAGTACTAATGAATTTTATCAAGAAATGTGGAATTCAAATTTAATTTTAAGTCTTGGTGTAAATGTTATATTTTGTTAGTTAGTCTGGCTGATGGGCTATGATCCCTTAAACGCCAAAAAATAAAATAAAAAAAAATAATAGAAGCATTATAAGACTTGGGCACTTTTAAGAAAGATCGGATATAAATGTTTTGCGTGCATACTAGCACACAATCGAATTGTTGGGTTTATTTTGTCTCATGGCCCGCTTACTGGAGCACGTTTATTTAAAGATTTTAAGGAATCAAGGCCATAATGATCTCGATAATATAGCCTACAGTTATACCGAAATATTTACTTCCAACAAGTTTTTTAGCTAAAATATTACCTACACTATGTACATTACTAATTCCTAAATTAACGTTGTTGCGTATATTAACAATTTATACAAATATTTATATAAGTATATTAAAAACTTTCATTTAATAAACCCCGTGTGGTATATACAGTTTGTTAAGTCAACCATTATTGTCTGTTACTTCAACATAAAGAAATTTGTAAGTCTAACAAATTTTCACTTAACAACGAATTTTTTTCTTACTATGTAGTACATTTGTATCACCTCAAGATACAGTGGATGGATGTGCAAACTTCTTTTCCCAAGCGGCATCTGACTGCATCAACTATGAATCCTTTAATTTATAATATCTTAGGTCATATGTTTTTACACGGTCATTGCAATTTATTTCAATGTTTACTATCGACGGGATCTATGCATTCGCTTCTGCTATAGTGCTTTTATTATAGTGTACTTAAAAATGAAACCAAATAATGGAACAAATAAATAATAACGCATGCATGCAATTAATTGTTGCAGAAATCACCTGTGTAAGAGCACCTTCATATATTAGTAAAACTAGAATAAACAGTCACTGTGTAAAACATGCACGTAGTTACATTAAAATACACACATAAAAATTTTACGGAGTTGAATTAAACGGAGTTGTAGCTTTCCCGAAAACAGTTAAATTGTCACTAAAAATTTGTTCAAATAACATTAAAAAGAAATATTTTACACTTTTCGGAAATGATTCTAACTACACCTGATGTAGTTAGAAATTTCCAACTCCAAAAACTAGAATTATAATATCCGACGACTCATTCTTTAACATCCGACTCAGATAATAATAACACCAATCGGAAAACAATTTACCAACTGGTGGTGTTGATAAAGAGTTCAGCAACGGCAGGGAATTGACGCAACACCAAAATGTGAATTAATAAATCATTATATTGAAATTTTAATTTCGTAAGGTTGTTAGAAGAATTCCGAAAACTGAAGGTTAATTCCCTAAAGTTGTTAAAAACGGAAAATGCTATGTAAGGTAAAATTGAGGGGTGTTCGGTAGTTTCAGTTATGTTTCAGTGCTTTGAGGTGGGGCAGGATCGCAGCTAGCGCAAGCGCCTTGTATTTGGCTGCAGTAGTCAGTATAGAAGGTATTTACATACGTGACGTACTAAGTAACAATGGAAAATACATTATTTGCGGGGGTGAAATACCAAAACTTGAGAAAATGGATGAAGATAACTGACGTAAACATAGATGTTCATACTATTAACAAAATAGGTAAGTGTTCTCTAACTGTTATAGTATCTTTATGGTATTAGGAAATATGCTGCACATATGCATGCCTTTATAGTTCACAAGGTTGGGCAATAAGTATAAGATAACCTTCAAGGAATTACTAGAGAAAGGGTAATTGTATATTGCATATCATAAAATATAAGATAATTAGATATTTCTAAAACATATGCTATTTATGCAAAATTTAATAACAATTTTTAAATGTAAGTATGCAACACTTCAAGATCAATAGACGCTTTTTCGTTATTATCTATACAGTAGACTCACGATTATGTGACCTAAAGTTGGATTTTCCCAGGAGCAGGTTTTATGCGTCGCGTACAACGCAAAACGCCTAGTGCTTTGCGCCGTTTACCCAATTCAACAAAATAGTTGGTGTCGCGCGCCAACTATTTAGTTGGACTGACTGGACAGTATACTACTCTAAGCGTTTTGTGTTGTACGCAACGCATAAAACCTGCTCTTAAGCTGGATTTTCCTTCGAGCTGCAGCAACATCCAAAAGCACAAAGAAATTGAGATTGTTTGTAGCGCAAAGGTTTAATTTTAGAATTAATAACTGCTTATTAGTTAGCTTAGTAATTTGTAGTGTATGTTTCTTGTAGTTGCTAATTTTGGCATACCTGATGATAAAAAATTTTTTTTGAAGCTTGCTACTTTTAGTCCATTTTATATGGTTTAGTCAATGTGGCGTTACGTTAGTTGTAAAATTATAGGGAGAAGAAGTTGCCAATTTGATGCCATTAACTATTTTTTTCTATTTTGCGTTCATAAAAACGCAATTGTAACACGCTTTTGCGTATCGAAAAGTGCTTCATTGTGATACGCCTTTTTTCATTTCTATAGGTTGGCTGTATTGAATACATTATGTAGAAAGCAAAATTGACGTTTAATGCATGTAAATTGTAAATACTTTAATCAAAAATTCTATACAAATTTAGTTTACATTGTTATTGTTATGAAACGTGGAATTACTGTATACATTTACACTGACGGAACAAGTATCTTGAGCATGTATTGTTATGCCAGGCAAATTCTTCGTAACAAAGTTTTGCTGAGTTATGTTATTGGCTTTAATGGTAGACTCTTGTGATTGAGAATCATTCGATGATATAACTCTAGAATGACCAGATGTACTTGGCCCTGATAAGTTGTGCGCTACAGCCACTTTACTTTTCATAGATGTTTCGATGTAACCCTCAGCTACCGCAGATGACTTCCATCCACCATGACGTTTTATAGTCAGCAAATCACTGCCTGCGTCTGCTAAGTGTGTAGCACTAGAACGTCTGAAGCAATGTCCAGTATAAAGCTCTGAATTGGGCAATTTTAGAAAATCAGCTATTAATTTAGGCATTTTGCCAATCGTATTAATTCCAATCGGGCACGATATACAATAACCATTGCGATACGTAAGGAAGAATCTTGAATGATTAATATTTTTTGGTCGCAGGGCGACATATTTTTTAATTAAAGTAATCCATCTTTCATCCGTAATTGCAAAAACTCTTACGATATTATTTTTTTGTTTTAGGTACTGTCACCAAAATAATATCACTCTTAAATTCTAAATCATGTATGGACATATTTGTTAATTCATCTCGTCTACAGGCACCTGTGTAACCCATTATTAAAACGATCTAAAGTTAAATCCATTACATAAAAAATTACATTTTGCAAATAATATCGTACCTTTATTGCTAAATACAATGCGTCAGAACCTTCTTCTATAAATTTATTAATATCTTCAATGCATAAAATTTTAGATTTCTTAGCCTCGTATCCCTCAGAGAATCGTTTTAAATAGGCTTGTAATTTCATATATTTTGATATGTCTGTATTTTTATAAATGGAAAAGCAAGAACGAAGCATAGAATACATAGACCATAAGGTAGAAGATTTCTTATTTTTACCTTGTAATTCAAAATATGCCAATAAAATGTTTTCAGATATTGTGTGGACATTATTCTGTACAGCCCATAGTTCAAATTGATGGTAGCATTTCTCATATACTGCTTTTGATTTTTTCGGTAATAAATTTATGACGGCGTTATCCGCAATTTCACGCAGTTGTGGTGGCGTACAAGATAAATTTGTCTCAGTATCACTCATTTTTTACAGTTTACAGAGACTATATTATGAAATATATTGTTTAAACAATTTAAATAGCCGAATTTGAATTTTGAATTCGTCAAATGTCAATCGTATGTCAATGTGACCAACTTCATATAAAAATAAAACTCAACATTTTTAATGAGATTTTTATTAAGTATTTATTATCAATTTATAATGCAAAATAGAAAAAATAGTATAAAGGACTCGTTTCATAAGGCTTTTTGTCGCACGAGTTCAAGTTTAGAAAACGAGCCGCAGGCGAGTTTTCTAATGAACGAGTGAGAAAATCATGCCTTATGAAACTCGTACTTTAATATACTATTTTCTAATCGGATGTTACAATAAAGCTAAAACAAACGACGACGCAGTGCTGAAATGGTTATTACCGCACGCTGTACTGTAATGAGATATTAACGCACTGGTGAGACGCTTACCGGAATGTTATATGGGCGATTAATGTGAAAATTAGAAAAAACACTGTAAAAAACTCGTGTCACATTGACTTTGTAATGCTCCTTCATTGGATCACTCGCCGCTCCGCAGCTCGTTATTATATTATTATATACTTGTACTCGCATTACATAAACGTCGTTGTGACACTTGTGTTTTAAAATACTATTACCATACATCTATATGTATATAAACTAAAATTTGTTTTGCACTTTAAGTACATATTAAAATACATGTTTATGTCTTTAGTAGAAACTTTGTTTTTTTATGCTCTACCTTACCTTTCCCATTTTAAGCATTTTTTTTTCAGTTTATAAAATCAATTTTTGAATAATCTTTTTGGATTACATAAAATAGTGATCCTCACTCCATAAAACAGTAGTATGAATTCCGTAGCGGAATTTAGTTAACACCGAAGGCGAGTACATTTAACTCCGTAACCTAACACTGTGAAGGTGTTGACGCAGCACCGCAACTGGGTTCATGTAACTCCGACACGGAGTTCACGTTACACCATAACGGAGTGCTTGTAACTCCACAAGGAATTTATGCAACTCTGTAACGGAGTTCTGCCAACTCCACAAAGGAATTTATGAAACTCTGTAACGGAGTTCTGCCGACTCCACAAAGGAATTTATGCAACTCTGTAACGGAGTTCTGCCAACTCCACAAAGGAATTTATGCAACTCTGTAACGGAGTTCTGCCAACTCCATTAGGAAATCAACCAACTCCGTAAAAGGGTAATTTAACTCCGAAGCACGGATATTAGTATTAAATTACACAACTCCGTCACGTTTAACTACTTGTGCATTTGGTCGCGAGGGAACTACCAGACGGTGTGAAATCGGTGTTGAATCCAACACCGTATTTCTTTGTGTGTATTTCCCTTCTTCTAATTTAATTCATGAAGAAACTTTGGAAATTTCTAGGCTTCTCGAAGTTAACTATATCATAAATTATATTATAAAATTACTTCCGTTAAAGAAATTAATATAGGTTACAAGGTTGCGTATCCAGTTATTATACATATGTAAGATGCAAGCATTTGCATTTATACTAGAGCAGCTAATAATTACGCACGAGGTTATAAATAACATGTATTTGTATTCAGAATCAATGAAGATTACGTAAAATGTTGCGCAAACGTCAACTTTGCTGTATACACAATTGCAGACACATTTTGGTCACTTTGTTTCTTGTACTGCTTCTATAAGTAGTTTTAATTTAAATCCCTAAATTTGTTAAGGCAACGAATGCTTTGGACTGAATAAGCAGTTATATTACACTAAAAGTAGCAAAAGAATTGGAAATGATAATATAAGGTTTGTAATATTACTTTTACTACATTTTAATTCCACTACAAAGTTTTGTTTGAAATAAAGTTATACACGAGATACAAAGATTGTTACTATAAAAATAAATACTTACATCAACCAGAAAACTGTATGAAATGTTCTAATCAACGAAATGTTATCCTTTTTTTTTAGACATTGTAACTTTATATTTTGCCCAATTTGAGAAAAATTATTAATACAATGATATATTTACAACAAAATGTTATTTCCTGACGGAATGCGTTTAGATTTCTCATCAGTATAACGACAATAAAATATCAAACGAAAATCTCATCCGCCGTTGCAACCCTCATCCTCCAGCCAAACGTTAATTTCGCATAAATGCAGTCAGGCTGGCAGACGACATTAAAAGCGCGAATACTCCCCGTCATGTTAATCGCATGCAAATTCGAGCGCTAAACGCTCTGTCTCATTTTCCCCGAAACAATATGACGGCGATCGCTTAGCGCATTATGGCTTATTAATTGCGAAACAGCTCGTTATTATTAGGTCGTTAGCGAGTCGATGTAAACGAGAAATAATCGGGTATAGCCTTTTTCCTCTCTTTCGCTATGACGGCGAATGCCATTTTCGCGAACTGCATTCCCTCCTCCGTGTGAAGCTGTCAGGGATTTGAAGGGTGAGCGTAAATGTTGGGAAATGATTCGCGGGTATTTTATAAAGGGAATGCAGAGTAATTAAGATTGTTAAGAGATCGGCAATTGGAAATGAAAAACGATACTGAAAGGCAAACAAATAGGGATGGAATATGTTTTTTTATGTGTATTATGCTCAATAAAGAGATGACAGACAGAATCCATGAAATCAAAATTGTGTTACCTATATAAGTGGTATTTGTTTTTATTTTTGATCTGCTTCAATATGTAAATTAATATAAAATTCCGACTAATAACTCACTTGATCGTATAGATAACACGGTGCTACAAAATTTCCTTTTTTGCAAGCACTTTCAAAGTGACCTAGTGTATGTTATAGGTCTAGATGAGTGTATTACAAAACCGGTTTTAGAAGATTCAATATACCTCCAAATTCCCGAGTTATGGGCCAAAGAAAATTTTTTGAGGCTGCTAGTTTTAAACATTTATAACTTTTTTTTATTTATTAACCGATTTTTGAAATTCAAACGGTTTTGGAAAGCAAAATAATTGTTATTTTTAAATATATATACTTCTCATACAATATTAGCACAAATATGCATAGATTTCTTCAATTATATGGAAAAATTTAAATTTTTTTTAAACTTTTACTACGAAACTTTTTTCCGAATTTAGTTTAAAGAATTTTCATCAAGAAACATTTTTCGGATTTGTGGTCCAACAAAAATGCCTAGAAATAAAAATATAAAAAAATTTTTCAATGTCTCTTAAATGATTGAAAAAAAAATACACCTTCTTTTATTTTGGCTTCACTTAGTCTCGGAAATAGAGACTTTAAGTACAAAAAAGCCTCACTCTCATGGTCTTTTTTCTAGGCATTTTTGTTGGACCACAAATCCGAAAAATGTTTCTTGATGAAAATTTTACGAAATTGTTAAATGCAGTTGAAAAGAGAGCATGGATTAGTTTCATGTCATTGTCGGAAATTTTTTTAGGTAATAAGAGAAGCGCTGAGTACGTTCATGTTGTTAATGAGTTTCTGGAGGCTTACGAAGAAATGGGGTGCAGAATGTCTATAAAAATACATTTTCTGCATTCCCATTTAGATTTTTTTCCAGAAAATCTAGGCCAATTTAGTGACGAACAAGGCGAACGTTTCCATCAGGGGTTATTAACAATTGAAAAGAGATTTGAAGGAAAAAGTCAAATCAGGATGCTAGCTAATTACTGCTGGTCACTAAAGCGAGAAACTGATGATTTGTATTTTAAACGTAATAAATTAAGTAAACATTTTTAAAAAAATTTCATGTATAAATTGGTGATACAAATATAAAATTCGTTAAGTTTTATTAGATTAAAGTTATTTTATTAAATCATGCGAATCTAATCGAAACAGGTTTCCAGTCTTTTGTTCACAAAAAGTACTATAACTTCCTCATTTCTCAACCGATTTCAACAAATGACGTCTCATTTTACTCAGAAAAATACTGTCTTTAATATATTTGTTGTCTTTAAACTAAATTCGGAAAAAAGTCTCGTAGAAATTTTAAAAGTTTAAAAAAAATTAAAAATTTTCCATATAATTGAAGAAATCTATGCATATTTGTGCTAATATTGTATGAGAAGTATATATATTTAAAAATAACAATTATTTTGCTTTCCAAAACCGTTTGAATTTCAAAAATCGGTTAATAAATAAAAAAGTTATAAATGTTTAAAAGTAGCAGCCTCAAAAAATTTTCTTTGGCCCATAACTCGGGAATTTGGAGGTATATTGAAACTTTTAAACCCGAATTCGTAACATGCTCACCAACACCTTTAACGCACACTAGATCATTTCAGAAGTGCTTTTTGAGTGTAGCACAGTGTAATTAATGCCTTGTTACTATGGTTTTGATGGTATGTTCGTGTCTTTGGATGAGTGCTCGACGTTGGGAATTTTAATTCAATCGTATCGCAGGAAACGATATCTATTTGAGGTTTACCGGGATAGTTTCGTCTTGGAAATAGAAGTGTGTTGAAAACAAATGGGAGAAGGGACTTCTTTTTCGATTTTCCTGAGAGTACGGTAGCTTTTCGAATTTTTTTTTATCTAGAAATTGTTTTATTTATCAGTATGAAATTCTAAAAATGCTGTAATTTACTTATTTTTAGTTTGTTCATTGAGTTGTCGCATAAATATAAGTTCTTAATCTGAATTGAGATAATAGAAATCTTTATAATAGTGTTTCTTATTTAGTAAATGATTCTACTCACCTGAGAGTATCTATAGAGGATTTATTTCTTTGTTTGTTTTGGATATTAACTTAAATAAATTAAATTTCACTTGTAATTAGTCTTTTATTTAATTTAACCTAAAAAAATCCTTCCTATTTGTTAATGGTGTATGTGAAACCGTTGGAGTGGGGCAGAATTACCAATCAATGCCCTCTATCATTTGAGCTTATCTCTGAAGTTGTTGAGAGCATTACAGATGACTCTGGATGGTGCTTAGTAAAATTAAACAGTTGTTTACTTTATAAAATTTAATTTTAAATTTGAAAGATTTATCTACAAGTTTCGTAGGAATATATTAATATTTTCTTGGTTTTTTATGTCTTTTAATTAATAATAGTAATCAAAATTATATAACGTAAGACGTTTCTTTAAAATCTTTAAATCTTCCGTTTTGTTGATATAATCAGTATTTTTTTGTTTCAGTTGTTTTTATACAATCGTTTTTTATGGTTAAATATGCAAATCGTCTTTCTTAATAATAATTAATAATTTAATTAGTAAAATATTTGTAAAAACTCTTATTTATATTCTTGGATTTACCATTACTCGCACAGCGTATAACAACCATCCTAACTTCTTGCACAAATCTATTATATGTGGCTCCCATGACAGACTGTTAAGAAATCTGCTCTTGTGTTCTGCGGATTTGACATTGCAGAGAATCTTACTAATAAAGAGCTGTTTGCGGCTCTTGTTGAATTAAATTTAAGTAAGTTGGTCATCATCACATTCAGTTCCAACGCATTACAGCTAGCCCACGTACACATGCGCCTCGCGCAATCTGTTCCCTCGTACGAAAGCTCTTCCAAATTGTTTAAAGCTATAACTGCAAATGTATCATTTGCGTATTGACAACCACTTAATGCATTAATTCTTTGAGACGAGTCGTTTGTATATATTACAAATAACAAAGGGCCCAAACTAGAATCCTGAGAAATGCCCTATGACACAGTTGCCGGTTCAGGAAAGATTGAAACACCTTCTACTGTCTTTGAGTAAAAAAAAAGTACCAAAACAATATCTAGCACTGCCTTTACTTTTAAGTAAAGAAGATTTGCCGCCTTGGTGACGAAGAGTACTTGGTACCAATATACATTTTTCCACAATCTATCAATTTCCAAAACAATAAATTCTACCAAGTAGAATAAACAAATGTAGTCTCTGAAGTGATCGGATACCTAATGTGTTTGCTACTACGCTTCACAGTCTTTGCAAAATCTAATAAATTTGTGGATATAAGTTTTGTTAAACCTTTAACATTTATTTCATCATTTGCTATCACTTACTTAATGTTGAATTTGGAAGTAAATTCTTCTCAAGCATTTTCTAATTCATCTCTCACATATTTTAATAACTCTAGTTATTATTTCTTTGCTAATGTTCACGGTTATAAAGCGAATTCCTAGCAAATTTTGAATAATTGATATTTCATCTGGAAATTTCATTATTTTTCTTGTTGGAATAACTTTTTAACACCGCTTTCTACCGCATAAGTTGTTCTTCTATCATTTGCACAACAAAAAAAGAATACTGTGCTACATAACCCAACTTTGCAACTAGAATTACTCTGCCCTTTACCGTCTAAAAAAGCTTTAGTTTAGAGCTTAGTTTACATTCTCACGTGGATACTCACCCGTAGAGAACTCACGTAATTTTCCTACGAAATTTAATTAAATTTCCCGGCTTATTTTGCAACGTAATATCCTTATTAGGGGGAACTGAAATTAGTCGTGAGCAACAACTAGGGGCAACAAAAATCGAATCACTCTCTTCTGTATATAGGTCAGGCGGTCGCAAAAGGGTAGGCAAAAATCCTCTTGAACCCCTACCCTACATAAACCCACTATAGTATGACCACCCCCCACGTACTCCTACCCCATTTACTTTTGTTCTTCCTATTAAACATAGAAGGATGAAAGAAAAGGGCGCACACGTACAGTTTAGGACACAGCGGTGGAGGTGGGTATTAACGGCAATGTAAGCGAACAGAACAGATCAAACTAATTCTCCGTCTCCTCCTCCCACCACCTCCACCCGCCTGCCAGCCCCTCGCCAAACTCCGAACGGAGCGTTCTTTAGGTCTGCAGGGGTGACGATGGTGTGAGGCGCTCACCAAACTCCATTCCATTCTGCGAGTTCTCTCCGCGTAGTGTTCGGTAGAGAGTTTTTGCCGTACTCAGCCGGGCTCCGGCAGTTTTTGCGCCGTTCCGGGACCGACGGCTGGCGCGGTTTTTTGCGATCTGACGTTGTCGGATCCACAGTTAGCTAGTTTGTCAATTTGGGCGGTGGAGGCGCTGCTGCGCGCCGCTATCGGAGCGGAGGAATATTCGCGTTATTGCCGGGAGGTCCTCTGCGGCGGCGCGTTCTCTCGGAGGAGTCGCTCCGGGAGTCCGGAATGAAACGTGACCGGAATTAGAGCGATTTCGGTTAAGATGATTAATTATTGATAGATTTTCTAAGCACAGAACTGATGAATTTCTGATATGTAGAGACCGGATTATATGCAAAGTGCATATATTTTATTTTTTTACACATCTTTAAGTATAGTCTATATAAACACCCAAGACATCCGGTCACTCTGCTTTACACCAATTTTAAATTAATTCGGGATAATTGTTTCGGAAATTCGTGGATTACCAAATGAACTAAGAAGCGATACAATATCTAAACAGGCTTAGTTATCCCCGGTTTTTAGTGTTAATATTATGGCCGGTATCATTAATATGCTGTGCCACACTTGACGAGTCAACCCTCCCGAACCGATAATGTGCAATGTGTTCCTTAAATCTAGTTCCAATTGCTGTTTTTGTTTGTCCAATATAAACTTTATTGCAGTCTCCACACATAATTTTATAAATACCGGAACTTTCATTGGCGGTCGGTTTATCCTTCGCGGTACTAACCAATTTTGTAATGTATTTTGTGCAATAAAACATGTGTTTACATTATGCTCTTTAAAAATCCTAATCTCTTCGCGTACAGCTTACTACATTATTGTGGCTAACATTGTGTAGTATATTTTAACAGTACAACGATATGAATTTGTAATATATTTTTGTTTTAAAGTACTGTAGCATGAAATACTACAAATTATTAAAAAATCTATTACAATGTATCAACACTTTGTTCACAATAGTATGCCAAACTTTCTTGTATTAAAGAGTCGAATATAATGTAGTCGAATTTAGTACAATTAGGTTTGAAAATTCAAACACTTTCATATATACATTATATTAATTAGTGTAGGTGCTTGTTTATTAATATCTGTTTCATTTGAATCTTATTAAATTAGATATCCCAACGCGTTTTTACCATATTGATTATTGATTATTGATACAAATATAAATTATTTGAAGAATTGCCGAAACAAAGGTGAATACTGAATAAAAGCAAACAAAAATGTGTTTGATCCCGCAGTTAATAAGTGCCAGCAATCATCCCATCAATACGCCATTTTATATTAGTCGTTAATAAGGCGTACATGGTGGTGGTCGTGTGGTTTGTGTGTTCTTATGTCGTGTTCTATGGAACTCCGTCCATTAGATAATATATACATTAATGACGATGGATGCAAAAAGTTATTTACTGAGTTGGGGATTAGAACCGTTCGTGAGCATTGTTGAAGGTAAGACATTGAAATATATCTTGAATACAAAAGTATAGGCGTGTATGTATGTATTTAGCATTAAATTGTTTCCCTTTATCTGTGTAACTACCTATTACTGGTTCTGCTATGTGTTTATATACATACAATTACCTATAGATGATAAATGTAGTAGGTAACTCTTGGGTTGTCTGGAATCTATTACGTCATAATAACAAATAATTATAACATTACCTAATTCTAAGTGACGCTAAACGATGGTTTATATTATGTAGACGTAATTTTAATTTTATAAATATATAATATTAATGCACGTTTATTGTTATCATAACTGTACAAGTTCTTTCTATTGTCCATATATCGGAGACTTTTACACCTTTTACTGATGTGTAATAATTTCCAGACAGTAATTTTCTAACTTTCTGTTACATATGGTTGAAATCGCAATACATATTTGTGGGTTTACATTGGCTTCTTTCTTTTTTTAATGTATGCATTTAACACCTATATCTACCTACAGAGTATATCAACTACTTTATGTATCTGTTGCTATAAACCTTCGTTTATGAATTATGTTAATAGGCACTATTCTGTAAGAATTCTGTTAAAATTAACATGTTAAAAATTGAGTTATAACAATAAAATATAGGGAAGTTAATTTTTAATTCTAACAGAATGCTTACACAGGGCTCCATATTTCCAGTTATATTGCTTAAAGTAAATTTATAAAGAGCCCCCGTTAGTCATTACAAAACTTAATTTGTATTTATTTCCAGAATATTTCTGACTTGGATGTGGAGCTACAGTTGCGAGCATAAAGAAATGCCAGATTTCAGTTTTCAGTACGCTTTGTAATTTTTAAATAAAACAAACTAAGCTTTGATTATCTAAATGAAAATCCTCCACTCTTAAGAATTATTATAAGCCAATAGACCGCAATTGGCAATTACGTTACCTGATGCATATACTTTCTCTAATTTCATAAGCAATTATTCATATTTGTATGATTCATTAAACATCCTTCCTCCCATTAATAACAAAATATAGGAATAAAAAAACCTACGTCCTCTCCAATTTAATAGCCTTCGACAGGGCTCACGCTCGACTTTGCAGTTTAATAAATACTCTGCGTTCCCGGAAGTGAAGAATCGAACGATTTCCAAGCGATGATAGGATAATTCCCCAACAGGTCTTTATTAAAATCTCCGTTCAAGCGGTGCATGGTATTCTAATTTGCCAAGTTTGTACGGCTTCTGTTTTGTCGTACTTATATTTTTTTCCTCCACCTTGTTTATAGATTAAAATTCAAGGATATTTGTCAGATTTTGAAATATGCAACTTAACATAGAGAATATTGCTGAAAAGAAATGTTAATAAATTGATTCCAAGATATGCGGAAGCGAAATTACTAACTAACTGTATTTATTATATTATAAGTATTGTGAAAACTTTCTCTATATGATTGATAATAAATTAACCTTTTTACTCGTACTAAAATCAACAACATTGTATTACCAATCGTTTTTATCACTAGCTCTAGATGTTTATATTAATTTTCTCTTCATTTGAGTACATTAGGAGCAATGGATTTAATTATTACTGTAATTAAATGTTAAGACATCATGGGGGCACAATAGGTCTCAAGGCCGAGTTGCCTTACGGGGTTAAACCTGCCCATGAAAGCAAAAAAAAAAAAAAAAAAAAAAAAAAATTAAATGTCTTTGGTATGTACATACAGAAATAGAGTAAACTTGTTTAGCTAGGCATTAATTATAATATATAATATACTTACATAGTTAAAGAACTAATAATATAATAAAGCTTACCTTCATAGATGTACACGGAAAATATATTTGCATAAATCTTCGTGTGTATCATAAACTATAAACCTAAATACTATATCTGTGCCTCTGGCTACTATAGTTTGCAAATAATAACTTCATTCAATTTAATTATTTTTAAAAGTAATTTTATCCATGTTATAATGCATTTAATTCATAAATTATTTCTTTGTACATTGGCAAATTGGTTAATCATTATTTGGTTTATTAGCTTGATGATTATTCATGCCTACTATAACTTTTTATTGTCTGATACTTACTAAACGCATTTTAAATGCATAAATTTGCATACCTCCACAATATTTACACATTCACAAATAAATTACAATCTCTTGCTTTGGCAAAATTAAAGGCATTCCAAAACACAATTTGAAGCTTAAATAACAGTTGGGTTCTGGGATTATACTCTTCGTGAAAACATCCGTTTTTTTTTTCGTGCCTCATTGAGAATATATTTCTACTTTAACTTATTTATTTTGATGTAATTCTTTAGTTGAAATTGTATTTTATAAAACTATGTTCTGATTTCTGCAGGAATTATATGTACGATTGGTTATCTTCATAGATAACTAGAAGTATCTTAGGATGAGGCCTTGCGCTCGTAAGAACATGGCTCCTTACCTTTTCTGGGCGTGCTATTCAAGAGGAAAGAGAACCAAACACTGGGACACCAGGTTTACCGAAAACCAACCAACACGGATCGCTATCTTAATGCAAATTCTCACCATCACCCAGCACAAAAACGAGGAATCTTAAACACAGGAACAACAGGAAGAAACAACAACCACTACTGGAACGACTTGCCTCCCATACATCAAAAGATGCACCGACAAAATCGGAAGAAAGCTGCGCAAACACAACATCAAAGTTATGTTGAATGCTCCAGAAAAACTATCCACAAAATTACCTTCACCGAAAGATCGTACCTCGCCGCTCCAAAATCCAGGAGTCTATGAGATACCCTGCACTTGTGGAAAGGTATACATTGGACAAACAGGCAGAAACATCAATATCAGGTTAAAATAACATATGCGAGATAGCAGAACACTCAACAAACACGAAACACGGAATCAACTTTGACAAATGCAGAAAACTAGCAACGGAATCACATTACTGGAGAAGATTGTACAGAGAAGCTTTTGAAATACAGAAGAATCCGAACAATGTCAACAGAGAAGACGGACTACAATTACCAAGTATCTGGAAATCATTCTTCATATCCCAAGGGAGAGCAACGGACATGCTTCAACAGAGCGGAGCGGCTACGCATCAAAGGACACACGACGATATATTAACCCCGGATCAGGATAAACTAGTCACTACACTTCTGAAGAAGATCACGACAAGATGATCGAAAGGTCAAGCAATTCAAACTTCGTACACGGCAGAGAACCCGAGAACCGAAGAGCAGCCAGCATCTTCTGTCATTTTCATTGTCTTTATACAAAAAAACTCAAAAATCTACACTCTCAATCCCCCAGAATATATGGAGTGTTTTGTGTTTCTGTCTTTTTCTTTTCCTGGGAGGACTGATATGTTACGTTATTTTTCTGACATTAATGCATAGATTCTAGCGAGGTTATAAATAAAAACAACCGCTCTCTTTGGGAGATAATGTGCAAGAGGTTTATTCCGGTGTTCGTATGCATACATGAATAAGCGCGCCTTACCAACTATACAACATCTCCTTTCCAAATATATGTATGTAACAAACAAAACCAACAAGAGACAAGGACAATTTCCAGATACAATATACATACTCAAAGTTCAATTACAATAGGTACCTATTACAAACATTTCATTCAAAACTTATATTTAAGTATACCTTGTCTCAATATTGGGTTCCAGATCTTAAAATATGTTTAGAATCGTCAATCGCCTATCCACTGATCAATCATATAGGATAGGTGAGGCATATTCTCGCCAAGCTAAAAATGTGGTTCAACGTAAGTTTTAATTTGAGAAATATTTCGTCTAAAAGTGTTCATATCGTTAGAACGTATAATATATTAACGTGGTGTATTGCCTTGTTTAATAACACTGGGCAACAAATTTTCGAAAAGTTCATGCTTCCAAGCTGAAACTAGTCATTTCTTAATGAATTCAATGTGTTGAACACGAAAATGACTAAGAAAAAGCTGAATTGGCTACGGGTTTTCTGTAATATGTACGCATATTTCAGAAAAAGTGTACTTATGTCAATATTATAATACATGGTAAGAAAACATTTACGCATATTTCAGAAAAAGTGTACATGGTAAGAAAACATTAGTCTGCTTCTGGCTTTCGACTTCTTTTGGCCTGCCGTTTGTAGTGAACTTGTGGAGCATCTCTACTGATTGTCCAACAATAGTCAGCTAGCATTGACGTAGACCATTTGCCTTGGTACCGTTGCTCCATGGTGGCAATGTCCTGATGAAAGCGTTCGCCGTGCTCATCGCTGACCTGCCCGCAGTTATCAGGAAAGAAATCTAAGTGGGAATCAAGAAAGTGGATCTTTAAGGACATATTGCAGCCGAATTCATGAAACAAAGCCAACATATCCTCAACCAGACGCAAAATTTCGTAATTTCTCACTAAATTGCATTACATTATGCAATAGCATCTATACAATGGACAAAACGTCAATATCTCTGGAACGTGAGCCAATCAACTATTTTCAATGTGATATTCGTGTTTAGCACGTTGAATTCATTCAGGATTGGGTACTTTCACCTAAGAAGCAATTTCACTGTTGACCATGTAATTGTACCCTTCACCCACCTACCATCTTTCCAGTCAATCTGTTGTTCACCGTGTCCTTTTGGATAATTGAGACTTGAAGTAACAATTTCAAAATTATAACTATTAGCAAATTGTTAACCTTCATAAAAATTGAAAAAAACGTGACCACAAATGACAGTTTTATGAATGCCAAAGATTTAATAACTTCAAGTGAGGATTCATTTCGTAATGGTAACAATTCAATCCATTTATAAAAAAAAATAGTCTATCAACACTAAGTAGCACTTACCATGTAGCTCTAAAATATCACATGCTACTTTGCTAACTGCTAATAAATGAATATCTTGAGCAACTAATGGTTTCTTAACATTTTTTGACTGATGAATTTGACATAATTTGCATTTACTAATAAAATTCTCAAGGCGACTATCCATTCCAGGCCAATGCAATAATTTAGTTTTAGAAATACCCAAATGACTCTCTCATATAAAAGATTCAGCATTTGAAATTTTAAAGAATGCGGGACTATAATACGGTCATTAAGAAACAAAATATCATTATCCAAAGTTGTATCATTCTTAAACTTATAATAGAATCTCACCTCATTTTTTACTTTAGTTTTACTGTTTGCCCAACCTGCTTTATAGTATTGAAGCAAATAACTCAAAATGTCATGATTTCTAGTTTTTCCTTGAAAAATTTAATTTTTTTATCATTAACATTTACACTATAAATTACTTCTGCGAGAATTCCGTATCTTCTTCCCTAACACCTGTTTCAAGAAAATGCCTAGATCGAACGTATTCCAAATCAATATCATAATTCAATAACTTTAATCTAATTCTTTGTAATTTGCCAGACGGTATTTTATGTATTTCCTTTGACATTATAGCAAGTAATGGTTTATGGTCAGTTTTCATTTTGATCTTTCGTGAATAATTGCGGTAAGTAATTGCTAAATTTTTTACACACAAAAGTCAACCCTAAAAACTCTTTCTCCATCATAGCATAACGAGTTACCGCTTCAGACACTGCTCGTGACGCGAACGCAACTGCCCTATTATCTTGTATTAAACAACAACCTAATACATTTTGGCTACTATCTCTTTCTATTACCATTTAATACCTTTATATCTTTATTATTTCCATAACATTTTAATAATAACTTTAAATAACTTTAAATAAAATTATTAGACTGACTTTACTGACTGCGCCATAATGCATAGATTCTAGCGAGGTTATAAATGAAAACAACCGCTCTCTTTGTTTACAGCTATACATGAATAATTGCGCAAGCGCGTCTTACCAACTGTATAATATGTAACAGACATTGCTTGCCAATAAGAGCACAAAAACAAATTATTAATTACCCACACAAACGATAGAAGAAACATATTCATATAATTTTCTCTGCACTTATAGCTTCCCTAGCATCATGATAAACGCATCCTAGCAGATTGCTTCGACAATCCCGCACTTTCAGACAATCGTGAAGCAATCGACAAGTCCTAATCCCATCGCCTAGGTGTGCAAATGCTAGGCGATCGTGGAAGCCAGCCGACGGGTGACGGTATTAAGGAGCAGTTAACGAATGGCTCAGAGGAGGACACTACCCGACGAGATGTTCGGCGGGCTAGTTTTTCTTTCAACTCATCCCCGGGATCGCACCCGCCGATCGAGGATCCAGAAGCAGGGTGCCGACTAGTGTACTTAGTCGCCGGTGACGCGATAATCTTGCATTATAAATGATGGATTTCCCTTGTTCGAGAACATCAATTATGTGGGCACCTAGCCTACCTAGATGCGTTGCTCGATTCACAGCTTATCTGAGGAAACGTCTTACAGATAATGCAGTAATTAAAGTTAGTAGGTTTTGATGCGCAAAAGCTGCAAGTTCCAGCAATAAAAACTTGTGAATTTGAAGGTGCGATTCACAATATCTTCTATTTTTTAAATTTATTTTGACTACTTGTAAATAAAGTTAGAGACATTGCATTAAAGAAGAGTTTTAGTATCGTTTGATGTATATTCATTCTCAATCGATCAACAACACTAGTTCACAAAATGTCTTTTTTTTTCATGTACATTTGCTGACAGGCGACGTTTGCTACTGGTTGCTAATTGATCGTGTGTTCTATTATATTTTATGTGGTTCGGTTACAGATATAATTTCAAAACTTCAGCTTTAATGTGTAAAACACGAAATTCCTTCGTTCATTTACTGGTGCGAATGTTATACCCAATAAATTAACATTTTGTTCACAATAATGTAAAAAAAAATAGGAGCAGATCATTACGAAAGCTTACCACATAAGTCATAAGACGGATATGTTTTTGATTTTACTTTACTTTGAACAATCATTATTTAGTTTTAATTAATATAGTACCATATTAAAAAACCAGTTTGGTAAGACACGTTTTAAGAAATAAGTGCTTTAATGTCTTACGAAGCGTGTTTTTTTTGCAACTACCGTTTTTAATCTCTTTTTTTTTTTTAGTAAAAGAAAAAGAATTTGATAATGTAGGGTATGATATTGTGGTTGGCATTACAAACGAAAAAATATCAACCTAATGCCGATAAATTTCGGGCGTTGTATTGAATGTCACACACATGACATTTGGATGTCGTAGGTCTATTACGAAACCTAGTTGAAAAAAAAAATTACAGAACGCGTAACTTACGTTTCGTTTACCGTCAAGTATATTACAAGTTTTACTGTTTACGCCTTTATATGCAAACTTTGCACTTTATTGTACAAACATAATATATTAAAGAAGTTGAGAAGCCAATAGCCTAACTGAAAATATGTTAAACATTGACTTCGTACATTTCTGTTTTGTGGTACGGATATAAAATTATAATATCTTAACTATATATTTTTTTTGTGGTATTCCAGATGATACTAGTAGCACAAAATATATCTAATATATGGGTTAAATATTAAAATATGTAATAATTAAATATTAAATTAAAATAAAAAATGATAATTTGATTTTAAATCGGCTTTATAACGTTTCGGTTACATATGCAGTATAATTATCACTATTCATTATCTCCGTTACTATCAAGAAAAAACTTCATATATTATAAGAACCATAAAATATATTCTTATGAGACACATACGAATAAATACATTACGTGCACTGCAAGTCAATCTGAACAGTCTATAGAAAATATTTATATTCTAAATAAGAGCGTAATCCACACTCAAGGAGGTATAAAATTCCAATTTTCTCTTCTCCGTAAATAACAGCTGTGCGGCAAAAATGCATATTTTTTAAATAAGAACAACTAGCGAGTCGGTACTCCTTCCACAGTCTGACGTCTGGTCTCCGACCATACACAGTGTGTATGGTAATCGTAATATTGCAGCCTTTGATTCATGCAACCTGCGTAATTTGGCCAATTCTGCTTCAGTGAGCTACCTGTTTACTTATCTGTGCTATAACGTTACAATAAGAAATGAAACCAAACACGGACATGGCGGAACATAAAATATTGCGCATTCTAGATGATACACACAGCGGTGCCAAAAATACACACGAAGGGTGGTATCAAATTTGACAAAATAACATATTTTCGTAAAATTTGTGCAAACATTGGGAAGGGTCGATTTAAATTTTATGGCGTTACCCACAACATTTTTTAGTGATAGACTTGACACGTAAAATCTCTACACCATACACCAAAATGTGCATTACACAAAAAAAGTTTTCTTTTCTAAAATATTATTAGAAATCAGGATTGAGAACTGCACTGTATATATTCCAGGAATTTGGTTGACGTACATACTGCTGTGTACTGAATGTACCAATAAAAATGTAAAATGAAATTTAACAATGAAAAATTAAATTAGCTAGCTCAAATGATAACAATCTTTTACAATGCGCAAAAGAACAATTAAACTCAGGGTTACTATCATGAAAAGTAAAATGTGGGTGAAAGTAATCTGACTTGCTGGCTGCTCTTCGGTTCTCGGGTTCTCTGCCGTGTAGAAAGTTTAAATTACTTGACGTTTCGATCATCTTGTCGTGATCTTCTTCAGAAGAGAACCCGAGAACCGAAGAGCAGCCAGCAACGACGGCCGTGAAAGCCTAAAGACTACTTTAATCTGACTTTCTTTTACACTCAAAAAACATTTTTTAAAAGGTTTAATCAAAAATAAAAGAACAGTATTTTGAATGACATAAAAATTCAATAATTTTATTAATTAAAAAAAAAAATTAATTACGAACTTTGCAGAAAAAAAAACCTTGGACAAAAAGGTCCTGGTCTAAATCAAAACTGCTTTTGACTTTAAATTACAAAAGGACAATTCAAAATCCTTTTACAAAGCAACAGAAAACAAAAACTTCAGGAAGATAATAATTTTTTTCTTCAATTCAATCCACGTGGTCTCAATATTAAAAGAACTAAATTAAACGTGAAAAATTCAAGTAATTTATATAAATGAAAAATAAAAGCAAGCACAATGCTTTTATTCACCCAACCCGAGGTGATTAATAAATAATTACAGATCAGAAAAATGAACAACGAACAAAAATATTAACTCTTTAAACTAAAAATATCTTCCTGCACGTAAAAATAATAACAGATCTTATATCTAAATTGTGTACACAAAAATACAATATCAATTATTATTAAACGAGTTCCGTGATGAACGAAATAAAATCAGAAACGTGAATTCAAAACTTGAAATCAATAATCACAAAATGTCAGCAATGAAATACAACTTTATATATCTACTTACACATGTCTATCAGGGAACTGAACTCACAAGGTTAAACAATCGTATAAGTATAAAAATCTCCGATGCGTGCGATGCAACGCACAAAGATCTGTCCGCAAACGGACGAACTCGCAAAACAAAACAATATATATACAATACCAGTGAACGTAAAATGTACACCTGACTGAAATTAATATAAACAAATTAAACAATCCAAAACATTAACTAAATCTTATTTGAAAATAAAACAATTTGAAATTTCTCGCAACATTGACAAACGCTTAACGGAATTAACAAAAAAAACTGAATTTACAAAAACCCGGGGTGCCAGACCACAGCAATACGTAGATAAAATATTCACGGATTTCAACACTACAAAATTAAAACAAAAATCGTGTACAGCGGGAAATAATATGTTATCTTATGTATTGTCAGACAATTTTTTTTAGTTAATTCAAAATACATTTAGTATCAATCTGGATATTTAGAATCGATTAAAACCTATTTAAGATATCGAATAAATAAATTTATACATTTGTCTACTCCCACGAAGCACTTCGTTTTCGTCCGATATAAGAGATCTGCCTCGAAAGTTTTCCAGAAGCAAACGAAACGCATGAATGATCGTCCATCTGTTCCTTTCTTGGTACGGTTCACGGGGTGGTCTACAAATAACCGGGAGACTATTCAATTTTCTAACCATCAGAGTTGATTAGGCGATGAAAATAGATTCTCTAAACGGGACGACGGGACCTGTCAATCACCAACCACCAATATACATACTTGAACGGATCTAAATTAATTTTGTTACCAGGAAATGGACTGTGGTGTGATTCGTGAGTAAATCTAACTTCAATGTGAATGGAGGAATACGTTTCAGTTGCCGGTGAGAAAATTTAATTTAACGAAATGCTTTTTTGTATCTATTTTTGTAATTCGTTAACGTTTATTAACGCTGTAATATCTTTAGGAATGTTGGTCCTAAAATGTGGCGAAATTCTGAAAAGTGAATTGGCGCAAGAAACTGAAAGTATAAATGTTTAGCCTTGCGAAACTCCAGTCATGTAGAATAAATTGCCTTTTTTTTTTATATCATCAATGTAAAGGACAACTGTTTACGACAGATGCACGCCGAAACTATATCTTAAAGGATGTGAATGAATGATTCGGTGAAATCTAAAGTTAAAATTGTTAGTTGAGAAAATCAAGAATTACACTATAGATTGGCTTTGCGTCTACCGGGTGACAATAGGATATGATGAATACACTCCCTAACTTTTTTATTATTTCAGATAAAAGTTTAAATTTTGGAGGGTTTATACTAGATTACGTTGTGAATTTTTGCAATAACTTTGAATGTGCAAGTTACCTTCCGTTTGACCGGAAGCGTTCTCAACTTCTTATTTTCAAATGGAACACCCTGTATTTTCTTACATTTTTCGAATCGGCGTATTATTCTACGTATGATGAAGCCATCTGCGGATTTTTTCTTTTAAAGTAAGTATGTTTCATGTAAATTTTAAAACCGAAACTAGGTGGCTGTGACTCTCATAAATTGTTTATGGTTTACATTGTCAGCATGAGAAATAATTCAAATCTGATGTTTTATCTACGTGTCCTTTAAAACATATTTTTTTCTTAAAAACTAACTTTCTTCAATTGCAACTAGGTTGGGTCTTATCGAAGATTTTTTCTTAAATTTCTTGTGCTAAAACTTTTAAAATCCATTACGGAATAAAGACGCAGTGTTAAAAAACTTATAATTATAATTTTTAAGGTAATTGACACCTATCATATCTAATTATTCTTAAGCTTATTCAATATGTCCGCCATTATGCACAAGACATTCTCGTGCTCTTCTTAGAGCCTTTTCTGCTACTCTAAAAGTTCGATATCTAAATTCCATAACGCCCTTCATAGTGAATCCTGGCTGAATTACTACGATTTTAATAACATTAACGATGCTTTTAACTCTTTTTATGATACCTTCTATTACCATTTTGATAAGTATTTCCCTGAGAGGATGACTACTCTCAAGGATGGCACTGGTGAGTGGGTAAATCTCGAGGTTAGACGCTCAAGTAGCAATTTGCTTGACTTGCACAGACTCCACCTTCAATACCCTGCACTAAAACCACACTATGATAAAAGTAAACGCGAGCATGCGATTCTACACACAGAAAAGTGTTTTCTATTGCCAAGTACACCTATTTTCTTAAATATTTTTACTAAATCTAAGATAGTATTTTCTTTAATCTAGAGAATGTACCAGATTCAAATGAATGGCCGTACTTCAATATAATAAACCATTTTCTTGAAACTTTACTAATTTCAAAACAAAATGTACTTCTAAAAAATGTTGTCTCTCTAAATATAAATAATTCTATGTTCTTATGAGAAGGAATTCACTTCCTTAGAATGTTTCTAATTTCGAACAATAATTTCTTTTATTGAGAACAGCAAAAAAGTAGGAATGTGGAGGGGTTCTTACACGTTGAAACTTGGTTATAGATAAACAATATGACGTTCGGGATTTTATAGCTTTTTCGACTTATTGCACTTTACGCGTGGAAGTATATCTATCTCCTTTACTAATATTATGTATTAAAATAAGACGGAAATACAATCAGTGGATAAAAGTGCACTAAGTCAAAAATGCTATTAGTTCACCTTGAAGCCAATAGAGGCGTTATTTTTCATACATTCGGATATGATTCGGATCAGATACAGATGAATTACTGGTAACGTTGGGTGAAATAGTTTGATTTAGTGTTCATTTGTAGTGATTGGAATGTATCTATTTTCTTTTGTTCCTGTTGCATATAGTATAGCTCACAATCTCTATATAAGTAACAATGTATAAAAAATGTAGGAAACAATG
This sequence comes from Cetonia aurata, assembly GCA_949128085.1. Lineage (NCBI taxonomy): Eukaryota > Metazoa > Arthropoda > Insecta > Coleoptera > Scarabaeidae > Cetonia > Cetonia aurata. The sequence continues at coordinate 26,208,313 of OX421889.1, read as the reverse complement.
GAAAATATGAATAAATGCAATAATATTACAGGTTTAGTCGTGTTGGTTGTAAATAATTCATTGACGTTTCGCCAGTCATGTTGCAGGCATCTTCAAAATATCTGACCAGTTAGTTAAATTTTGAAGAGGCTAGCAGCATGACAGGTGAAATGTCAATCACTTTTTACAACCTACACGACTAAATCCGAAATATTGTAATTTTATGGGTAAGTACACATAATCTTTTTGATTTAAAAAAAAGTGTTCCTCAGTTCAAGTATACCGTTCTCGTATTAAAGATAATACTGTTTTGAATTAAGAGCATTAAGAGCTCACTATTAGAAAATCGGGGACTTGTGTTAAGTTAACTTCGTATTCATTTGAAGGAACCACATGGTTTATATGAAAGTCAACTTTTCTCATATCAAGTTTATCACGTGTTTGACTTAAACCGGTAGAATTTCTTGGAACTAGAACTTTTATTCATTTGTTTCAAATAACTTACTTTCCTATGTTTAAGGACATAAAATTTCTTCATACAAGAAACTAATTTCTTGATATTTTGAGAAAATTATGTTCTTCGTTCAAGGAATTATTCATTTGCTTATATATGAGTACGAGAGGTACTTCAGTTAAGGAATTCTCACTTGGTTCTAGAAATTACTTCTCTGTGTGTAGTTAAGAACACTAAACAGGCCTATTATGCTAATGAAATTTTCAATTCACAAAATTCAAGCCGTGCTGCGTGGTCCCTCATCTCGAGATTTTCAAACAGATCACCTCGTGACGAGAATATATCACTTACTCAGCCAAATGGGTTGGTGATTGATGATTCGCAGAATGTTGCAAACATTTTTAATAGTTTTTTTTTCTGGAGGAACCGCGGAAGATTGCATCGAATGTGCACGGACGGGTTCCTGCCTCTAATCTCACTAGCTTTAACCTACATGTAAAATCTTATAATAGTATGTGTGCATACCCCTTTTCTGAGGCTGAACTGCGTGGTGTGGTGGCGTGTCTTAAAAATAAGAATTGTGCTAGTCCGGCCAGTATTCCGTGTAGGTTAATGCGTGAGGTTACTGGATCTTTGCTCCGGCCGCTTGCTCAGCTTATAAATAAGTCATTTTCAGAGGGCAAGTTTCCAACTATCCTTAAAACCTCTGTAGTCTCGCCCATTTATAAAAAAGATGCTCGTGATGATGTTGCCAATTACAAGCCTATATCGTTAAGCTCTAGTTTTTCCAAAATCTTTGAATACGCCATGTTATCTCGACTTCTATATCATTTAAAGATTAATAATATATTGACCAATCGGCAACACGGTTTTAGGGAGGGTTTCTCAACCATCACTACCATAGCGTCGCTTATAGATTCAATATTGGACTTCTTGGATCGGGATGAATACCCGGCTGGTATTTTCTGTGACCCTAGTAGAGCCTTTGATTGTGTTAATCACTCATTATTCATTGAAAAACTCTTGCGCTACGGTACTAGAGCATTGGTTGCCGATTGGTTTACATCTTTTCTGTCAGATAGGACGCAATTTGTTAAAGTTAAATGCAAATGTAATCAAAATATTAAAACGTTTTATTCAACCTGTTTGTCTACCAAGATGGGGGTTCCGCAGGGATCGATCCTTGGTCCTATTCTTTTCTTATTATTCATAAATGATATAACTAATTTTATTGACTCACCAATCATTTACGCGGATGATACTTCGGCCATCATTTCTGATTGCCGTATTGAGACATTGCGGGCGAGAGTCGACTCCCTGTTGGCCCTGTTAGACCAGTGGTTCGGGTGCAATGGGCTTCATATGAATATTGCTAAGACGGGCTTTACAGTATTCGCGCTGCTCGATCGAGGATGGAGGCTCTTGATGCTGATGTTAATGGCGTACAAGTTGCTCAGAGGTCGTCTGTCTGCTTTCTGTGCGTGCATGTCGACGAAAAGTTAACGTGGGTAGAGCATTGTAATCACCTTGTATCTAGGCTCAATCAAATATGTTTTCAAGTTAGAAATTTAAAATACATTCTGCGTATCCAACATGTTTTGTCTTTCTATTACGCCGAAGCTCAATCCAGACTTTCTTATGGTATCATATTCTGGGTCTCCTCGAGTTTCTCTTCCAGAGTATTTATCAGCCAAAAACGCATCATTCGCTGTATTGCTAATATAAATTCTACCGAGTCTTGTCGGCCGTCCTTTGCCAAATTTAAGATTTTACCTTTACCAAGTACGTACATTCTGGAGCTTCTCTCGTACATTCACTCAATCCAGTATAAGATCCCAAAAAATTCAGACTACCATACATACAATACTAGGTATAACGACCTGCTTAGGACTTCTTGCAATAAACTGTCTTCGACTCAGCGTGGCCATCTGGCAATGGGTACCCGGGTGTTCAACGTGTTTTCGAGCGATTTGAAGGCTATTCAAAACCCTAAACTTGTTAAAAAAAAGAGTGCGTGGGTTTCTTCTGGACCACTGGGTGTATTCCATTGATGACTTTCTTGTAATCTTTGACAAATAATCCAGACTTGGTGCTCACTAATCGATTTGTTAAATATTGTCATTTTTATTATTAACTGCGTGTACCCATTATTGAATTTCTTGTAATTTTTAACAAATAATTTAAAATAACGCTCACCAGTACATAATGCATTTCACTCAGTCACTGGGACCATCATTCGGCTTTCAATTTGTTGAGTGTCTATTATTATGTCGTATTGTTCCATTATTTCCATAGTTTCGTTTGTATTGTTCCTATCATTATTACACAAAAATTACTACTTTTTTATAACCTTTGTTGAAACCATGACAATGTCAATATCGGAGATCTCTACCAATAAAATTATCTATCTATCTATATTTATAATTGTAATACAGTGACTATGTTAATCCTATTCATTGGTTGAAATCAGATACTTACTCGAATTAGGAATTTTCCTAAATACATAGTAAAGCTGCATATGAAATTTCCATGCTAAATGATTTTTACTAGGGACGTTGTTTTATCGTAAGAAATTTACCGAGTAAATTTCATTTTATTTAGTATTTTTCATACACTAGTAGTAAATCTCCTTGGTGTATTTTCACATCAAAGTAATTTTACTGGCACAAGTAAAATAATAAATAGGAATTTTACCAAATCTTCGTTAGAGTGTAGTTAATTCTTTAGATAATTCATATCCAGTGGAAGATAAACTAGCAATAGCTATCCATACATTTTATATCACCTAATTATCATTGTTATGGAATTACAATTTTCCACAATATCAGCTATTCTTCAATTTACAAACGACGTGTATAAATCTCTAGATAGGGGTGAATACCCGGCCGGAGTCTTTTGCGATCTATCTCGTGCCTTTGACTGTGTTGATCACGATATCTTAATACGTAAACTTAATCTTTACGGCATTCGTGGAGCAATTGCAGATTGGTTTTTATCATATCTGTCAAACAGATTTCAATATGTAAAAATATCCTTTAAGGACGGACATGGTTCAATTAGGGATGTTGTGTCTACTCAGTTACCTATTGCAATGGGGGTGCCCCAAGGCTCAATCTTGGGTCCAATTCTCTTCATCCTGTTTATCAACGATATTGTTAACTTTGTGCATTATACTTTGATCATTTACGCAGACGACACCTCTGCTGTGGTAACCGGTGCGGATACTAGGGACGTATGTAAAAGGGCAGAGAGACTTCTGGATGACCTGGGTCGGTGGTTTAACATCAATAAACTATGCATGAACCTATCTAAAACCAATTATATGCGTTTCCGTCCTTCTAACTCTAAAAATAAGTCAGTTTCTAATGATAATGTACAGATTAATGGTTTTGATTTAGAACGAAAAACTTCCGTAAAATTTTTGGGCTTAAATATTGATGAAAATTTGAGTTGGAAAAATCATTGTCTCGCTTTAGTTAAGAAAATCAATTCGGCATGTTTCCAAATTAGAAATTCAAAACATATAATAGACTTTAATTACTTAGCTTTTATTATGGTCGGGTGCACAGTGTTATCCAGTACGGGATTGTATTCTGGGGCGCGGCAGTTTCATCAAACGAAGTCTTTCTGGCTCAGAAGCGTGTTATTCGGTGCATGGCAAATATTAAAAGTACAGACTCTTGTCGGCCATATTTCATCAAATTTAATATCTTGCCCTTGCCTAGTGTGTATATACTAGAACTTTTGATGCACATTTTCACAAATAAGGAGGCCTTTGTCAGGAATGGTGACTTACATTCATATGATACGAGACAAAAAAGCAAATATAGTATACCCTTCAATAGGCTCAACGTAACAAAAAGATCCCCAACCTCAGCTGGGTTGACACTTTTCAATTTACTACCACCCGAAATAGTGTCCGTGAATAATGAAAAACTCTTTAAGAGACGGGTGCGCTCCTTGTTGTTTCGGCACTGCGTCTACTCCGTGGAAGAGTTTGTCGCACTTTTTAAATAATTGTTTTCTTTTTTTTTTTTGGAACTATTGTATTTTAGATATATATACATTTTTATTTTCTTTTTCTTGACTTGTCCTATACACTTTTTGTGTCGCTTGGATGAAAAAATTCTATCTATCTATCTATCTATCTATCTACGTTTTTTCGTTTTTTGAATAAATCTAAACCCGTCGTTTGCAAGAGGATTATACCGTCCTTGAATGTTTTTTTTCTAAATCAGTCGAAAAAAAGCAATTATTATGATTAATACATTATATTAGATTTTGTCTCGTCCTGGCTGATGCATAAATTCCAGTTCTTTTAGCAGTTTTCTAAATTAGAATCGTTAAAGACGCGAACCGGCCGATCCCCTCAGATCGTCCGGCTTTGGCTCCATCTATTGTAAAACCGACTGCGCGCCGTTGCCCGGCCGTCACGCTGAAACCGGCCGCCGCTTTTTCCGGCGAATGCCGAGCACGAGGTATGCGCCTTTTTTACGCCAGATCGTCGCGAAGGATCGACTCAAAAATACTAAGTAAGAACCGCGCTAATGGAAGAAAGAAGAGGAAGAAGAACGAGATGAAGAAGATGGGAAAGAAGAGGCGCGAGCGAAAAGACGTTAGACTGAAGAAAGGAAGCACAATCGTGAAGCGAAATCGACGAATGAAAACGAAATAAAAAGGATCGGGAAACAAAAAAAAAAAAAGAAAAAGAAAAAATAAAAACAAAACTGTGAATCGTAAAAAGAAAACAAAAGAGCGTCGCGTTGGATGAGCTCTTCTGCGATTGGCTACGGCTAAGAAATTTCTATGCTTATTTAACGATAAATTGAATCGACTCTGGCGGGAGGAGTTTGCTTTAAATGTATACTCGACAACTGTTTCTATCGGTTGGGCAGACGATCGGAATGCTCGAAGTGATTGTCGAAAGCTTGAAGAGTAGTGAATTTAAATGTCCTGTTAAGTTTGGACGAGCAAAATATAAATAATTAATAGAGGTAGAACGAAAAGCACAGATGATACTGTGGTATAAACAAAAAGAAGCAAGTTGTTTGGCCGAAATGAAACGAATGCGTGCTAAAGAAGCAAAATCCATTGTTCTTTTTTTTGTAACCTGGATACATTCATACACTGCTGCCATTACTATTACTTCTCCTACTTATCACAAGTTATAAATAAAAAACAAGCAGTTGAGGCATAATATTTCATCAAAGGGAATAACACAATTGTTAACTTTTATTTATATTATTCTTAGTAATTTAAAAGCAGGAGGCGTAGCAATTTTCTCAGAAATTATGTCAAAGCGCAATGAGAAAAATGGTTTTAATTAAATTTTTATTAAGATATTTGTATTAACATTAAATGAACTATACCAATTGTCCGCCTGCGTCCGCATTATAGCGATCCTGTAGTGTAAGCGAGATACACAGAGGTATCCGTGCATTAGAACGGTAAAGAAGTATACGGATTATTCGACTGGATTACATTAGCATATTGCTATGATGCACTCGTATTTGCCAAGAAATCCACATTTCTACGCGTAAGAGCCGTCGCTCGCACACGTGCGTGTCAGATGCATTTTATATTTCGTCGGGAGAACTACTCGCTCGTACTATTTAATAAAACGCGTTGTTGGTAGGTAGATAACGGTTATTTTAAAAATGGAGTACTATACGCCGGAGCAAAAACTCTTCATGATTAAATACTTTTACGGTGGTAATTCCGCGGAAGTAACTCGGGATTTATTTGCAGCTAATTTCCCCGAAAGTCAAATTCCCAATGCAAGCACCATTCGTAGGACCGTTAATCGATTTGAAACTACATTTTCTTTAGTAAATAATAAAAATAAAGTTGTTCGGGATAAGAATGTAAGCGATATAGAAATTCGAGTATGTGCTTTAGTTGAAGTAAATCCCACTATGTCATCTCGACAAATTGCTCGCGAATTAGGTATCTCTAAAACAACGGTTCATAAGATTTTACGTACTAATAAATATCGTTCATACAAATTTACAAGTTCACAAGTACTTCTTCCCGATGATTATTATCGCCGAATGGAATTTTGCGAAAGAATGATAAATAAATATCACAATAACTAATTTTTTTTTAACAACGTATTGTTCACAGATGAAAAAACATTTTACCAACACGTGCATCATAACCGCACAGTTTGTCGTTACTGGTCGGGTAAAAATCTACATTTAAATATACCAACGCGAACGCAGTATCCACAGAAGCTAAATGTATGGGCAGGTATCATTGGAAGTCATATAATTGGACCTTTTTTCATTGACGGTAATTTAAACGGAAATAGATACCTACAGTTACTTGAAAATAATATTATTCCGGCAATACGGGAGCGATTTAATATAAATGAAGTTTGGTTTCAGCAAGATGGTTGCCCAGCACACAATACACGCATTGTAACAAACTTTATAAACGCGGTTTTTGAAAACAGATGGATCGGCAACTCTATCTTTTCCTTTTTGTAGTGGAATATTTCTTCGTGCACAAGCTATAGGTATACCTATTTACATTAATTTCATTTGATCTATTTACTGATATATAATAAAATAATGGAAGTAACATTTGTTTCTCTTTTTTTGTTTCAGAGCAAAATTCAATGAATTTGATAGCATTTGGTTCGGAAATAGCTATTAAATGTCAGATAAAGGAAATTTATATTTTTGATTCTACTGAAGATTATTAAAATATGTATTTGTTTATTCTTAGTTTTATTCCTATAATTCACCAACATTGACGTTTTGCAAGTTCTGAAGCTGCAACAAAATTGTCTAATAACTAAGAATTTTATTGTTTTTGTACTTATTATGTTTTATAATTCTATAGTAAGCAGCCTTGAATTAAATTACCATTTATTGTAGCCTGTGATATCCATATGTGTATTTGATAACATTATGGAATATTAATAGTAATGATTAAGTAAAATTATACAATTTATATTCTTCAATGTTACCAAATTTATATTGGAATTTAATTTGAGTTACAGAATGCTGTAAAAAGCAATAAGGTTGTAATCAGAATCACACATGCAAGGGAATTTTCTGTGCAATGTATACTTACACTTGTAATATTCACCGTCTTAGTATTTTTACCTGCCTTCATTATAAAATTACATGACAAAATTACTTGACCGTTCGGTAAATATACAATTTATATAAATATTACATATGAATTTTACAGAACAACGTTTGAAGAATACATCGGCGTATGAAATTTACTGGTGGATAGAAATTTTACTGTATGAAGTAAATTTACCTATAATATCGTAGGCAACTTTGTTACCAACGATTTTACATGTAATTTTACTAGAAATTTTTTTACAGTGTACTTATGATCAGGAGCGAACAGCAATTAAATCAAATATATTACTACATTGATGGTGCTTTGAGGTTAAGATCTTTTGTTTTAAATGAATTGTTTGTTGTAATTATTATTGGGGTAATATGTACTTGAACATATGCAAATTGTATGTTTACTTTAACGTTCTCGAACTCACTTCTGTAAAACTATTTATTAAAATAGAATAAAGAATATTTATTTATTATTTATCTAATAGTATTTGTCATTGGAACAAGTCATTTGATGCTCGGCAGAAATTCTTGAAACCCGACGGCTACACATTACTATTAAGTGATTTCAACCAAATTTATCCGGAGAAAAAGAATAATTTGTTTCAAATCTGGGAGACGTTTTAGGAAAAACTGTTTGTATTAGCCACAGAAAGAAAACTTTTCAATGATGTTACAAGAAATGGTAAGAAAGAAAAAAAATTGTGAGATGTTATTAAGATTTAACATTTCAGATGATGCTGCTCTTTCTTACTTACCAAGCCTTTTTACACCAGTTTACATAGTTACACCTACGGTGCGTGGTGACAAAATGGGCCCTCCTGAATTTAAATTTATAGTTGCATAAAAACTGCGCCTTAATTTGTTATAAAAATGCATGTGTTAAAGTAGATGTTCTAAAATGCCGCTAAGTTTAAAATCATTTAGGGTCCAGAAGGCACCATGTCACCCGTAGAAAGTTAAAACAATATCAAACACATTTTCATTAGTTGTTTCAGATTTTATAGAAACTTCTCTAATTACGATACTCCGAAGAATTTAAAAACCAATGTTATGCTATTTTCTCTTAAAATCGCGTAAACTAAAATTGATTTTCTCCATAGAATTATAGAAACTGTAACGGGTATTCTAATCAAGGCAGTTTTCCGAACCGCGTATTTCGAATACGAGTAAACATGCGACCATTCCCGGCGCGACAACACCACCCCCGAACCCCTAAGTCCCTTAAACTGATACCCGTTTGTCCGTCTCCGTTTATACGAATCGCGCACTACGAAAAAAAAATTGACAAATGAGACCATTAGCCCAACATTTAGCTTAATACCTAGCCGGCAATCAGTCCCATGTCGGCGGGTTCGCTCCCGGACTTAATCCTGACGTATCTCCACGTTCGTTCAACCGTCTGTACTTACCCTGGCGAAGGCAAACAACCGACCTGTATTTATAGATGACGCTCGCCCAGTACAGGAAAAATTAACGACGATTAGACGGATTATGAAAGCGAACTGTTAGAACGACGAAACAGGTATTTGCGGATTTCAAAAATGAAAAATTCGGACCATTTTTCGTATGGAAATTCAAAAGCCTTGTAATCTATATGTCGAGAGACGGGCTACGCGTGCACGTAGTTATTAAACTGGTCGAACGATTGCCCATCGCCAGAGGCGATTGCGTGGACTTTAAGATGTTATTGACATCTGAAGTTGGCCGCAGGGTTTGTTGGTCGTCCGTTCTCTGGCTAATGACATATTTCCTGAGAGCGGAGAAGCCGTAACGGCGCAAATCGCGCTGGCCTATAGGATACGCGATAATTAACGCAAGAATCTCTACAGTTCTCATCGGAGATTTTATTCGATGTGCAATAATGACATAATATTCCGCTGTCCTTCGTATATTAAACCTCGAGGACTTACAATTAGTTGACGATTGGACATTGCGGAATTTAATTTTGACAAGAAATTCTACTTTTAAACAAAAACCGTGGGTTTACTTTGAATAAATGCTATACACCGAGTGATTTATAATACGAGCCATAAAATGAAAATGCATATTCTTTGGAGATGAGATTAGATTGGATAAAACAATTAATTATTCACGCAAATTAGTGCATTAAAATTGGCCCAAATCAAGGAAATAGCAGATTATAGTGATACTGACGAGGTGAAGCTGAACGTTTATTTGCCGAACGCAATGAAGCAAATAACTTCTGCCGAGGCTCACAGCGTGTATCAGTCGTATTCTCGATGTCGGGATCGAATCATACGCAAATCAGTTTCTTATGGTAAGATATTAATAGAAAAAAGCTTCAACTTGAGGTGACATGTAGTTTTTGGAATATGAGCGGTCAAGTTGTAAAAAAATTAACTTATTTCGGAATATGTTGTTTCTGAATTATGTTATACTAGACTCAAGTAAAGTGGTAAAGACTAACAAGTAAAGTGGTTTGGTCACTAATTATGATTCTGGACTCATAATTAAAACATGTAAAATGTTGAATCCAATAGGGTACAAATTGTTCTTCCTATCACTTTTTCGAGCCTCAGGATGGGTGTATGTGTCCTGCTCTCTGCGTTACCCAGAATCAACGGCATGGACGTGATAGGTATCTGATTCCTGGACCCAAGCTAATCATCATTCATTGTTAGCTGAGGAAACTATAGTTTTTCATTGTTTTCCTGATTACACTGGGCAACAAATTTTCGAAAAGTTCATGCTTCCAAGCTGAAAATAGTCATTTCTTAATGAATTCAATGTGCTGAACAAGAAAATGACTAAGAAAAAGCTGAATTGGCTACGGGTTTTCTGTAATATGTACGCATATTTCAGAAAAAGTATACTTATGTCAATATTATAATACATGGTAAGAAAACATTTACGCATATTTCAGAAAAAGTGTACTTATGTCAATATTATAATACATGGTAAGAAAACATTAGTCTGGTTCTGGCTTTCGACTTCTTTTGGCCTGCCGTTTGTAGTGGACTTGTGGAGCATCTCTACTGATTGTCCAACAATAGTTTAGTTTAGTTTAGTTTATTTTCATATTGCTTGGGCCAGTAACACTGGATACAATGCGTCAAAATACAACAAACAAAATTTTAGAAGTAAATAATTTACAGAAAGACAAGAACAAGACAAGAAAATAGAACAAACAGAAACGACAAAAATGTGTATAGTCAAGAACAAAAATATTCATTAATGGAGTAATGAGATTCTTCTATTAGGAGCGCTCTAACCTGTTTTTTAAATTGTTTAATGCAGTCTGTGCTAGTGATTGTATCTGGCAAGCTATTATATACTCTTAAACATTGAATTATAGGCGATCTCTTTGTAGCTGATAGGTGGTGCTTGGGTATCATCAGTTGCTCTATATGGCGGGTGGTATAAGGGTGATGTTTTTTGTATTTATTAAATAATTCAAAGTTTTGTTTCACATAGACTGCCGATTTATAGATTAAAATGCCAGGAAAAGTTAAAATTTTATTCTCTTTAAAAACATCCTTGCAACTGTCGCGGTTATCAATGTTGAAAATCAGTCTTATGAGCCGTTTTTGTGTAATGAATACTCTCTCCCAACCAGTTGCCACGCCCCATATAATAACATTGTACGAAAGAGCATAGTATGCCAACGCGTAGTAAATATCTACCAGGTCTTTTTTTTTTTTTTTTTTTTTTTTTTTTTTTTTTTGCTTTCATGGGCAGGTTTAACCCCGTAAGGCAACTCGGCCTTGAGACCTATTGTGCCCCCATGATGTCTTAACCCTCTCGACCCGGTTGTAAACGAACAAACAAGTCCGCGAGTTGGTCGAGAGTTAATTTACTTATACTGGGTTCGTCCAAACGAGCGACCCCTAGACAGCTCCGTCTCTCCCTGTCCACTGCCGGGCAGTCGGCAAGGAGGTGCACAGGAGTTTCTTCTGCTCTCCCACAGTTTCTACACAGGGGAGAGTCCACTCGCCCCATTCGGTGCAAATGCTTATTTAATGAGCAGTGGCCGGTTAGGACTCCCGTAAGAAGTCTCAGTCTGGTCCTGCTCATAGGGACTGCCTTGCGGAGTCTTTCATCGCCCGGATAAAAACCGAGGATTTTACAGTGTCTCACGCCGACTAGTCCATTCCAATAGGAGCGGTGACTAGCAGCGAGTTGAGATCTGACAAAGGCTTTGATACCGCCATAGGAACTACCGCACGACGGTTCTGGACCAGTGAACGGTAGACCACTGGCGCCTCTAGCTAGTTTGTCAGCAATTTCGTTACCTCTAATCCCAGAGTGACTAGGCACCCATCTCAGCGTAATGCTATGATGCTCCGCCAATTCTTCAAGCTTCCTATGGCACTACCAGGTCTTTTCTTTCCAATGTGTATTTCAACTGATTAATAACATAATAAGCTTTATTCAATTGTGTGCACACGTTCGCTATTTGTTTTTTCCATTCCAGCTTATCATCTATTGTAACACCTAATATTGATGTACCATCCGTACAAGGAATATTTGTAATAATATCTTGGGGTTTGCGTCTATGGAAGTTTAATATTTTAGTTTTATTTTTATTTAAAATTAATCGGTTTGTTTTGCACCACTCTGCCATATCTTGCAATGTACGTTTTATCATAAATGAAAGGTCCGCAGAATTTTCACCCGTTACTATCACCGTTACATCATCGGCAAACAAAATCGTGTGTCCATAATTAAAGTATTGCGGTAGATCGTTTATTAATAATAAGAATAGTAGGGGGCCCAACACCGACCCTTGGGCTACTCCCATGTCACACGCATACTCCCGCGAATACACGTTGCCTATTTTGACAGACATAGACCTACCGTTCGAAAAAGATGTCAGCCAATCCAGCGGCACGCCCCTAAAGCCCATGGAATACAGTTTTCCAGCCAATATATTCAAGTCAACACAGTCAAAAGCGCGTGTTAAATCGAAAAATATGCCAGCTACGTATTTATTTGCGTCTAGAGCTTCATATATGATTTCTAAGCTCTGAAATAGTGCTGTTTCAGTGGAACGTTTCCTAGTAAATCCGTGTTGTTGCGGACATAGAAGATTATGATGTTCTATAAATTTCACCATTTGATCATATGCAACGCGTTCTATGACTTTAGATATTGAACTCGGCAAGGATACTGGTCTGTAATTCTCCATGTTAGCAGGATCTTGTTTTTTAAACAGAGGTATAACGGTTGCTTTCTTTAATTGTATGGGAAATCTACCATCTACAAACGACTTATTTATAATATATGTTAGTGGTTCAATGATGTCGTCACCAATTTTTTTTAGCAAAAAGTCACTAATTCCATCATCGCCACAGGATTTTTTGTTTTTCAAATTTTTTATACACTTTGATACGAAATCAGGACAAGTTGGAGAAAAAAAGAAACTACTTTGATATATATCCGAATAACCTACACCAACTGTTGAACTACCATAATTTAATTTTACTTGATTTTTGGCAACAGTTGAAAAATATTTCCCGAATGCATTACTAATTACTTCCCTGTCAGATGTTAAAACATTATTCACATTAATTTCATTCAGTCAGCTAGCATTGACGTAGACCATTTGCCTTGGTACCGTTGCTCCATGGTGGCAATGTCCTGATGAAAGCGTTCGCCGTGCTCATCGCTGACCTGCCCGCAGTTATCAGGAAAGAAATCTAAGTGGGAATCAAGAAAGTGGATCTTTAAGGACATATTGCAGCCGAATTCATGAAACAAAGCCGACATATCCTCAACCAGACTCAAAATTTCGTCATTTCTCACTAAATTGCATTACATTATGCAATAGCATCTATACAATGGACAAAACGTCAATATCTCTGGAACGTGAGCCAATCAACTTTTTCCAATGTGATATTCGTGTTCAGCACGTTGAATTCATTCAGGATTGGGTACTTTCACCTAAGAAGCAATTTCACTGTCGACCAGTGTTATCAATTAATATGTAATGATATTCAACACACATACGCTGACCTTGCTTGAGATTTAATTCTTCAACAATATCTTGCAAATGATTTGGAACATTCATTCGAGATTTAACTATTTGTCTTCGTACATTATGTCACTTAGAATTGGTTTATGGAAAAAGTTCATAAGTGAAAAGGCAATCAGTAATGATTCATAGTCCTTTGCTAATGTTGAATTATGTGCTGGAAACGAGAAGATTTTCAATTTCTTTTTTAATCTACCAAAAACTTTTTCAACTAACCACCGGCATTTAGTAACTGATCTTGACATATTCGCTTCCGTGGTATTAAGGTGGCCAAGACCGGGACTGTAAACTTTTAAATTCTTCTCATTAGTTAAGAAGTCAACGACATCCCGAAATCCTCTATCGACTAAAATAATAACCTCTTTTAGAATCGTAATGTTTACATCTGAATATCTGGAAGCAATCCTTCAATATAGTTCCATCATTGTGCGCGGCATCATATGATCCCAAAACAAATAGCACCCAACCAGCGCTAGAACACCCTACCATAGGTTTGACAAGTGGCATTTTCTTCTGTTCGCTCGAAAGTTGCTTTCGTCCTGCAAAATTCTTCGACTTTTGAGCTAAACGATATGTTGCATCGAGTATAATGCAGGTTTTATCATCAGGAATATCAAATAATACCGTTGACATATTAGTTTTATGAGCCACAAGCACTGCGCGATCTTTACAATTTACAAACTTTGGAACTAAGTTCGTTAGCAAATCTTCTCTTATTATATTTAAATAATTACATATTGTTTTTTCGCAAACTCCAAATAAGCCACCAATTAGTTTGTTAGAAAGATCCTTACGCCATTTGCAGGGAAAGACTGCAACTTGCTTTGGTTCACAAGTTTCACTGAAGCCATAGATCTTTCTAAATTGTTCTTTATCATAGGCAAACCACGATTTAAAAGTGCCATCATTAATGGAATCTAACGTGTTAAGGTCAAATACAACTATTTTCTTGTCCTTCAATTCTTGATAATGGTCAAGCATTAGATCGCAGACCAAAAACCTACACACAGAAAAGTGTTTTCTATTGCCAAGTACCTACACCTATTTTCTTAAATATTTTTACTAAATCTAAGATAGTATTTTCTTTAATCTAGAGAATGTACCAGATTCAAATGAATGGCCGTACTTCAATATATTAAACCATTTTCTTGAAACTTTACTAATTTCAAAACAAAATGTACTTCTAAGAAATGTTGTCTCTCTAAATATAAATAATTCTATGTTCTTATGAGAAGGAATTCACTTCCTTAGAATGTTTCTAATTTCGAACAATATTTCCTTGAAGTAAGTAATATAATTTCTTTTATTGAGAACAGCAAAAAAGTAGGAATGTGGAGGGGTTCTTACACGTTGAAACTTGGTTATAGATAAACAATATGACGTACGGGATTTTATAGCTTTTTCGACTTATTGCACTTTACGCGTGGAAGTATATCTATCTCCTTTACTAATATTATGTATTAAAATAAGATGAAAATACAATCAGTGGATAAAAGTGCACTAAGTCAAAAATGCTATTAGTTCACCTTGAAGCCAATAGAGGCGTTATTTTTCATACATTCGGATATGATTCGGATCAGATACGGATGAATTACTGGTAACGTTGGGTGAAATAGTTTGATTTAGTGTTCATTTGTAGTGATTGGAATGTATCTATTTTCTTTTGTTCCTGTTGCATATAGTATAGCTCACAATCTCTATATAAGTAACAATGTATAAAAAAAGTAGGAAACAATGGAAAATATGAATAAATGCAATAATATTACAGGTTTAGTCGTGTTGGTTGTAAATAATTCATTGACGTTTCGCCAGTCATGTTGCAGGCATCTTCGAAAATCTGACTAGTTAGTTAAATTTTGAAGAGGCTAGCAGCATGACTGGTGAAATGTCAATCACTTTTTATAACCTACACGACTAAATCCGAAATATTCTAATTTTATGGGTAAGTACACATAATCTTTTTGATTTAAAAAAAAAGAGTTCCTCAGTTCAAGTATACCGTTCTCGTATTAAAGATAATACTGTTTTGAATTAAGAGCATTAAGAGGTCACTATTAGAAAATCGGGGACTTGTGTTAAGTTAACTTCGTATTCATTTGAAGGAACCACATGGTTTATATGAAAGTCAACTTTTCTCATATCAAGTTTATCACGTGTTAAACCGATAGAATTTCTTGGAACTAGAATTTTTATTCATTTGTTTCAAATAACTTACTTTCCTATGTTTAAGGACATAAAATTTCTTCATACAAGAAACTAATTTCTTGATATTTTGAGAAAATGATGTTCTTCGTTCAAGGAATTATTCATTTGCTTATATATGAGTACGAGAGGTACTTCAGTTAAGGAATTCTCACTTGGTTCTAGAAATTACTTCTCTGTGTGTAAGCGAGTTCTAATCACATCATTTTGAAAAAAACAACCGGCACAACAAAACTGATTTGCAAAGAAGGGCGGAAGAAAAGTAGTCGAATCGATAGGAACGGTACTTCTCTTACGGGAAACTGTTCGAATACTTGATTTTGCGTTTTGTTTTATATTTTATTATTATTTAAGGGGGTGGAGGGAGAGAATGTATCGGTACAACATAATATCCCTGTCGAAAATATTCAGAACCTTTGTGAAACATTTCTTTCAAAAGCTTACATGGATGCTTATATCCTAAGATGTTAGGCAGTCTCAAGTTAAGTGGAACGTCCGTATATAATATAACTTTGAACTCTCATATCTGTAAAACTAAATGTCACCTCACCTTAAAACTTTTTTTCTATTAATATCTTATCATAAGAAATTGATTCACATATGAATCGATCCCGAAATCGAGGGCCGCAAATGGACACGCAATGGACATCCGAAAGTAATTAAAAAATTTCTTTTCATCGCTTTTCAGCTTTTCGTAAAATTTCTGAAATTTGTTAGTACGCACTGCTTCTTGATTCATAGGATGAACCCAAAATCTCCTATTATACCGGCGACGATATCGCTGGCGTCTTCGGTACCAATACAAAAGCACAATAACGCGTGGATCCATCGTATTTATATTACACGTCTACTCGAGGTAATACCTACGTTAAAACTGCAGCTATTCGTTTTTAACAGGACTAAACAGGGAATCGTGTGAACTTGCCCTGTTTATTCGATTAAAACAGAATACGCAAAAAAGCGTGCGGTGTATTACCGTGTGAACTTAGCCTTAGATATTAAATTGATTAAACTGATATGTAAAACTGTAGCTCTGAATTCTTCAAAGAAAAGTCTCGATAAAGATCCATCAATTCCTACAGCATTCGTATTGACGACGAGAATGATATGCAAAATTTTGAAAAAATCAGTGGAGATAGATCACATAGATCATAAAAAAAATAAGACATTAATTTGGGCAAAAATTTAATGTCACATTACACGTAATGTAAAATCAGCAGAGAAATGGCACTTACGTCACTTTTGGCATTAAATTTTTGCTAAACTATTTTATTTTTTTACGATGGTCGCAGATAAAACGTCGTATATAACTCGCGTATAAACCCTATCGTAATAGACTCTTGTAATAAAACAAGTTAGTTAATAGTTTTACCTTTTTTTTTTTTTTTGAAGTAATGAAACTACATTCGCAAGTGTCCGATAAAAATACAGTAATTAAATTGCTTAAACAATTCTAATGCTTCTAAACTCTGGAAGATGACTTCTCAGCGTCGTGGTACTTGATGGTACCGGCGTGCCACCTACATGTCCTTCCACGATTGTGGGCTGCTGGGCTGCCACAACTTTTCCAATCAGAACTCACGATCTTTGATCGACTGCTCATCGCTAGTACCGGTCCCGTCTTTGAAACATTACGCCAGCAGGATACAATCTGAGCGTGTTTACACAAAACACTCGGTGTAATAAATATTATGATACTCAACCAATAATATTAAGTAATAATTAATGTACCTACAATTTTGAGTAATAAGTAACACAACCAATAATTAATACTCCCAGTATATTGTATAATTTGGATCCTAACCAATATGTAATAACTTAAACTTTTCATATATTGAAGAATATGGTACATAGCCAAAATGTAAGAATCTTTGCTTTTAATATATTGAATAATTAGGAAGACAACCAATATGGAACACAACCATTATGTAATAATTAATTCTTTTAATATATGGAACAATATGGTACACAGCCAATATGGAACACAACCATTACGTAATAATTAATTCTTTTAATATATAGAACAATATGGTACACAGCCAATATGGAACACAACCATTATGTAATAATTAATTCTTTTAATATATAGAACAATATGGTACACAGCCAATATGTTCATAAATATTTAAGTAGGTATATTCATGAAAAACAATTGTTTAGTAAATTATGACTTGTCAAGCAAGAGTGTCAAAAGCCATCTCGTCAGCATAATTAGTAAAACCTACTAACACATGCCAGATCGTCAAATGTATAATGTTTGATACACACCGCCTTAAATAATAAATAAATACACCAATATTTGGTGAAACACACACCTCACACATTTAACTAAAAGATGCGCCTACAACATGCAACAATTCAAATATACAATATTGAATAATTAGAAACCCAGCTGCGATTGTCAGTAATTCAAACGTACTTACTTGTACTCTCCTCCGAGAAGCGCACACTCTTGGTGGCGACACTAATTATTTTTTTCTTTTAAAATTGCACGCGTGCAGACGTCGCGACAGCACTCACTTACTTTTTTTTTCGCTGTCACTGTCACCTATATGTATAACATAAGCCTACTTCAAAACGTTATTAAAATGTAGAACAAACCCTCGCCAATTTAATACATTTCCATTTACTAACAAAATAACAAACTTAACCAAAAAGACAACAATAAAAGAATCCCTAACACTCTGATGATTATAAACACTGGCTTCGCTGGGGTTTATAGCTTTCTTAGGTACTCGTGTAGGCATTATACGCTCATCAAATAATACAGGTACGATTATTACACGGGTTCAATAAATGTCAACTTTTTACACTAAAAGTCATGCAGAAAACTGTCACTTTTTACACGATCCTAGATAAACTCATTTCATCCCGGAATAAATCTGGCAATATCTATATGCTTGCTCATCCACTATTCCTATTAATTTAGATAATATTTCGCATGATAAATCTACCAATTCGGCCCTACACTAGATTAGAATCTCCTAATAATTGTCCAGCTCTCCATAAATTTCGCCCGTAACGCTCTCATCCACCCATACATGTATATTAAACCCCGATATTTATTGGCGGAAACGTGCACGGTTTAGCTATTACTTGTCCATTAGCGGACCCCTGGGTACGCCGAGTCAATTGATTCTGTGAGCGTTGCAGAGGATATTCCGGAATATTTAAATCAATTCAACCCACGGGTACTGAAATTTAGTAGCAGGGTATCTATTATATAATGTTGCACCTGTAGATGTGGATTGGAATAGTGAACAATCTGCATGGGATTCTTTTACAACTTTGTCCTATTGGAAACTTTGCCTGGATAGATGGACAGAAGGCATTTTTTAAAGCACCAAAAATAGAATCATACGCATAATTGTATTTTTAACTCAATTAATTATTTAAAAAGCAAATATGCAAAACAAATATATTGTAATAATGTTAATTACTAAAAACAAATGAAGTAGAATTTTTGCTTAGGTCATTAAATCACGAGCAACGGGACTGGACGGTGTTTCGATTAAAATGATTTCTCTTTGTTGTCCTTATTTGTTGCCCATGTTCACCCATATAATTAATTCTTGGGGTCTTTCCTGATTCCTGGAAGAGAAGTCTTGTTACTCCCCTCCCGAAATCAAGTCCTTCAACTGATTTTACTGGCTTGCGACCTATATCTATTCTCCCTGTTTTGTCTATGTTATTAGAGAAAGCCGTTAGTATGCAGATTCATTCATTCTTGAACACGCATAATGTTTTGCCCTTGAAGCAATCGGGATTTCGTCCGGGATATAGCTGTGAGTCTGCATTGGCTAACATTGTTGACGATTTATTGTGCAGTAACGATGATAATCAAATTACAGTTTTGATATTGTTGGATTATTCTAAGGCCTTTGATACTATTAATCATGGTCTTTTGCTCACCATCTTAAAGTATATAGGTTTTCTGTCAAAATTTTGTCGATATTTTCTTTTCTTACTTATTCAATAGATCCCAACAGGTTTCTTATGATGGTCGTTTATCTTCTCCATTCCCAATTATATCAGGCGTTTCTCAAGGCAGTATTCTGGGGCCTTTACTTTATGCAATTTACACCTCAAACATAATTAAGCGCTTGCAATATTGTAATTATCACCTTTATGCTGATGATACACAACTATATTATACCTTCAATCCTGGAGACATATGTGAAGCCATCTCATGCATAAATAGTGACCTTCAGTAACTTCTAAACATTTTTGAAAAACATTGTCTCAGAATAAATAATAAAAAAACTTCTGTTTTGGTTTTTGGGCGTGAAAAAACCCGAGCTGCGATTTTGAAGGATATTGAAATTAAAATCAAAGATGAAGTTTTCATCGTATCTGATTGCGTGCGTAATTTGGGCCTTTTCCTTGACACCAAACTTCGTTTTAAAGAACACGTTTCACATTTAATTAGCTTGGGTTACAGTAGTTTGAAGGTTTTGTATGGTAGTAAAGATTGTTTGGATGTCGGTTTGCATAAGCCCTGATGCGAATCTTTGGTCCTTTCCAGATTTAACTTTTGCATAAGCGTTTATTATTACTGCTTGGACACCATTTACAGAACTAGACTTCAGCGTTTGCAAAATTCGCGTCTTAGATTTATTTATGGGATAAGTAAATTTAACCGAATCTCTCATACACTCGATTGGGCTGGTTGATTAAATATCTTTGCCAGAGCTGACTTTTCTGCTACCATCTTTTTCTATAAAGTTATTTATTTTAAGAAACCAAGTTGCTTGTTCCGTAAGATTTTATTTAGAACAGGTGTACATAATATGAATGTGAGATATAAAGGCTTACTAACTCCCCCAGTTCCCACCTTGAAATTTTTAAAAGATCGTTTAGTTATAATATTGTTAGACTTTGGTTTGAGTCCGCTTTCCATCAATTTCGAAGGAGCGCTTTCTTTAACAAGTAAATATATTTTTCTATAACTTTCTATTACTTTTCTCTTTATACTTTTTGCGCTTAGATTTGAATTATTATTTCGTTTTGCTTATGATTTTTTATTTATCGGGTTAACGTTATTAATCGTGCTGAAGGTAGAACAGCGGCTTATACTTTAAGCAGCTGATCCTGCACCTTTTGGCATGTTGGTTGAATTTTAGCATTTACTTATTTTTATACTATGTTTGATGCCAATAAACCGCTATTATTATCATTAAAGCCCGGCTGATAGCCCAGTGGCTTGCGCACTTGGTTATCAGTCGTGAGGTCCAGGGTTCAAATCTCACTCTGGTCAATTGCGATAACCGGTATTATTCGGGGTCGTAATGATGATTAGGAGGGAGATTTGGCTCTGCAGGGGGTGCCTGATAAGCAACTCGATGCTTAGGCCTTGTCAACCCCCAAAAAAAAAAAAAAAAAAAAAAAAAAAAAAATATAAAATATACCATCATCAACCTAAACAGTCAATATTCTAACATAAAATTTTCATCATGACTTCAATATTTGTATATAAAAGATTTCAAGTATTATTCTCGATAATATTCAATTTATATAAGTTTTTTCAAGCAACTCGTATGTAGCATGAAGGATAATAAGAATTATAGGTAAATTTCAGAAGAAGAAGAAATGTTTTCACATACTCTCAGATCAATCATCAGATTACTTCAATGCATGGTGTTTATACTCAATTTTTATACTTGTTCATAATACGAATTTGTGTGCTGTAGCGTAGTAATAGATGCATAAGATCACTCCAAGACAATTGTTCCGGAAAATCGCGGATTTGCATTTACATCACATCAGCAGTTTTTGATGAGCAAAGAACACTGCAAGAAGTAAAAATATTTTGAGCAACTTTCCTCAAGAGGACACTTAATCCTCTAGGCTTTTATTAATAACTTTCAAGTCATGTTGATCAATGATCTGAATCTCTGCAACTGTTTCCGGTATTCTTAATATTTTGAAAAAACAAAAAAAAAAAAAGCACAACAAAAATTACAACAGACTCACATCTATATGGGAAAATAGAATATAGCAAAACCAAGGCAGTTATTAGGAACATCTTTTTGTAGTAGATTGATTGTCAATTCTGACTAAAGATTGTGCAGATAATTTCGTATTTACTGTAATAATTAGATCATCTACAGATAAACTTTACTTCTTATAAATGAAAGCGAAAAATTATAATACTAAGAATACTGCTACATCCACATAATGCCACACTTGGTCGTATTGTATTAAAAACTAATTAAACATGATAATTTTAATTTTTCCATCACGTCCTCCACTTTGGATTTATTCTCTACTCGCTACTAAAACAGCGAAAAGTTCTCGCGTTAGTCGTCATTAGCGACACCGATAGCACTAAAAAAAAGTCGCATAATCCGAAGCCCGATATCGGATGCGTACGACACGCTGAAAATAAAAAGCTTCTCCTCAAGTGCAATATGAAATACAAACACGTCTTGGTAGCGATTTATAAGAAACGAAGATACTGCAACCGGGCGTCTGACCTGCGGGTGATGCTATACAGTGTCTCGGAAAACTTTTCTTGAGGACAGAAATGTGGGAGCTTACACTTAGACTTTTCTAAAAAGCCGATATCTTTAATTTTAAGATGGGGTTATATTGTCTCTTTGTAGGAATATACATGTTAGCATTTTGGTATCTCCATTAGTCCTGGAGTTGATGGCACCTTTGATAGTCCTGGGGATTACTGTATTTACATCGCGCGTGTACTATGCGTCATCGGGAGTGCCACAGGGATCAAATCATTGCAAGTAAAAATAACATTGGACCAATGTTATTTTTACTTTTTTTTAACGATCTCTTGGGGAGAGTGGACTGTCGTAGATGTGCATTTGCTGATGATCTGAAAATCTTTTCTTCCATCAAGACCGCGGATGACTGTGAGTACTTGCAGCAACAGATTACTAAAATTGAGCTTTGGTGTGCTGAGAACAATTTACAAATGAACATCAATAAATGTAAAATTATGACGTTCTCGAAAAAAATTAAAACCATTGAACATCTCTATTGCTATGGAAACTCTATAATAAATCGGTGCTACACAATCAAGGATCTTGGAATATTCTTTGATTCTAAGTTTTCCTTCACCGAGCACATTAACTACATTACGTCCAGTTGCTTGAAAACATTAGGCTTTATAATTAGAAGCACGTACTCCTTCAGACAGATCTTATCTATTAAAGCATTATATTATTCCTACGTTTATTCTCGCTTAAATTATGCGTCTTTGATATGGTATCCTTATTATGAGATACGTAGAACCATGCTGGAAAAAGTTCAAAGGAAATTTTTAAAATATCTATACTTCCGAGTTGAAGGCAATTACCCACAGCGAGGTTATGATAACAATGAACTTTTAAGTAAGTTCAATATGAAGTCGATAAATATGACATATACATTGGATAGCATAAAATTTTTATATAATCTTGTCCATAACAACGTTGACTGTCTTGAGCTGCATTCACAGTTGTCATATGTTGTTCCTCGTATGTCGGCAAGAGGCAGTACACCTTTATTTTCTCTTACAACGCCTAGAACGAACATTGCATTCACGTCTCCAATATCTAGAATGTGTCGTAATTTTAACAATATTGCAGATCCATCTGACATTAATTCTATGTCTATGAGTGAAATATTACGTATTGCTATGTCAAGATTATAATTTTTTTCTTTTTGTGTTATGGGTAGTGCATTTTGTTTCAATACTGCATTGTAACTAGTTTTATATTTTCCATATGTAAGTATATAGCTAGTAATCGTGTTTGTCAACTTTGTATTTGTCCTATTAATGGTTTGTATCTGTTGGACAGAATAAATAAATAAATAAATAACAATTGAATATTGATGTCATTGTGTAATGTCGTATTAATAGAAGTGCGTTAATAAATACGTTGTATTCAAGTGTTAGTTTTGAAGCCGCTGAGTTTTATTTAACAAAAAACGCGTAACGTTTACATATATATATATATATATATATATATATATATTCCTAGAATAGAATACACACAACAACAGTTATACGAAATACACCCACGCTTAAGCAACATCCTGAACAACGACACGTGGACGACAATTGACCGCCTTACTACAGACAAAGCCAGATATCATGCGGAAGCAGCCACCAAGAACCAAAAAAACAAATCCACGCAGATTCACCAAAAATCCAGACTACAGAGCTCAACCTTACAGCAAGACCGAGTAGTTATAAACCTATCTTCCAAACCACTACAAGAACCGCAGAAATAAATCTTAGCTAAAGGAGTAAACTTCGCCATCACTCCAAAAGAAATACCTGGAGAAGACATCATCTGCGCCATAGAAACTTCCATCAAAACTCTACCAGAAGAAGAAGTAACGGATATCAGGTCTACTACGCAACGCATCTTAAAATCAGCCAAACCACCCACATCTAATCTACCAAGAGAAGAAAGGAGAGCCGTTATGGAACTGAGGAAGGAAAAAAGACCGCACCATAATATCGGCAGACAAGGGAAACGCGACCGTCATCATAGACACAAGAGACTACAAAGAAAAGATGCGGGTATTACTACAAGACTCTACATACCGCAAACTAAAGAAAGATTCAACACCAGCACTGGAAAGAAAATTATCAGCGCGCAGTCAAAACCTCATCGATATCTAAGGAATTACACCGGAACATCATCAAGACAGGCACCAAAACACCAAGATTACATGGACTCCCAAAAATACATAAAGACGGAAATCCCATGAGGCCTATTGTATCAGCAGTGAGTTCGGCTACGCATCCTTTAGCCAAATACCTTGCCAATAATCTTCAACCACTCTTAGGAAAAACGGAAACATACATCAAGAATTCGGCGCATTTCATAGAAAAACTCAAGAATGTCAAAGTGGAGAAGAATGACGTTTTAGTGAGCTTCGACGTCAAATCGTTGTTCACTAATATCCCGATAGATGAAGCTGTCACCTTCATCCGACAACACTCCCAGGAAATCAACACGGAAGATGACATTATAGATTTAATAGAACTCTGCGCATCTTCAATATATTTTACCTTCGAATTGTACGAACCAGAAGAAGAAGCCGTCATGAGATCACCTTTTGTCTCCAGTATTAGCTAACATTTTTATGGAAGCATTCGAGGACACCGCCATCGCATCAAGTGAACTAAAACCGAAATGCTGGTATCGGTATGGCGACGACACCTTTCTCATATGGCCGCATGGAACTGATACATTACCTAAATGTCTGGAACACCTCAACAAACAACACAACCAAATACAATTTACCATGGAACTCGAAGAATATGGCTCCTTACCTTTTCTGGACGTGCTACTCAAGGGGAAAGAGAACCAAACACTGGGACACCAGGTTTACCGAAAACCAACCAACACGGATCGCTATCTTAATGCAAATTCTCACCATGACCCAGCACAAAAACGAGGAACTTAAACACATTGGTGCATAGAGCTAAGACGAAATCAGATGAAGAAAACCTTGAAGCCGAACTCCAACATCTCAAGAACACACTACGACAAAACGACTACAGACTCAAAGACATTACAGCTACATACAGCTCAACAAACAACCAAAACAACAGGAAGAAACAACAACCCCTATTGGAAAGACTTCCCTTGCCACGCCAAAAGGCCGTTTTTACGAATACTATAGACGGTTTTTTTTTTATTATTATTGTTTTCTATGTTGGAAATTCGATTTTAAATTGCTTTACATGAAAAAGAAACAAAATATTGCTAGACTACCGATAGTATTGGCATAATTTTTAACCTACTTCCTCTGAATTGG
The DNA here is from genome assembly GCA_949128085.1 of Cetonia aurata. Lineage (NCBI taxonomy): Eukaryota > Metazoa > Arthropoda > Insecta > Coleoptera > Scarabaeidae > Cetonia > Cetonia aurata. The sequence goes on along the minus strand of OX421889.1, from coordinate 26,182,812 downwards.
CTTCCTCTGAAAACTGCTTAACAGTTACTGTATTTTAACTTACAAGGGAACACCGGCGGGTGTCCCCCTCCGATTTCGATGAAACTTAACAGATCGAAAGAGTACCTTAAAATAAGAGACACGTATTTTTTTTTATCGGCGGAACCGCACGATTTTGGGGTACAGCCCCCTCCAAAGTTTGGACGATTTTTCAATTTTTGCAAATATTTCCTAAATTATAACAGGTATTAAATTTTCTTCTTAACATAATTTGCAGCATATTGCATGGCCCTAAGGGTGGCGTCGTCCGTATTCGCAAAAAGTTAATAACGGGGGACGGGGTACCCCGTACCCCCCATTTAGTTTACATTTTTTCTTTTTCTTATTCATCAAAAGAAGGCCGATTTTACATAGAATACGATGATGTATAACAAGTTTAGAAAATTAATAATTGTAAAAATAGAAAAATAATAAAGCTTCAAAATTAATAAACTTGTCTATTGATATAAATCAAATGAACTATAACAGAAATAAGTTTTTATCCTTAACCAGCATAATACATGGTCTCAAGGTAGATATCTTCATAAAAAGCTAATAACGGGCGACGGGGTACCCCATACTCCCGCATTTTTTTAATAATAAGTTTATTCGTTATTTATCAAAAAAAGATCGCTCACTTCAAATCATTTCAAAACCTGGCTAACGGATGTTTTTCTCTCGAATACCGGGCCAAAGAGGGTCCTTTTGATTGATTCTTGGAGTGGGCATTGTGTTGCCGAACTTCAGCAATTAGTGCCAAAAGACAAAATTTTGAACATTTTAAATATAAGAAAATATTATTAAGAAATAATATTATTAAGTTGCAATCCCTAACCCATAATCAGTTTTCTTCCCCAAGATTTTTCGACGTATTCAAGTACTCGTGGTATAAGAGTGGATACGTTGAGGAAAGACCTGGGCCCTTTAAAAATCCTGTAGAGTTTTGTTTTAACAAAGATGCGCAGTCTACACCCTTGTGTAGTATTTGCAATAAACCAGCTATTGTGCGGTGTTCATGGTGCAAACAAAATCTGTGTTTTATACACTTTTACACAGACTATCACTACTGTAATACTTACATAGCTTAATTACTGTATGTATATTAATCTTGTTCGCTATTGCAATATATATATACCAATAATCGCATTACAGTATGTCATGTATTTAAACATTTATAAGCATTATAATGTTTTTCTAATTCTGTTCTATTGTTTCCGAAATGTTATAATCGTTACAAACACATTAATTATATTTATGCTCCATTGAATACTTACATTGTACACCTATATTGCACGAAAAACTTGAAGTAAATTAAAAAATATATATGTATGTATTATTTAATCCTTCGTCCTGTGTAGCAAATTTGTTCATATATACGCACTAAAGGATTATGGTATTCTAAGAATGAATAACATTTTATTAAGGAAATATATAAAACGCAGTCACTAACTGCAGTTGATAAAACGATTTATATTGCTACCACCGATAAAAGTTTCGTATAGTATATAGTACAAGTTAGTAGGCATAGAAAGGTTTGACCATACCTTGTCGAGTAGATACAATTCTAAATTAAGAAATATTTAAGTAAGGAGAACAGCGGAGTAACGATAACAAATAATTGTTGTTAATGTACTATATTATTATTATTACAATTATTTTTATTATTAATCCTCCTAATTTATTACCATTGTTTTCTATATGAAAGCGATCTTTTTTTGATGAATAATGAATAAACTTATTATTAAAAAATGCGGGGGTATGGGGTACCCCATCCCCCGTTATTAGCTTTTTATGAAGATATCTACCTTGAGACCATGTATTATGCTGGAAATTATGTTAAGGATAAAAACTTATTTCTGTTATAGTTCATTTGATTTATGTCAATAGACAAGTTTATTAATTTTGAAGCATTATTATTATTTTTCTATTTTTATAATTATTAATTTTCTAAACTTGTTATACATCATCGTATTCTATGTAAAATCGGCCTTCTTTTGATGAATAAGAAAAAGAAAAAATGTAAAAAAAATGGGGGGGTACCCGGTACGGGTACCCCGTCCCCCGTTATTAACTTTTTGCGAATACGGACGACGCCACCCTTAGGGCCATGCAATATGCTGCAAATTATGTTAAGAAGAAAATTTAATATCTGTTATAATTTTGGAAATATTTGCAAAAATTGAAAAATCGTCCAAACTTTGGAGGGGGCTGTACCCCAAAATCGTGCGGTTCCGCCGATAAAAAAAAATACGTGTCTCTTATTTTAAGGTACTCTTTCGATCTGTTAAGTTTCATCGAAATCGGAGGGGGACACCCGCCGGTGTTCCCTTGTTTGTAAATTTCCTGTGAATTTAGGTCATAGTTGGTTTAGGAAATTTTCTGTTTGAATTTGCCCTGGTACCCTTCCTTTACATTTGAATTTTTGTCCTTTTTTTTTAATAACATTTAACAAACTTGTCTCTATGGTTAATCTCCAGGTAAAATCTTGTTTACAGCTTTATTTTGAGGTTGGGTATAAGCGACATCTATCAATATTTATAATATCCCCAAATATCTTTCTGAACAATCCAAAAAGAGAAATGATGTGTGGCATCTATTTTAGTAAGCAGTTCTCGATGACTTTGTATACACCTGGGCGCCATAAGACCACATTTTTCATCTTCATTCAACACACCTCGTCTCCAGTCAGTCGATGCGTTCACTTTTTCTCGCCAATCTCTTTACCAGCGCGTCGCTCGGAGCATTTAAAAAGGCGGATAAATGTGAAGTGGTACAATCATGGTAAGAAATTTTTGGACACGCATCGAGCACCGAATCTTTTCGTAGCTATAGTTGTCTCTCTCATTCCCCCTCGCCTAAGTTCTGATACAATGGTCGACCTTGATAAAGCGCTCTCAGTCGGCAGGTAGCCGTCAATGCTAGGGTTTATGGTTTTGTGTTTACCTCTTTATAATTGCTTGTAGGTGTAATGTGAATAAAATACAAAATATACCGCACAAACTACAAAAACTTATGCACAGAGTTATGTATGAAGCGCGCGCTTCCGTTTGGAGTCGAGGTAGTTTCTGCAGCATATACATTTATAGTAGGAATATGACTATTTTGAGAAAAGTAATTTATAAAATGACTGCAATATATTATTGGATTGTAAGGGGTCTCGGGATGGCAATAATAAACACTTGCACTAATCTGCTGTAGGACCGTATTAAAGTTTGATGTAGCATTTTAACGATGATGGATCAAACCTCTTTAAACAAAATAAAAAAAAAAGAACCGAAGAACAATAAGGGGCAAGCTATGTATTGGATTATTAATGAACTGGTATGACGATAGGAAATTTCTCCTACTTTAAAAAATATGTATATAAAAAAGAAACTAGTCCCACAGCTGATTTCCACAACAAATATAACTATATTGTAAATTTTATAAATAAACAAAGTACATTTAATGAAATTAATTTTATTTAAAATTGCAAAGTGTGGATTCATAGGCATTAAAAAAAATACGTTGGCAAAAATATGTAATATATTTAAAAAAATGTAAGTGGTCATTATTTCCTTGCCGGTTACAAACTTTGCACCGACTTTAATTATTGGTACTATTTCCTGTAGGGTAATTGTTCTTAATTATAATATAAAATTCCTTTCTCTTTTATTTTAACTTTTATAGTAGGATTAGTGGAGCAATTGTTGTTTGCCAATAGGAAGTGTGAATTATACCTCCAGAATTAAAGGGGCTAATAATACCTAATACCAAAGTGTGTAAATTACCCATGCCCTTACATTGATTACTTTTTTAATTAATGTGTGTATTTATGTATTATTTAGGTATTCTAAATTAACCCCGGACTGCAATAAATATATCCAAGAGCAATTATTCAGTAATTACATTGTAATGCAATTAAAATAATATTAGGATTAAATTTCTTTGTATGCATAAATACTTTAGAATTGTGACTGGGGAATTATAGAGATTATTGTATATTTAAGAATTGCTAAATTCTTTTTTTTCTGAAAATCTTACAAAATATAAGCCTTTCAGCTAAGGTTTCCAAGTTAGTTAGAGGTCAGTGGTACTGTAGTTAACATGCGCGGTCCGGAGACAAGCATAGAAATAAGGGCAAAGGTGGTTACCCTTTGGGAGCGTGGTTTGTCTTATAGGCAAATTGCTGCGGAAGTAGGTTCATCAGTAAGTATTCTCTTTACATATCCTTAATTTACAAACATCGTTTCGGTTTAAATGAAACGAAAAAAAGTTGTTTTTTTTCTGATTATACACCACGTGAACGTTATTTAATATACTGCTGGTTTATTACAGAAGTCACTCGTTCATTATTGGGTGCATCGATGGCGAACTGAAAACGAAAATGTAGCGCTGAGAACTAGGCCAAGGCCTGGGCATCCACGGAAAATTACCCCTGACGTCGGAAATACAATCCTGGAGTACGTAGGACAACATCCAATCTGTACATCTGTGGGGATAGTTGAAGCACTGCATTTAAATTGCAGTGCCCGTCTTGTGAGAAACTTTCTTCACAAAAGTGGGATTCACTGTCGGCGTCCGGCGAAGAAGGTAGATTTCTTGGAGCGCCATATTGTGAGTCGACTAAACTTTGCGCAAGCAAATTTAAACCGCAACTGGGATGTGGTTATATTTTCCGATGAGAAAGTATTTTCAACCTCTCAGGATGCGAGAAAACTGGTATGGCGCCCTAACAACACTAGATTCGAAGAAAGCAATGTTGTCAGAATTCGGCAAAGTAGCCGAATTAACTTGGCGTATTGGGGTTGGATGTCCAGTGCCGGACCTGGAGAATTGACCCGGATTGAAGCACGCATGGACGCCATCCAATACATTCGTGTCCTGGAAGAAGTGTTGCTTCCCAGTGTCCGAATTATATACCCTGCACCTCATCGGATTACACTGGTGCAAGATAATTCTGCAGTCCATTCAGCTCGGATCGTGAGGGATTGGTTTGCGGAACATCGCAATGAAATAGAAGTCCTTCCCTGGCCAGCAAAGTCCCCTGATCTAAACCCCATTGAAAACTTGTGGGCGGCTATGGGAAGAATGTGGGATCTACGCGATGCACCAGTTCCGCGAAATCAAGTAGAACTTCACCAACACGTTACCGAGGTGTGGGAACGCTTTAGAGGAAGGGAAACTTGTTCGAATCTCGTGGCGTCCATGCGTGGACGATTGGAGGAGGTTATAGATCGGAACGGGTACTGGACGCGTTATTAATAATTTTTTTATTTGTTTTTTTTTTAAATTTTTTATATTTAATTGTTTTTTTAGAAGAGGATTTTTTTTTTTATATTTTTGTTTTTTTTTTTGAGGAAGTTTGACAAAAGTGATATTCTCACTGTTTACCCATCTTAGTTATGATTTAAGTTGTGTTTTTGTAGTTTTTAGAATTTTTTTAATTTTATTGTTGTTATAAGTTTTATAGTTATTATTTTTTTCTTTTACTGTTCATGCATGTTTTCTTGCTTGATCGTTTTGAAAAACGTTTTTTTTTTTTTTTTGTAATTTCAGACATGTATTTTTAGTGGTGACAACTCTCAGAGTGTAGGTTTTACCGTGCTTTTCCTCACTCCTAGGCGAATGCTGAGAGCGAACATATTAAAGACGCTGCGCGGGCGCAATTATTAAACTCTGTTTTAAATTTAATTATTTTTTTTTTACCTTGTTTTCAACCTATAACTATATAAGAAATACACTAATGAAACGATATTGGAGCTATTCGCCTTCAATGACTATTGTCCCATCGCTTTTTAGCGCAAGTACAAAAAAGATCCAGTATCTGTAGGATAATAGATATTTTGCCTATTTATAATTTCTTTAACTTATGCGAGAGATGTTCTTCTTCATCGATATTTTTCTTCTACCGTTTATCCTTTAATAGTAATATTTTAAAGTGTTATTTTTCCTTTTTTGGGTATACGGTAGATATAATTCAATAAAATTTTACATATGTTTAACTGTAATTTATTATTCTACGTTCAAAGACAAATCCGAAACGTAGAATAATTAATTACAGTTTAAATATGTAGCAACACTACGCCATCATTTATTTAATTGATGGGGATCTTTTCTTAGCCGTGCTTGTAAATGAGTGTATATCGGGCAAATTGAGCAGTGCTTGTTATGCGCTCAAAGTTATTGCACAAAATGTGAGCATTGAATCAGCTCTTTCAGTATATTATGCCAATGTCTACTCTCGATTGAGATATGGGATTGTCTTCTGGGGAAATTCCATCGACGTGGGGCGAGTCTTCATCCTGCAGAAAACGTGTCTACGATCAATTTTTGGCATACGAAGGCGTGACACGTGTAAAGACATTTTTAGAGACTTTAGTGTACTTACCGTTCCGGCTATTTATATACTTGAGTGCGCCTTGTTTGTCAAAAGTAATTATAATGATTTTTTTAAAAAATTTGAACTTGCACATAGTCATGGCACCAGAAATACATTAAATGGTTTCTTGGTGCCACCTTATACGCACTTGACTAAATTACAGAAAACTGCATTGTTCCAATGCATACGTATTTATAATCATTTGCCAAATACTTTAAAAATCCTGCCTTTCATAACTTTCAAAAACAAATTAAAGAAAATTCTTAAATCAAATATTTTATATAAAATTGAAGATTTTTTTGCAATAGAAATACGTTAGCAAACACTCAAGTTTTACATTATTTGTTATCGTAATGTGATGTATATTGTGTATGTGTGTATATGTGTATTTCTTTTAAGTCCAATTGACATTGACTTGTTCCACACACTTTTGTATCTATGGAATGAAATATATTATTATTATTATTATTATTATTAAATTTTTTGGTTTTTGTTTTTTTCTCTTGATTTAGCGGCTTGGTTTTTAAATTTAATGAATTATTCAATAAAACTCTTCATGACGTTTCGACAATCTTATTTTTCATTGTTGTCTTCCTCAGATTATTTTATATAATTCCCGAAATTTTGTCTAGAAATTATGAATGGATTATGTTATTAACATTTTTACAACTTTTTTATGCGTTTTATACTTACAAAATTAAAGACATTCACACAACATTTTAAAATAGTATTAAACATTTTTTTTATCTTTTCATTTTTCTTAAACATATACTAACTGTTAATTGTCATTTAAAATTATTATGCATGGCGAAACATTTTGTGTGAACACTGGAGAACTACATTTAAAATAAACCGAAAGGCACTCTCAGCTATGGGCGTTTTTCTCCTAAATTGTTGTACTAAAAATTGTTTATTTGTAAATTTACCTATATATATATTACTGACGAAAAGTATGTTGAAATGATTGGTGCATAAATTTTTGATAAGTTTTCTATTTCTGTTTTGTCGTTTACTGCGTTATTTTGTTTTTTTATTTGGATCATTTCTAATATACATCGCGCTTTATAATTTCTTTCTTTATTTAAAATACTTGTATTATTAAAATTGAATGTGTGTTAAAATTTTAAATGTAGTTCTCCAGTGTTCACACAAAATGTTTCGCCATGCATAATAATTTTAAATGACAATTAACAGTTAGTATATGTTTAAGAAAAATGAAAAGATAAAAAAATGTTGAATACTATTTTAAAATGTTGTGTGAATGTCTTTAATTTTGTAAGTATAAAACGCATAAAAAAGTTGTAAAAATGTTAATAACATAATCCATTCATAATTTCTAGACAAAATTTTGTGAATTATATAAAATAATCTGAGGAAGACAACAATAAAAAATAAGATTGTCGAAACGTCATGAAGAGTTTTATTGAATAATTCATTAAATTTAAAAACCAAGCCGCTAAATCAAGAGAAAAAAACAAAAACCAAAAAATTATTTATTTAATATCAGATAGAACAAAATGTTCCAGTTCGATGGGCCCTTACAAGAATTGCAAGACCTGCCGCAATTTTTTCTTGAATATCTAAAGTTACATTCCATTAATTTTGGGAAACTTTTTTTTTCAATTAAAATTTATAGTCCGTTGTTTATTAAATGTTGAATAAGTACCGCAAGACATTATAACTAAAACAAGATTAATTGTCATCATTAGTTTATATCACCTCTTCATATTATGCAATTATACCTTACTTTTACAATAAGAAATTAAGGACACGGTTAATACTTTTAAATAGATATATCGTTTTTAAAAAATACTAAAATTGTTTTCAAACGGTGATTTTAATAATAGCTACAGAATTAATTACATCTCTCTCTCTCTCTTATCTCTTTAAGCTACCGAACGTTGTTATATTAATTGCATTATGTTATGAATAGTTATGATTATAAATATTGTATTTCAATGCTAACTTTGGAACGGGTAAGCTTCCGAACGCACAATCTGTACTGCATTATGCCTTCATAAATCCTATCGCTACTGTTTCCCGTTTTCTATAAATGGTTCAAGTTCAACATATAATAAATTTGTGATTATGAGAACGAGCAGGTAGTAGTATAGCGCCTGCGGCAAAATTTGCGGGGTAAAACGGGAGGAAGAGATAGCAATAGCTACGAGAAAGTTTGCCTCGATGCGTGTCCTAATATTTCATACCGTAGCTGTACAAACGACAGAAGGCATAAGGCACACAGACGGCCACCGGCCCCTTTGCAGGCCAATGTATATGCGGTGCATGCCATTATGATGCGCTGCGGACGCTTTTTGCCCGCCAACAATGTCTTTTTATCCCGGTCGTAACAATCCCCGGCATGCGTCTCATTCAAGCAGCGGAGTATCGCGCGACCGTTCGAAAAACTCGAGCGTTTTAATTGCTACGCGGCATATAAATTAATGTTTAATATCGCTAGCGACCGAGCGACCAATGCCGTCGGTCGGCCGCACGGGAGGTTGAAGTGTGGCAGAGACTAAAGTTCAAAGTGAGAATTTTAAAGATACGTTAATGCGGGATGAAATATAAACCCCTTTCGTTCTCCGGGACGTTTTCGCAACAGGAGGAAACCGCAGCCCGTTCATTTAAGGGGGACTTGCGTCAAAATGTGGAGCCGTGAAGAATTCCCGGGATTCCCGGAGCGTCGCGTCGTCTGGGGGATGTTGAATATTATTTATGCGCTCGCGACCGCAGAGCGTTCCAAGACTTGACGGCAGGAATAAATAAGTCAGTTGAACCGGTGAAATAAAGACGAGGAAATTCTAAACGGTTTAGTGAATTTATAGGACGGCTTAATTAATTTGATGTTGCGATAATATTCGAAGCTGTTTTTTGGAGATGGTAAAAAGAACCTCAAATAGAAAAGTTGGCACCAGTATTAATCTGATTCACTTAATTCTTTTGTTGAAATAAACGTTCGGAATTTTCTAAATTTGCCTTAATTACTTTTTCCGTCCTTATATTTACTATTTGGCTATGCAGTTTTTTCTTTTTTAATTTGAAGTAAAAGTCGTATTTACACCAAAAAAAAACTTGCAAATGTTGTTACAATTGTATTCCATATCGCTACAAATTACAGTAATATATGCACAAAAGTCACACAAAATTGTGTCTAACGTGTATAAGAATGTGTATTACAATTTGTAAAAAAATTTGTGACAACAATATAGTCAGTATACGGTCATTTTATTTTTAAGAGAGCTTACTACAATACAATCTCTCTGCAAGACAATTTCTCAAAACAAATAAGACTGAATCCACACAAAGTTGTTGTAATTCTTACGCTAAACTATGCAACACTTTGTAATATGAACTCGTAAGTTGTGCTACAAATTATAAGACTAAGTAAAAGAATATTTGAGAAACTCTGCCACAGAAAATGGCGATTCGTATTATATTTATTGAGAACGTTTCTACTTGTGTAATGCTAGAATTGGAGGTAAAAAGCTGTTGCGCAGTAAACAATGAAAACGATAAGTTACTAGAAATTGTAGTAATGATTATCAGTATAGCATCTAACGCTTTTCACGAAATATATTACTGTTTAGTAAGGAACTGTTGTAAACATTACTACAATTTTATATAGGTATATACTTACGCTGGTAAATCCTACATTCGCACAACCAAATAGTTATTCTAATAGTTGTAAGAACATTATACATATGTATATACCTAGCAAAGCAATAAGGAAACAGAAATTAATAAAAAAAAATTTTATTGAAAAATACATTCACCAGACAACATATTCGACGTAACACATTTTTATTGAAAAAGATGGTAACTTGGAACACAAACATTTTTTACTCAGATTTGATCAATGAAACTGAAATGTCATCTGATCGCATTCTATTGTATACTCAGCACCCAATGCAAACATTATTTCAAAACATGGATCCACAGCTTTTAATGGTATATCTACTTTATATTTGATATAAAGTGCATACGTATGAGTCCGTTACATTAAGAAGTTCTCCAACTATTATTGGTATCTCTTCTACTGGAAACTGAAATCTGGCGTTATTCTCTGCCCGCAACTGTAGCTCTACATCCAAGTCAGTAATATTCTGGAAATAAATACAAATTAAGTTTTGTAGATTGCGATTGTGTATTGCGATTTCAACTTTGATATGTACCAGAAAGTTAGAAAATTGCACTGTCTGGAAATTATTACACATGAGTAAAAGGTGTAAAAGCCACAAATATATGAACAATAGAAAGAACTTGTACAGTTATGATAACAATAAACTTGCATTAATAATATTATAATTATTTGTTATTATGACATAATAGATTCCAGACAACCCAAGAATTACCTATTACATTTACCCTCTATAGGTAATTGTATGTATATAAACACATAGCAGCACCAGTAATAGGTAATTACACAGGTAAAGAGAAACAATTTAATGCTAAATACATACATACACGCCTATATTTTTGTATTCGAGATATATTTCAATGTCTTACCTTCAAAAATGCTCACCAACGGTTCTAACTCCCAATTCAGTAAATAACTTTTCGCATGCATCGTCATTAATGTATATATTATCTAATGGACGGAGTACCATAGAACACGACATAAGAACACACAAATCACACGACCACCACCATGTACGCCTTATTAACGACTAATATAAAATGGCGTATTAGCGGGATGATTGCTGGCACTGCGAGATCAAAACACATTTTTGTTTGCTTTTATTCAGTATTCACCTTTGTTTCCACAATTCCGCACATAATTTATATTTGTATCAATAATCAATATAGTAAAAACGCGTTGGGCTATCTAATTTAACAAAATTCAAATGAAACAGGTATTAATAAACAAGTCAATCCTATTCCTATAGGTATATTAGATACCTACAATAATTAATATAATGTATATCTGAAAGTGTTATTATTTTGAATTTTCAAACCTAATTGTACTAAATTCGACTCTTTAATACAAGAAAGTTTGGCTACTATACTATTGTGAACAAAGTGTTTATACATTGTAATAGATTTTTTAATAATTTGTGGTATTTCATGCTACAGTACTTTAAAACGAAGATATATTACAAATTCATATAGTTGTACTGTTAAAATATACTACACAATATTAGACACAGTAATGTAGTAAGCTGTACGAGAACGGATAGAACCGGCTTTTACAATTGTAGTATGTGTGATATTAGGGTGATAGTACACTGCGACCTAAAAGATCTATTGTGTCCCCTCTTCTCGCTGTATTTACAGCTGGCCGTCCAGTCTGATTCCTTTCAAGAAGTGCAGAATGTCCGAAGGCCCCAGATTAGGTAACTATCCCTCTTCGATTTCACATGCTCCCAGGTGCAGCGCCCTTGAGTTGCACAGTGCAACACAGTTTGTGAGTAGATGAATGGACGTTTCGTCCTGTTCCCCACAAAACCTACATTCGGCTTCCTTCGCTATTCCAAGCCTGCTTAGATGTCCGTTCAGTTTACAATGGCCTGTAAGGATCCCTGTCAATATCCGAATATTATTTTTACTCAGGTTGATGCATTCTGCAGATCTCTTCTGGTTATAGGTACCCAGAAGAGTTTTAGCTTGCCTCATTCCCTGGAGATTCTCCCAGTATTTGGATTTTCTCTGCTCTACTTCATTTTTCAGCTTCTCCAGTGTTATGCTGCTAGTTATCCCACAAAAAGGTTCTGGCCCTACAAAAGGTGTTCTAGCCCCTCTCTTAGCGAGATTATCTGTTATTTCGTTTCCTTCCACTCCCGTGTGTCCCGGAACCCACAAAAGGGTTACCTTGTTCTTTTTGCCTAGCTCGTTTAGTTTTTGTAGACACTCCCAAACCATTTTGGAGCTGATTATGTTTGACCTCAGCGCCCTAATGGCCGCTTGACTATCAGATATTATGACAATCTCCTGCTTTTCATAGCTTCTGTCAATGTTGACCTGGACACATCTTTCAATAGCGTGTATTTCCGCCTGGAAGATACTTGGGTACATCCCCAAGCTTTCGAAATATTTGGTTCTAGGCCCATATAACCCTATTCCAGTTCCCTCTGCCGTTTTGGAGCCATCTGTGTACCATTTAATGGCGTTTCTATTGAGTTTCGAAATGGTATCTCTATTCAATTCACTCTTAGTGCTAAGCTTTGTGGTAAATCTTTCACAAAGTTGAACTTCCTTGGTATGTCATCTCGGGGCATGTCCCAGATTTGGTCATCTGTAGGAGGTTGAGGCCTATGCCTAGCCGTTCCTTCCCTGATCATCCTACGTGTGGTCCTTTTAGCTATGCTCTCCACAAAAATGTGAAGAGGAGTGAGGTTTAGTACCAAAGTCTACTTACAAATATGACTATATCATCAGCATACCCTTGACATGGTATGCCTAGATTAGTCAGCCTCCATAGTAGTTCATCTACTGTCAGGCTCCACATGAGTGGGGAAGTAACTCCCCCTTGTGGACATCCTCTGGTCGTGCTGATCGAGATGGTTTTGCTTCCCACCTCCATTTCCACTGATCTAGTAGAAAGCAGCCGCGACAGCCATCTGGACGTCGCGCCGTCTACTCCTCTTTCAATTAATGCTTTCTTGACGGGCTCGTGCGGAGTATTGTCAAAAGTGCCCTTTATATCTAGAAAGGCGCACACTACGGTTTCTTTATTCATCAGTGCATCCTGGATTTGATCTGTCAGCTCCACTAATGCAGTCTCAGTGGATTTGCCCATTTGATAGGCGTGCTGACAGGGGTGCAAAGTAAAATTGTAGTAACTATAACTACATTTTTTCAACTACAATATTATAGTCTTAATTCCCTATGTACTTTTTTGAGTGTACGTTCGAGAATACGTATTTCAAGTGAACAGAAAAAGCGTTGATGTTATTACATATTTGCAGATGTGTGTGGGCCACTAACTCGGGATTTTAATTCAATACTTTCTATCCCTTTCAATGAAAAAATTCAGTCGACTATTTCCAACCTTTTTATAATAATAATAATAAATATATTTATCCAGTGGACTCAAGTTGAGCATAGGACACGTCAAATAAGTAACAACGTACAGTTTGTAGTGATGTGGTTCTCCGAAACATTAGATATTTATTGTTTGAAAACATTAAAATGTTAAGCAATATATTCCAATGAGTAGCAGCTAAAAACTTAAAATTCCTAGTCGTCTAAGTATTCCTTAAACGAATAGTAACCTTACTCGAACTTTATTGTAACCCTTGATAGACAAGCAATAAGGGTTTCGGGTTTCACTAAATACTAATCTAAGTCGCGGCACTATTCTAACTCAGAAATTTAGTGTTTTTTTACTCTAAATACTAAGAATATCTGTGTTGTATTTAACCCTAATTTTTACTTAGCTAACGCATATGGCAGAGACAAGACTGATCGGTAAGTATCACGAAAACACATCAATAAACTTATCCAAAAACGTCTCTCAGTTCTTTACATTTTTATTATCTTCCCAGAACTCCATTTTAATTATTAACACCCGATCTCAAAACTTATATTTCCACTTGAGGCGATTCGGCTATGGAAAATACGTCTCCAAACAACAACGGCACTAATAATTTAGTACCGAAGGAAGAGAAGGCCGAGGGAAGCCCTATGCCGTCCCAGGCGATAAATCTCATCATTTTCCTGGCACGTAGAATAGGGTGACTTGTAAATTCGCGAATGGCGGAGAATAGTTTTTGATTGCTAGTCGTATATTCTCGTCTTGTGCGAGGAACAGATGTTGCGGCTCTGTCCTGGTCAAGCGACCGTTGCGCTGGATGACGTGACTTGGCCAGTCGAGATTTTATTATTAGGGAGTGAGGCACCAAAACTTTTCTTCGATTTTAGAAATGCGATAAAGAGGTAGTAAAAAAAACCGTGAGAAAGGTGCTGAATTACTTAAATGAATTTTAACGCGACTTTGTACAGGATGGACAAGGACAAGAACGGACGTTCCTCAACAATTAAAGTTGATATGTTTTGCTTAAAAAAAAGATATTGACAGATTTGAGTTCGTGCTGAATGACTTAATTGAATTTTAAAGCGACTTTGTACAGGCTTGGACAAGGACAAGAACGGACGTTTCTCAACAATTAAAGTTGATATGTTTTGCTTAAAAAAAAGATATTGACAGATTTGAGTTCGTAATAACGTATCAATTGTGCAAAATCTACTGTGAAAAAGAATACCTATCTTGCATGTGGTGTCCGTTATCATTGACGCATCTATGGAGGCGTTCTACGATGTTTACAAACACTATTACAACATCGTCTTGTCAATTTGGGCGACTTCTGCACCAATAGCTTTTTTGAGTTCTTCCAATGCGCGTTGTTTGTATTCGTATGAACGTACATATATTGAAGTGACCACACAATAAAAAAATCAATATTTTGCGCACAGCTCTCTTTCGTGCAGTTCTCTTGGATGTTGAGAAGCCCTATACGACAGCTGTATTCCTTGACCATACCAACGAGATAAAAAAAGAGCTTTATTACTCATTAACAAAATGGGATTGCCATTTTGATCAAAAATTGCTTCTTTCTGATGTGCAAAGAGCCAGTTGCTGTACGTAATCCCCTGGTTTCAACTGTTGTGTTACACATTTATGTTTTATATATTTTATATGAAGACTTGTTCAGACCTCCAGTTCTAAACAGTACTCCATGGAACTATACCTACGACACAATGAGAGTTACCAACCTGACGCTAGAATTTGCCGTACGTTTTTGGCAGTGCCTGTATAATCGGAGTGACTTTATCACAAAACCCCTTCTCTTAAAAAGATATACCTTTATCGCAGATATTAGATAAAATAAAACAAACAACAATACAAACATTTGAAAATTTATAATGTGAATATTGTAATTTCTGTAGCTTATAACTGTTTTAAATGATATTATTGACTGTTTTCATTTATGTATATTGTAAAATAATCACACGACCAGTCTGCTCAAGAACTATATTCAAACTAAAACTCTTTACAATTTCTTTACATCTAGTTATGATTCATATTCTTTGTTACGCAGGTAGAATTTGGGTATCGCGTGATATACCTTTGGATCGATGATTCACAATAATATGCAAGGTCATCTTATGCAATAAATGTGATAACAATAATACATAATTAACAATATACTTAAAACATGTGCTTCCTATTCATTTTATTTTTATAGCGATTTGTTATTGTTTTTTTTTTTACAAATTGATGCACACAATATTTTTTTTTGCTTAAAAAAGTATGACTTTCACGATGACATATCGGCTGACAGTCTTAGCTACATCGGGAAATGAGAGATTGGTTCTCTTTGCTACTCCAAGAAGGGTGGGAATGTCGCTTAACTTTTAGTGCGGGTGATGTTTCGTGATGCACCGATTAAATAGGAATTAAAAAAATTGATAAAATTGAACTTCTTGAAGGTTGACCTACATGTGAACTGAGGAGTCTTTATGCAACCTCAACTATCAATAAAACATTGTAAAAGTAAATCCATTTTTTAAAAAGGAAACATTTTGACACATGTGACCGGTATGGTGACAAATTTAAAAATTATCTAATGAATCGATTAAAGTAAGGTAAAGTATCAAGAACAAAATTATTTGAAAAAAATTGTATACATGGGAATGAAATACAAGGGATGTACTGCTTCTGTAACAGTTAGTGTCATTTTTATCCCACATTTATGTGTGCCAAGGAACCAAAATATAATTTATATTGCAGTTAAGGCTAACTACTTTCCTAATGATTTTCTAAATAACACGTTTAACTTTTTAATTCTCAGGCTGTAGGTATACTAATTGAAAAAAAAACTGTGGAGTGTGGAGGTGTTTTTCTTGAATTAGTTTCTTTATTTAGTCATAAATGTTTGTAAATTGTTATATATATTTCAACAAAAGCAACTTATGCTGATAAAACGAAAATCATTATACATTTTGAACAATTACACTAAAGGTATAAATAATAATAATAATAAATATAAATATCGAGCGCACCACCCAAAGAGCTCGATAGAGAGGCCCCACCTTCCAAGAACTGAAGGTGGAAGAGCAGTGCCTAGAGCAAGGCAAAGAACTCGTCTAACTGTGCAACAGGAGAAACTTCTGCAAAGCATTGCGAAAGGACGCAAAAGTTTGCAACAGGACAATTTTACGAGGTAGATGATTGTAGACCTTGACACCCATACCTTTTACCCCTGCGATCTCAAACAGCGAAACACAACATTTACTAGATAATCTATTAATTAAATTCTGACAGTGTACGTTCCATGACAGATTGGCCTCAAACGTTATACCAAGGAACTTTACGGAAGCCTCCACCTGCAGATTTGTGCCGCTTAAAGAAATATCTGTAATATCTGTACGCTTGTTTATAGTATGAAAAAACATATACTTCGTTTTTTTCTAAGCTTAGGGATAGCTTATTTGTCTCAAACCATTCCGTTAGAGTACACAACAGTGTATTTGTAATAAATTCAGTATCATCATTGGTAGTTAGTACGGAAATATCGGCATACATAGTCACATAAATATCAGATAGAAAAAGCACAATATCATTCATGTACAAGTCAAACAATACAGGCCCTAAAGTTTTAAATATAATAAAATAAACAGTTTGAGGAACACTGGCGATCAAGATGCTTTTATCTCTCCACGATAAAAAAAAAACCACACACTCCATAAGCCACCCTAAGAATTCATAACACGACGTCCAGACAGAGTTTCAATATTATATAAAGGGACCATAAGTGGCCGGTCTGCGATGAATGTAATATCTCATGTAATATGTGAGCGTCGTTTTTCCATCGTGAGCATGCTGTGTAAAGTATGCATTAATAGTGAAGTAGAATGAAATATTTTAAAATAATGTATAATATATGCTCTCCGTAAAATGAGAAACAAAGGTATGGAAATACTTAATGCAAATGACAGGTGCCATATTCAGTATAGAATAAGGGGTTAATAAACAGATCACATAAGTATGAGTATTCTGGGTATCTTAGATATCGCCAGTGGCGGCTTCTCAATAAGTGCACATGTGCACGTGTACCCCCAACTAATATCTTCATCTAAAGGAATTTACTTTGAAAAAATTAAAAAACATCAAAGTTTCAAGACACACCTCTCTGCTAAATTAGGTTTTAATTTATTAGGTAAACAAGATATTCGACAACAATTAAACAGTGCGTACCGACTGAATATCGAGAAACATAATGAGCAAGTAAAAAAGAACAGATACATTTTATCGAAAATTATAAACTGTATTAAATTTTGTGGTGCTTTCGAATTAGCATTACGTGGCCATTACGACGGAAATGATTCGATAAATCCTGGTACATTTAAAGGTCAATTTTTCGGCAGAATTAGATTTAGCACTCAGGGATCATTTGAATCAATCCACACTATTTAAAGGAACATCCAAAGACATTCAAAATGAATTCTTGGACTGTATGCTTTCTGTGTGTCATGCACACATTAAGAAAGAAATTGCTGCCTCAAAATTCGTGTCCGTGATAAGTGATGAAACAAGTGACATTTCAAACATTTTCCAAATGGTTATAGTTTTCCGTTATACTTTAGCAGACGGTACCCCTGTTGAAAGATTTTGGGGTTTTTTGAAACCTTCCGATCATGATGCTGTTGCGTTAGCTGGCTGTATTGAAAACGTTTTAAATTCTGTTTTAAAAAAATCTGATCAGCTAATTTCGCAAAGCTATGACGGCGCAAGTGTTATGAGTGGCGTCTACGGTGGTGTGCAAAAACTCATCAAAGATAAATTCCAGTATGCATATTATATTCACTGTTAGGCACACCAAATAAATTTAATAATGTCACAAACAACGAGTATAAATACAAATGTTCGCATCTTTTCTTCCGATCTGAGTGATACCTATTACGAATTTCTTCTCCAATTCTCCACAACGAGTTTCTGCATTAGATGAGATCGTTGGAAGTAGAGTTCCAAATGCATCTGCTACAAGGTGGAATTTTAAAATTAGAACTGTTAACACTGTTTATGAAAACAGAGAAGCCCTTATCGAGTGTCTGGAGAAAATACAATCAACGTCCAGACAATCGGATACCATCACAAAAGCTTGTGCCCTTTTAAGATTATTGAATGACCCCAAGTTCGTTTTTTGGCTGACAGTTTTTCATCGTTTAATGCCTCATATTAATATAGTATATTCTCAGCTGCAAAAAAGAACTGCTGATTCTGTGACCATAAAAAAATGTATTGCAGAGCTTGAAAAAAACATTCAGAAAGAAAGGGAAAATATACACACTATCAGAGACTCCGAACTAGACGACATTGATGTGAGTCACTCTAGGAATAGAAGGAAGCTAGATAAAAGAACCTCTTATGTTTCCACGACTGTTCAAGCTAAAGAAGTGTGCAACACCATAATATCAGAAATAAAAAGAAGGTTTTCGTTTACAGGTCATTTGGAGGTGGTTAATTTGTTTTCGGTGGCGAATTTTGAAGTATATTCGTCGAATTTTCCCATCCAACATTTAGATTCACCAATTTCCGCCTTACCATTTTTAGACAGATGCAAATTCAAGACAGAGTTGGAAGTAATTTACAGAAGAACAGATTTTAGAGAGGTCTCCGGAGCAGTCCATCTACTTAAGTTTTTGATAGAAAATAATTTGCAAGAAGACTTCTCAGAGACCTTTCTTGTGCTACTCGCAATTGTAACCATGCCCATGACAACTGCAGAAGCAGAACGTTGTTTCTCAACTTTGAAGCGCATTAAAACTGTTTTGAGAAGTACTATGGCTCAGGATAGGTTAACTGCTCTCGCAATGTTGTCTATTGAGAAACAAATGATTCAAGATCTTTCAAACTTTAATGAATTGGTTATTGAAGAATTCGCATCGAGAAAGAACAGGCGACTTGAATTACAATACAAAACGTGTGTGTGAAAATTAGTACTAAGTGTTTGTGTTAGTTAGTAAGTTATCAGTTACCTTATTAGTTAGACAATAAAAGCAACAAGACAACACGTGAAACTTGATCAAGAAGATGTGCTTTTTGTTCGTTTATGATGTGACTGTTCTGTATAAAAAGAAGAACTAACAATTTCGGATTTTTGCGCTAAGCCCTTTTCTGAATATTATCCCCAAACTGCTCTAAAATGCGAGTTTTGAAGGTTAATTTTCAAAGCCGGACTCCCTGATACCTACCCACATGTGCACTCCCAAAATAAAAGTCCACGCGCCGCCACTGGGTATCGCTCCAAACTACTTCCGACGTTTTTAAAGTTGACAAACACAGAAAATACTCAAATTAATATTCTTTCCTTCATAACAACACACTTCGGAACAGATTCCCAAAATCGTCTCAAAGGTGTAAAAAAAACTTCGAAACGTGTTATATTATAAAATATACAGAAAAATTGTCCAAATAACTTATACATTTGACATTTATATATTTAGAATTAGAAGTATTTTTTTAATTGCCGGAAACTAAAAATGTCTGTTGCAAATACCATTTCATTTGGAATGAACAAATAAGATTGTCTTGCGTTTCAGAGAGAAACATAGTGTTCACTATTCCTAAATATACTTGCATTCAGTGCGCTGTGCTACCGCTGGTAATAAGTAAACCTATAGTTATTGCTGGTTAGTTCTAGTGTTTCTGGCAATTAATTTTGTTATTGGCACTAATACAAGCACGTTATTAAAGGCTATATACTCTTCATTTAAGAAGGTGAGCGGTATTAAACAATTTGCAAAATTGCAGTTCATATGCTGCGTAAATTAGCTACAAATCTTGTAAGAGGTATGATCACTCAAACTGCGACTTCTGCCGTACCATCGTTGCTTTGATTCATAGTAAAGATATTCCACACTACTTCATACCATTCACATAAAAGCAGGTGGTAAATATAATACAGCCCTTAATAAACTTCGATACTTTATTTGTTCCGAATTTGTAGTTTGATTAATCCAGTCCAAATATTTACCTACATTAAACATCACACTGCGTTTGGTTTGACACTATCGTTCTCTGAGGTCACATATGTCATGGCAAAACTGTATATTAAAACCAAAATACCGTTGCCTAAACGCTTTTGCGTCATTAAAACCACAGCTTCCTGGTGATAATGTATTGTATAATATGTCTGGGGAGAAAAAAACTTAAAAGCTATTTTAAGTTGATGCGTATAGTTTAGACACCCCATGCACTAAACAATAAAATTACAGGTAGTAAGTTCAGAAAACGTTGAAGATGATGTATAGCTAGAAAGCCCATGTAATTTTAACGTAGTCGTAATATTTCAAATAGCCGACTTCCTTAATTTGCGAATTCCGAATTAGCTGAGGTTTTAACCAATATAAGCATCTTTCCGACCGGATTTTTTTTTTGTACAGACAGTAGATGATTGTAAGGTAACTAGAAGTATGGTTGTACTTGCTAGGGATTTGAAGAGATAAATTTGCTGGGTACTAGAAAATTCAATGGTTAAAGAAAAGAAAATCGTCAATGAAGCAGCAGAGAGAAAAAACAAAAACATTCACTGTAGCTAATAATGTAGCGGCCCTTTTATAAACTATTAGTTTTAGCTAGATAGGTACCTTTGTGTGTGACCTTTTAATCTATGCGAAGGAACAATAAACACATGTAATATATAAAATACCTTGTCAAAATTGCAATGGGGTTTATATACGACAAACAATGCAACACCTTTCGGAACACCAAATATTAATTTTATAGGTACATTAATCTTTTTATATATTAATGGGAAATACATTAAGGTGCTAAGGTAAATTTTAATTTCATTCTTGTTTACAGTTTTTAGCTTTAGTTTCAGTGATGAAGCTAAATGGGGGTTAGGTTTGACAATAAATTGTCATGGAACTCCCATCTCAACTATTTACGGCAAAAAGCTATAAAGGCATCGCTAGTCTGCCGAAGGCTGCTCGGTAAGTCCAGGGGTCCCAAACCTCAAATGATCCTATGGTCATACATTGCGATCATTAGACCCATGACCACCTATGCTGCTCTGATTTGATCGCCAGAAACAACACAGATGACTGCGCAACAACAGCTTCAACAAATTCAGAGACTTACTTGTCTAAATATTACAGGAGTGATGCGGACCTGTCCCGTTGTAGCGCTAGAAGTCCTAATGGGAATCACACCACTGCACATTTGCATTCAAAAACGGGGTATATCAAGTACCCTATCTCTCAGTAGACTTAAGGGATTAAAGCCTGGGGACATTAGAGAACACCTTACAATCCTTGAAGATCCCAATATCAAATATCTGATTCACATTGCAAAGGACATGATCCCTATGCAATACAATTTTGATCAACCTTACAAAGTGTGCATTGAAAGCCGTACTGAGTGGGTAGTCGGTGAGCTTCAACCTAAAAGAGGAACTTTGGCATGGTACACCGACGGCTTAAGAATAGAAATAGTGAGGACAGGCACAGAGTGGATATAACTACCACCTCAAAATGCCTATGGGACTTCACACTAACATATTTCAAGCGGAAATTTGTGTTATAAACCTATGCGACGTAAAAAACCTCGAGATAGGGATTCGAGGCGCAACCATAAGTATATTTACTGACAGTCAGGCAGCATTGAAGCTTTTAGTATTAGAACCTACACATGCGAGTCTGGTCTGTTGCATGAAGGCAACTGGGACACAATAACCACGTTATTATTCAGTGGGTCCTAAACCACCAAGAGATTCAAGAGAACGAAATGGCAGATAAGCTAATCAAAGCACCAGCGAAAGTGTCTTTCATTGGACTTGATCCCTGTTGTGGTCGGCAAAAGAGCCACCTAAAACAAGTAATAAAAAAATGGGCGGACAGCAGCCTCCCACTGGAAGAACACGCCAGGACAAAATCAGGCGAAGCCACTCTTATTAGTGTCGCCAAAGATTTGTCTATCATTCAGTAAAGGGGATCTTGGACTACTGGCAGAATTTTTGACAGGTCATGTCCTAAAATACCATCAATGCAAACTCGGAAAAGCTGAAGACCAAATCTGCTGGGCTGTGTCTAGAAGATTTAGAGACGGCAGAACACATTTTGTGCGAATATGTTGCTATTAATCGTACTCGACATCAACACTTCAGTGGGCCGTTTCTCACGCCTACTGATATCCAGGAAATAAACCCCTACAGTTAGAAGTAACAAAAAGCAACAGTGCAATGATACACGACTGTAATTTTAATTCTCAACCGTTTGTGAGGCTCATATTACACTATAAAAGTACTTTAATAAAGGTCTTTTATAAGATATATCTTTTCAAAAGTTCTTTTATCGTATTTACTTTTTCTTCCAATATTTTATAAAAGATATTTGACAGATGGGAATGCGATCTATGTTGTGTAGTAGCAGTGCGAAGTGTGGTTAAATTGCATCGGTGATTTGTGAACCTAATAATTATATCCACCGACATCTTCGACATTCCTCAAGATTTACATGTTGTCATTTCTGAAGTCGATAAACCCTCAAACTTATAAAAACCACATTTATTTTTCCCCTACAACTTCCAATCTCCTTTTCAAAAATGGCAGGTAATATTTATTTGAAAAATTCTGTTAATGTTATGAGATAGTTCTTGTATCATATTTACCTCTTCATCCAATATTTTATAAAAGATATTTGACAGATGGGAATGCGATCTATGTTGTGTAGTAGCAGTGCGAAATGTGATTAAATTACATTGGTGATTTGTGAACGTAATAATTATATCCACCGACATCTTCGACATCCCCCAAGATTTACATGTTGTCATTTCTGAAGTCGATAAATCATCATACTTATAAAAACCACATTTATTTTCTCCCCTACAACTTCTAATCTCCTTAAAAAATGGCAGGTAATATTTATATATGAAAATTTCTGTTAATGTTATGAAGTAGGACGACATGACAGTAGTGATTATCTTTCTTTGTCGTTTCTGAAGTCGATAAGAAAACTCTCACACTTAAAAAAATCATATTTATCTTTGTTCCCGCAACTACCAATGTCCGTCAAAAATGGCGGGTAATAAATAAATTATTATCTCTGAGATTATAAAAAATTTAGCAATCTTACCAATGAATAATCGTCGTATACAGAAAACAGCTCATGGCTACTATAATTGCTGGAAAATTTACTTTTTCTATAGTCAATAAGAAGCTTATTAAACTAAAAACGCAACTTCTGACCCTAGTCTCCCTAAACACTGATATATCATCTTTGCATCAATCTATCTTTTGCGCTAATCTAAAAACGTCTATACCTGCTTGGGTTGCACCATTTACACGTTCTTTGGCAATCATAAATCACTCCCTAAGCTTCGACGCGAAGGACAAAAACCGAATAAATACATTATAAATAAATAATTACTCACGCTCGATAAAAATACATAAATTCCTCTGAATTAAGAGCAATTACGCGGAGTGATTATCGCCGATCTAATTTATGTACAGGCCATTAAATCATCGCGTTTTTACTTAACGGTACACAACCGTAAACGATGGGAATCCCATTTAAAGCGATGTAGACAAGGCGATTTACAATAATTATACGTATATACAAGTTGCGCTTATGCTACGAAGGAAAAACACATAAGGCAAGGAGGCGGTTTGCCTAAGAAACTTCGATTTTTACCGATTGATGTTTTAATTTATAACCTCCCGCGTTGCGACGTGTCTTCCTACCTCGCTTTGGCAGGCGACAAGCGCGTTCCGTTCCTTTATAGTTGATAAACTGACGGACCAGAGATCTGGCGCGAGATTTATAACTCTAAATTACATAAACAACGCCGTAATTAAGGTTCAATTAACAGACGTTAATTTGATTTATGGGAACGCGGGAGTTTTACACCTTTTCGTGACGTCGTATAGCGCTGTATAAGTGCCAGGGTATCTTAATAAAGTCAGTCAGTGAGAATTTATGTGCGATAGTAGTTGGTAAGTGTTGTAGAGTTAATGAAAAGGAACAATAAAAGCAGAAAAGAAGCAAAGAATAAACATAAACATATACATGCATCAGTAAATATAAAAAAATGTAAAGAAAATGAAAAAGTTTATTAGTGAAAAGCAGCAACAATCAAAAGAAATTTATTTTTTTCTATATTTCTTTTCCTCCAAAGAAACACACATTTTAAAAAAATATATACTTCATTATATTGGTTTATCTAATAACGCAGTTGCTTTTTAAAAACTTCTTGTCAAATAGAACGCGTTAGAGTGAGCGGTAATTTATCCGAAACAAGACTTACTAAAGCTGGAGTACCATAGGGATCAATTCTCGGTCCAATTCTTTATTCCATCCACACATCTTTCATCCCAACTGTATTAGAAACTTGTCAATGCCATATTATGCTGATGACACTCAGCTTTATCACTCTTGTTTTATAAGTGATCTTGTTAATGCTGTTGCTTTAATAAATGAGGACCTAGCTGCACTGTGCTCCATACCCAAGCAGCACTCTAAAGATTAATCCATCTAATAATAATAATATAAATTTATTGTAATACCACAGATAAGTATACCAGATAGCTCACCGTGGCAGAATTGCCCGATTCTCGCGGGTTGCATAACTCAAAGGCGCAATATTACGATTTTATGAAACATAGATAGCTGCGGGGAGCCCGGTGTACGGTCGGAGACCAGACGTCGGAGTGTGGAAGGGAAACCGGCTCGCTAGTTGTTTTCATTTATGAAATATGCTTTTTTGCCGCACAGCTGTTATTTACCTAGAATAGCAAATTGAATAGAATTTATACCTCCTTGAATTTGAATTGCTTACGCTCTTATTTAGAATATAAATATTTTCTATAGACTGTCCAGATTGACGTGAGGGCGCGTAATGTATGTATTGAATTTATTCGTATGTGTCTCTTAAGAATATATTTTATGGTTGCTATAATATATTGGAAGGAATCAAAGTTTATAGCCAATCGTTCATGTAAATAATACAAAAATTCGTGCAATTTCAGGCTTTATTTTCAATATATGTGACTGCTGTCTAATACGCAAAAATGAATTGCGTATTAGACAGCACATTATGTTTTTTATCTTTGTGTTGTACACTTTGTACATGTCTTTTACAGTCGTATTTGTCCCAGCAAAGTAACTGTTTATCGCATAATTTACAAACCACATTTGCTCCATTATAATACAAATCGGGAAAGTCTCGGATAAATTTCTTCACTTCGTTATGCAAAGGGCGCTTCCTTGGCTTGGGCACGTCCGTCATACTTATTAAATAGAGCTCAATACAACATACGATCACGTTGGCAGTTCACGCCTAACTAAAGTGTTTCGCTGCAGCGTGTTTATACGCTGGTGCACTTACTACGTCCCTGGCTTACGCAAACGTCCTCAGCTCTAGTGATAATTGTAACTTTTGGGATATATGGTTGCTTTTTCAAATTATTTTTATGTTATATAGGATGTTCCAAATCAAGTAAGAACTTTAAATAGCTATAACTTGATTAATTTAAATAGAGCACCATATTTTTGATTTTACCAGCAACTGTACTTTTTGATTACTATCGGTATTTATAGCTTCAAGTTTTCACTTTTTTACATAATAATAAATCTGTAAAAACGTAAAAATGGTCGTTTTTTGCACCATTTGCCGTTTTTTTAAACAAGAGGTCTACTGTATCAAGTTGCCTATAGCATTTAGAAATGCCAGATAATTCATTTTTTTTTGTTCTAAATACATATTTTGCTTTTGTTTTATGTTATCGTTGATATGTTATTACCATTATTGTTGGTACACCCAATTGGATATTCTTCATTATTATTCTTATAATTGTAAATTATCTGACATTTCTCAGTACTAGATAGGTTAGAAGTACTAAATGGCACAAAAAACGATTATTTAGCATATTCAAATGCGAAGACTTAAAGCTTAACCTATATAAATACCATTTGATAGGTAATAAAAAAGTACATTTGTTGATAGATTAAAAACTATGGCGTTCTATTTCAATCAATCAAGTTATAGCCACTTACAATTCTTATTCGATTAGTTTTAATTTTTGCACACCCTGTATAAGATAGCAGGTTTATTATAATTGAGTTATACAACATGGTCTATTGTTACACTTTACCATAACCTTCGCTTACACTTCTTAAGTATTTGAAACATGAAAATTAGATTAGATTTTTCCCAAATTCAAATTATTTAAAAAACGTTAAGATTTAATTATTATAAATCTTATTTAAACACAACTTTGCTACTTTTAGAGCTTTGGAACATTCTATATAATATGAAAATAATTTTAAAGGTAACCATAATAATCACCGATACATCCCAAAAGTGAAAAACTTTTTGAACGTCACGTGTTTTGGCCATAATATTCCGTGCCGTATAGCGGCATATTTTAATATTTGTGGTGCTAGGGTCATCTCGGCTACTACAAAAAAAAAATATAGTCTAAACTTGGAATTTTCGCTTCTAAATGATAGAATACAGGTTTTCCTTTAAAACTTTAGTTTTGACAATTTCAAATTTATAGAACGATATAAGCACAAATCGAAAACCAAATTCTATTTTTTTGTTACATTATTTGCCAAATTTAAACCTACACTGTATCTTCCTTTTAATAAACGAAATCTCTAAAATCAATAATTACCCGCAAATTTAAAACAGCCTATATATACCTATACATCATGACGTTCGGTAGGTCTCTCAAGAATGGCGTAAATTTAATAATTGAAATTGTTAATTTTTTGCAACTAAAATCTGCAATTTTATTTTATTTTAATGATGATTTAATGTTTAATGATAATTTACAATATCAATATATGTATATGGACTGCAAGAGCAATATTATGAGCTTTTAGTGTTGTATTAATGTTACAAAGATATCCTAACACGGTATTTACCCGCATGTTTTTATCCATTCAGCACGCACTAAGTTATTTTCCGGGAATTTAAATACCTTCAAATCTCTAAAATTCGTCGGAGACTTTCCGCAGCGTATATATGTATGCGCATTTATTGCCAGCATCGCGTATCGACATTTCAATGCTAGCGGTATGTATGTTCGTACATACGTGCCTACGCGACTGTCCGCTCGCAACTGAAGCACAGCGCTCCCATTGAACTCACGCAGGGTTCCCAACTATTTGATCGAGGGTTCCCATTTTAGCGAAAGCCGCGTCCAATTCTCCCGTAAGGTGAGCTATCTGTAATACTTATCTGTGGTAATACTAAAGAAGATATTACAAGACGTCAACTACAGTAAATTATAAGACTGATAATATTATATGGTTCAATTTCACAAAGAAAATAAAACAATTTTGTTCTAAAAGTAGTAAGTCACTTAATCACTTTTAAGTCAGTTGGCAGAGCATTATAGAACTTGAGGCAAGTATAAGTAATATTTCATTGGGTTAGCGACAATCTACAAAGAGGATAGCAATATTCATGCCTGTTTCTGGTGGAGTACTCGCGTAACAAAGTGTTATGAGAAAAGAGATGTTTGTTTTTGAAAAGAAAGAGTATGGACTGAAATATAAAGATACCATATACAGTGAGTAACTTATTTTGCTTGAAAATACCCTGACAGTACTGAGTGGTGTTCAATTTGTAAATAATACGTAATATCTTTTTTTGAGTTAAAAATAGTCTGGCCATGTCACTGCTACCCCTCCATAGCACAATTTCATAATTGAGATGAGGATAACAATAACCGAAGTACATTGTGCGAAGAGTGTGTGTTTCAACCAGGTCTCGCAATCGCCTTAATCCAAAACAGATACTATTTAATTTCTTTACTATGACAACAATATGTTGTGTCCATTTCAAGTGGTCATCTACAGAACTAGTAGACGCACTGCACTTTTAAGAGCGTAAGATGCGTTATCTATTACAATATTCGAGGGGTAGTTCTGAGATTTGGTCTTAGATAAAATTACTTCTGTTTTACTCTGATTAAGATTTAATTAATAAATCTAAATCATCAGTTATCGTTTTTGGTAGACGATATGCCTTGCAAAACCTTGATAACCTCAAAATTACTATTAAGGGTCAAACCTTGCCAGTAGTTGATAGGACCAGAATATTAGGGGACTGTTGATTCTAACTTGTGATTCGCGCAACACATTAATCAGTTATTACGGTCTTCCTACTGTAATTGGGGCTTATTTAATAACAGGCACCTTTTTAATCAGAAAATGAAGTTACTCTCATGCGATTCTCTAGTCTTATCGATATTTAACCATTGTTACTCTGTTTATGGCCCCTGTTTGACAAAAGTTGCTGTAAATCACATGGAAAGAGTACAAAGATTATGTCTGCGGTTTGCGTTAGGCATTAGGGGGAGGAACAGGATTTTTTACTGATGACTGGGCTAAATGGCTAAGCATGGCAGAGCGCAGAGCTTTGCATGCATTCTGTTTTGATTTCAAAGTGCTACCCCCTTACCTTTCTGAAAGAATTACTTATGATGTACACAACATTAACATTCTCCAAGCTAGGCAATCAAGAACCGGAAGATCTATTTCAAATTTAATTGATTGTTCTGGCCATAATCTTTTGGTTTATTATCTTTGATAGCTTTCTTTAATATTATTATTTATATCGTTAATTATTTATTTATATTTGTTATTTGGAAATTATGCATATGATTTCGTTAATATTCCTTGTTAACACCTTTTTTTTGCTCTTTGATCATACTATATTAATTTAGGTTAAATACATATACTTTTTTATTTTTTTCTTTCATCAACATGTACATGTTTGCTAATAATATAAATACATACATACATATATATACATTTGTTGTTGTCGTGTTATTGGACCTTGGCCTGTTGGGCAATAAAGATTATTATTATTATTAATTAATTCGTACAACTAATATCTTGTTACAATTTTTTTTCTTTTATTTTTCTTCCTCTATCATAGACATATTTTTAGTATCACAGCAAAACCATCCGCATAAGGTAAAGGTCTAGGTCAGCAACCTACATAACGGACAGCATAGGACCCATGACAGAACCCAGTGGTAAACTGAACGGACATCTAAGCAGACTTGAAATAGCGGAAGAAGCCAAACCTAGATTTTGTGGGGAACAGGATGAAACATCCATCCATCTACTCTCAAATTGCACTGCACTGTGCAACTCAGGGGGCCTGCACATGGAAGCATGTCAAATTGAAGAGGCCTTCTGACATTCTACACTTTTTAAAAGGAATCGGACTGGACGGCCAGCTGTAAATACAGCGAGAATAGAGGACATAATAGATCTTTTAGATCGCAGTGTACTAACACCCTAATATTACATACATACATAGAACCCAGTGAAACGCCCATGCTGGTTGTCAAGGTCTCTGAGTTTATGTTTTATTTCTCTTTCTGTAGTACAAAATTGTGTAGAAAGCGTCAAGATATAGTACATATAATACATAAAATACAATCACATAAAGTGTACCCATTAAAAAGGGATTTGTAAATTTTAAAAAATAAAAAATACATAACAGTATGGTATTCATTAATTATCTCTTTGAAAAAGTCCTCTACATTATAGAGTGCCTTTCGTGTTAAAAAGTTCAAGATACGTTGTTTAAATTGCTTTTGCGGGAGTGATTTTACAGCATCAGGCAAATGATTATATATTTTTAGACATTGGTGTATTGTGTTTTTTTGCACTTTACTTAGATGCGTGAATGGCGGAACTAGTTGTTTTTTGCATGCACCTCTAGTGTCTCTACCATGTCCAATTTCGTGCTTTTGGAAAAACTCGTTGCAGTTTTCGTCAGTCACGTATCTCCATGATTGATATTAAATAAAGATCTTACGCAACCTTTTTGTAAAATAAATATATAATAAAGTTAACAATGCCGTGGCCAGAACAGAGTAATACATTAGTGAATTGGTGAAACTTTAATAAATTATTCACTTTATGCATATCGAATACGATATACACCAAATGATTGCGTTCAAAAAGCGCTCTCGGTACTTTACCAGAACCACGGCTCCCTTGATGTATGCCTATCTACCTCGCTTTGCCCTTACGATAACCCCTCTCTCTCCACCCTGTGTTAGTCGGTCGGTTTGAAGCGGCGGTGGTCGTGGTCGACGCGTTTCTTCATTACTTTTTTTCGCTTCGTCTCGAAACGGCGCGTAATACCGGGTTTTAGAAGGTAGAAGTTAATTAAAAAAGTGATAAAACCGAAATCGTTTAATGAAGAGTGGCAAGAGAGAAGTAACTGGTAGTAGGGCTTTTCACTGGCTGCATCGGTAATAAACCCGAAGTGGCATGCTCAGCGCAGATTGACCATCGCTAAAAGTTAAAATTCAAAACAAGATGACATTTCATGGAATGCAATAGAAGCTACACTTATAGAAAGGCTTCTTTATTTCAAATTTGTCTTAATGCTACGCTAAAATGTGTTTGAATCAATTTTGTCGTAAATAAATATTATCATCAACATTAAAGCCAGGGATAAGTCGAATCTAAGATATATCATCTGTCCTCCAGCAGTACACATCATCCAAATATCTAATCCAGGTGTGAATGCACTTGTAAAAGGGATTAATATTATTTAATATATAATTTTGTTCAATGTGGTCTAAATGTAAATATGCTATACCGAATGTACGACTGGAGAAATTTTAACCGAACGATACGCGCGGCGAGGACAAAAGAAGATATCACGCGCAAGAATTTATTTCGCACACTAACTAACTAAAAGTATCTGACTGTGTCGAAACTCCTATCTCATGAGTATTTCTATTTTCTATTAGTATTCAGATTCAGATTTTTGCGCAGTTCGCTTGACGATCATCGTGTATGGGAATTGACTATGGCGTTCCACAAGGCTCAGTGCTTGGTCCAATACTTTTCCTTCTTTTTATCAATGACATCACCAATTTAAAGATCAGTGGGAAATGTTGTCTCTTCGCAGATGACACTAGCATCGTTTGGAGCAACCCAAATAGGGAGGACCTACAAAGTGTTATATCTAAGGACCTAACCATCATCAAACATTGATGTAACTCCAACTGCCTTTGTTATAGCAAAGACAAAACGATTGTTCTACCATACAACGGTGCACTGCAGCAACCTTGTGTATTCGATAATGACATCGTCAATATGGTTCAATCTGTTAAATTCTTGGGACTTATCGTTGATGATACTCTTAAATGGTCTCTCCATATCGACACTCTCACAAAAAAATTGTCTTCCGCGTGCTTTATAATCAGATCTGTAGTTCAGTCCTCCTACTGCTCGCATTACTTATTTTGCCCGTTTTGAATAGCATCTTCGCTACGCACTACACATTTAAACTAGGGACCAGAGATCACTGCCGACCATACTTTTTAAACTATAAAATCCTGACTCTCCCTGCCCTCTTCATCCTGGAATCTGTCTGGAATTTGTAAACATATTAATGATTTACCCAAAAGACCTGTTCATAACTACGTTACATGACGGTTGGAATTTGACCTTTGCTTACAAGCAATCAAGCTCTACAACCTTTTCCCAATCCAACTCAAATCGATACCAACATACGTTCAGTTTCGCAGGAAGGTAAAGTCATACCTTCTTCAGCAACCTCTTTACGCTGTTATCGATTTTTGCGGAGAGCAGTAACATTAAATTTGTTTTCCTTCAAACTTCCATTTTCTTTGTTTGTGCGGGCAGCGCAATCCTCTGGTTTAATCTAATACTGACCACTACCCTTGCTAAACCAATACTGATGATTCGACGGCCGGCTTGCTGCATTTATAGACGTTTCGTACCGTTTTTCGTTTCCGATTTCTAATAGAGTCATCAAAAGTTACTCAGTTGTGTCATTAAAATCAGCTTTTGCAAATTAAAAAAAAAAATCCTTCAGGCTCCGCCAAGCCTTAAAAAACAGTTTTACATATAAACAAATATATTTCATATTTTTGTTTGTTTGTCTAATAGCAAAAAATATTTAAGATATAACTGCCTACACATGGAGTTAAAAAAAAGAAATTGAATCTACAGTGTCCGCCAAAATATGTGAAAATCATGGAAAGTAATTACTTGTCTGTACTAAATATTTGCTCTTAAGTTTTGTATTCCTTCTTGCTATAGGGAATGGGACGTTTCTACGCCGCCGGTTCTTCGCCGCCAGTTCATCGCCGCCGTTTCTACGCCGGGACGGTTCTACACTGGCCGTTTCTACGCCAGCCGATTCTACGCCGCATTCAAATTAAAATTACAATTACAATTAAAATTTATTGTTTAAACACATACATACAGTCATAGAAAATAAAGTAGACAATACAAAAATTATCGAATCATTTAAAAAGTAGCATTAACATTTATTTTAATTTAAAAGAATAAAAGAATTTCCGAATGGGTAATCTAAAACACCGGGGATACAATACAATCGCCGGGGTTATATTAATGATGTTATGGTTATCAGAACAGACCCATTAGCACAAAGGAGGTAATCAGAAATTTTAATCCGCTCATAGAAAATTACCTAGGAGTTTACGAGTTAGTAGTAACATTTACAGTAATTTGCACCTAAGGAATGAAACTTTTGCACATACTTATATAAAAATGCATAAAACTGCCATTTTATTTAATATGAGGGAGTCCGGTGGACTCACTAGGAATTGAACGATTTTAATAAAAACTGGTATGAGTAATAAGGGACCATTGTGGTAAATTTTAGTAACGATTACTTATCTGCCAACGTCGCATCCCGAAATATTACAAATTACTTTTAAAAATATGGATAAAATACTTTTGCTGAAGAAATCATTACTCAAAAATCTTATGTATTAGGAAGTTTTTACCTTCATTTTCGCATTTAGCGGCCAAAAATTAACAAAACACTTCCTTCTACACCACAGTCGCAAAATGGCTGTAAGTTAGTGTCATTAGTTATACACTATAAACAGGAAATGTCTCACGTTAGAATATAGTAGCACCATTTAAGTTAAGCACACTGAGAAAAATGGATTGTAGAAATTAGATCGTAAATCTCTTTATGTTAATTACTAAAATAATTATTGTCAAAACGACAATATGTGGCGTATTAAGAGTAAAATAACCAGATTTTATCATGCTTATAGTAAGAGGCAAAATCTGGATGTTACCATCTACATCTTATGGATGTAACAATTAATATACTCTATTGCTGAAAGCCTATATAATGACGTGGATTATATGGATAGTCGCTGCGATTGACTGCGATATTATCGGGTATTCGATGCATATTCAATTTTTAACATAAATGTTTGTAACGCTCTTCCCACCCCTTGCTCTATTCATTGTTACAGGTGTACGTATTCGTGTCGGTGCATGTTTGTGTCTGGTCGTTCGTTGATTTCTGTGCATCGTAAGCAAAAAATGAATCCAAACGTGGAAAACATTTTAATCGAGTGGGGGTTTCCACAGTTAATTAATATATTCAAAGGTAAGTAATAGATATTATATGCATATACTTCGTAGTGGGTACTTTATGCTTTGATAGAACATTAACCTAAATCTAACCTACTAGTGATTGTTATGTTAATGAAAGTAATACACGTTGGATTTTTGTAATAATGGTTTTAAGGACAAATAAAAATATAAAATCAATATTATAGTTTTTATTGTGTAATATTCCACTTTCCTTATGCATGAACTGGGTAAAACCTTGTATAGTACTATATTTTAAATTACAGGTAAGTATCGCGGTATAGTGCCCGCATATGATCCATTATATTATTGTTTACTATCTACTATTTTAAATGCTAAGAGACGTTAGATTATTATAGTAGAAAATAATATTGTAAGTACTACAAGGCTATATGGTAAGTATGAGCATCATGTACCGTATATAGTAAAATATTACATTATACTGGGTACAATAAAAAATTTAACAGTTATTATCAGATATAGTCAGTGCTACTAGACATTTTTTTCACATTTACTAACATGTATGCTCAAATTAATAATACAAATATAGTACACCAACTTTACCATACGAGTTAATAAAAACTATTCACAGAAATTTACTATACAGATATTGTCACCGGTAATATAAAATATGATTGTCCCTATAGGAGCCATAAAAAATATTAAAGTATACTATATTTATGATAAAGAGTACAGTCTATTTCTCTCAGTGCAGGAATGCAAAAGTTTACTAAAAAATTGAACAAGATCCAAATTCATTTTAAATACAAGCGAATACAAATTTTCCAGGGCTAACAACATTCCACTGCCCAAACGCAACATCTTCGCCCTAAACAGTAGTCGAGCCAAAGAAAGATTCTCCGAGTTCGAAGATCCGTCATTTATCATCCACAGAGTTCTCTGCGGCCGACAACCGCTTACAGCATTATGAGGCGTTGTCCGCGGTACCCTTTGCACCCTTTACGCCCCTTCTACGCTATCCGATACGAAGGGCCTCGCTTGTTGACAGCTACGCGTCTTAACAGAAGGCTACCTACTACGTAATGCTCTCCATCACGGCGCGTAATACTCTTAACTTAAAAGCACAGGTTTAAGGTTCGTTAGCGGTCCAAGATGTTTAATAATTTAGAGTTTCCGACGTGTAAAGGGGGGCAAATTGGGTAAAGGGACCATTAGGATCTGTTTGGAAGTTCATCTGGTCTTTACGTGCGTACCTACGAGATCCTCGAGTTGAAGGGGCGCGTTGCGGTATTATTAGCAGGGTATTACCTAAAAGAAGGTCGTTGGAATTGGAGTGAGGTGAAAGAGTCTTGAAATGTTGGGTTTTGGTTTGTGCTTTTCGTTAAAGTGATTAGTTTTATGAAGTTCAAAGGTCGTAAAAGGGATTTGCTTATGTTTGGCAAGCGAAATTTAAGATATTGATGTATAGATTTGTTTAGGGAGAAGTCTTTTAGAAGAAATTGATCCATTCTTTAAGGAAAATTGGAAAACATTATAAAACTAACAGTTCTCATTCTAAAAAATTAAAAAAAAAATTGGAATACGAAAGACTTTCAGCAAAAAACCATGGGTCTAAAGCTTTGGAAAATCATTAGTGCAAACATGCTTTATTTATTCGGGGCAATTAGCTCAATGGTTAAATTAAGAACAAAATGCAGTACATAAACCTGCATCGTTATTCCTACTGTTAAAACGCCTACTTTTACCTGCTGAAATACCAAGAACTAAAGATGAGTACAAGAAGGTTTTGGTATTTTAATACCATGTGCGTTATGGTTTATGTGTTGTGCAACACTCGATGATTCAAGTATCCCGGGGCAAAATATATCTCCATATTCTGCTTTTTAAAAATATCTTTTGAAGTTCTATGGAAAAGCAGTTTAATAAACTTCTGCCACAAGTTTCTAGTGAGGTGAGGTCGTGGAGTTTCTTACATACCTAGTGTTCATAATGGAACGGTTTAAGATTCCAACGATTACAGATTCTTGATGAATTGCAATTCTTTATTAAATTTCGCCTTGTTAAGTGGGAGTTTTATTAATCTATTAACCAAAAAATTGTTGTCGGCCATTTTATGTAGTGAAGAAGAGATGAGTCATAGAAAGAAAAGTAATGATTCCTACATCTGTACTAAGCAATCCTGATGTATTTCCTTTTAACATGTCTGAGTGTGTGGTAGTGAGGTAGTATTAAATAAGTATAAAATAGGGAAAATTTTAAGGACTTTAATTATTTGCTACTTTGTAAAGAAGGTTGCAGTAACTTCCATAAAACAGAAATATTTAGTGTGATATTAGAGAAATAAGAAAGTTATTATCTAATGTTTATTGTTAAATATTTGTCGTAGCTGTGTAAGCGTAGGTTGCCGGTCTTACAGGATTTTTGGCTGAAAATTGGGACGTATATTTGATTCCCAAGAAGAGGTCTACAGGGAAATTTTTAGATCTGAATATTCAATGCTCCTCGAGTAAAAAATTGAAAACCATTTTTTTTTAAACATCTTATCTCACAATCGGATTGGTCGATAGAAACGTAACAAAAAGCAAAATGTTAAGTTTTTTGAGGCTATAAAAAAAAACAATAATTCGGTTACTGTTTATCACGCGCTCATTTTTTTTTTTTAAGAAACAATCGACTTTTTGTAAAATAATTATGTTGGGAAAAACCCAAAGTGGTTATCCCTATATTTTTTAATTGTAAATTAGTAATTAGTAACTGGTTTACGTTAAATATTAGGTCTGTTCATAGAAAAATCACAAACTAGTCAGAACCAATCACATACTGGGAAATCAGTCAGAAATTCGGATTTCTTTTAGCTAATCGAATAGCGTCTAACTAGTTTGTGATTCTTCTATGAACAGGCCCATTTATAGATAAACAACATTACTACTAACATTTATTGTTATCTAAACTAAGGAGTCAGTAAGAACAAATGATCCAAAACGTCCTATTTGTGAAAAGTTTGGAATAAAACTCCCATGGACAACAACAACAAAAATAATATTACCAGCTGATATAGATGAACACTACGAACTGTCTGACTAAAAAAATACCCATCGCTGATGTTTGATGGTACTAAACCTTACTCCTCTCCACATTTTGGTGAAGAGCATAGCCAGCAAAATGAATTGAGAAGGAATGGTTAGGCATAGACCTCGGCTTACTGAAGGTGATCCACCCTAGTACATACTCCGGGACGATAAGCGAGAAAAGTTCACCTTTGGGAAAGAATTTACCGCAAAGCTTAGCAGCAAAAGCGAGTGGGATAAAACACTATCTCGAAACTCAATAGAAAAGTGAACAAATGGTACAATGATGGCTCAAAATGGGCAGGGAAATCTGGAATAGGGATATATGGGCCTAGAATTAAATATTTCGAAAGCCTGGGCATGCATTCGAATATCATCCGGGCGGTAACACACGCTATTGAAGAATGCTTCCAGTTCAACAGTCACAGGAAATATCAGAAGCAAGAGTCTGTCATAATCTCTAATAGTCAAGCAGCTAACTGGACTTAAATATAATCTGAATATCTAAGAAAACTAAACGAGCTAAACAAAGGAATAAGGCAACCCTTTCTGTTGGTTTATTGACAGTTAGAAGTGGAAGGAAAAGAAATAACAGATAAACTCACTAAGACAGTGACTGGATTACCATTGCTAGGGCCTGAACCCTTTTGCGTTGCTGGTGAAAAACACAAAGTGCAGTAGAGCAGAAAAAATCCAAATAATGGAAGAATCCCCAGGGAATGAGGCAGGCTAAAACCCTTCTGGGAACCT
Organism: Cetonia aurata; assembly: GCA_949128085.1. Taxonomy (NCBI): domain Eukaryota; kingdom Metazoa; phylum Arthropoda; class Insecta; order Coleoptera; family Scarabaeidae; genus Cetonia; species Cetonia aurata. Next base: position 26,145,273 of record OX421889.1, on the reverse strand, counting down.
ATAACCGGAAAAGATCGATAGAATGCATCAAACTATGTAAAAATAAAATTCGCATATTGACAGAAATCCTAACAGGCCATTGTAAGCTGAAACGATATCTGATTAGGCTTGGAATAGCAAAGGAAACCGAATTTATGGAGAACATGATGAGACATCCATCCACCTAATCTCAAATTGCACTGCACTGCGCAACTTAAGGAATCTGCACCTGGAACGTAAAATTGAAGAGGGAGAGATACCTAATCGAGGCCCTTCTGACAATCAAACTGGAAGGCCAGCTGTAAATACAGCAAGAATAGAGCACACAATCTTTCCGGTCGCAGTGTATCATCACCCTTACTTATAACAGGGTTAGTAAAAAGTCCCGGAACGGTCGAATAACTTTGTTATTTGAAAATTATGATTTCTGAAATTTGGTATGGGGGTATAGCTAATATAAATGCATTTTATGCAATACAGTTAATATTTTTTTCACTTCCGGTTTAATCGGCAATACGTCCAACTTTTTTTTTTTAAATGGAACGCCCAGATTTTTTTAACACTTTTGAATGCAAAATAAAAAACTACGTTCAGGAAGTATTAAGATGTTTATTTTTATTCACAAGAAAACAGTTAAAAAATTAAAAAAGTGTCCTAATACAGAAAAATCAAGGTACCTTTGAAAAAAGTTTAGTGTTTGCATTCTTTTTGCCGTCACATTTGACAATTTTAAAAGCGTTTTAACTTTTGCATCGCTATAAATTTACTTATTTTAAACATTGACACATTTGAAAATGGCAGAAAAACTTACTGAATCAGAACGAATTGAGATATTAATGATGCGTGGTGATCGTCAACGTTCTTTTGAAGAGGTTCGTATTTTGTTTAATACTGTTTATCCGGATCGTCACATTAGTAAAAGTACGGTATGCCGAACAATTCAAAAGTTTGAAGTCTTTCGTCAGGTGAAGGATTTACCTAGAAGGGGACGTCCATTAACAGCAACAGATGAAGAAACTAGTTTGAATGTGTTACTTACAGTGGAAGAAAATCATCACGTGTCCACAACAGAATTAGGTCAAATTCATGAGATCTCTCAAAAATCTGCTCATACGATTCTTAAATCAGCAAGAATGAAAGCCTATAAAATGTATCCCGTCCATGAGTTCACTGAAGATGATCCAGATCGTAGACTACAATTTTGCGAAACAATGACGGAATTGATCGAGCAGCAGCCTAATGTTTTAGATCACATCATTTTTTCAGATGAGGCAACGTTTTGTCTCAACGGCACTGTGAACAGACATAATTGTCGCTACTGGTCAATTAAAAATCCGCATTGGATTGAAAAAGTCCATACACAGCGTCCTCAAAAGGTGAATGTCTGGGCTGGTCATGTTGGACACAACATCATAGGACCATTTTTTATAAGAGGAAATTTAACTGGCAACGTCTACTTAAATTTATTGCGAAATGAGGTTGTTCCAGCACTTGCGTCCCTCTTTCCAGATGCAAACATAGGTGATCACCCTAATGCACATTTTTGGTTTCAACAAGATGGAGCTCCCCCCCATTTTGCCCATAATGTCCGCGATTATTTTAATGAAATTTTTTCGGGACGTTGGATCGGACGTAGAGGAGCAATCGAATGGCCAGCACGTTCGCTAGATCTCTTTTTTAATTTTTTAACTGTTTTCTTGTGAATAAAAATAAACATCTTAATACTTCCTGAACGTAGTTTTTTATTTTGCATTCAAAAGTGTTAAAAAAATCTGGGCGTTCTATTTAAAAAAAAAAATTGGACGTATTGCCGATTAAACCGGAGGTGAAAAAAATATTAACTGTATTGCATAAAATGCATTTATATTAACTATACCCCCATACCAAATTTCAGAAATCATAATTTTCAAATAACAAAGTTATTCGACCGTTCCGAGACTTTTTACTAACCCTGTATATGTATGTACATGCAAAACTGCATATTTTTTTTTAAATCTGTTCGGATCATCAATTATGAGATGATGTTGTCCGCTTCTAGGAAGTTCAAATATGTGCCCCAATTTTCAGCCAAAAATCTCTTAGTATCGGCAACTCATTCTTACTACTCAGTTATGGCCTTTACTAATTCAATATCTTAAAATTTATTGCAGTTTGAGTAAAGTAAATATAATCTTTGATCTGTCCGAAACTTTACATAGTTCCTTCAAACATTCTGTATAAGCACCATGATAGAATAAAATATGAATTCAAGTAATTAATGGCAACATTCCAAAAGTATCTTATCATGCAAAAATGATAAACACACGTTCTAATTCACGCAAACAACTGTATAAAATAAACCGAACAGATTTAAATTAGACAAAGTCCAATATTAAAGACACAGGACATCCTTCCACACTTTTAATGATCTCAACGTTCCCCAGATTTGTTATTCGTGCCTAGAGATTTCGAAATTTTAATCCTAGACCATTAAAACACATCACCGGCACCGTTAATCACAAACATTATCTCGCTTAATAAACCTCTCCAGCTAGAGACAACGTCGTTTACTTCGCTTCGGAACAAAGGGACGCCTTATTTGTTTGAGCGTCCCACTCCCTGATCCTCCAACCCCTCACAAGGGGTCTCCCATTCACTATTCACCCCCCGCTGATAAGCAGGCCATCGCGTGGAGGATCCGTTATAAATTTGTCTCCAGGAAACTACCACTACAACTACGTTCTAACACGATTTCAGACATCTAAGCAGGACGCTCATACGTATATGCGTTTGTGTTCCTCAGTAAATAAGTAGATGGGGTTGATATCGGCTAGACGCTGGACGCTTAGCAAGAAAATTTAATTAATGAATCTGTATCTGTGCTGATTTACGATGACTCTTACGCTAAGTTAAATGCTTGACCGCTAGGAACGCTGCTGTTAGTTGTATTGGATCGTGTGTGGCTATTCCTGTGTGTGAAAGGGTAGAGGTTGGTTAGCATATTAGCTGACCTATTAGTATTCCGGATATTTCTCCGGAATAAATCCAGTAGGGGTTATACCCCACGTATTTACTTGCACCAATCGCAAATCTAATTTGAAACAGAAGACGATTAGCTTATCTTCATGATTGCTTCCATGCAATAACTGAAAAATTGACAGAACAAAAAAGAGAACAATTGTTAAAACCAACAGGAGGAACATCCTTTCAGGTTGTGCTTCTAATTTTTGTTTGATTCAATTCGTTGCAGTCAAATATGTGCAAAATGAACCCTGTATATTAAAGATTCCTGTCTATTGCTAGACCTATTTAGGAAGATAATTCTGCGCCCGGAAATAGAATACTTAAAGTTATGAGCGTTCATGAAAAAGACCAATAAAGGATATTGTGTTTAGAAGTCGAGGATATTCACCAAAGAATTGTTTGAAAGACTTTTATGTGAAGCGTCAGACGAGGTATGCTTGGAAATGAAGGTAAATTCAGTTCAATTTTAATTCATAAGTACTTGATTTAACACAGGATAATTTATTTAGATTGTTCTATTAATTGGAGTATCCGAGGCATGCAGATGCCATGAAATGGTAAAAATGACTAATACTGATGACACAGAAGATATAGGAAATTTTATTCTTATAAACATTCCTGATAATAATAATAATAATAGCGTTTATTGCAAGAAAATGTATAAAAATATAAGAATATATATAATACAAATAATTAAGCTATTCCTAGCAATAAAAATGAACTCTCGAAGTAGAACAACCTACTTGTACGTGAGTCAAATGGTTTACATATAAATCATATAAATTACTTTACAACTACAACTCGTGCATGGCCATACATATAAACAAAACAGAACAGGAACATGAAAGATTTAGAAAAATTTTCATATAAAATCTTCAATTTCAAATATCTATTAATTCGTGGACTATGGTTCTATTTGTTTTAAGAACATATTTCCTCAGTAGTTTCCTGAATGAAAACAGGTTTTGGGTATTACGGATTTCCGTTGGTAAAGCATTATACAGGGTTGGCCCAAGATAGTCGTGTGATCGCTGTCCTATACTATTATGCATACGAGGTGCCACATACTTTATATATCTAATGTCATAAGAATGCCGAGCAAGGTGTAATAGATATTTGTTCAAATGCTGTCTCGTACACGTCGCAATAAAGAACAATTGTCTGATATCCAGCAATTGTGTGTGTTTGTATAATAGTTCACTTGAAAATGTTCGTTTTTTCTTGAATATCACTTTCAATATTTTCTTTTGTATTGTGTTTAGCGATGCAAGGTTTTGCTTCCTGACACCACCCCATCCTATTATACCATAAGTCAGATGGCTCTCTACCAAGGCTTTATATAGTATTTTTAATTGACGGAAATCTAGGATATTGGACATGTATTTGAATCTAAACAACAACATTGTAATTTTTTTACCACATACAGTATGTGGCTATCCCATCGCAGATGTCTATCCATTACTATTCCCAGATATTTTATAGACTCCTTGGGTAGGATCTTGTATTCTTTATCATTTCTGGTAAAAATTATTTCTTGGAAGCCTGGTAATGTTGTCACATTGCTCGTAAATGTGACATAGTTAGATTTGTCATAATTCATTGTTAAAAGTCTGCTATCAAGCCATTCACCCAAACGTACCATATCATCCTCCACCACAGACTTTATGACAATAAAACAAGGAAGGTTCGATTTTACCAATCATCGGAGAAACGTTTCTGAAAATATATTGACGTTTCGCGTTATTGAGAGCAAAACATTTACCAGAAGAGTTTTTTTTTTTTAATATCAAAATGGAAAATGTTTTAGAAGTGTAATGGGAGTTTATTTCATAGCAGGTACATCCAGAAAAGTGGCAAATTTTCTGGAATTGAGCAACCTCGCAGAATACGCTGGGCACTCATGTTTAAGAAGTACTTCAGCTACGTTGTTAATTGATGGTGGAGGAAACATGGAATCTTTGAACAGACGTGGGGGTTGGAGATCAACTGGGGTACCAGAAGGTTACATAGAAGGAATAAAAATGATACCGCTAGCAAAATATTGAACCTGGGTAAGAATAGTGACGAAAATCGTCATCGGAGAAATCAACAGTTGTAAACGGAATCCTAAATACGCAACAAGATGACACAACGGTATTACATGGGTTTAATTTTCAAAATGCAACAATTTCGCAGTCTATGTTTAATTTTGTGTTTAGTGATAAATAAAAATTATGTCTATATATGATTACCAATTAATAGATTAATAAAATTTGAATTGTTGATTCTTATATGTTGCTATGATAATACTTTTCCTCCAGCGGCGGGAAAGTGAAAAGTAAACTTCCGTCGGAAGAAATGTGAAACTTCACGGCCGGCTACTTAGTCTTGCGAAGCCTGTCAGTGGGGATTTGAGATTAGATAGTTGGTAATAGATATAGTGTACAACAATACATAACTCGTTAGCTCTAAACTAAGCACGTGTTCCACAGTTAACATGGAATTGTGGAACATGTGCTTAGTTTAGAATGAACGAGTTATGTATTGTAAACTTTGTATGCAGTATTCAAATAAAATACATATAAAACATGACATGGTGCTGCGGCAATAGGTAAATAATAAAAGAAGTTCAGAAGTACCTGTAGCTGAAAAAACGGGGTGAGTGGCCTAGTAAATCCTAACCTAGATTTGTCGGGAAAATACACGTGTGTATAGAACCCGAAAAAAAAAATGGAGAACCTAAGGCGTCTGCGGGAGCTGTCTCTTGAAGGAGATGTAGTAAATAACTTTAGACGGTGTAAACAACAGTTTACAATCTTCATGGAAGAGTCAGGAGCGGCTAGTAGCACTGAAATGTCGGCGGAAAAAAAGCAGCAATATTGTTGCATATTATAGGACCTGAGGTACAGGACATTTACAATACCTTAGAAATTCCACCAGCTGAAAAGAAAGTCTGGGAAAAGCTATTGAATTACTTTGAAAATCATTTTAAGCCAAAAGAAAATGAAACAGTTGTTGGAAACAAGTCTTTGTTTGGAGGAATTGGAGAATTAAGTGTACCATATACGATCAGACTAAAACGTGATGTGAAACCCGTTGTCGAACCACCCCGAAAAATCCCGATAAGTATTTTGGAAAGTGTAAAACAGGAGTTGTATATCATGGAAGCACAAAAGGTTATCAGAAAAGTGACAGAACCCACAGAATGGTGCAGTTCACTAATAACTGTAAAAAAGGCAGAACCATTAAGATTGTGTTTGAACCCACAAAATTTAAATAAAATTATAGTAGGTGATTGGTACAAACTACCGACCTTTGAAGAAAAAGCAGTCACGATGGCAGGTGCGAAAGCTTTTTCAATTCTAGATTGAAACAGGAGAATTTACCAAATAAAATTGGCAGAACAAAGCCAGTTGCTTATCACTTTCAATGCAGTGAGTTTTGGCAGATACTGTCATCAAAGGGTGCGGGTACGGATTGTGTTCCGCAACGGAAGTGTTTCATCGCATATTCCAGGAAATTTCCTCTGAATTGCAAGGAATTGATTGCGGTATATATTGATGACGTTATAGCTTACGGAGACAATGTGAAACAGCATAATTCAAAACTGAAGAAGGTGTTAGACAGAGATAAATGTGGGTCATGTCTTCTCAAAAGAAAGCTTCAAACCAGATAAGGACAAAATACGTGCAATGTTGGAATTGGAGGAACCCCTCGAGACAAGAAACAATTACAAATAATATTGGGTACGGTGACCTATGCCTAAATTGTCGGTAGTAACTGATTCAATGAGAGTTTTGCTTAAGAAAGATGTGGTGTTTGTTTGGTCTGAAAATCAATGAAGTGCTTTTAATAAATTAAAAGAAATGTTAACAAATACTCCTGTATTACAATATTATAATCCAAAGGAAGATGTTGTATTATCAGTCTTAAGTAGTAGTCGGGATTTGGGAGCCGTCCTGTAGCATACGCTTCTCGAGCTCTGATGCCAACTCAGAGCTCTTGGGCACAAATTAAAAAAGAAATGTTAGCGATCGTTCATGGAAGTAACTGTCTTTGTTGAATCTGACCATAAACCTTTGGAATATATATTTAAGAAATCTCTGAATGAAACAGCATTAAGATTACCAAGGTTACGATTAATACTACAACCATATAATATTATAGTTCAGTATAAAGCAGGCAAAGAGTTATTTGTTGCAGATGCACAATCTAGAAAATTTTTGAAAAAATGATATAGGGCATGATGGTTGATGATGAGGTTCAAGTTCATAGAGATAATGCCATTTTCTGAGAGTAATTAAATTTATTTAAAAAAGAAATAAGTAATGATCCTGATCTGTTAAAAGTTAAAACCTCTATTACAGATGGTTGGCCCTGTCTGATAACCTTACATTTTATTATAATATAAAAGAGGACTTATTTGTTAATTAATGATCTGATATTTAAAAATGATGTTGTCGAAGTCCCTAAGAGTTTGAGTTCAGAAATGCTTAATTTAATTCATTACCTGAATTATTTGGTCTTGACAAGTGTAAAACTCGAGCTAGAAGAAGCTATTTGGGCCGAATATGGAAAAATCAAAGTTCCAAAAGTCACAATCCCATAAAAAACTTTTATTAAGGAATGTGACCATTAGGACTATTGGGTAGTTTTCTTATTTTAGGGCTAAACCTTTCGTACCAATTGGTGGACTATTTTAGCAAATTTATTGAGCTCAAAGAGTAGTGTTATATATAGTTGCACTAAAATCTAACATTGCAAGATACGGTATTGTTCAAGCGTTCTATAGTTATAATGGTACCCAATTTTCTAGCTGTAAATTCAAAAAAAAATGTTAAAACTTTGAAATTTAAACATATAACTGGTAGTTCCTATTATCCGAGATCAAATGGGATGGTAGAAACGTATCTTCCAAACATGCAAAAACTTGCTAAAAGAAGCTGAGAGCAGTGAACAAGAACCCTACATCTCGCTATTAGAATATCGTAATACTCCTATAGATTTAAAAGTTAATAAATCTCCTAGCGAATTAATAAATGCTTTTTTACCAATCCCAGAAAACTTAAAGAACTTTCTCCAATAAACTTTAGTGTGAAATAACAATTAGAAGAACGACAGAAGTCATACGAACAATATCACGATGTAAAGGAAAGCAATTGATGCTGGTCAAAGCCCTCGCGCTTGCGATGTAATGTTACCAACTGGAAATGTAGTTAGTCGGGATAGATTTAATATGTACAAAGCTCCTTCTACGAATTTTGACGTAAGCAAGCCTGATTTGGATGTATACCTACCTGATGAAGTTCAGAACATTAGGAGTACCGTAATGAATACCGACATAACTTTCAATTTGTAACAAGGTGAACCAGGAAGGAATTCAAATTTCAAACCACAAGATGAATCGGGTAATGAATATTGTTCGGATCTTGACAGGAAAGTTGTATCTAAAAGCGGTCGAACTATTAAGAAATCAATATACTTAGACTATGTGTCAGATTTCTAATATCGACACTCAAACCTTTGTTAAAAAAAAGGAGATGTCAGTGGGGAATTGAGGTTAGATAATAGATATAGTGTACAACTAGAACATGGAAGTGTGTAATGTGCTTAATTTAGTTATATCTTGTAAACCTTGAATACAGTATTCAAATAAAATACATATGAAACATGCCCAATCTATTGACGTTTGAAGAAAAACATACATATTTTTTTTTGTTAGATTTTACGCATATAGACAGCTATTTTTCTGTGTGTATATTAGACGTATGTATGTATTTCTTCGAGCTACGTCCCGACAAATGCACAGAAGAAATATCCCAATTAGATTGTCACATAAAAAAAAATTAAAAACGATCATGAAATGGCCTAACTCCCGGCAAACTCACGACAGGAAATTGACGATAACTCCGGCACGTCTTACTGCCCTCAAAGTTCACCGCACCTGCATTTTAATTATGACATTTAATTCCTTTAATTCAATTCCGAGCTCATTATTATCAATCAACATCACTACTACCGCCTCTGCGATACTTCATCCAACCAGCTTATGACTATACCCAAGAACGTCTCAGTGAAAAATTAGTTGAAAGCGTAATATGGCTGCACCCGTCCACGCATCTACATATTATACCGTGTTGCTCCTCCAAGATTTCCTCATGCAAATAATGACGTAAAACTACTCTGAGGCCAGTTCAGTTTTGATATAGGCATGTGGATAAATTGCCAGAAAGAAGAGGACAACAAGATTAATTCCGTTTGTTCATTGCAAATCATGTACGCTGGGATGTATTAAACACACACGTAATAAACGGATTAATTAACTACTTTAAGTTATTACCGGTAATAATACGCTCTGAACATTTTACTGGTTTGACCGACGGTTTCGGCCTTTTGTGAGGGAGATGTGGCTTTTGTTTAGACGTCAGATACGCACGAAGAAGTGAGCGAGAAGGCATGCAGTCATTATGGTCATCACAGGTATATGGCTACTTGGTCGGTTTAACAGAACGGTAGCCGACTATTCGTTGTAACAACACGTTTAGTTCGTTCTCTTGTCTGTCAGAAGAGCTAATTACCGGGAGCGATATAAACTTGTGAACTTCGCGTATAAACTGAAAGATGCGTATTAGAAATTTTGATTATCGAAATGGATTGAAATTCAGACGATATATATCTAATGAAAAAAAGGAGAGATAAGTATACCGATATTACCAAAGCCAACGGATTATTATAGTATGTACTACACACTAAAAAAATGTTAGTAAATTTACCAGGATTCCTGCTAACAATTCCAGTAATATTTGGCGGAAAATCACCAAAAATTGGGTAATATTAGGTTTTTTAACAAAATTACCTATACTTTTGGAAATTTCCGACAGCACATAGCACGCACGGAAGTGGCAAGGGTCGTACTTTTTTTATCTGTAGGCATAGTTAGGTAAATAACTAATTTAAAATAAGTCTAGTAGTTAAATAATACATTCTTGCTACTGAGGGTGACCTACAGTTGCATTTTCATAATTTACAAACATTGGAACATAGGTTTCTGAACACACAAACACACAATATACACAATTGTGTTCCAAAAAACATGTTCATATGCCTCGACAGGGTATATAAAATATATTTGTAGTTTGTGTATTACTGTAATGTTACAGTAAATGACTATAGATATTATTTATTGTAGTCATATTGCTACGCTGAAGTAGAGGTTATGAATGTATTATTCAACTTGTCTATTTATACTTAGAATATTATCTTATACCTATCTATGCATTTGTTTTTATGGTTAAGAAAGCATTTAGGTATAGCAACTAAACAAGCACAACTATTATACGCGAAGTATAACATTAATGATTTCTTCTACCAATTTTCGAATGCACAATATACAGCCTGTTGAAAAAAGGTTGTCGGATATTTTACACAATTATAGTACTGGTGGAAATAAACAAAAAAGTCTTAGCCAACATGGGTCCGCAATTCAACTGTTTTTGACATATAGTCGATTGCATATTTTAAAATAAAAAAAAAACATTTTTCGGTTTTGAGAATAGTGTTTCCTTTGTCAAACAACTGATTGTGACTTAAAATTAGTTCTGTCAGACATCTGTCATCAAATTATTTATCATTTGCGTCAATTTTTTTTTGTTTTCAAATTATGCATAAGTGCACAAACGCAGAAATGGCCGATATGCATTTTATGTACGGTCGTGCGAGTGGTAATGCCACTGAAGCACGGCGTATGCATGCCGAAGAATTTCCAAATCGGTTGTTACCGAGTGATAAGATTTTCTCAAGACTTCATATGCGGCTGTCCGAAACTGGTTCATTTAAAATTAATGGTGGTTCTGGTAGACCTAGATCAGTTTCTTCTCCCGCAGTAGAATTAGATATTTTGAGACGGGTTGAAGACGACCGAAATATTAGCACCCGAAGACTTGCCGCAGAACTGGAACTGAACGTCAGTCATTCTCTCATTTGGAGAATTCTGCGGGAACAGCAGCTCTATCCCTACCACATTCAACGCGTGCAAGTTCTTGCTCCTCTCGATTATGATGCACGTAAGGTTTTTTGCATTGGGTTTTACGAAAGCTGGTAGAAACTCCTAATTTTGCGACTCGGATTTTATTTAGTGACGAGGCTGGGTTTACAAGAGACGGAATATTCAATTTTCATAACAATCACGTCTGGGCAGATGAAAATCCCCATGCTGTTGTTGAACTGCATCACCAAAACCGTTTTTCGCTAAATGTTTGGCTTGCTATTTTTGGAGACTGTTTAATTGGTCCAGTATTTCTCCCTAATCGTTTAACGGGACAAGTATACTTGGATTTTTTAAGAAATGAATTACCCGTTTTGTTGGAAGACGTGCCACTTTTTCACAGATTAAGTATGTGGTTTATGCACGATGGAGCTCCTGCGCATTTTTCCATCGTAGTTAGAAATTTCTTAAATCAAGATTACAACGAGAGATGGATAGGACGGGGTGGACCAACTGCATGGCCTCCTAGGTCCCCTGACCTGACACCTCTAGACTTCTATGTTTGGGGGCATCTAAAACAATTAGTGTACGCACGATCTGTAAACAATTTGGAAGAACTCAGGCAACGAATCGTAAATTGTTGCGAGGAAATTCGGAGGACTCCAGGAATTTTCGAAAGATTGCGTCGATCTTTCATAAGGTGTGAAGCGTGCTTAGAAATGAACGGTGGACATGTAGAACAATTTCTTTAGTTTTACTTTAAATAAACATTTATTTAATTTACCTTGCGATCAGAATTCCGTTGAAAATTTTTATCCTACTAAAACAATATGCAATCGACTATATGTCAAAAACAGTTGAATTGCGGACCCATGTTGACTAAGACTTTTTTGTTTATTTCCACCAGTACTACAATTGGGTAAAATATCCGACAAACTTTTTTTAACACACTGTATATAATACACTAAGCCTTTTTCATACTTTATTTTTTATATTCTCTTCACATAGGTAATTTTAAAACCTATATTTTACACACATTACACATTGTACACTAAGATACTAATTGATATCTAGGCATTCATTTTTCATCATTGCTTACCATCTTGTAAGTATATAAATTATGAAAGAAGATCAGTTGTTTGTTGGAGTTCCTCCAACGCTACATTATGAAGACGCATCCTGATGCCGGCACCAAAAGCAGACTTTTTCATACACGAAAAAGAAAGTTGAGTACCATCTAAATGTACTATTGTTATTATTATTATTGTTTTTTATATTTGTGAAATTACGTGTAATATATATTTATAATGGTATTGCAGTGTCTATGTTAATCCTATTCCTTGGTTAAAACCAGATACTTACTCGATTTTACTCGTGAAAAGCTGGGTCTAGTACGTTTCAGCGCCGCCGTTTCATCGCCGCCGTTTCAGCGCCGCCGATTCAGCGCCAGGACATTTCAGCGCCGGGACATTTCAGCGCCGGGACATTTCAGCGCCGGCCTATTCATCGTCGCATTATTTAATGGTTAAGCTATAGATAACCTGATGATTTATTCTCACTTCTTATTTTTTTTTACCATGTGTATTTCGTGGTAAGCTACATATGCAATATTTTTCGAATTTATTGCGATTGGTAACACCCCTTTTCTGTCTGTAAACATAGTCTAGCAACTAAAATTTAAGTAAAATAATGATGCAGGTAGCCTCGTGAGCTTCGATGAATAGAATGATGTTTTAAGGAAAAAAAAACTTTTCAGATTACATCTAAAGGAAAAACACCAGATAAAACAATTTTTTCTCTTATTGAGTCAAATATTTAATTTAAATTGTGTATTTATTTTTGCAATTCATATAATAAAAAATTGCTCTCTTTGAAGTAATACTGTTTGCTTGATGAATTAGATATTTAATATGTTCATTACAGGTGATGTTATCGAAGGAAATATACTGTATTTTTAACACCATTTTCTCTCTAATAAGTGCTTCTGTACATATTTTTAAAACACCAAGTGTTATTAACGTAACATACAATGCTAACTTAACAACAGTGAACACATAATAAATGAACATCATACTATTCATAGTTTTTATTCAAAGTAAATAAATGCCTGCCGTCACTTTGTGCAGTAGTTTACGGTAAACGTATTTTTTTTTCACGCATCCAAATTCAGAATTAAGCCCGTTATATTATTGAATTTAATTTGATATTTGAATGCGTATAATTGATTTTAAATGCTCGGACGTTTCTATATAGATAGATATTTATCTTAAAATTGAAACAGACGGCGCCAAATTTCTACGAAAAATAGATAATGATTTATTAGATTTACTCATCATTTTTATGAAATTAAAAAATAAATAGGTATCCTTACTAAAGTTGATTTTTGCTATCTCTATGTAACAAATGTGTATTGTCTAAAAAAAATATTGTTTTGAAATTAAATGCTTAATAAATAATAAGTGTAGTATATTATATAAATTACAGTACAATTTAGGAAACAGAAGTTAGACTTAAAAAATAAAGAGTAAAATGATGATAATAATAATAATATGTCTACTACGAAGAATATAAACTAAATATTAAAATTTAAAAAAATGATTAGGGTTGCTAAAATGGCGTTACATTACTAACTGTTAGATAACGATCAATATAACAACATTCAATAAAGTTTATTGTCGTTATCAGATGTACTCAGTCAACATTCATCAACAACAACCTTAAAAATTACTTTCAATAACTAAAACGTTGATGAATACATAATACAAACATATTAGGAATATAATATAACATACAAAAAGGTCCGAGCATTTAAAACCAACTATACACATTCAAATAGCAAATTGAAATTCAATAATATAACAGCGTTAACTCTAAATTTGAATATAAAATGTGCGACAAAAAATACGTTTACGGCAAACTTCTATCATGTTCATTTATTCTGCGTTCATTGCTGTTAAGTTTGCATTAGTAAAGGTGAAGGATGTGATGTTAATAACACTTGGTGTTTTAAAAAATGTACAAAATCTCTTATTAGAGAGAAAATGATATTAAAAATACAGTATATATTTCCTTTGATAACACCGCATGTAATGAGCATATTAAATATCTAATTTATTAAGCAATCAGTATTACTTTAGAGACCGCAAATTTTTATTATATGAGTTGGAAAAATAAATACATACATATAATTTAAATTAAATATCTTACTCAATAAGAGAAAAGTCTGTTTTATGTGGTTTCTCCTTTAGATGTAATCTGAAAATGTTTTTTATCCTTAAAATAACAATCTATTCATTGTAGCTAGTTGATAGACTATGTTTACAGACAGAAAAGTAGTGGCAAGAAAATAAGAAATAAGAATAAATCATCAGGTTATCTATAGTTTAACCATTCAATTAAGCGCCACTAAATGTCCCGGCGCTGAATCGGCCGGCGCTGATATGTCCTGGCGCTGAATCGGCGGCGCTGAAACGGCGGCGATGAAACGGCGGTGCTGAAACGTCCCATTCCGTGAAAAGCTATGTCTATTTTATCAGCATTTCCGTAGTACTGGAATTTGCAAATAGGAAAGTAAGTGATGGATTTACAAATGTTTTCACATTTAGAACAAACAGAATTTGTAATATACGAAGTGTAACATCAACGGAAAACTTGAGAAAGAAATTCTATATGTTATAAAGAAATGATCTTGACAAACTATTTTCACAGGTATGGATTTTCCTACTTATAAACTTCAGTAGTATCGGAAAAATGCCTACACGTAGTAAACTTCATCGGTAAATTACAAATTTTAGGGATATTCCTATACAAAATTCCTTTATGTATGTTTAGGAATTTTCCTAAATACAAGTAAAGCTCCATATGAAATTTCCATGCTAAACAATTTTTACTAGGGACCTTTTTTTATCGTATAAAAATTTGCCCAGTAAATTTCATTTTATTTAGTATTTTTCATACACTTGTAGTAAATTTCCTTGGTGTATTTTTACATCAAACTAGTTTTACTCGCACAAGTAAAATACCTGTACGGTTTCGGGGTAATATAATTGCCCCGAAACCGTACAGGAATTTTACCAGATCTTCGTTAGAGTGTAACTTGTTTTACATACAAAATGTATTATACGTCATATTGTCAACGTAAATACATTTTGTATGTGCTATATGATTGTTGAAGGCGTCAAGTAACCAAGATCTGCATGGTAATTTCGCACAACAATTTTTATCAGTATTTATAAAAATGAAAGAAAATTGAATTTTACATCCAGCTATGTACACAAAATCAAGGTATCTACGACTTTAGAGTTCGAAAATTACAGACCCCTATTCAAGAATCCTGTAATAAACATGCAACAATTTCCTAATAAAAGACTTGCGCTCTTTCATACTTAAGGGAAAACTGAAAACCACATCTTTCTAACTAAGAATTTCTTTATTAGGTGTCTAGGCTTTCGTAGCTTTCATTGCCATTTCATCAGATACAAGTCTACAAGAGTAATTAGTTTACAATAACAGGTGTAAAAATTTCAAATTACAAAAATATTAATTTCAAGAGGATACTAAACCATTATTCACGTTTAAGAAAGTAGATGCAAGTGAAACTAATTAATTCACCGACATAAATGTTCATATTGATTAAACAACAATTACGAAACTGTAAAATAAATTATTTGATTAACTAGGAGCATTCTTACTATAAGAACCGACGCGTGATGAAGATACAATCAGATCACCAATGATGCCAACATGAATAACAGGAATTCAAAATGTAGAGAATATATCTCTGTTCAAAATTACTTACCAAATTTTAAGTAACTTCATTGTCCGTGATGATGTGAACCTTTTTGTTTCTATTATTATCCAAGTGAAGAAATGAGCATATTTTGCAAATGTATTATGGAAAATATAAGGAATTTTAAGTTTTCCTGGGAAATATTAATATTCTGCTGGTCTAAATACAGAAGAATTTATTTTGATTTTTGAAGATTTGACTTTCCTTAGATTACAAAAGCAACACACTCTGAGAAAGCATTTCTCGATACATTAAATATGTTGGGCTACGTCCGGATCTGTTCCTCCTTCTACATTGTTTCTCCAAGATTAATGTAATGAACGCGTTAATAATACGTCACACAACATCCTATCTAAAAGCCGAAGGCTAGGATGCGGTCCTTTCGCGGCGAAAAATCCCCGCAAGTATCCCGGGACAAAGCTCCCGGAACGCGAGCCCTTTTTACCCCGTGCTCTTAACGTATGATTAACGACTTGGCGGGCGGTGCTAATTACGCTTGACCCGCGTCCACGACAAGAATGGATTATTATCCCGTCAGCGTTGCTGTTTTCCTAAAGATGAATCTGGAGATTTCCTAGCGAGGAGCGAAGCAAGCCGGGTGATATGGAAATAATGGTGTTGGGAAGGGTTGATGTCTAAGCGCCGTTTGGAATTATGACACAGCTTTTATAGAGGAATTCAAGAGATTTTCTTCGATAAAATTGGAATAGATTCTGGACCAGTTTGATACACACAGAGAAGTAATTTCTAGAACCAAGTGAGAATTCCTTAACTGAAGTTCCTCTCGTACTCATATATAAGCAAATGAATAATTCCTTGAACGAAGAACATCATTTTCTCAAAATATCAAGAAATTAGTTTCTTGTATGAAGAAATTTTATGTCCTTAAACATAGGAAAGTAAGTTATTTGAAACAAATGAATAAAAATTCTAGTTCCAAGAAATTCTACCGGTTTAAGTCAAACACGTGATAAACTTGATATGAGAAAAGTTGACTTTCATATAAACCATGTGGTTCCTTCAAATGAATACGAAGTTAACTTAACACAAGTCCCCGATTTTCTAATAGTGACCTCTTAATGCTCTTAATTCAAAACAGTATTATCTTTAATACGAGAACGGTACTTACTTGAACTGAGGAACTCTTTCTTTTAAATCAAAAAGATTATGTGTACTTACCCATAAAATTACAATATTTCGGATTTAGTCGTGTAGGTTATAAAAAGTGATTGACATTTCACCAGTCATGCTGCTAGCCTCTTCAAAATTTAACTAACTAGTCAGATATTTTGAAGATGCCTGCAACATGACTGGCGAAACGTCAATTAATTATTTACAACCAACACGACTAAACCTGTAATATTATTGCATTTATTCATATTTTCCATTGTTTCCTACATTTTTTATACATTGTTACTTATATAGAGATTGTGAGCTATACTATATGCAACAGGAACAAAAGAAAATAGATACATTCCAATCACTACAAATGAACACTAAATCAAACTATTTCACCCAACGTTACCAGTAATTCATCCGTATCTGATCCGAATCATATCCGAATGTATGAAAAATAACGCCTCTATTGGCTTCAAGGTGAACTAATAGCATTTTTGACTTAGTGCACTTTTATCCACTGATTGTATTTTCATCTTATTTTAATACATAATATTAGTAAAGGAGATAGATATACTTCCACGCGTAAAGTGCAATAAGTCGAAAAAGCTATAAAATCCCGTACGTCATATTGTTTATCTATAACCAAGTTTCAACGTGTAAGAACCCCTCCACATTCCTACTTTTTTGCTGTTCTCAATAAAAGAAATTATATTACTTACTTCAAGGAAATATTGTTCGAAATTAGAAACATTCTAAGGAAGTGAATTCCTTCTCATAAGAACATAGAATTATTTATGTTTAGAGAGACAACATTTCTTAGAAGTACATTTTGTTTTGAAATTAGTAAAGTTTCAAGAAAATGGTTTATTATATTGAAGTACGGCCATTCATTTGAATCTGGTACATTCTCTAGATTAAAGAAAATACTATCTTAGATTTAGTAAAAATATTTAAGAAAATAGGTGTACTTGGCAATAGAAAACACTTTTCTGTGTGTAGGACAAATGAATGAATTAACAACAACCACTTGTCTTAAAAGAAACTTTACGGACACAGGAATTGAAGCCGGCTGATCATGAACAATGCCGAACTTTCGTTTATTGGGTGCTGGAAATGCACCTGCCTGCACTTCCTGATTTTTCAGAAAAATAATTTTTTGCGACCAAGCCCACTGCTCTCTCAGTAGATTCGTTAATAGACAGATCTGACACATCTACGATTCCCAAAATCCAAGAACAATAGTCGAGAAGTTTATTATCTCCAGCGAGTTACTATTTAGTATGGTTTCATTAAAAAACCGGAGGAGTCAGTCATCGGTTCTTACTGCTTTTAATAACGATAATGGTGCTGCGATTACACTCAATGCGGATCGCTGCCGTAAAATAATAACTGACATTCTTTGGCTTATATACTCCGTGATATTAGAAGTGTTACACCCAGAAGGAATAATGTCCTCAACTTGATTTTTACGCAAGAAATTTTATTTACATATAATCCAACTTTTTGCGAAAAAATGTTATCGTTTTTGTGAAGATACCAGTCTATCAGTTTCTTTAACCGTAAGATAGCTAGTTCCAATAACCCAAGCAAAACCGCGTGGTCTGTTATGTCGGGCTCTAATGGCAGGAGCGCCGGCAATATTGCACTTTTGCTTGACAATGTGAGGGTTGATGGGCCCACTGAGGTTGCAGTTGCCTTCAATGAGTTTTTTGTTGGTGAGCCCAGAAGAATCGCGGCTTCCATTCCTGCTGTGTCCGCGGGCTCTTGCACTTTTGGGGTAAATTTAAGTCCATGCGGTAGCATGTGCGCCTTGCCGTTTCACGAACAAGAAGTCTTAAACTTATTCAATCAAATCAAAAATAAAAATAGTTCGGGCCCGGATGAGATACCTAGTAGCTTATTAATACGGATTTCTCCCTATATCGTTGAACCGCTGACCAAGCTTATTAATTTATCTCTGGAGAGTGGTGTGTATCCCGATCTACTTAAAATTTCGACAGTCTATCCTATACACAAAAAAGATTCAGTCTCTAGTATATCGAATTATCGCCCCATTTCAATAAGTTCAAGCCTTTCCAAGGTTTTTGAGTATGCAATGTTGAACAGGTTGCTTAGTCACCTGGAAAAGAACAATATCATTACAAATAGACAACATGGTTTTAGAAAACAATTTTCCACAATATCAGCTATTCTTCAATTTACAAACGACGTGTATAAATCTCTAGATAGGGGTGAATATCCGGCCGGAGTCTTTTGCGATCTATCTCGTGCCTTTGACTGTGTTGATCACGATATCTTAATACGTAAACTTAATCTTTACGGCATTCGTGGTGCAATTGCAGATTGGTTTTTATCATATCTGTCAAACAGATTTCAATATGTAAAAATATCCTTTAAGGACGGACATGGTTCAATTAGGGATGTTGTGTCTACTCAGTTACCTATTGCAATGGGGGTGCCCCAAGGCTCAATCTTGGGTCCAATTCTCTTCATCCTGTTTATCAACGATATTGTTAACTTTGTGCATTATACTTTGATCATTTACGCAGACGACACCTCTGCTGTGGTAACCGGTGCGGATACCAAGGACGTATGTAAAAGGGCAGAGAGACTTCTGGATGACCTGGGTCGGTGGTTTAACATCAATAAACTATGCATGAACCTATCTAAAACCAATTATATGCGTTTCCGTCCTTCTAACTCTAAAAATAAGTTAGTTTCTAATGATAATGTACAGATTAATGGTTTTGATTTGGAACGAAAAACTTCCGTAAAATTTTTGGGCTTAAATATTGATGAAAATTTGAGTTGGAAAAATCATTGTCTCGCTTTAGTTAAGAAAATCAATTCGGCATGTTTCCAAATTAGAAATTTAAAACATATAATAGACTTTAATTACTTACTTAGCTTTTATTATGGTCGGGTGCACAGTGTTGTCCAGTACGGGATTGTATTCTGGGGCGCGGCAGTTTCATCAAACGAAGTCTTTCTGGCTCAGAAGCGTGTTATTCGGTGCATGGCAAATATTAAAAGTACAGACTCTTGTCGGCCATATTTCATCAAATTTAATATCTTGCCCTTGCCTAGTGTGTATATACTAGAACTTTTGATGCACATTTTCACAAATAAGGAGGCCTTTGTCAGGAATGGTGACTTACATTCGTATGATACGAGACAAAAAAGCAAATATAGTATACCCTTCAATAGGCTCAACGTAACAAAAAGATCCCCAACCTCAACTGGGTTAACACTTTTCAATTTACTACCACCCGAAATAGTGTCCGTGAATAATGAAAAACTCTTTAAGAGACGGGTGCGCTCCTTGTTGTTTCAGCGCTGCGTCTACTCCGTGGAAGAGTTTGTCGCACTTTTTAAATAATTGTTTTTTTTTTTTTGTATTTTAGATATATATATATATTTTAATTTTCTTTTTCTTGACTTGTCCTATACACTTTTTGTGTCGCTTGGATAAAAAATTCTATCTATCTATCTATCTATCAGAGCGGACTAGCACAGGTATTTTTGGTTATTGCCCCTCCGTCTACTAGTGTTAAGCGTAACAAAATGCCTCGAGTTCGATGACGTCAAAATTATCGCCATGTTAGCGACTTTGATAAGGGTAGAATACTAGTTGTACTACTTTACCATCTACCATTCATTGTAAGAAACTATTGATGTTTTATCGATATCTGTTTTTTAAAGTTTAATTATTATGCCATTTCAAGTGTTGATCATTATGCCAAACAAGTGGTGTCTTGTTTATATACTGTTTGCACAAAAAGAATCCGCTAGGAAGGTCCTGATATTAATTATAACCTTAGCGAAACCCCGAACATTGTTAAACTGAATATTATATACGTATATTCATCTTAAAAAGTACATCGAATACCCTTTTAAACGAGTAACATACAAAGATTTCTCTACGCGATACTTGTTCAGGTTCATTTATTTTTAGTAAAATATCTTCTAGGGTGTAATCCAGTTCGTCTAATTTTATGTAATGGCCACTTCCAGTAGATGTCTCCATACTTCTCCATTGATGCCATTATGCGGACTACTTCATTCATTTTAAATGGAACTTGACAGGATAAAAATTGTCTTCGTAAGTAAATATAACAAAATCACCTACTGTTATGTTATTAATATTTGCTAGATCCACATGCTGTTCTTTGTTTTTTTCCTTCTTCATTCTTCTTTGCACACCAGTGTTCTTCAAATAATTCCGAGAAGTCTTCTTCCCAAATGCTATCATTAGATTCATTAAACACGATCTTCTCAGACTCACTCTCAGAGCTACTATCTTCAAATCTTTTTGAACGCTGCTTTAATTTCTTCTTCGAAATTCCTGATGTAGAGGGTTTTGAATCGAATACATTATCTGTATAGGAGTACAGGCTAATTGATCTAATTGATAGTTATTTTGAGTGATCCCCATTAGGTCACAAGCTAAAATAGTTTTTCCGGCCTCCAACTTAGCTTCTTCACGTTTCAGTTTTGAGACGATTTTGGGAGTCTGTCCCATGTGCGTCGCAATAGTAACCATCACACATTTATTTCGCGCGGGCAACAATTCGCTTATATACTCTAAATACAGCACCGAAAACTAGTAAAACAATTAAAATATTTTTTTAATTAAATACCGAAAATGTCGAAAATTCCGGTTTCGATGAATCCAATCCCGGTATTTTAAATCATTCATTTCAATTATGTATTTTCGAGAGTCGGGATCCTGGTTTTCCACCCCTATTTCGTATATATCCTAGAGATAGACTGGCTCTATTATAATGTATGAGTACATAACAGTGGTGCTATGTATTTTGCTCCTTGTTGCGGATGCACTGGGAGTATTCCATTCGACCTAAGCAATGTTTGGAGAATTTATAGGGTTTGACACAACACATTAAAAAGATTGCTAGCAATACAATAATCATTGTACTATTATATTGTTTGTCGATCACTAAACACCAATTATTATTACCATAAAGTTTTAAAGTATATTTGTTCTAGGTAGGAGCGTGAATAATTTTAAGAAAAAAAAAGAACTAAAATTGGGTATAAATACGTGAAAGCGGCGATCTGATCTCCCGAAACATAAGAATGCACAAATAAATATGACACGTACACGACGAAATGAGACAAACTGCCATCAATCCGTCGTCAAGCGGTCACCAGCGGTCCTTCCAGCTCTCTTCAAAGGGGCACACCGTGATATGCGCATATTTTTGGCGGTTCGCGAGCCCCGAGCGCCGATAAAAACGCGCGTCTTTTATCCTGGCCGCTGTTCGGCCTTTGTCTCCGCCGGCCATACCCGTTAGAACGAACTAATACGCAGAATTTTAACAACGGAAAATAGCTAATGGCTTCCGAATTTCTTCAATAGCTTTTTTTCTCTTTCCTACCTTTAGTTCTTTTTTTTTTTTTTGGTCTCGTTGAACGATTCGGACGGCTCTTCTAACATTCGTGGAGAGCGGCACCTTTGATGAACGGTTATCTCACGAACGTACAGAAAGGAAAGGATTTCGCAACTGCTTTGATGGAAAAAAAAGACGAAAGGATATAATAGACAAGAATCTGCTAGGACATTATAGGAAAATATTCGTTATCATCATAGAATGCAGTATTTACGGACACAAGTACGATATGGCACAAACGAAACATAAGTAAGAATTGAAGTTAAATATACAGAATATCAAGAAATTCTTCAATCCTTCAAGAGCAATTGCAAATTTAGAAATTGTTTTTATATTTTAATTTGCTGATTGTTACCTCATATCTTTGAAAATAGAATTACATACAGGATTTTATCTGTTGTTCGGATATTAAACATTTAACTGAAGAGAAGCATTTCTTATGTGTTTATGCATGTTGTGTGCCGTTGCATCGGGTGTCATGCATATGATGGTTTTTTATAGTAGGCCGTAGAAAAAAATCACAAGGGGTCAATCTGGTGATGCGGTGACCAACTTAATGAATCCCAATCCGTCTATTAATAAATACCTTATAGGGTGCGCTTTTACAGCAGCACCGTAATGTGTGGATGCACAATCGTATTGGTACCACAATCTCTCCATAAAGTTTCTATGGAAGGCCTCCAGCAGTATTGGTAAATTATCCACAACGGTGTTCCCTGATGTGGGTTTTACTACCGCTCATATCGATCAATTGAACATTAAAGCCACCTGTGCATATCATGATTGCTAAGAACGAAATAGTCGGTCAGCAGACCAGAAAAAGTATTTGAAAAAAATGTAATAATTTGTTAAAATTTTCTTATTGTTGCGATTTGCAGGACTTAAATCACGCGAAATGTATATACCCACCTGTATTTTTTCGTTTAAAAACATTATTAATAATTGTGTCTTCAACGAAATTCGAAATAAATTTAACTAATTGTAAGATAGGCCGAGAATTGGGTGAACGTCCAATCTTTTGTACGTCAAAAGAAAGTGAAAAGCTGCTGATACATGGACCCATTTTCTATATAAATATGAAGTACATGATATAAGCCACATACTTTCAACACTATTTGATAAAGAAAAAATGCATAATACTTTTGGGCACCACTATAGACAAGTGCATATGCGTCTTCTATTATCCATCCAGAGCACATTCACATTTATCGAGTAGTCGAGTTGATTATCACTACTCGGGCCAGTGCCGATGTACGCGTCGTTTATGTCGGCGGCGAATGTTTCATATCACAACCGCAGAACGAGAATGAACGACGCTCTGGAACCACCGACCTAGCGGCTGCCACATGTGCGTCTCGAATTTATGTGTGCGCGTACGATAAATTCCGGACCACATGTTCCAGACGATCGTGAGAAATATTTATATTAAATGGGTGTCGTTGCACACTTACCGACTTATTTACTTATTTGTTAATGATGGAGAAAGGCGAACGAAATAGGCGTAGATGCAAGTCAAAATTAACATCAAAATAATCAATTCTCTAATGAATATTTTGTTTGGCCACCAGATTGGCGGTTCTTTCTTATATTGGCAAGATTAGCCAGGCAGGTAATAGTTATTCATCTATCAAGACTGAAAAGTGATGTTTTATCAAACGAGTTTGAAGATTACGAGGCGAGGCGAGCCACCAAGCAACTTCGAGAAAGGCACTTTTCAGCCTACTTTTTTCGACTACCACATGAATACCATTTAGTAATAGTTATTTGTATCACTAGGCCAGAAACTATAGTTTTGCGAGTGTGAGTACGGTTTGTGGGGCCGAGGCGAAGCCGAGGTCCCACAAGTGCGAATACTCGCAAAAGAGTTTCTGGCCGTGTGTTACACACTATTTTTTGCGTCGACAAATCTTAATTTTATTGAAAATAAAAATAAAAAAATTGACGCTAGGGCGTTAACAGTACAGGTTGGCAATATATGTTACATATGACATTTGAGTTTGACACCCGGATTAAGATACTTTAGTATTTTGACATTTTAATTTTCTTGGTTAGTTTTTGTACATATTGATATTCATCAATAATAAGGGCAATGGAGACCCCAGCTCATATTACACAGGTTGCGCAACAAGTTATTAACAATTTATTACTTGTAAAATCTTCCAAAAATTGAATTGGAAAGAATTTGAATTATTTAAGAGATTGTGTAACGAAAATTCTGTCATCCGTCATCGAATCTACAATTAATCACATAAATGTCAGTAATTTGATTATAGTGTTGCCAACTTTTAGTGATCTTTTGCCGGCCTAGGCCAGAGAATGGTAAGTTTCCGGCCGATTTAAAGTAATGCAAAATCAGTGTTTCTGGACGGAGGCGCAAAAAATCAATTTACTTGCATTTGAATGACTGATCTGGTAGTTCAATTCGGCATGTAATTATTGTACTTTACTTTACCGATCATTGCTGCTAAAGTCACGGAAGTGACTTTCCTCTCAAAACCCTGGAGAAGATAATTAAAAGGCACCTAAGGGATCCAGCTCTGGCAAGATTGCCTCTATACAAAGTCGAGCCAACTGTGGGGAGGTGGATCGACTCCAGGATAAGAAACAGAACGGTTCATGTACCACAGAACCCCTGCAATGTAAAGGCAACCGTGGCAGCTAGCTGCCCATAGGGTGGAGTGCTGTCATTCTTGTTACGGTGCGTTGTGGTGGATGGCTTACTTTCTGATCTACGAACGGCGGGTTTCCACGCGCAGGGCTACGCAGATGATACTGAACTCTTTTTTCTTGTCTGCTTAATAAAACCCGTTCAAACAAACAATTTTTGTCTTAAAACTTTTGCACTACCTCTTACTGATAGCGAGTTGTGCGCATAGGCTGAGTGGAAAATTTCCAGTTTTCAAAAATTGGTTTCCCCACTCAAAAAAAAAAACTGCGTAGTCCTATAACTATCTATAATCTGTGGAATAATCTTAATTTCTTGAATTTTCGGGTTCGGGATTGTTCCTTTTTAGGGCAGAATGAAGACCCGTTACGTGTTGTCAAACAAAATCAAATCTTCATCCCGTTTTTGTAATTTTGAAAGCTTTGGGAACTGAGAGCGTTCTCCTCTCGCCAAGTTTTATTTGTACAAGACAAGTTTGTAACTTCAAATTAGCTACATTAAATTTAGCAAATAAGCAGTACCATTTCTTGAATTAATTAAATTGGGTTGCAAAACAGTGTACTAATTTTTAAGAAACTCCAACACTGAACCAAGATCTTTAGATAACCAACGAACTTCCATGCAAAGGTGAGCAAATAATCTATCATTCAGGACATTGCTTTTGAATGTAAATGAATCACAATTTCTTAATTTTTTATTAAATCTCCTAAAGGTGGGCCTTCTGACCTTGTACGCGTACTCCCAAATTCATTTTAATCGACCACTACCCCCACACTGTTCCTTATGGACCCCTAGGGGTTCGTACAAACCACTTTGGGAAACACTGCTTTAGGGTGACTATCACCAAAGAAATCACAAAATATTACTAAGTACAAGTTTAATTAAGAAATAATGGGTACAACATACCAGAACAAAACAAAATCCTAATATGGCCAAGAGTATATCCGCTTTACGGTCTATAGATACATATACAGGGTGATTGATCGAGACCGTCCATTAGAAAGATTGGTCCTCCTAGTAATAATTAATTTCTGTAAAGTTGCATACGTTCACAGTGTAATAAAATCTATGACCTGAAAATATTTTCTAGATGGCGGCACTTCTGGAAACACACTTCTGCATTTGTTATTGGTATACGTCGAACACTAGCGGATTTCGCTTTTCCATTTTCTAAAAAATTCTATGCGTCTAAATTTTCCTCTTGTCTTTGCAGCCAAATGAGGGTATCTTTCATTGAACACACGGCAAGTTCTTTCAATAATCCTGCGACATTCTCCATTAATATAAAATAAGTTTAAGATATCTGTGTTTGAATACCCTTCAAAATCCATTTCAGTTGCCGCAACAGAAAATCGTGACTTGACAGACTATGGTGACAGTTATTAATAAAAACGTTTGTCATTTGCATAGCTTACTGTTAAGAAAATGTTAAAATTTCCTCTAAAATGTAGCAAAAACTTTCATAACTTGAAAATTATTACCGATATGTATGTGGAATGATAATACATTTTAATGCAAAATTTAATAAGGTTTCAGAATGTTGAAGAAAAAAAATGGGGCATTGTATTTGAAAAAATAGAGTTTTGATGGTCTGCAGTTGCACTAAAGGACAATTAAATTTTGGACAGTCTGTAGATAATGCAACAAATCTAAAAACTTCGGCAGAAACCTCAGGATTTCTTCCATCGATAGTCTTAATTTTAGCATTCTCGGTAAAAATTTCGCGACAGTACATCATGATGTAAACCCAAAAATTTTCAAAAAGTCGAAAAATGTCCAAAACAGCTGCACTTAGGTATAGGGAATACTAGTAAGAGTTCCACTAGAATAACGCTTAGATTTCAAAAGTGCAAAGAAAATTATACTATTCCACTTGAAATAAGAAAGTTGATGTTAATTTCCGGTGTTTTCGGAAGTGCCGCCATCTTGAAAATATTTTCAGGGCATAGATTTTATTACACTATGTACATATGCAACTTTACAGAAATCAATTATGATAGGAAGCCGAATCTTTCTAATGGACGATCTCAATCAATCACCCTGTATAGTATTATTATTATTATCACATGTTTTTACCATTGTTCATTTGTAGGTATTTATTATTCTAAATAAACAAAATAAAGCCCCGTTTTTCTAAGTACAATGGTTTTCTAGAAAAGTTAATTTAAAGAAAGGTCTATCTGAGGTACATTTTTCGAATTTTTTCAAGAACAGCAGGAGCTGAGCCCTGCCTACTTATATATATATATATATATATATATTTAAATCTTTCTAAGGGCATTTCGCCATACTTACTCCTCTCTTTATTTAGCATAAACTTAAGCACACGACAACACTTGTAAACCTCACAGATCTCTCATTGTTTTCAATGAAAAGAACAAAAAAATGGTAGATTTTGGGAGAAATGGATCTAAACATTTCCGATTACGATTTGTGGATATCTTAAAGAATAAACAAAAATGGCATAGGACTAGGCAAATAGAATGAAATAAATATTTAATTAAAATATATGCCGTAAAATAACCATAAGATAATTTAAACTCTATGAAATTATTGAAGTCTAGAAGAAGAATATGCTGATGCAAGAACCTAATGTGGATAGCTTTTGTTCATCAAGCAACAATATGAAAATGAGACCTTTCTACTATTTGTACACTTTTTAGGTGACGATCGCGGTTGCTAAAGATACGTTTCTTCATCACATATTGAATGATACATGATAATAATTACAGAAAAGGTGGTTGAACATAAATAAAGTTGTACCCAATTCAATATGTACACGCACTCCTAAATTAGAACACAAAAACTAATCCTTTAATACTCCTACTTGTTTAAACATATGGCTTCAAATCCGCATTTCTTTCCGCTGGTTATTATATAGGTTATCTTTCCGGTCCCAGTAACATCCCATCACTGACCTCGTTAGGGGGCGGTAGCTTCAAGGATAAAAAAAAATAACTTCCCTCAGGGGTGTCATCAAAAGGGCATTACGGCTTTTTAAGTGTGACTCTTTGCAAGGAAAGGGTGACAGTTACAATTAGGTTTGGTAAGCACAACCACAATATCTGTAACGGTTCTTTCTACAATTCTACAGTGTTTAGTACCGGTGTTAAGAGGACGACATGCGTTGTCTTTTTTTTTGTTCATCTTTTTTTTACTATTAAACTATAATGAGCAGAAAATTACTTGTGGGTGTTCCCATAGTTTGGTTAATTTAGGTATGGGTACGAATACATTGTGGGATAATGCTGTGGAAGGTTTATGTAATAAACAATAATTTTAAAATATAGGTACACTACACAGCGAAAGTTGTATACTACGGAGAAATGCAATATCTTGAAAAATATTGCAAATTCTTTTCTTCGTCGGACCCCATTACACATATGTTCTATGTTTTACTGGATCTGTGTTTAATTACGGAAGACTTTTTCACATTTTTCTACACAGTAACGCGTTCACTTTATTTAACCATTCCAAAATTACATTCCCAAAAACTATCCTGAACGCCTTTCCAAGCCTTTTTTGCCAGTTTATTATTTCTCTCTCTTTATTTCTCTTCACGAAATAGGTTTCTCCGTTGTATTTAGATTAAAGGTACGCTTTCTGAACGAAATTTGAAATATACAAAGTGATTCATGGAAGTGTAGCGCAAAGAACATGATCATTTTTAATTGAACACCTGTATATATTTTTATTTTTGAAGTCTCCTTGATGAACTGATTTTAACAACCTATAACATTTATGTCCTAAGTGGTTGATTACATTAATTACCAGCATTAAGGCTATGAGATTATGAAGAATTTTATGAAAATTGCTGTTACAGTTTAACGTATTAAATGTTGGAAATGTCCTCCATTTACTTGTTAAAATTGGGTGTTGTCCAATCTTGCTGAAACCAAACATTTTCACTTGGTAAGGTCGGATCTATCACATTGGGATATAAATTTGCAAGAACAGGGACGTCATTTCTAATGAGATCCAAATATTTTACCGCTGTCAAATTCCCATCAATAAAAATTGGTTACTGATGTTACCTGACCAGACGTTAACTTTTTGGGAATATTGTGTATGTGTGTCACGCATCCAATAAGGATTCTCTGCTGACCAGTACCTACAGTTCTGGCGATTTGCTTCTCCGAACAACATGAAAGTTGATTTATCCGAAAAAATGGAGAATCAAGGGTTACCTTATTTCCGTTCCGTTCATTCATTAATTCTTCGCAGATTAGTTCCTGTAGAAACATCATCTTACAGAAATGAAGTTCTTGTTGATGGAAACATTTTGATATACTTGGATGACTAACGTTATTTTCTCGAGCTATTTCGAGCTATTCTCTGCAACCTTTAATAAAATATTTATTTTCACATCGTCTTCTACAAAATGGGGTTTTCTTTTTATTGAGCGGACATGTCCAAGTTCTCTAAACTGTGAACGAATTTTGGAAACGGTTCCTTGCGAAATATTGGGCAATTCAGATTAAAGATATCAGCAACTTCCTTAACCAACTTAAGTTTTATAGTTATTATTTTTGTAGCATTATTTTTTTCTTTTACTGTTCATGCATGTTTTCTTGCTTGATCATTTTGAAAAACGTTTTTTTTGTTTTGTAATTTCAGACATGTATTTTTAGTGGTGACAACTCTCAGAGTGTAGGTTTTACCGTGCTTTTCCTCACTCCTAGGCGAATGCTGAGAGTGAACATATGAAAGACGCTGCGCGGGCGCAATTATTAAACTCTGTTTTAAATTTAATTATTTTTTTTTACCTTGTTTTCAACCTATAAATATATAAGAAATACACTAATGAAACGATATTGTAGCTATCCGCCTTCAATGACTATTGTCCCTTCGCTTTTTAGCACAAGTACAAAAAAGATCAAGTATCTGTAGGAAATATCTATTTTGCCTATTTATATTTTCTTTAACTTATGCGAGAGATGTTTATTTTCATCGATATTTCTCTTCTACCGTTTATCCTTTAACAGTAGTATTTTAAAGTGTTTTTTTTTTCCTTTTTTGGGTATACGGTAGATCTAATTCAATAAAATTTTACATATGTTTAACTGTAATTTATTATTCTACGTTCAAAGACGAATCCGAAACGTAGAATAATAAATTACAGTTTAAATATGTAGCAACACTACGCGATGATTTATTTAATATCATATAGAACAAAATCTTCCAGTTCGGTGGGCCCTTACAAGAATTGCAAGACCTGCCGCAATTTTTTCTTTAATATCTAAAGCTACATTTCATTAATTTCGCGAAACTTTTTTTTTTCAATTAAAATTTATAGTCTGTTGTTTATTAAATGTTGAATAAGTACCGCAAAACTAAAACAAGATTAATTGTGATCATTAGTTTATATCACCTCTTCATATTATGCAATTACACCTTACTTTTACAATAAGAAATTAAGCACACGGTTAATACTCTATAATAGTATTTAGTATTTTTAAAAAACGATATAATAGATATATCGTTTTTAAAAAATACTAAAATTGTTTTCAAACGGTGATTTTAATAATAGCTACAGAATTAATTACATATTTTTAAATTTTATTCATACATACAAAATGTATCTCTTTAAGCTACCGAACGTTGTTACATTAATTGTATTATGTTATGAATAGTTATGATTATAAATATTGTATTTCAATGCTAACTTTGGAACGGGTAAGTTTCCTAACGCACAATCAGTACTGCATTATGCCCTCATAAATCCGATCGCTACTGTTTCCCGTTTTCTATAAATGGTTCAAATTCAAAATATAATAAATTTGTGATTATGGGAACGAGCAGGTAGTAGTATAGCGCCTGCGGCAAAATTTGCGGGGCAAGACGGGAGGAAGAGATGGCAATAGCTACGAAAAGGTTTGCCTCGATGCGTGTCCTAAGATTAGATACCGTGGCTGTACGTATTTCCTATACGGATCATTTCAGTTTATATGAATCCCTATCAACTTGGTAGTCACTTTATACGATCAGCCATCGGTTGTACTCATATTATTCGTACAATTTATACGATTCTCATCGAAAGAAGGAATCGTTACTAGTTGTACGAATCCGTATAATTTGTACATATGTACTTAGTTAAATGCACCAATTTTTATTCCAAAGTGTGTTAAGAATTTACAACAGAAAATGCTGTAGGCATACATAATACACTAGAGTATAACCGCAAATGTTTAGATCATTTGTTAATAATGCTTTTATTAATAAAATATACCTTGAAAACAAAAAAAAAAAAGCTAACAAGGTGTGAGCTGCATTAATTTTTCAAAGTGCTGTTTCCCATTTGCCTCTAAACAGCAATTAAGCAATTCTTAAAGAAATATTCAGCTGTTGTTTAGTATTTGCTAAAAAAGCGTTTATTATGCACGTCCACGACGGTAATTGGAGGTTTTTGGGTCTGGATAAACAATGTCTTGTATTGAATTATATTTTGTGAAGTATATTTGTATATTATATATTTTTCTGCGTAGCTCTTTGTTTAGATTTGATAGGTTTGCTTATAGAGTAGCATAAAAAGTCCTGCATATATGGCATTCATAAACTTGGTAATCTTCAAGGCGTCTTTGTATGATTTTGTAAACATGTTCGTAAATACGTAAATAGTGGTAAATAATTAGTTTTTATGGTCTGTAAAAATGGCAAAAAGCGCTTGAAAGGTAATACGTGGTAATACTTACCGCTGTTCTCAGCACGAGATTATTTTTAGGAATGCATCTTTGTATATTTGAAACTGAGTTGATACATAAACATATATTTTTTACACTATTTTAAATTAAATGCAGTTATTGATTCTTAATATAAAATAATAAATTACTTAGGGCTCCAATACAAATCTTAAACATGTTTTCTGTATTTTTGTAAATTTATATCTTTGATACTTGTTTGTTTGAACCAAGCGAAAATTGAATTGAGATAGCTATGAAATGTATTAGTTTAACTTGAAATTTAGAAGTGGATATACAAATGTATTTTACAGAGCTAATATTTTTTGTGCTTTGCAGCATGTTGGAAATTAATTGGTAGCTAATTACTTTTAAAGTAAATTATTACAGCTTAAGTTTGGTCATGAATATTAGTAGAAGTGCCGTGTGGGATTTTTTTACCAAAAGTTCTAATGATAAAGCAAAATGTAAATTTTGCAGCAGTGCATTTTCATTATAGGTAGGTACATTATCGGTTTATTTTGTTTTATTTTCCGGAAATTTAAATTTTAATTTAATTTTTTTTTTGCAAAATCCTTAGAATAAAGTGCAAAGGACAATAACATTCAAGCCCCCTGCATTCTTTCGTAACAATCTATGTCATCATTTAGAACTTAGAACCACAGACCTGATGGACTGCCAATGAACCGTATGCGCATCGCTACGGCGCCGGCGCACCATCAAAAGACTAAAGGACATCTTGGAACACAGACGTCATTACATGCGTCATGTTTCATGTAGCGTCATGCTTACCTTAGTTTTCTTTAGGAAGTATTTGCATTAAGTCACGTTAAGTTTTTTGCAAGTTGACAAGTGTTACTGATATTACCTAACCTTACAGTTTGATTGTTTTATTTACTTTCTTTGCTTTATTCTATTCACCCGATATTTTTGTTTTACGTGTAAGGCTGTGGTGTAAGTAAGCATATTATAGCATTAACAATTGGGCTTACATGACAATTAACGGTACGAATCGTATTACATCATACGAATCTTTAATCTTAGGAGTTATTAGGATTTTAGGATTCGAACCGGTAAAAAGATTAGAATCGCCCATCGCTAGTTCACACCGATAACACGACTTAACTGTCATTGATAGTAGTGCAGTTATAATAAAAAAAATCGTAAAAAAAGGAACTAACTGCTAAACCGCATATGAAATTTGATTAAATTGGTGAATGAAAATGAACGTCGAATTTTAATATTAATTTGCTCTAAGACTAGTTTTGTCTATCACCTATCTACCAGAAACTAGAATCTAGTGCTTGAGTATGTCAGTATTGAAATTCAGATAGGGAAGGAAATAAATAGGAACCTAAAATTTTTCTTATATAATATTTTCCTACAAATCATATTTATTGATCAAAAACGATTTTACAAAAGTAACTTTTTAAATGAGTAAAGTAAAATGATTATTCAAAATGTAGTGCCACCAGGTAATCAAAAACACTTCACCATGAAAATTACCAAGAGCACGTGCTAGGGAAACGCTTTCTTAACCACCATTATTATTATTATATTATTATTATGAATTACTGCCCAAGCGCACTCCACATCCTTAAAGAGGATGGGGAACATTCACCACATCCCGAGACAAAGTGCTCATGGACGGGCTCGGTCGCATGCTTTATGAAAGATAAATTAACAAAATAAAATTAAAAAGTAATACAAAACTGAAATAAAATAAAATATCTAAATTTTAAAAAAAAATTGGTACTATTAAGTGAAATAGTAGTTCATTCACTGCCAAGTGAAGATCCCGAACTTGGATATTCATAAAATTGTAAAACTTTAGAAACATATAAACCACATATTGGGATGTCCTCCCCCTATTTTTTTTTTGGCGGATAAAACACTCTGAGTGGGTGAAATAACTGTTTAGAAATGGAAAATTTTGCATTCTGCCGAATCCATTCTTCTGTATGGAAGTGAGATGTAGGCGGATGCGCTCCAAAAGGAGGAATACCGCAAGAGGATGGCCACAGTCCAGAGGAGAGGAGCTCTGCGAATAGCGCAGCTCCTACAGAACAGTATCGGAGGCAGCGGCCCTGGTTATAGCAGAAGTGGTTCCTACAAACCTCCTGGCCAAAGAGAGACGGCAAATCCATGCGACTCTGGCAGGAGCAATGACAGTCGACCACCAAAGGACAGCGGAGTTAATTAGCGATCTCTTAGTCTGGATGGACAGAGATCTTCGACAGGTTGAGTATTACCTCACCCAGATGCTGGCAGGGCACGGGTACTTTCACGACTACCTATGTAAAATGAGGAAGGTGAATCAAGACAGCGACTGTGAGGATGCTCGCCATATATTCTTTGAACGTTCTAGGTGGAAGCCGCACAGAGATCCGATGTCCTGCTCCAGGACGTCGGAGTACTAACGCCGACAAACCCGATCGAAACGATGTTGCTAGACCGAGACACATAGCAAAAGGTCCCTGCCTTCAGGAAACGGATAGACGCTAAGTACGGGGCACCACATCGACGGTATGTGAAAAACGATACCGAGATGGA
The DNA here is from genome assembly GCA_949128085.1 of Cetonia aurata. Classification (NCBI taxonomy): domain Eukaryota; kingdom Metazoa; phylum Arthropoda; class Insecta; order Coleoptera; family Scarabaeidae; genus Cetonia; species Cetonia aurata. The sequence continues at coordinate 26,111,114 of OX421889.1, read as the reverse complement.
ATTTTGCCCGAAACGGAAGTTTTTTAGTGGGTGAGAGTGCCACACACCGGGTTGGCTACCAGTAGGTGCGTAAAGCATTTTTCCTCACACCAAAGCAAACAAAAAAGATTGCATTATAAAGTACTACAAATGCTACACTACATAAATAGAGCGACAACAAATAAAAAGAGATCTGAAGAGTGCTTCATAAAAACGGTTACTACAGATGTTTTGTCAGCATACGATTATCTTTTATTATATAAATATACATCAACATGTGAATGAGCAATCTATTTTTAAATCACAATACAAGCTGTGCTCCTCTCAAATTAAAACACTTAATTCAGTTTATAAACACTGCACACTTTTGATGCTTAACATTATTCCGCTTTTGTTCAGCAGTTATTATGTGTATACATAGCACATTCATATACATATATATAGACTTGCCAAGGCTAAAATATCACTGCGAATAAAATATCATTTACACGAATCCCTACTACTTAAATTAAGCGCCCTAATTGAAAATATTGACGCTGTTACCGATTTGCAAATATGATGCTCTCAAGACAGATTTTTATCTACTATACAGCCTAAAAATTTTGTCGTATTACATTCAAGCACAGATGCATCCTTTAATCGAGCCAGTGCTGAGCCATTGTTTCGCCTGTGACAATCGAAATTCATGAAATTTGTTTTTACATTTAGGGTCTGACACTTCTTCCATGCCCACCGAAACATCCTGCGGGCACACTCGGTTCCCTTCCCGGATAGTTCCACTGCTGAAAAAACTGTCGATGTAGCATCGGCAACTTGGCACAACTACCCTGCATAGAAATGCAGATGAAAATCGTTCAGAAATATTAAGAACAGCAATGGGCCCAGCACTAACCCCTGCGGAATACCAATATTAGTTATTTTATTTTCCGAAAAACTCTATTGTGGTCTTGAACTATCACAAAACTTTCTGAACGATATGACGTGATCCATCCAAGACCCTATTAATTCCACACTGTTCTAGTTTCTTAATTAATATTAAATGATTCATTGAGTCAAATGCCTTAGACAGATCAAACATTAAAGAACATACTTTGAATTTATTATGGAAGTTTTCAAAATTTTTTTGTAGGACAAAGAATAATGCTTCATTAATTGATTTTCGTTTTAGATAACCAAATTGACATTTTTCAAACATTGAACATTTTTGAAAATAACTATATTTTCAAACATGTTAAAATATTTTAGAGAACATATACAGTGAAGACGCGTGGATTGGAACAAATTCATTTAAAATTCAGGGGTTTGTTTTTTAGAAAAAGGCTCGGACATGTCAATTTTTATTTTTGGTTGCAAGTTTTTTTACGGTAAATTCATGTATACAGTGTAGCCCAAAAAAAAGTTACAACCATGAACTATATTTTCGCAAACGAAAACACCTATTTTTTATTTCACTTTTGAATTCTACATTGAATTTTAAGAATGTTTCATGTACCATGCCCTATACCTAACCCCAACAGGTCTCGAGAAATTTGCAATTGATTTTTTAAAATTTGTGAGGACGCGTGAGTTGAAACAAATTGATTTAAAATTCGTTTGGACACGTTGATTTTTACTTCTGGCTGAGATTTTTTTCATGGTACATTCATGTATACAGTGCCGGCCAAAAATAAGTTATGACTACTAACTAATTTTTTCTAAATGAAAATACCTGTTCTTTTATTTCTTTTTTGAACTCTGCATACAATTCCAAGTATCTTTCTTGTGCTATACCTAAATTCATTATCGAGGAATTTACGATGGATTTCTTTCAAAATTAGGGAGGACGCGGCAATTTATAAAAATCATTTAAAACTCAAAGGTTGGTTTTTTTGTAAATTTATTTAAAACAAAAACAGAACAAATCAAATTAAATGTTCAAATTGTTGACCATTAACTTCCTGACAATAGGCAAGTCGATATTCAATTTCTTGTAACACTTCAGTTAAAGTTTGTGGCTGAATTTGTTGTATTTCGACTCTAATTCTATTCTTCAGTTCTTCGATATTTTCTGGTTTATGGAGGTATACTTTGGATTTTAGATAACCCCATAGATAAAAATGTAATGGGGTTAGGTCTGGAGACCTAGCCGGCCATTTGATATAACCTCTCCTTCCGATCCATCTGTTTGGGAAAATATTATGTAGATAATCTCGTACTGTTCGCGAATAGTGTGGGGGCGCTCCATCCTGTTGGAACCATATCGAATCTGCCGGTATATTTGGGTTCTCACAATTCGGGTAAAGTGCATTTAAACTTGGTATTATGGAATTTTGCAGTAGATTTAAATAATTTTCAGAATTAAGTCTTCCCTCAATAAAAAACGTTTCAATAATTAAGGTACCCGCAATTCCGGCCCACACATTTACTTTTTGAGGGAATTGTGTGTGACTTTCCATACTCCAGTGTGGATTTTCTGGTGCCCAATAGCGACAATTTTGCGTGTTTATCGAACCATTCAAACAAAATGTTCCTTCGTCGGTAAAAACTATCTTACTTAAAAATTGCGGGTTAGCATTGCACCTACCCATCATTATTTCGCAAAATTCTAATCTGCGGTTGAGATCATCTTCAATAAGTTGCTGAACTAAATGTATTTTGTAAGGGTGCCATTTGTGCTTGTGTAAGTATTTTAGAACAGAAGATTTACAGACTGACTGGTCTACAGCTACTTGTCGAGTTGCTTTTTGCGGATTTTCTTTTAAATCGAGCAAAATATTCAATTGTGTGTCCTGTGGAACTGGAAGATGGTTGGTTTTATAATTATCTCTTACGTGACCCAGGTCTCTAAACTTTTTTTCTATCTTACTAACCACCGATCGTGTAATAGGCCTCTCCGGGTATTTATTATTAAATAATTCGCAAACTTGAGCTTGTGTTCGGGTTCTGTCGCCATATCCTACCATCATCAAAATTTCTATTCGTTGCTTCTCAGTTAAACGCGTCATTCTTTCAAACTTTATAACTGCAGTTGACAATTACTTACATGAACTGTCACACGTTGACAAGTGACAAGTCAATTATCGAAAATACCAGAATTAAAAAAATAAAATAAATACAAAATCGAATATTTTGCTTGATACAGAAAAATCCCCAGAAATATGGTCTTAATTAATTCAATCATGAATTTCTCGATAACTGTTGAGTTTAGGTATAGGAAATGGTACACGAAACAAACTTAGAACTCGATGCAGAATTCAAACAGGATATAAAAAATGAGTGTTTCCATTTGAAAAAATGTAGTTGGTGGTCGTAACTTGTTTTTGGGCCACACTGTATATATATATACATTTTCCGTAAAAAAATACCCTGCTAAAGCAAAAATCGACGTAACCCAGCGTTTTTAAAAAAAAACAAACCCCTGAATTTTAAATGAATTTGTTCCAACCCACGCGTCCTCACTGTTATTATTAAGTCTGTTTAAATAATAATGAAAAGCTGCTAGTTTTGTGATATGTTGCGGTGAGAATTGTAAGGTATGATATTGTTTGTTGTTGTCGGTTTTCTATAAAAACTGTATTCACATAAACTTTAGTTTTATTTATTTTAACGTCATACTTGAACCAATCAAATTAGTTTGGATTGTACAATCCATTAAATAAACCCAAACTGTTTTCTTTCAAAATATTCCGTTCGTATTAGAAAAAGGGGCAAAACAAAGATAAAATAACAACACGGTCACTAACAGTAACACCATCCTCAAGAATAAGAAGAATGCGATATACGAAGACGATGAAAAGGAACAGCGGGACACGATATTTTAAAACGAAAAGCATATGTCCCAACCGCATTGAAAAAAAAGAGGATCTATCGGACCACATGTCTCCCTAGCAATGTACTCTCTAGATCTTTTAATATTAATAACTTAAACACTTGTGGCATGCATGCAGTACGTGTATACGTACGTGAAATAATGCGCATGTAAAGGGAAAATATGTATATGCTGAGTGAATACAGTGTTCACCAAAATTATTCGAGTTATTACATATACTGCTGAGTAAAGCGATATGATCGGTTAGAAAACAAATCGAATGACTTATAAGTGAATACAGTTACTAATAAATGTTTCTCGTCGATTTAAGTGAAACTAATAAACAATAAATAATTGAAATTCTAGAGAACGAGCTGTAATACTTAAAAAAAAAATACTAAAGCGTATAGAGAAAAAAAAAGGATTTAGTGTGGAAATTTAAGCAGAAATTTGACATTTCATTGCAACCCTGGCTTTTTTTTTTAAATCATGTCTAGCTAACCTAATATGGTGCCCCACTTATTAAATATTGTAAACGTATTTTCCATAAACTTGTATTATCTATATAACTTTAAATCAGCTGGAAAAAAAATGCAGAATAAGCTATAGTTAAATGTTATCAAAACCTTAGTATATTACGCACCACTTTGGTTAATATTAGGTAAATTTTTTCATATTTTGAGTTATGTATGTGCGTAGTGAACGTTGCTGAATTCTGAAAACGAAAATCTGCTATATAACTTCTACAGTTTTTACCCGAATTTAAAAAACTTGGGATTGTTTGAAAGAGCATATAGAGTTGCTGTAAAAGCCATAATTGGTACTAACGGTTAGTTTTCCAGAAATGTAGCACATAGCGTTATTCCCAACATACTAGTTTTTCTGAATTATCTCTAAAAATTTATATGTAACAATATGCCTTTCTTATGTTGTACTTGAAGGATTTTAGCGGACCAAAAAAGGAGCGAAAACCGCGTAGTGATTTTTTTATCCGTTTTGAACATTTTTTTGGCCTTTATTGCTATGTTAAGTCGTTCCTAATTATATGCCCAACGTTAATTCTTTCTTTTTATCGGAGATGTCAATTCTAGACGTAAAAATTAAATATTTTATTGCATTTAAGGTGTATTCTTATTTTAATAAATTATTTCAGTATATAGTATACCCGCTTTTCAATAACTCACAAACAGAAGTAACAAATCGGTTAAATCTACGTGATTCTTAATTATATGGCCACCACTGTACATATGCAATAAATGTAAACAAAAGAGCACGCTGAATATCTATTTCTGCTAATAGAATTTCTTTATATAAATATTATAAACTACTTTAAATTCTCGGCATAATTCTTTTAGAATGACCAAAACACAAATAATTGCGAATTTGAGTTTGCTTATTGTGTTTTGGAGTATACATGTAGACCTTCAATTTGACTATCTCGAATTTTTTAATTTGCTCCTATAGTTGGCCTAATTTCTCTTTTCCCTTTGCGCTCAGAAACAAAAAAAGAATTATGACAAAAATTGAGATAGTCAAATTGAAGGTACACATGCAAGCTTCAAAACGCAATCAGCAAAATTAATAAGGTTTACTGTCTCAATTTATTTCTAAAATCAGTTATTAATACTTTTAAAATTCACTAATTTAACAAAAATATTATTAATTTTGGTGTAGTAAGTTTCAGTTTATAACTAAAATATTCATCTATGTAACAACTTTGATAAAAACAATTTTAGAAAAGTTAAAACGGGAATTTTAGCATATTTTCTTTTAATAAGAAATGAGATATAAACCTATTTTAAAAACTTAAAAAATAATATCCACAAAAATATCTATGCCAAAACAATATGGATTTGTATGTACCATCATAGTCACCCGAACTGACCGGTCGCTCGCCGTATCTTCACGGCTCGGTCACAATAGTGGCTCCCGCTTTATCGGGTAGGCGCGACCAAAATCCTATTTTTACTACTCATAAATACATTATCGTTCGCAAACTAATATTCTCCGAATTTATTCGATTGGCCCAGAATCATACCCAAGGATAATACTCTTGGCGGTATGCGATAAACATCTTTTGGGCTTACGTATTGGACCTTTGTAGTTGTCGCCAAGGAATTAAACGTAAAAATAATTTTTAGGATTTGGGCATGCCCAATCGTGGGTAGGTAAGTAACCTTTTTAATTCCCTTGTTTACCACGAAATTTTGTTCCAATTAACTTTCCGTATTTTCCCTTAACGCTTTTAATTGGTACCTAAACAATTCACGAAATTAATAGGGGTGAAGCCATCTATTTGCCATTATTATTTTTCATTTGGTATGCCTGTGTATCTCTTATGTGTCGAAAGCACACGCGCCTAGTTCCAATCGAACAATGGTGCCAACATCTCAAATATAGGTAAATAGTAATCATCAAGTTTTAATGAAACAGTTACGTGGAATACGTGCGTGTTTATATCCTTGCAATGCTTTGTTAGATAATATGAAAACTCATTATTAAATGAGAAAGAATAAAAGGGTTATTCAAAGGCCATACCCGAAGCTAGCAGGGATCAACCGTACACTCGTTACGAATCACTTGTCGAACTCTAAATAGAGTTCTTAGGTAAATAAAACAATAGTAAGTTACTACTGCATTATATAAAAGTCAATAAAAAACGGATTCAATTTATTTGTAAGTCAAGTATAAACATTTATATACAAAAATATACAGGCTGTGGCATTTATCTGTGAACGGTCTACTATGGCTAACCTATTCACTGAACTAAAATATGATTTAGATAAAAGTGATTCAGGACCAAATACTTTACATCGGAAAATTATTTTTATGTGTACAAGGTGTTCAGTTTAGCTTGCGCGTTATATAATTTTGTTATTTTAAAAGGAACGCCCTATATATAATATTATATTTTCGAATTCACTGATACAAAATAAAACAGATTTAATTTACATACCACACACCAAAACCGAACGGTATCGGATATTGAACTTTTTAGAAAAAAAAATTGCATTTACAAGGTTCCCTTGAAAAATCAATACCGCTTCTACTTATAACAATTTTGTAATACAATTGTGAAAATCTTTAAAAGTGTACAGTCAACCCTCCTATAACGCGGTGAGCGCGTACCGCGTTATATGGAAACCGCGATATAAGAAACTCGGATTTAACCGTATAAACCGGGCTAATTCGTAGCGTGTTCTATGGAAACCGTCTACCGCGTTGTATGGAAACCGCGCTATAAGAAACTCGGCATTAGTACAAATCACATCATTCGTACCGCGTTATATGGAGACCAATAAATACAAAAGACAAGATAAATTATAAATTATTTTTATGGAATTGAAGAGTTCATATAAGGATTAATAAAAAAATTAAACAAAAACTAAACTAAAAGACTGTTTTCCAACAAAAACAAGAAAGACTTTTGTAAAATTATTTATTTTTCAACACTCATTCTCGCTGTCAGATATGAGTCGCCTAACTCGTCTTCTTTTAATGGGCAAAATGTCTTCCTCACTCGGTTCTTCTTCACATTGGTTTTCGATTGTAGCTTTTTTTTTTCTAACTCCACTAAAACCTCTCTATAGGGAGCCAAGCAATTTCTTAACTCTCTTTTAAACTTTGCGCTGCGCACCGTTGAACGATCAGTTTGAATGAAATGAAGTTCTAATTCTTTAGCCAAATTTAGCCCTTTTTTCACATCTTGTAAATCGAGATTTGGCACCCATTCGTTTTCCTTATTTTCGTTTACTAATGCATTTGAGGTGGGTGCATCAATTAATTCCATCAGTTCTTCCTCATCTAAAGTTTCTTCCCCGAGTACTAGTTCTCTTACATCCTGATGGTTTACGGCAAATTCTTCATCGCTTAAACGAGAAGCAATGTTTACTATTTCTGTAACTGGGAGTGAGATTGTAGTATCATCTTGTATTGCTTGAACCATTTGAGGTAAAAGAGGTTTCCAACACGCATTAAGCGTTGATGGTTTAATATCCGCGCAAGCCGATGACACGGTTCTAATACAATATAAAATAGAAAATTCCATCCACACTTGAGTAAGAGTTTTATTTTCACTATTTTCTAATCTGTCGAAAATGGTTTGGAAAAGTTGGCGTGTGTAGTACATTTTTAAAGTTTGAATGACTCCTTGGTCCAAAGGTTGTATTAATGACGTGCAGTTAGGAGGAAGGAAGACAATTTTCACTTTTGGATGATCCAGTTCTATGTTGTGGCAACCAGCATGATCAAGAACCAATAAAACTTTGAAATACAAATTTTTTTCCATCGTATAAGTTTCCACTGCCGGGATAAAACAATTATAAAACCAATCCTTAAATAAATCTTGAGTCATGCAAACTTTCTTATTAGATCGCCAGAATACAGGCAATTAGGTCTTATTAATGTTTTTCATTACACGGGGAGTTGAAGAACGGTTTATTATCATTGGTGTTATCATCAGGCTCCCTGATAGATTGCTGCACACATAAAGGGTGATACGTTCTTTTGAAAGTTTAAACCCCTGAGCACGCCTTTGATTTTTCAGTATGAAGGTCCTAGATGATAGCTTTTTCCAATATAATTCTGTTGAACCTAAACCGCGCTGTAAGAGTACCGCGTTATGGGAGGGCTGTCGCAATTTCAGCTCCGTGTTCTATGGAAACCGCGTTCTGAGAGTACCGCATTATAGGAGGGTTGACTGTATTATATAATACAAAATCATAAAAAATATATTGAAAGTAATAAGTTTATTGAAAATACAATGTAATTTTATCAAATGTCTACCTCAGTCTATCACAAATTAATTCATTATCAAATGCATATTTAGTATTTGATGCAACCAGAAATTCCTTATTTATGACCAGTTTATGTAGTGTCTTTATTATCAAGATACAATCGTGTTCTAATGTGCGACTTTTAAAGAACGGGCTCTCTTACTGTAACCATTAGGTCAAACTCAACGAATACTACTCGAATCAATATTTATTTATCAATTTCATAAAAATAATAGGTGTATCTAATAAACTATTAGGTGTCTAATTATCATAGGAATTTGTTTATGTTTTAAATTTGTAAATCTTTAGGTAATGTCGGAGCATTTAAAAGCAATTATAAATATTCACATAGCAAACTGAAATTCAATAATTTAACAAGGTTAACTCTAAATTTGGATTCAAGTAGTATGAAAAGAAAATTGTTTACCACAAACCCCTACACAATATGATGACAGCTATTTATATTTATTTTGAATAAAACTTTGAATATATCCATTCCTCAAACTACATACATATGTATATACATTGGTTTTCCCGACATTATTTGCTATTACCCTGTTATTATTATGAATACAACATTTGGTGTTTTAAAAAAATGTCCAGAAAGACGAATTATTAAAAAGAAGATAACCACTAGCGTATTAAAAAATTCAGTAAATTTCCCATTTAAAAACACGGCGTGTAATGATCATATATATTAAATGCAGTTTTTTATCACATGAATTGGCAAAAAAATAAATCAACCCATTTTAAATTAAACTTCTTACTCAATAAGAAAAATTTTGTTTTTATTTTGTCCTTTAGATACAAGTAATGATTTCCGAGTTATACCTACACAAGGCCACTTGTCGGAGAACATTAGTTTGCAAAGGACACAATGTATTTATGAGTGGTAAAAATAGGATGTAGGCCACGCCTACCAGATAAAGCGAAAAAACGATTGTGACCGAGCCGTGACATACGACGAGCGACCGGTCATTTTGGTTGGCGATGATGGTACATACATTTTTACGGTAAAAAATCGGAATAAAAAAACCTGAGGTGGTTACACGTGTTTCTGCTTGAGCGTCTAGGCGTGTCTATTCAATTGTTTTTTATTTGTATTTTTCCAGACGAGAGTTTCACAAATAAGATTTTTAAAAACGTAAAACTATGGATACTTAATATCCGAAAAATTATATAAAAATTATTGTAGAAAGGTTATCCATAAATAAAACCATAACCTAATACAATATTTCTAATATTTAGAAACGGTAGTGAAAAGTGATGTGTACACATTTAAAAAAAATCACTTACCCCATATACTCCATCCCATAGTCCGTCCCTAGAGCCATCGGGGTGAACATGACTGCGTGCACTACGAAATAAAACAAAATAATAATATTTTAAGGGCGGATATTAAATATAAAACAGATGTCGCCATTAATTACACTTTAGCGGCAAAATGTTCATTATAATCAAAGTTTTAAACCACCTGTTAATCCAGAAATCCTTCCTTTGCGTTCCAAACACACAATAAATCCTGCACACACCGTTCGCGACCCGATAGAAACTAAACACTAAACACAACCTTCAAGGAAAACGGTCAACCACCAACAGGTACGTTCCTGTTTACTTCTGGACTATTTTGCACGTCCAAATGTCAATGAGGAATATTCACGACCGACTATTTGCGTGGGAACTTATGCGATATTCAATCACACGATCTACAACGATATTTTTTTATTTTAAAATAAATATAAGGAAATATTTCTACATCTAAAATAGGAAGGTCAAATCTTAAAGGCAAATTCGCTAACTTGCAGCACTAGAATACCGTGTAAAACACTATAATATAATCCGAGAAATATTTCGGCGATATATTTACAATTCCGATTAAAAACGACTATAATACGGACCCGTACGCACCATTGGTTGAGAGTCGAAAACGTTCTTTCTTGTCATAGAATCGTAGCCGCCTTGCATCAGGGTACCGTATATGAATTCGTAGGTACGCTGGGATCGATCAGGTGATCTTAAATTCTGCCTGTTTTTTTCTAATGTTGTTTGTTCGGTGCTACGAAAAACTATGCAGATGTAGAAATAAATATAGGAAAAACAATTTTCTATTCGATTTTAAATGTATAAGAAAAATTTGTAAGATGAACGCAAAAATACTTTTAAATATTTCTTTGCATATATACATACATAGGCTTATATTTTTGTTGGGAGTTTATTTCTTATTTGAAACATTTCCGTTGTATTTTATTAAATTAAAATAATTTTCACTTCTAAGTGTTTGTTTTAATTTTTTAATTAACTGTAAAGGATTGTTTGATTATAAACGATTGTATAAATTGTACTTATTGAAATCTTATTTCACTGTAGTTGTAGATCTGCAGTGGCGGCTCGTGACGTTTTGTTCAAGGGAGGCTACTGTAGCCTAAGTAACCCTTCTCAGTCAATAAATTATATTTTTATAGTTATTATTGTGTGTAGAATAAAAATTGAAGAAAAAAAAAGATTAAAATAAAATATAAATTATTGTCTAGCAAGAAGCCTGGATAGGAAAATGGATGAGGTGATAGGTAAAAAGGTAATAAAAACGTAAAAATAAACCCTTGATAAACGTAATAATACACCAAAAATAAACTCTAAAAACAATAACAATTAAATTAGAAAAGAAAATTGTACATTCTTTGTTTATATTACAAGCTTTACTCAAAACTAAATTTAAGGCATGAGCATGACAATGTACAAAAAGAGCTTGAGGCGCAATTGGTTTTTTTTTACTTTGTAAATCATTTAAATGCCCTGCCATAACAGATGCACCATCGTATGTTTGAGCGACTAAATTTTTTTTTAAATCATATTTTTCGCTGCTATTTGATAAAAGGTTAAATAAATCTTCAGCTGTTCGACCTGATGATACGTCAAAAAACTCAAAAAATCATAACGTAATATGATTGATAATTGAGACTTACAGTAAATATCTGTGGTTTCATCTACTTGCCAAGAAAAAAACGCAGCTTCTTTAATTTATGTATCTATTTCTTGTTTTAATACAAAAGAAATACAATCTATTAAATCATTTTGTATAGATTTAGATGTACGAAAAAATATTACTACTAACACATTTATTAAAACTAGGTTCATATTTACTAAAGAGTTCGAGTAATTCTTTATAATTTCCACGATTAAAAGGATCTGAAGTCTCATTGTGTCCCCGAAAAGCTAAATCTTGTGATGCTAAAAATATTGTTACGTCTATTAATTTTTTTAATTTTTGCTAACTTCATTATTATAGGCAATAATTGCATCTTTGAGCGCGCTGTCTACAGCAGTAGCAATATTTTGTTTTCCAAATAATTTAAATTTGCACAACGTTGAAATGTGTTCTTTAGACTTAGAATGCCGTTCAATAGCGCGCGGTAGATTTTTTAAATCTGTATAACCTAATTTCGACCACGTTTCGGTTTGGTTACAAAAAAGTAGACATGACCAACAAAATAATCTTTTCCGTTCAATTGAACCAGTTAACCAACCACATTTAGTGTACCATAATGAACTAAAACCACGATTTTGCCGGTTGCCGTCGTTAGATACTACAGATAAATTAGGCCGTGGTTTCTCAATGTTTTGTACGATGTGTAATTTCGTCTCTATGTTTAAACAACTAAAAGAATTTCTTACCATACGTATTGCCGGAATAATATTATTTTCAAGTAACTGTAGGTATCTATTTCCGTTTAAATTACCGTCATTGAAAAAAGGCCCAATTATATGATTTCCAATGATACCTGCCCATACATTTAGCTTCTGTGGATACTGCGTTCGCGTCGGTATATTTAAATGTAGATTTTTACGCGACCAGTAACGACAAACTGCGCGGTTATGATGCCCGTGTAGGTAAAATGGTTTTTCATCTGTGAACAATACGTTGTAAAAAAAAAGTTGGTTATCGTGATATTTATTTATCATTCTCCAAGAAATCCAATTCGAACAGCAGCTTACTTACCTACTTTATCTTTAATATTATTGGGATTAGATTTATCACTACATATGTTTACCAACCTTTTTGTCATGTAATTAGGCATACTATGTAAGGTAAAAAACGATCACAAAATTGACCGACAATGTAGATACAGCGTTTTCTTGCTGCACTTTAACCGATTCTAACATTTATTTATTATATTAAATAAATCTCAAGTATTGCTGCGCATGTACAATAAGCTGCATTCTCTATTTACTTGCACTAATTGTAAGTAAATATATTCTCTAGTTAAGAAAATTCATCGAAACAAAAGTTTTCTTGAATTAAAACTTTAGGTACTTTGGTAAAAGATTTTCTTACAACAAAACTATTTCATTTTCTCTATAAGAAAATTGTATTAAAACAATGTTTTGTTTCGAACTCAGAATGCATTTTTCTGTGTGTATTACTGTCAGCTTTATTTCTATCTCCTTGTAACACTAATGACCAGTTTCGAATTACATCCCCTTCAGGCATTTTAAAGATCACTCCCCATTTAAGCTTCGTTCCACCTGTCTTCACTCACACCCGAAACCAAACTACCCCCCTCCTACAAACCTATCGTCCTTTATCTCGCCGCATTTATCAATGACGATATTAATTATAAGCGGGGAAAATCAACACGTCTTGGCGACACTTTCAACAATAGAGCCACTCGGAGCGCGGACAATACTTCATTATGAATGGAACCTCAGCCAGTGAAGCAATGTAGATGGCCCCGAATCAACCTCCAGCTAGAGCGTACATATACGCGGGACCACCACTTATAATAATAATATAATATAATGCGGTGGTGTTGTGGCGCCTTCTCTCCCTACCTCCTATAATTAATGATGTTACGGCACAGCGCGGGTGTGGATGTTATGATGTTAAGTCATCTGCAGGACTCGGTTGCCTTGTTGGGAGAGATGGCTGGCAGGGCTATTGTGGATTGTAATTGTTACAGAGGCGGCCCCCTAAAGCCCTTCGAGACGCTAATGAGTTGAAAATATTTCCGTGTCTGTTTGAACGGGTTTGTTTGGTAACGACGATGTTCCGTGGTTGGATTCGGTAATAACTGCATTAGATTGTGGAGAAATGAACGAATTTGGAATGAGGTCGGGAAAGTTGTATAAGGGCCAAAAATTAAAAGCAACTGCAAAGGTGATTTCAATACTCAAAAGCTAAAATAAAATAAAAATTAAAGTTATGGTTCTTTTAGCATTTTGCCAGCATATTCGAAGTGAGTTGAGACCTCCAAACTTTGCAATTATTTGGAATACATATATGGGAAAGAAGTGACCACAAATACAAAGAGAAAGTTCAAAAGAGGCATCTTTAAATATACAAACATGAGATTTATGATCCAGGCACACATGGAATTCACATATCCAGAAATTGACCAGCAAAGCCACCATCGCCCTGGGTAGGTGTAGGAGGCTGTGTGGAAAGAATTGGGGCGTTAGCCCCAAGATGACTCTGTGGTTGTACACAAGGGTAATTAGAGCCATGTTAACGTACGGAGCAGTAGCATGGTGGCCAAAGGCGCGGCAGGCGGTGGCGGCCAAAGCGTTGGGTGGTGTGCAGAGGCTGGCGTGCCTGTGCGCCACGGGGGCGTTGAAATCGACCCCTGCCACCGCGATTGAAGTAATTCTGAACCTGCCACCATTACATATCTTTGTACAAGGAGTCGCAAGGTCCACAGTACACAGACTCTTACATAGTCAAGCACCGATAAGTAAATCGCACGGGGCTGACTATAAAAAACTGCTAGACGAACTCAAGGAGGCACCTCTTTTAGGAATGCCATGTGATGCCATGGTTCGAACTCCTAACCTAGATAGGAAATATCGGGTTATAATACCAGATAAGAAGGACTGGGAGGCAAGTGCCCCGGTAAGAGCGGACTCAAACTTGTTTACTGACGGCTCTAAAACGGACTACGGCGTTGGAGCGGTCTTTCGGTAAGCTTCAGCAAAGACACAACTGTGTTCCAAGCTGAGCTTGCTGCAATTCATTACTGTGCCCGAGAGATAGAAAGATGTACCGAACCGGGTAAAAGCGTCGCTATCTTCTCTGACAGTCAGTCCACACTTAAAGCGTGGACTCTAAGCTGATTTGGGACTGTGTAAGCGCCCTAAATGAGGTGGGCACCCAAAGGAAAGTAAACCTAGCCTGGGTCCCTAGCCACTCGGGCGTGAGAGGAAATGAGGCGGCGGACGAGCTGGCCAGGCGAGGTTCGTCAAGGCCATTCGTTGGAGCCGACCCCTCTTTCGACACCACCAAATCGCAAATTAAAAAATCCATCAATGAATGGATATACAATCAGTCCAGAGAGTGGTGGCAAAAATCACCGGGACAATAGCAGGCAAAAGAGTTCCTAAAGGAGCAGAGGCCTGAACTCACGAGAGATCTACTGAATAAAGACAGGAAGACTGTCAAAATTATTGTAGGTCTGCTGACTGGTCACTGTAGACTGAATAGGCAGATGTACAACATAGGCCTGGCAGAGGAGGAAGAAACACCAGTTCATGTGCTGTGCCAATGTGAAGGCCTGGCGAGGACAAGGTTTCTAGTAATCGAGGAGGAGAACCCCACAGCTAGTAGCTACATAAAGAAGCCGCTCTCAAAGATGATAGGCCTAATTAAGAGGGCAAAATTAGAGAGCGTCCTCTAGGAAAAAGGGGATCACAATAGATCTGAAAAGGTCGCGGTGAAATAGGTCGATAGGGCACCCCAATCCTAATCTAATCTAATCTAATCTATGATCCAGTAGAAGGAATAGAGGAAAATAAGATAGATGAGCTTTATGAACAAATGCAAAGGCTGATAGATAAGAACAAAGACGGAAACAATAAAATTATAATATTAGGGAACTGGCGTGCAAGGATTGGAAGTGATAGGAGCGTAGGTTTAGAAAGTACGGGCCGATATGGTGAAAAAGTGATAAACGGAAATGGAAGAAAGATTATTGAATTCTGTATAGCAAATGATCGAATAATAAGGAATCCTTTTTGGTACCAACCACTAGAAGAAAAATATACTTTCGTAGCAGAAGAAAGAACAGCAAAAAGTATCATAGAATATACCGGGTGTTTCTGGGAGGTGGCTCGCCCCTATACTTTCTGAAGTATTTGAGATAGAGAAACGAAATTTGGGAATTAAGTACGGGGCCTACATTTACATTTTTTGCCGTAGTCAATCAATTTTTGCCCCTTTCGGTTACCTGTATATTTTTCGATATTTTGATTCGGAATAACATTTTGAGTACAACTGCATCAAATTTGATATTTCTTGACGTAAAAAGAATTCTTTTTTAAATTTTCTTTCTTTTCATCGAGAGTGCTTTGGAGTTCTTAAAATACTCGGGTGTTACTGCATAAATATTTTCAAGTTTTTCGTTTTTACTGCATACACAGATTTTACGCGCATTTGTACGTCCAAAATTGAGTTTTTATGATTTAATCTAATTTTTTACCTTCATATTGATACCCTACATTAATATGGTGATCGAATGTTTATTAAGTATTTTTTGTGAAAACGCAAAATAATGCAATACGTAATGATATCATACCTAGGTATGTACTTAAGTCGATATAGCCACGAAAAAATATTAATTAATGCCACGGCATATTAATGTAGGGTATCAAAATAAAGGTACATCAACGCTCTTTCGTGATGATCTAATGAGCCACCCTGTTCCCATTTGAAAATATTAAATTAAATCATAGAAACTAAATTTTTGACGTACAAATGCGCGTAAAAAAACTGTGTACACAGTAAAAACGAAAAACTTTGTTCTTATCATGTTTATGCAGTAACACCTGGGTATTTTAAGAACTCCAAAGCACTCTCGATGAAAAGAAAAGAAAAGAGTTCTTTTTATGTGAAGAAATATCAAATTTGGTACAGTTGTACTCAAAATGTTATCCCGAAACAAAATATCGAAAATTATACAGGTCCATTTAAAAATCGAAAATCAAAGTCTTTTCCGGTAAAACCAAAAGTGACAAAAATTTATTGACTATGTCAAAAAATGTAAATTTATGCCTCATACTTAATTCCCAAATTTCCTTTCTCTATCTCAAATACTTCAGAAATAAAAATAGTATATTAAAAAACTAGTTTCGTAAGACACGTGTTAAAAATTGAGTGCTTAAATATTTTAGGAAGCCTGTTTTTTTGCAACTAGCGTTTTTAATATCTTTTTTTTATAAAAGAAAAAGAATTTGATAATATAAGGTATGATATAGTGGTTGGCATTACAAATGAAAAAATACCAACCTAATGCCGATAAATTTCGGGCGCTGTATTGAATATTATAGCACTCATTTGGATGTCGTTGGTCTATTACGAAACCTAGTTGCAACAAAAAATTACAGGACGCGTAACTTACGTTTCGTTTACCGTCAAGTATATTACAAGTTTTACTGTTTATGCCTTGCAAACTTTGAACTTTATTGTATAAACATAACATATTAAAGAAGTTGCGAAGTCAATAACGTACCTAACTGAAAATATGTTAAACATTGACTTCATACACTTCTGTTTTGTGGTACGGATATAAAATTATAATAACTTAGGGAATTTTCTGCCCATACCTAACTCTCAACTATATATTTAATGTGGGTTAAATATTAAAATATGTATTAAAAACTTTTAAAATATATAATACATATTTTAAAAATATTAGGTGTTACTGGGGAAAATAAAAAATGATAAATCGACTTTAAACCGGATTTATAACGTTTCACCTACATGCAGTATAATTATCACTATTCATTATCTCCGTTACTATCAAGAAAAAACTTCATATATTACAACAACCATAAAATATATTCTTATGAGACACATACGAATAAATACATTACGTGTACTGCAAGACAATCTGAACAGTCTATAGAAAATATTTATATTCTAAATAAGAGCGTAATCCACATTCAAGTAGATATAAAATTCCAATTTTCTATTCTCGGTAAATAACAGCTGTGCGGCAAAAAAGACATATTTACTAGCGAGCCGGTACTCCTTCCACACTCCAACGTCCAGTCTTCGACCATACACCGTGCTTCCGCAGCTATCTATGTTTCATAAATCGTAATATTGCAGCCTTTGATTTATGCAACCTGCGTAATTTGGCCAATTTTACTTCAATGAGCTATTTGTTTACTTATCTGTGGTATTACTTATGATATTTTTGTTTACTACTTATTTCTTATCAGTGGTTTGTGTTGTCTTTTTCCTGACGTTATAAATATATTCAAATTATGGTATATCAATGAGGCACTTGCATCCAAAATAAATCTTTTACATTCCTAGAGCTTTTAATAATTTCTGAACTTACCAAGCATTTACCTAAGCTTCTATTTTTTTTAGTATGTGTGTAGGATAATCTATCGATCAGAAATAAACCCCAACTTGCACTCTCAGATTATTTCCAACTAACACGAGTTATAACCATTCAACAATAACACTAATCTGTAAACTATTCTTAGCACTTAAACTACTCATAAACCCATCTCTCAGATATATCAACCCCTTCAATCTCTTTACCACCACATTTATAAGCGTTCTACGGTTTCCTATATGCACTCGCCTCTTCGAGGAACCAACTTCAGTCGTACATAAGTTGTACAAAGGATCGAACGGCGACAAGCAATAAAGTCAATAAAACTGAACACCTCGAAACACCAAACAAACTTTCCAAACAGTAGATATAGCGTCTTTACAACGGTCTCTGCTATTCTACTGTTTTCTTCCCCTAAATACACCCCCGAGTCCAATATCAATTCGCTCGTTTCTAAAGCTACTACATACGAATTGCGAGATACAAAGTTATTTTAGTTGGGGAGATTCTGTTCGCGTGCTAGAGAAAGTATGCAGGGTTTTATGGCAGATTATTGTCGTCAAATCGGTTCTGTTGTGTTGATGTAAAATCGTTTCGGCAGTGAGTGTGAATTAAACTTGCGCTTTGCAGTCAAAATATAACGTGAGTTTTTTTTTTTTAACTCTGAACATGGAATGTCAGCATTTCTCTATGTTCAGTTTTAAGAAGGACAAGTGAACGCATTGCACGCAATTGTACAACATCCAAGCAAAAGCAACTTGCGAAAAAAATAAGCATTTAAGTAAACGTTAAAAGTTTTATTTTATATGTTTTCCCAAAAACTTTTTCGCATTGTATGCCAACAATAAAGGATAGAGCAATAAGGGCGTTAACTCAGTCATTATATTGGGGATGAGGCGGACAGGTTTTATTATTTTTTGGGATTCTAACAATAGTGTGACATTTTGATCTGTTTCTGGGAGGCCTGGCAAGCCTAGCTGGACTTAGGCACCTAGTACCAAACTATGGCTATTTTATGTGTTTTCAAATTTACTGACTTTTGTATGGTCAATTACTGTTATAAATGTTTAAGATATTTATTATATAATGTATGGAAGGATGAACCAATAAATTGAAGTTGAATTTAATGAGGTACAGTTGTTACCGAGAAAAGGTTAACAAAGATTTTACTACAGCTGCGGCTTATCGGCGTACACAAAGGTTATGTATGATTCATTGTGTATTTATTAGACACAGGATTTCTGGTTTGTATAATTTACTTTTTTGTTATCAAAACACAATCATGCACACGTTGAAATAATATTTTGATTTATTACTTGGTAAACAGATTTTATTAGAATATCTTATTTCATATATACAACGTGTCCCTTATCATTTTATTCAAACTTTTGAACGGTAATGTAGACTAAATTAATGACTAAGAACAGCCAATTTCGCTTCATTACCAATATACAGGCTGTTGTCACTTTTACCGTGGTTATCATTAGAATGTATATCTCAAACCAAATGAAGTGTCATATATGCCGCTTATCTGCTCTTCCCAGAAGTCCATTCAAAGCAGGAGCCGGTAATATGGGCATTCGAAGTAGTATTTCGCTTAATTTTTAAAGACAAATACTTTAATTATTGCTACTACCTACTGCGCTGCCGGCGGCTAAGAAGAGATAATGAAATTGTGCTCCCCCAACTGAGATGAGCGCATTGCATTTGTTCCTTTTACTTTCCGCTGTATAATGTTTTCAACCGTTGCGCCCCCTCGTGTCCACTCTTCCTTTTGTGGTTCGTCTCACGGTTCAATCTGTGCCGTATATAGCACGGGCGATGGTCTGTCTGATTTCTGTCTAATTCGTTTCGGATTTTACGATCTCTCCTGCCATGGTTATTACCTACGGTAGTAAGAATATCTATGTATGGACGTTTCAGGGTTCGAACACCTTTAGTTTTATTGGTTTCGCGTGGGACTCTGTTGGATAGGCTAAACTAAAAGCGAAAGACCACAGCTACCCATTCTAAAATTTGAGTTGGTTTTCGTTATTTAAGAAAATGACGTTAAGAATGTTATCAGCAGAGTCCTAATTTCTAGCCAACTAAATATGGAAAGATGACACAATAAAAAAAGGCGATTGAATAATAAAAAACATTGCTTCGTTATTTTCTATGAATTATGAAACCCAAAGAATTGTTTACTATTTAAATTGATTTTACTTGGTTTATATAAGTGTTCTATATTGTATCAAAGTGCTGTATTTTAGAAAATTAATTACGTAACTGTGGATATGACGAGGTATTCGCCGCTAGGAATTTTTAATTTGACCCTGTCTGTGGAAACGTATTTCCATTTGGGGTTGCCCAGGAAAGTTTTGCTTGGTAATAGGTAGTTTGTTGAAAACAAAGGAGAACTGTCACTTTTTTAATCACATTAACACTAATAAATTAAGTACCGTTCGTTAAATGTCTTTTATTCGATATAACGTATAGGAAAACATTACTTGATGATAACTAAACAATCACATTATAGATTCATTGATATTAAATAGTATATTGAGAGTTATAAAGGGCTTTGATAACAGCAATATATTATTTTGAAATAATTTAGTATTCGTTTAAAGGGGAGCGAAACCATTCGAGTGGAGGAATGATCTACAGTCACCAGCAAATTGGGGTTTGGTTTGTTTGTGAATTTGTAAAGAGTATTACAGATGACTCTGAGTAGTATTAAATAAAATTAAACAGTTATTTCATTAATAAAAAATATTATTTAAATTTTAAAATATTGTCCGATGTTGTTTGGCTCTCATTTTTTTTTTAAATGAAAAACTTTGATTCTGTTTTTTGACTATATTTATTTGAACCTTTAGAATTTTATTGGTCAAGTCGAGAAGATGATATCGGCCAAATGGGCGCCGTCACAATTGATTGCTGTACGGGCTCGTTTTATGGCATTTTTCATCACTTCGGCGAGAACTTCGAGCGACAGATTCTTGCACTCGTGTCGAATGTTGTCCTTGAGGGCTTCCAGGATCTCGGGCTTGTTCACGTAAACACGGGACTTCAAAAAACCCCACAAAAAAAAGTCTGGAACGGTTAAATCGGGCGATCTTGCGGGCCAGTGTAAATCGCCAAAACGAGAGATGAGGCGACCCGGGAACGCCGCCTTCAGAATATCGGTTGTGGCTCGCGCAGTGCGTGCCGTTGCTCCGTCCTGTTGGAACCACATGTCCTCCAGACCTAATTCCTTCAATTGCGTCAGAAAAAACTCGGTTAACATGGCCCTATAGCGCGCACTGTCCACTGTTGTCGTTTGACCAGCGACGTCCTCGAAAAAAAATGGCCCGATGACTCCTCCAGCGTGAACAGCGCACCAGGCAGTCACTTTGAGCGGGTGTAATGGCTCCTCGTGCATCACTCGTGGATTTTCGGTGCCCCAGAAGCGATAGTTTTGCTTGTTCATCTATCCGCTGAGGCGGAAATGAGCCTCATCGCTCATTATAATTTTGGTCGAAAAATCGTCCACGAGATTGAGGATGGCTTGGGCGTAGGTTACACGCGTTTGGCGGTCGACAGGCAGCAGCTGATGCACGGACTGGACTTTGTACGGGAACATGCGCAGGTCTTTGACCAAAATTCGCCTTAGGGACGACCGGCTGATGGCTAATTGCGAGGCACGGCGTCTCGTCAATGTTTCTGGCGACAGCTCGACATCCTCGGCAACAGCGGCGATATTCTCGGAAGAACGGGCGCTCCGGAGCCGCCCACCCTTGGCAATTAATTTTCAAAATTAAATACAAACACTTATCTAAGAAACTACAAATATGTTAGTAATTTAAAAATCAGAATAATTGTCGTAATTAAAAATATTACAAACACCATCAAGCAGAAATGCGAATCGTTAGTTTATTAAAGCATGTTGTAAATTACATTTTAGTTTTTTTTACATTCGGACTACAAAATAAAAAGATTCAAGGATTTAAAATTTAATTTAAAAATATATCTGTCAAGTTGCTGACATCTAGGGAGAAAACAGAAAAGTTAACTCTTATCATTTAGTATAGAAACCTGTAACCTGAATTGTCAAAAAAAAATCTTGTAATTAATTGCTTATTAAAAACTTATTATATAAAATTAATGTGAAAGGAACAATAATTGAACGAAATCAACGGTTTAATTGTATTACGCTACACCGAAATATCCTCCGAAGAACCTGCATGAAGTCGATCGATCGATTCTAATCCAACGGTATAAGATTATTTGGAATGTAAGTCCGAGCAACCTATGGGAAAGAAGAGAGGTTTGTTTGAAAAATTTGAAAAAATAGAGAGAAAATAGCATGGATAGATAGACGTGTTAAAATTTGGTTTATTAAAAGTTAATAATTATATTAACTAGAAAGAGCCTATTACCTACAAGTAAATCATTTTTACTAAAGATAACTCACGCGAAAGTGATAGTGTTTTTCTCGAGATCGATATTTATTCCAAGAAGAAACGGATCTGGAAGATTTCTTAGTATCCAGTAAAGCAGACATCATTACCGAAAGTGCGAACAAGCCACAACTGGAATCCAGACATCAGAGATAACTGCCGATTCCTACAGAGAAGAAGTTGTATCAGCATACCAGGCTTGTACCAGAATTTTATTAATTATGAGACCATTTAAGCCCACAGCTACATTTAAAGAGGTGAAAAACTAACAGTAAGTAGGGTTTATACAATTTTTAAAAGGTATTTTACCTCGAGAAATGTAGGAATATCATTTCTTGCTAAATAGATTATCTTAACCGTAAGATAATTTGTTCATATTACGTTAAATTTAATACATATTGTTATATAATATTGTTGGTTTCATCATTTAAGGACATTTATTTCCTTTTATACATTTATTCAGAATATAAAATTTTAAAACGATTAACTAACTTAATTTTCATAGTTTTACAGTTAAACAGAGCTCGATTCAATAATTATGGGTTAAGTCGACTATTTGCTTGTTAAAAGAGTTGATTTTACAGTTTCTTTTTTTTTAACCACGATTTACAATTGTGTTTATGTATTATTGCTAAAGAATTCTTATTCTAATGTAAACTGTTTAATTTACCTGATTATATTTGTAGTTTCCTTGAAAATATCCATCACTTTGTAACAAGTTTGCGCGTTTTGACAATATACTGTTGCCATGTGCAAATGTCCTTTTATTTTGAACGTACCTGTAGATCAGGTTTACTTCATTTTAACATATATTGTTGTTTATAAAAAAGAGTGAGAATTGCATTCTGGGTTAGCTCGCCATTTTAAAGTTCATTTCCTTCCTGAAATCGAGCTAAGAACATCTAGGTAAGGTTATCTTATTCAATTTTAAATGTTAATAATTTTAATCTCAGATAATCTGATTAATTATTTAAAATCTATTTCGTTTAATCACATATTTATTTAAAATCTAATATATGTTATTTATATAATATTTCAAGGACACATGGTAACATTATATTTCGATTTTTAGGCTCTAAATTCAAAGATCAAAATTCAAAACTCAAGTTCAAAATTTAAGGATGTTAAATACTAGAGATCTTATCTTGGACATCGTACATCTTATCTGAGATAGACATAACCTAAACGCATGCAGCAGTGCTAATGATGTCAAGTAATCGACAATAACCACACACCATCCGGCTGATAAAGTCTATCCTTCGGATTAGAGCTATTCTATTACACGAAATTGGACAATTATCAAAGAGTTAGTCGAAGTAGCAGCCATCCAAGATCAAGATCTTCATCGAAGTAGTTGGTGATCAGATTACGTGTCCCACCATCTCGATTAGTGGTGGGTAGCTATTCTAATAACTAGCCAAATAGCGGCTATCGAGGAAATAGCTATAGCTATGATATCTGTCAACGCAATAACCAGCTATTCCGGCTAGCCGGCTACCAGCAGCTATGGTCGCTACGGTAACTGAACGGGCGATCGGTGGCGTTGGGAACTATGGCTACTACGGCTAGACAACAACGAATATCCGTCCAAGTTACGTAGTATAAGTTGCGTTTTATTTGCCCCGCGGATCACTTGCGATCAGATAAATAAATATATAAAGAGTTACATATTTCAAACCTCGTAACTCGTAACATAAACGAATGTCGTACTTGACTGTAGAATACCCAACTACGCTATTGGCTAGCCGCTAAAGCGAATAGCGAGAAATAACCAGTAGCTGAAATATTAACCCGCTATTCCGGCTAGCCGGCTACGGTAGCTACGGGGGCTACTGGCTAGTACGGTTAGACAATAACGAATACCTATCCGTTCAAGTTACGTATATAGTATATGCATATGCAGTTGCGGCGTTGTTTATATCGTATATGTACGTTTACTTCTGATTGATTTTGATGTATTTTGTACATTGTGATGTTTTATTATAAGTAAAAAAAATAATATTTAGGTGTAATACAGTATATAGTGATTTGTATTGCATATCTATATGTAGTATATATCTTTATAGGAAGTATTAATAATTTTGTTTTTAATTTTTGTTAATGATATAACAATTTTTTTGTTGGAGTACGACTTCAATATGTATACAGACGATACAAGTGCAGTTGATTCTTGTAGTAACATATCAGATAGCAAAAAAGTGTTAATTTTTTGTTAAAAGCTATAAAATGCATGGTTTTCCCATAATAAATTATATCTTAATGTTGATACAAATAAATATCTCATATTCCATAATTCTTATACATATATACATAAAACTCAAAATTACTAAGATGGATATTTTAATTTTAACTTAAAAAAAAAATTAGCCCGACGAAGATGAATGTTTTCATCGAAACGGTAGCGGCATATACAACTACGCTAGTATCTAGCCGCTAAAGCGAATAGCGAGTAATAACCAATAGCTGAAATAGCTGAAATAGCTGGTTATTTAGCGGCTATTTAGGTACCAGTAGCCGGCTAGTTTGGTTATTAAAATATCGGCTACTTACCCACCACTAATCTCGATACAGTCGACCATTTCACTGTACCAGAAGAACTTTCACCAAAAGTAGCCAATCGTGAGTTAGCAACCACCTATGTTTTAATTGAACTAAATATCTGTATAAAATTATATTTGAACTTCAATCCATAATTCAGCGCTATTTCATTATTTCTAGTTGTGTTACGATAAACAATACTAGTACATAAATCTTGTTTATATTTGGTATTTACTGTGAGCTCAATTACAGCTGTAAATGGGTATTCTAACCTAGAATAAGTAAGGTTACTTAATATTTAAGATCTAGCAACTCTTATCAAAATATTACCTTTTGTTTAGTGCAGATTATGCAACTCTTGGTTTAGTATAACTATTTTCTTATTATTTTAAACAAACATTCCGCTGGCTCTTGCTTGGTTTTGTTTGGATCAGCTGATCGGATAGTTTATTCTGACGCTCAGCGAAAGATAGCGCTTCCTGATTTTGTTGCTGAAGTAGCTAACGCTGTAACGATCTTAACTTTGTGTTTAATTTAATTCAACTTGTTTTGTTGTTGTCAAATTATCTTTATTTATTTTTCTTATTAATTAAATTGTTATTGTTAATTTAAAAGGTCTGTTATTTTGATTATTGAGTGCAACCTGACTTCCTTGCCGTTTGGTCCCGGTTGGCGCCCACTTTGTTCGTACACCTTAAGAGAACAAACCCACGACCCAGCCCCGATTTATGAGCAGCGGACAATTTATATTGCGGAATTACTGCAACAGCATTTCGGCACGAACAACTACGTCGCAACTTATATACATACTTCTGATTTTCCGGCAAGCACAAGATTTGGCGGCAAACATTTCGTTACCAACAAGTTAATTTTAATTTAACCGTAATTTGCATTGTGACCAACGTAAGAAGTTTCCAAATAACGCGGTGAATAAGCTATATTTAAATTTATTCAAGGTGAGTAGCACTATCTTGTACCGTTCAATTCAACCCCAAAAACGCCCTGAGATTAGAAAATTCTATATATTTTTTTCAAGAGTCGCTTAGTTTTATTTCTCCGGAATATTAAAAAGTTTTATTTTAATAGATATTACAATATACATAATTATTAAACATACGGAAAATATTGTAGGGATTATTCTTTGGACTATGGCCTGACTCCTGGTCAGTTTATATATAAAGATGATTGACTCCATAGCCCATGTTGGGATACAACAAGACTACGTTTATACCTAAGAAATTCCTATAGGGTCCTTTAATTACATTCTATCTAATTGCTTTTCCTCGAGTTGCCCTTTCTTAATTGTAACTTTTCGTAGGTAGTACACGCCCTGTGGTAACTGCTAACATTTGTAGCTGAAATTCTTCAATTTAATCCTTGTAAGGTGAAATAAAATCTGTGGATATACAAATGTCAATTTTGCCCCGCAATAATTGAATAATTTATTATTAAATCTTTAATTAAATCATAATTCAAGAAACAGGCAGAAACTACCTTTTGATTTATGGCCTTATAATACCTAAAGCTCCCGCCTTAACAAAATGACTATCTTAAGCCGTGTCCAACGTGCCCAGAAAATCTTACGGGACGGGATAATACTTTATGGAAGAGATCGTAAATGAACACGTATATACGCATGTAGGTAGAAACCTATAGTGACCCACACAGCGTTCGTATACGGAGCGAATAATGATGATGATGATAATATCTTCGTAACGTTCTCCGACGATTTTAAGAACTGGTTATTGTACGCGACCATAGCGAATTTAAACAAATTGACTTTACACATACTTTCAATTATTTGAAATTAGTTTTTTGCCGCGGTCGTGTTGATTTTATGACTGCTGCCGTTTCTGTCGCTGTTGCTCAACGCTATCGGTAGCGTCTGTGAATTGGACGATGGACGCCCCTCTCAAAAATATCCCTGTCGAGAAATTACTGTGAGGGTCACGTAAGCAACAGCTTCTTCAACAGATTTTTTAAATATGCAGTACCTTTTTTAAATAATCATTGCAGTTTAGCGTTCAGAAAATTGTTACGTTTGTAAGATGTTACTCTACTTTGTCTTAAAATTAAACCGGAAGGAAACAACCGTAAGTTATACTCACTTCTAACTTGTCGATTGCCGTAATATGAGTAAATGAAGGCTGGAAATGGTTTCTATGTGTTAACAAAGTCGAGAAATACGCATGCTGTTCTACTGGGCGAGTGTATCAAATATACGATTCGATATACCATCTCCGCTCCGCAATATGCTATCAGCAGCTCCAACTTTTCAATTTGAAACAAATTAACGAAGCCATCATTCCGTACTACTGCGTGGTGAGGGCAGGCCCGTATCGCATAAACTAAAAAAGGGCATTTATGAACCAAGATATTTTTATACGTTCACAAAAAGTTTGCCTCGTGTATGTGAACTATAAAAACACTAACAAAATAATGGAACTTAGCGTTTTTACTTTATTTTTTTCCTAAAAGAACACATTTAGAAAAATGCATATGTGTAAGGTTTGCTCAGTTGTTTATTGAAAGTCTTCCTATACGGACAAATTTTAAAGTGCGAAGTCAGAGTTCTGTACCAACGCTTTTAAAACTAAAATGAGCAATTTAACTTCAGAACAAGTGGCTGCTATAGTTGCTTTAATCGAAGATGGACGATCTCAAGCATACGTTGCTAATTTGATGAACATCAATCAGTCAAGTGTTTCTAGAGCCGTAGCCAGATATAGGGAAACAGGCATTTACAGTAGAAGACCTGTACCAGGTCGTCCAAGATGTTCTACTCGCCAAGATGACCGCTATTTACTACTACAAGCATTACGTCGAAGACATGTAACTGCGAGACAATTGCAGAACGACTTGGCTAGAGTCAGAAATACTCGTGTGAGTACTCAAACTATTCGGAATAGGTTACGACAGAGTGGATTAAGAGCTAGAGTAGCTGTAACAGCCCCTCGTCTCACTAGGAACCACCGAGTGGCTCACTTAAGGTTTGCCAGAGAACATGTAAATTGGAACATTAATGACTGGGCTAATATACTCTTCACAGATGAGTCAAGATTTGGTCTTTACACCTCAGATAGGCGTATCTCAGTGTACAGACGAGACGGTGAGCGCTATTCGCAGTGTAATATCAGACCTAGACCTAATTTCGCTGGTGGTTCTATTATGGTTTGGGGAGGCATCTGTTTAACAGGTCGTACAGAGTTAGTACCAGTAGACAGAGGTACACTGACTGCCCACAGGTATACAACGGACATTTTAGAAGAACATGTAGTACCATATGCGCCAATTATAGGAAACGAATTCATGTTAATGCACGATAATGCACGACCGCATGTTGCAATAATCGTCCAGGAATTCCTTAACGATGTTGGTATTCCAGTTTTAGATTGGCCTGCGGTAAGTCCGGACATGAACCCTATCGAGCACGTGTGGGACCTCCTTCACAGACGGATACGAACCCAAAATGTTGCCCCAGCGGACCTGCATGGACTAGCAAATGCTCTCCGTGACGAGTGGGAGAATTTGGATCAGGCTTATATACGGAGGTTAATCGAATCTCTGCCAAACCGTATGCGAGCGGTCATAAGAGCCAGAGGTGGCAATACTCAGTATTAAAAGCTACTGTTATGACATTTTTCTTTCCAAAATTATAATTTCTTGTTTTAATAAAAATCTCAAGTACGAGTTCTTGTTTTTATTTGGCCTGTATTTTATTTAAACAATCATAGAAATTATATCTTAGAGCGCATTAAAGTATATTTACAACTTTATGCTACAAACAAAGATTATGCGATAATTTTTTGGCGGAGTGTACATTGCCGCACTGGTGCGGAATTTGTTTTGCCGCCCTTTAAATGCAACTTAAGTAAGAAAAAAAAAGAAATATAGTTCTGCTTTAGAAAGACCCTTTAAATCAGAAAATACATGTAAAAATTAAAGCTGTCGGAATAAGTTTGTAATAATTCAAATCTTTCTTTGACTGCGTTTAGTGTTGTATCTAAAATAGCAAAAAAGTAAATTTTGAAATATAATTTATAACACAAATGTGGTTCATCTTCATGTTCATGTTCAAGCAGTTAGTTTTTTTTCTTTTTCGCAAATCTAGACCTAAATTTTTGAATAATTCCTTGAAGAGTAGAAAGATGATTTATTGCTGTTAGTAAGTTCATCTTTTTATCTTGTAAGATCTTACTAACCACATTCAAATTAGATAAAACATCATGCCAAATAAGTGTAGAACAAATAAATTTGAAAGATAATATTTTTTTTTAAATTAAGTTAGCCATATGTTTAATTTGAATATCGAATGTACTACTAGAAAATATATCATGTAACGCTTCACATGCATATTTCAAATAATTCATATCGAAGAGGTTTTATAGCATCGATTCTGCTTTCCCACCGGGTGTCTGATAATGTCTTTAAAGGTTAAAGGGGGTCAGTTTATTTTTGATTACTGCCCATCTTTTTGTACTAGAACCAAAGAAAGTTGTATAGCTTCTCTAGTATTCCAAAAGAAGTCTATTGTTTCAAATACACTTTTGCTGCATCGTTTACTACTAGATTTAGTGTGTGAGCTGTACAAGGAACATAAAATGCTCTAGGATTAAGATCTAAAATTTTTCTTTGGAGACCGTTGTGCTTTCCTTTCATATTAGCGCCATTATCATAACCTTGGCATCGCATATTTTTTATGTCTATATTATTTTCTTTTAAAAACTCAATAATAAATGTAGTTAACCGACTGCCAGATGCATCCTGAATTTCACAGAAAACCAAAGATGTTCCCCAATCTCGATATTTTTTTTTGCATTATAAAACACAAATCTTGTAACTACAGATAGCTGTTCCTGATGATTTGCATCAGGTGTGCAATCCAAAATTAAGGAATAATACTTTGCATCGTTCAACATATATTTAAAATTTTGTATTCTGTTGGTTTATTATTATGGTTATCCAAAAACGTTAACATATACATACCTCCCATTTATTTTAGAGGTAATGCTAGTAACTGTTCAATAGAATGTACATACGACACAATTAAGAACAGTAAACTGAAAATTGCACTATCACACTTTTAACTTATTTAATCACGGAGAGTTGAAAGCGATACGTGTAGTACCATTTGTCACTTTTGTTTTTTGAATTACTATAACATAATTAATACTTAATACGTAGAGGAACTAAAACCTTCTATACATACAGCACATAATTTATTTCAAATGCTGTGTACCTGCAAAGGCGGCATTTTTTCAAGTGGTATGTTCGGCCCTTGGCGTCTAAAAATAAGTGATATAATCGTCTAGATGTTTATTTGCATGCATGCGTTTTCTTTCTTTGCGACGGATGACTAAACATTTTTTATACCAACATCTAGCTTTGTATGTTTGTGTACATTAAAAATTATTGTATTTTTATATTAAAAGTCTCCCTAGCGTGTATCAATTGGATGTGTAAGCATTATAGTCGATTTATATTCGGTTTCCTACGTGATTACCGCGCCTTTTATAACAACAACTTTATATGAATCGGTCGTCGTGTGTTTGATATAATATCGTATCGTATCTTTGCTGCTTCTTTTTGCCGCCCCTTTTCATGTACCGCCCTGGTGCTGTACACCACTTGCACCACCGGGTTGGCACGGGCCTGGGTGAGGGAAACGAATCGCTAGCCATGCTTAATTCACTTCAAGCGAAGCCAGTGTCCGATTCACTTCGCTCATTTCTTAATAAGGCGTCGCGGGATATTGAGGGTGCGATGCCAGTTTCATAACAGTTAGTAAGTTTTAATCGCGATCAGTAATTTTATAAAAAAAATGGAATATTATAGGTACGCCCGCGGAGAAACTATTTATAGTAAAACAATTTTACGGTGGCAGTTCAGCGGATTTCTTTGTAGTAAATTATCCTGAAAGATCAATTCAATTTTTGAAAAATATATTTAGTTACTGATGGAAAACATTTTACGTTCATGTGCATCATAATCGCGCAAATGTTCGTTATTGGTCGCGTAGAAACCTACATTATAATGCACAAACGCGAACGCAGTTTCCACAAAAATTAAAACCGTGGGCGGGGTATTGCTGCAGATGAAATAATCGGACCTTTTTTTATTGAAGGAAATTTAAATGGCAAAGTATTTAGAATTATTCCAAACAATGTTGATATTAATAAAATTTGGTTCCAACAGGACGGTTGCCCGGTGCACAGTACCCGTAATGTCAGTAATATCTTAAATACCGTTTGTTGGAGATAGATGGATCGGTAATTCGGGTCCTATTAAATGGCCACCACGCTCTCCGGATTTAGCCCCAAACGACCTTCTTTTATGGCTCTTTTTTAAATAATTCAATATACGGGAGAAAACCATTAGCAATAAATACAAAAAAATTCCTACCACCAGAAACCATAACCCAAGACAACAAACTACCTAAAGAAACAAAAGAACTCGATCACACCCGATACAAAAAAAAACCATTAAAGATATGCTACTACAACACCTTACATAAAAAGAAAAGACTTGAGAGGAAGAAGTAAAGCAATATCGCCCTCAATACCGATAGTCCGGGACTGGACATTTTAAGCTACCCAGTTTCTAGCAATCACTTTAGCCTTAGACATATAGTATCTTGTAAAATATCCGTCCATCTTGAGAGATTTTCTCACAAGATACCCCCATCCGTCTAGATTTACCTGTCAATTTACCCTCAAGCTCGCTAAATTACAATACATACAGCCTGCAACATTATGCAACGATGAAAACGCAAGAAAGGTTTTAAGTCGGGAATAATTCGCATCGACTTGAGAACCCACTATGGGCGGCACTATCGTACATACCTCGTAGGATACGTACTACAATGGCAAACGACGCCGCGCCGAGTTGGGTACTTCCCCTGCCTCTTTGTCGTCCGTCTACTTCATAAATCATACGCCAGATGGCATATTTTAGCATTAGTAATGCGAACGCTGCACTGACACGCCGAGATATATCGATAATGTATGCAATTCGAATGAGTACCGCTGGTGTAGGTAGCTCTCTTAGACGTACAAGGCGAAAGTGGGGGGAAAGGGGCGGTGGTGGGGGAAGACCGCTGCTCTAGAGTCGGTTTTAAGGTTTCCTGGTGAAAATTGTGTTACAGACGACGAGGAAGGGAAAAAACACAGGGAAAAAACAACGCCAACTTGGATGAATTACGCGTCATTACGGGCTGCGGAAGGCGTTCTTGGAAAAAAAATCGGCAGAAGACACTGCGAACGAGGGAGGAACCAGCCTGACATGTTTGTATATATCCGGCGTGTGGCGTTTCCGTTTCCCGTTCACGGTTTATCGGTTCTAGGGACTGTTTTAATGCGATACATCAATTTTTAGATTGTTTGCAAAGCTGGCAGGCTAATATAAGGTGATTCGTTCGTCAAAAAGTCTTTGGGCAGATATTTAAATTGCTATAAAGTCATTGAATATTTCATGTAGACTTAATTGTCGTAAAAAATCATTGCTATAGTTCATTTGCAATAACAAACGAGTTACGTCATTACTTAGATTAGTTTGGAGCGATACAATATCATATTAATAAAATAACCACAGAAGGAACGACATACGCTCCAGTAGGAAAGGACAATCAACGTGATTCCTCAGGAGTTTCTATAAAAATTTCGTGCAGATCTCCTCCCTTCTCGTTCTCAAGGGTAGCATACCGTGATTAGACAGAAGGTCATCCTGCGAGATACCTCTTTCCAGTTTAAAAGAAAGAAAATTCAGGAATTTCGGATGAACACGATCCAGAGCTACCATGTCCGAAGCATAAGGAGGGTACCAAATTAAGCATGCGTATTCAGTTTTGCTTATTACATAGGCAAAATAAATGGATTTAAGTACTGGGATGTTTGTGAAGTGTTTGGAAATTCGCATTAAAAATTCAAATAACTTATACGCTTCATGACATATAACGGGTGTTTTTTTAAGCCCGATAGAACTTTAAATTGTAAAAATTACACAAAAAATTTTATTTTAACCAAAACAATTTTTTTAATCGAAAGATCAATACATGGCATTAACATTTGAAAATGGTTTCGGGCATATGGCCACCGCGCCTGTTCTTGACGGAGCGCATTCTGGACGTCCAATTTTGGGCCACTTTTTCGAGCACTGCTGGCCGTATGCCACGAATAACACGAACAATGTTGGCCTCCAAGGCGTCAATTGTTGCTGGTTTATCAGCATAAACTAATGACTTCACGTGGCCCCACAAGAAATAACCGAGAGGTGGTACATCGCACAATCTTGGAGGCCAATTGACAGGTCCATTTCTCAAAATAACCTTATCGCCAAATTTTGTTTTCAATAAGTCGATGTTTGCGGTCGCCGTATGGCACGTAGCGCCATCCTGTTGAAACCACATCTCGTCCGGATCAATGTCATCCATATTTTCACACAAAAAATCATTGTGTGGTAACGATCTCCATTGACCATAACGCGAGCTCCAGCTTCATTTTTGAAGAAATAAGGTCCAATGATAGGGTCTGTTGTGGATTGATTTCACTCCATATGCGGCAATTTTGTTTATTAACAAACCCGTTAAGCCACAAATGAGCCTCATCGCTGAACACAATTTTGCGATAAAACATCGGATCAGTTTCCAACTGGTCTAGAGCATAATCTCCAAACTTGTTCGAGAAAACGTCACTTTCCAGCCTTTCACGTAAACAACTATTTCCAATCTCAATGTTCTTTTTTTGACCTTCATGGGCAAGTTTACCCCGTAAGGCAACTCGGCCATAAGACCTATTGTGCCTCCATGATGTCTTACCCCTCTCGACCTGGTTGTACTCGAACAAAGAGGTCCGCAAATAGGTCGAGAGTAAGTTTACTTAGACTGGGTTCGTCCAATCGAGCGATCCCTAGACAACTCCGTATCTGCCTGTCCGCTGCCGGGCAGTCGGCAAGGAGGTGCACAGGAGTTTCTTCTGCTCTCCCACAGTTTCTACACTAGAAACACTTGTACACTAGAGTCCAGACGCCCCATGCGGTGCAAGTGCTTATTTAATGAGCAGTGACCAGATAGGACTCCCGTAAGCAGTCTCAGTCTGCTCCTGCTCATAAAGACTGACTTGCGGAGTCTTTCGTCGCCCAGATGAAACCCAAGGATTTCACAATGTCTCACACCGGCTAGTCCATTCCAATAGGAGCGCTGACTAGCAGCGAGTTGCGATCTGACAACGGTGCTGGACCTGTGAACGGTCGTTCACTGGCGCCTCTAGCTAGTTTGTCAGCAATTTCGTTGCCTGAGATCCCAGAGTGGCTAGGCACCTATCTCAGCGTAATGCTGTAATGTTCCGCCAATTCTTCGAGCTTCCTATGGCACCCTAGTACCACTTCGGAAGCGAATTTGACAGCCTCCAGTGCCCTGAGGGCAGCTTGTCTGTCAGAGACAATTTCGGCCGATCCATTCCCATGCGGGCAGTTTAAAATGCTCTCTGCACAGGTCTGGATAGCTATTACTTCAGCCTGTAAGATGGAGAAGGAGCCCCCTAAACTGATGGCTTCGCCATTCGGTTCTCCATCTCTCCAGATCCAAATACCTGCCCCATTCGGCGTCTTCGAGGCATCCACAAACCAGCGATGAGAACCTCGCCTCGGTTTGTAGATGTAAGCTTTCGAGGTCTCACTATTAGAACTATCTACGAGGTATTTCCTAGTGAAGCTGAAGACGGGCGGAATCTTGTCCGCTCTTGTGGACAGTGGTACTGTCTGTTCGATATAGTTGAAGATGCTGGTATGGTCTCCAGTTTTGCCAGAGAAACATTTACACCCGCTACATTTTACTCTATATGCTGCCAAAGTAGCTTCTGACCGCAGCACCAACTGAAGCGGAGGAAGCCCATGGCCGCAGTCGGCGTCGAGGACATGGCTCCCGTGATGCCTAAGCAGGCAATCCTTTGGACCTTACTGAGCGCGTTTACCGCGTAGCCCAGACTGGCTTTATGCCACAAAACTAACGAGGCGTAGGTTATAGAAGGTACTATGGCCTTCGTATACAGCTAGTGCACCATTGCAGGTTTCAACCCCCGCGTTTTATCAAACATTCCTCTGCAGACCCAGAAGGCCTTCGTGGCTTTCTTCAACGCTTGTTCCAGATGAGATATGGACGTCAGTTTTGCGTTCAAAATAATACCTCACTAGATAACACTATCTGTGGGGATGTTACAATAAAGCTAAACTAAACAAGGACGCAGTGTGGTAATGAATTATTTTCTAATTTCATGTTACAATAAAGCTTAAACAAACGGCGACGCAGTGTTGTAGTGAGTTATTAACGCACTAGTGCGTAGATATGAAGAGTAGTGAAGGACGAAAGTATGAAATGGAATGAAGTGACGATCCATATTGACATTCGCCTATAAAGCCCCTTAGGGGGTGGCTACAGTTCCGGCAAAGATGTGCAGTCTACACACACACTTCAGCGATATGCATCATCCACAGATTAAGAACAACTCCTTGTAAATCTATTCGCACATTCTTCTGGTATTCTTATTGTTAGCCCATCTGTGCCATGTTTGGTGTAAGTTGAATTGAAATGATTCAATGTAACAGAATCAGACTTCCTTTTAATTAAATTCCTTATCAACTATCCTTTATGATACTCTCCTTGCATTTTTTTTTTATTAAAATTTCATTTTCATTAATTGCTGCTTTAAATACACCTAGGACAAAATTTCACTTATTAGATGCCAATAATAGATAATAGATTATTTACCCTACCCGTGATTCTATTTAAATAAGCTTTCCCTCATTCTTGATATTGTTCACAAAAATTTTAATACACGCAAGGTAATTTATTCATTCTTTCGTGGATGTCCTTATAATTACT
This sequence comes from Cetonia aurata, assembly GCA_949128085.1. NCBI lineage: Eukaryota > Metazoa > Arthropoda > Insecta > Coleoptera > Scarabaeidae > Cetonia > Cetonia aurata. The sequence goes on along the minus strand of OX421889.1, from coordinate 26,075,403 downwards.
TACTGTGCTTTAATCTCCATTCGCTACCTACGAAATTTAGTTCGAAATTACGCCGATACTTCCATTTAGTTGTGAAAAACACTCAGAAAATCATCAGCATCATCAGTATACGAGGAGCGATCACCGCCAAGGCAATTTAACAAAGTATGATATCGTCACGGGGGATTAAGACGTTCACGTCTTCAAGATGAGAGACAAAAACGAGAAACAATCGACGAACGCCGGCCAGCGGACGTGCCGCTCGTCTCCCGTCAGTTTTCCCCCCTAATTCATCAGGGCAATAGATTGGCGAAGCCGCTAATTTCCTTCGGATCATTAGCGCGAAAATGCCCGTCATCAGTACCCCGGACCGCTTGGTGCGGGGGTTTCCCGTGCGCTGATGGACGCGACGATGACGGGGGCACAAGACGAAGACAGACGAGATGTTCGAACCCTTAATCGTTAATGCCCTCTGAAGACGAGAGGGAACTCTGTGTGTACTATCTTCGTCCGAATTATAGAAGCGTATTTTTTATTTTAAGATATTAGAAACGATATTGGGCCTAATATGCTTACTTGTGATACACCTAATAAAAAATTGCTTGGATGTGTCTTGTAACTAAATTAAAACTTTGTTTCAATAAAGAATATTCGCGACAAAGCAATGTTTACCTGAATATGTAACATAGGTGTCTCATTCAATTATTATTTTCTATACCGGTTTTGAAACCTTATTTTCCGCTACCCACCCGGATTATGGTATCTAACGCCCTTCACTTTTAGACGTATACATATATAATATTTCTAAATAGAAAACCTATCGCATTTAATCCCACGATTCCTCCCCATACGTTAAGAGATCATCGGTGATGGTGATCTAGAATCCGGAAAAAATGCGGATTTTCATCACTGTAAAAATGAAAGTTGTTTCTGTTAACAAAAGAACATTCATCCGTAAATAAAATATAATTAAAACATTTTCCATCATCTCCGCATTTATCTAAAACCCATACGCAAAGGTCAAGACGAAGCCGAAAGTCTCTCTCACTAATCTGTTGATGCATTTGGATATGGTACGGGTGAAATCTGTAGGTTTTTAATAATTCTAGCAACACTTTGCTTACTTATTACTGTTTCTCGCCAATTTTGACTAGTATGAGGATTTTATACACGGTGGTCAGAAAAATGCGGACAAACACCACGCAGGCCAAATCTTTGTTTAATTCTGAGTTGACAATCTTAATTGAGAAAAGTAGTACAGTGTTTTCTTAAGTCACACGAACAGCTTAAAAGAATTGTAAATTTGGCAACACCTAATCAGACAAGTACTGTGGCAGTAATCATTTTATTATTTACTATAAATCAGGTAAATACGCAAATTAGCAAGAATTTTATGTTAACATGGATAAAAATTTTATTGAAATTTAAAGATAATATGAAAAAATTATAACAACTGTTCAAATTGGTAGCCATCAGTTTCCAAACATAATTCCAATCTTCGAGGAAGCGAATTCAAAACGCGCTCCAACATATCGGGGGTGATTAATCGAACTGCCGCCGTAATTTTATTAATTACATCCTCTTCGTTAGTTGGAGGCGTTGCATAGACCTTTTCCTTTAAAAACCCCCAAACGAAAAAGTCCAGAGGATTAATATCGGGAGATCTTGCTGGCCATGCTATTGGACCGTTACGCCCTATCCACCGATTCGGAAAGTGTTCGTTTAACCAATCCCTCGAAATTCTGACATTGTGAGCGGGTGCCCCGTCGTGCATGTACAACATGTTGGGTCTCAAATTCAATGGAATATTATCCAGTACTTCTTCTAAAACGTTAACGTACTGAATTCCATTTAGATGATTTGGAAGAAATATTGGTCCAACAACTCGGAGATTTAAAATCCCCAGCCAAACATTTACCGAAAATCTTCTCTGATGTCCAATTTCCCTTACTGCCTTGGGATTTTCGTCCGCCCAAAAATGAAAATTATGGCTATTAAAGACGCCATCTCTCGTAAACAAGCATTCGTCGCTCCAGAGAATATGCAATAAAAAGTTCGGCTCTTCTTGAATCCTTTGTAAAACATTGTTACGAAACATTCTTCTGTGCACATTATCGTTTACATACAAAGGCTGCACTTTCCTTGCATGAAACGGACGCAAAAGATTTTGAGATAGTGCTGAGTGCACTGTTGTTTTGCTAAGAATATTCAGTTCCCGAGCTATTTGTCTTGTGCTGGATGTCGGATCTTCGTAAACAGCATCCAATATTTGCTCTTCTAATTGAACTGTTCGACGCTCTCTAGTCTACCGCTGTTACGATAATTCGGTATAAAGGTGCCAGTTTCTCTAAGTCGCTGATCCAATCTACGGAACGTGTTGGTGGATGGATGTCTCCGTTGTGGATACCGTATTTGATATTCCTCTTTTGCAAAATCCGAATACCATATACATGTCGGCGTATTCTCCAAAGGTAAACATTGTTCAGTATTAAGAACAGCACAAAATGTTTATCTTATTTCAACAGCCAAATGTCACATGAGAAACGTCAAAAATTGACAACTACTTATTACTTTTAAACAAGCAGCCTTACAGTACCACGTTGCCAAATGTACTTTAATTTCAAAAACGCCAATGAAGAAATGTTAAAAATGTAAACCATTGGTATTAATCCATTAGTTACATCAATGCATTTGAGTTAATTCCATTTCTAAATTTCACCACAATGATTTTACATAGATAAATTTGACGAATTTTGCTAAATTTTAGCCGTACATCTTAAGGTTTGATGGTCTCGTATGCCTTAAGGAAGGACCGTATAACATTTTTGGATTAAGATTATCGCCTCAGAATTGAACAAAGAATCGTTCTACCTGGCGATTATCCGCCCTTTTCTGGCCACCGTGTATAATAGATCCGACCACAAGAAATTCATTTCCTACACGCTTTCAAACGTAGTTTTTCTTAGATTTGATCTATTAGGATATTTTTGTGCGTTCACACTTGATGCAAAAAGAACAGTTTTCTTCGCTTTCACCAACTGTTAAAATCATGTCGATTCTTCATCATGTCGAAATTTTCATTTTTTTAAACGATTTTAACCATAAATTTCATAGGTCAACGGAAGTAAGTTTAAAGCTTAAACAAGCGTTTATTAACACTCATTGTCAGTACAACTGTTTGATTAAAATTTCACTTCATTCCATTGCTTAGACTTTGAATTCCTAGCTGAATGATTAATGTAGTTAGGTGTGTTTAACTTTGGATTATACAATAAAAATCAAACTTAAATTTTACAAAAACCCGTTTCTAGGAATATGAAGTACTACATAAGCTTATATGGATCTTTTCTCTCGAACCCTCTGTACAATTCACCATAATTTTAAATTGCACATGCAAAGGTCTAGCCAACTAATTGTAAGTGTAAAGGATTTAAAAAAAATCCTATGCTTTTCCGTAAAAAGCCCGCGCCGAATGAGCTGGCCCATCCTGTATAGAATAATTTACTAGAATGTGAGCGAAAATAAAGGACAAATTTAACCCAGAATTTACGAGACTATTAAAGTAATTTTCATTTTATATATTTTACATAATTTAAAATAAACAACAGGATTGTATAAATTATATTGAAATCATATTACCCGATTATTTAGAATTTAATATGCATATTTGAATGATCACCAACTTTTATTGACAAATTTTTCGACAAAAAAATAAATCCCTAGACATAACTTCTTTCGTTTTGCTGTTTATTTTAGATTATATGAAAGCAGCGTTTTGCCGTGAAGCGACCGTAAGTATCTTAAAAGTGCATAGAATCTAGAGAGAGGTACACTGTGTATCTCTGTGTCGTGTACGGTACGCCCGCGGCACTGCACAAAAAATTATAGATTATTACAAAGTTTCGTAAACACCTGAAGAAAGCTTAATTTAAAAGCCGCAACGGGTTGTGCAACATTACATAGTACCTATATGAAAAATAAAATAAATTAGGAAGTACAACTTAACTTCATTCACTAATACAATATTTGTTTTGTTTTGTTACTGCTAATCATTGAAAATCAATACTTATTACGCTTTCACTTCCCGTGACTGATTATGAATGGAAGTTGGATTCCATAGGGTATATTTCAAGAAACATATAAGAATAACTATTTTGCGGCTTTGGTTTGAGTAAATAAATTGTAATTCTATTTTATGACCTTAAAAATAATAGTTTTCATAACCTCAAGTTTTCATTTTACAAGAGTACTATATTCTAGCGCCACGTGAAACTCAATTGTTTATATCGTGGGTGCATTTACAAAAGTCATCAAGTACCGTGTGAAATGTTTAGAGGCAAGTCTTAGACATATCATCGGTCAAAATGAGAAACGTCAAAAGTCAATGCAAATGTCATTATTCAGTTTGCTTAAACAAAAATTCAGCCAAATTATCCGCAAGGATTTCAAGATGCTATTCTTTTATTCAAGGCCATAAAAAAAAAAGTCAGTTTGTGTCAAATCACATAAACGTGGAGGCCACGGAATTTCTGTGCTTCGACTATTTGATTGTTAATAAATTGTCACAGCAAATCCTATGTTCCTACATGCAGTCAGTATAAGAGACAGAAGGCTCCGTTTTCTTGAAGGTAACAATTCTGGCTTTTAATATCGTCCAGTTGTTCAATAAATGGTCCTAAAATTTCTGTTGAGTATCGTTCAGCAGTTAGTGTGTTTAAAATCAGTAAAAATTGAAACGAACAATTAGGAGTAAATTTTTTTGTCACCTTCAAACAGTATTGGTTTCCCTTAGCAAAAATTCAATTTCACTATGAAGATATCTAGCGCAATGCTTTTTCTTTAAAATTTTGTTTAAACAATTGCAAAATTTCATATATCATTTATTAAATTGATCTATAACTTAATCTGTTGTAAAAATGTCTGAAAAGCTTCAAAAGGTAACCAAACCAAGTTAAAACTAATATTAATCAAAATATTTTTTTATCTGCTACCTTTTTTAAATGAATGCTAATTATTGAATTCTGAAAACTCGTACGTTCTTTTTGAAGCCACTATACAATTTATTGCTACCGTATATATAAAGAGAAATACGAGATTTCCTAGCAGATCTAATTTCACTAACGACTACTAACACTACGATGACAATGTACACAAACATTTGTCTAGTTACATCAGCAGACAATGCGTTGCTTACTCTAACTGCTGTTAATTAAATGAGAATTGTTGTTGAACTTTTTGTGGCGTTGTTTATACGTACTTTAGTTCACTGTTCCACGACTTGGACACGAAGATAATATCCTGCATAAATGTCTTGCAGATCGACTTATCTGTCATTACATATTTTGCATGGACTTATAATGAGTAAAAATATTACCTAATCAAATTCCTATTCCTAGAAAAGCATTTTTGAAGTAGCACCGTATGTAAATATGATGACGTGAAATGTGATCATCATGATATTGAAATATTTGCTTTTATATTTATTATTAATCATTAGATCGTTGATCTTGGGTACATATTAAAGCGCAAATTATTGTCTTTATTCCTGTTGGTCATTGAGTCAATGTTCTTCTGCAAAAATTGTTCTCATTCCAGTGACTGTAACTGCCCTAAAACTTTTAAAATCGCTTGTAAAGATGAGTATTTTACGGCGAATTTGCGAGATCACTAATCAAGGCAACAAACAGTTTTAGGTCAAGGTTTAACCCTTGGGAACGCCTGATGACGCTAAAGGTACCACCAGTACCACTAGAAAGGTCCTTCCAAAAGCGCCAGGTTAGAAGCATTTTTGTTTTACTATGATAATCTGGAAAATGTTGCAAATGTAGTAGACAATTTAGAGGAGGGAGGGCAAACCCTTATCAAATCTAAAACTTGTTTTAAAGGATTCTTCCTCAAAAAATAATTTAAATTTCATTTATGAGCATTTTCGCAATTTACCTAAACAAATTCAATATTTTGAAACGCTAGCGATAAGACTAGAACGTGGAATTAAAACTTTAAACAATATTGTAAATAACTTTAAAAATATTTCTGGAGAGTTTGTTCACCTAAATAATAAGATTAGTGCAGTAGTCGCTCGTAGCCCTGATTTAAATGTCCTGAAAAACTTTTGTAGTAATGTTTAAAATATGGAAATCGATGATGGATAGTTTCAGAGATATTTTTGTTTTTCTATGTGCTACTCGCTAGCTGTGATGTTGAGCGAAATTCCTCTAAATTTAGAGAGATAATGTAAAATAAACGAACGCATTTTGCAGAACAAAATTTAGAATATATTGTAGTAATTAATGTGAATGAAAAATGTCTACTGTGAGTACGATTAATTCAGTTTAATTGCAGGTACTACTTTAATTTCAAAACAGAAACTTTCAATATTTTTTTTTGTTTACTGTATAAAGGAAATGCATTTTATAGGAAAAATTCTTTTCTGCTATCAGTATAATTTGAATTAAGAGGCAATTTTAAATAAAAAAATTTACCTCGTGAAGGATTTGAACTTGACACCTCTCGTGCGAGCTCTCGTGCACTGGACGAGCGCTCTGCTATTCGAGCCAACGACATCGGCAGCTTCGTACGATTTGAATCACATCAAATACAGTTCTTAAGGCCGGTAGTATGGGACTTATGCAGTTACGTGCATTTCTTTACAGTGTGAAATCATTATAGGAAACGATGTTTTGACGTAATTTTTTTCCTATGAAATTACAGTGATAATAGAAAATTAACACATTATATAGTGAAGTTTTAGTAATTTGTATGTACGAGATTGATGACGATTCTTTGGGTTGTTCATATATGATTTTTCTTTCGGTATATGTTATTTTCATGGGTTAACGCATTGACTTATAAAAGATTATTTGGTGGCATTTTGGTGGAAAATTTGAATTTACTTATATTTGTTAAACCACGGATTTAATTCTGAAATGAGATAACAGAGATCTTTATTACAGTGATTTTTATATAGTAAATGATCCTACTCACTTGAGAATATATATAGAAAGCTTATTCTTTTGGCACATTTTAGATGGAATCACACTAACACTAATAAATTAAGTACCGTTTGTTAAACAGTCTTTTATTCGATATTAAATGGTATATTGAGAGTTGTGAAGAGCTTTGATAACGGCGACGTAGTCGTCCTACGTCCCATGAGTTACTAAATAAATTGATTATTAAGCTGCAGGAGAGCGAAATCATTTGAGAGGGGGGAAATATTCACAGCCAGGCCCACCTGCAAATTATGGTTTGGTTTATTTGTGAATTTGTATAGTATCACAGATGACTCTGAGTGGTGTTCAATGTAATTAAACATTAATTAATTTATAAAAAAAAATTATTTAAATTCTAAAATATTGTCTACAAGTTTCGTAGTATATTTTATTATCGCATACAACTTGAGGGCAAATTTACTATATATAAGTTAAATAATATTACATAAGTCATGGTGAATATGGAAAAGAGTAATAGAAGTGCACCGACTGCAAGGGGATATAGGGCAAACGTATCAGCGGTGGTTACTATGAATGCCAAAGAAATACCTGAGAAACAAGTAACTGCAAAGGATATGACGTTTGAGATGTACATGCGGGATAGGGAATAACAGGGGAAAGAGATTGCTGAATTGACGGAGGTGGTTATGAATGTAGGCCCAAGAATGCAGGAAGATTTCAGGAGAGAAATGATACAGCAAAAGAATGAGTTAACTGTTATGATTAATGGTACAAATGAATGAATGAACAACGCCTAGAGATGGTGAGATGAGCTTAACAAGCTCCACAAAAGTGGAGCCTCCATATGTTGCAATAACTCCGATATCTCGAAGAGCATACCTAAGTTTTGAAACGATCAGAAATTGAATTCGATAAAATATTTGCAGAGTCTGAGTAAATACGTTGAGATCTATATGAATGGTGATTTTAATAATGCTAAAGTCATGGATTAATTAGAGAGGATTAATTTTTTAAAATGGGTGGCACCCTGAACAACAGAATACACAAGTAGATTCCATCCCATTGGAAAATTTAAGTTTCTTATAGCCATTTTAATTTATTAAAATATCAGTTGAAATAAATAAATATATAAATGTTGAATGAACAAGTACGTTCATCTTTTATTTAATTTATTAATCCATACGAACGACAGAATCAAACTGCATAAACTTCTCTTACGATAAAGTTCAACAATAATTGTCTAATTTTCATTCGATGATACAATATCTGCTTCTGCCTTTCCTACATTGTAATATACCAGCAGAGTTGGACTACAATTTCTGCTGCAATGGGAAATTTCTCTAGCTCTTTTGCCCATTACACTCATATTAACCATATATAAGCAATGCGACACATGTTCTTAACACGGTAATTACATGTTTATGCATAGCAAAGCCACGATTCACACATGTACAGAGTATGCAGGCCTAATTAACCAGCTACCGCATTACCCCTGCTACGTCGTTACACTCAATATACAATTTGCCACGTCTATGATTATTACATGATACGAATCCGGGTCCCAGGCCAATTTACATAGACAGAATTGCACCGTTGCGTTGTACGGTAGTAGCTTAGTGAGCCGTAAGTCTGTTTGACTGCTGACGACTACATACGGAATATGTTCTACTAGAACTAGCTGGTAGACCGCGTTCCGTTTTCCACCGTGTCTTGGGTAATTGTACGGTTGTGGTGTTAGTAATTTTAAAGCCATCAAGATGTCGTTTTCACACTGCCAGCTTATCGTAATTCGGCGTTTCCGTTTTTTATTAAATTGTCATTAATATCGGCTGTTATTCTATTCCAATTGAGTTCAAGTGGTAGTTCGTATACGTCTCATCCTTGCGGTTAAAGACAAGTTTACATTTAGATGAGCGATTATGTACGTTAAGAACGCTCTACAAGAGCTATTTAATTTCACGCTTTGTTAGGTGTAATTGTTTTAGAAATAAAAATGAGTCAAACTAGATCGTGTTATTATTTTGGAAAAAAATAAGTTCATACTAAGTAAAAGCATAAAAGCAATGAAACAGCACGCAACTTTCATATGAGGATCCTGCATACAGTGCGTAATTATTCATATTCGTAATCATAAGGAATTTCTGCAAACTTTACGCTATTTTCCGATTATAAGTTTTGAATAAAGATCATCAGTTAGAATCCTATCACCGTTCTTAATAACTAAAACATCCAGAAAGGGTAATTCATTGTTATTCTGTAATTCAGAGGTAAATTTTAGTTTTTTGTGATCTGAATGTTCACTAAACATTTTCTACTATTATTGAATATAATTAGAAACGAGTATGCGCAATAAAAAGTTTATACTCAATTCAACTTTTAGCGTATCGTTAGCACAGTGTATGTTTAATTTAATGATGCAGCAGTTTAAGTTAATCAATTTAAAATTACTACATCCAAATAAACCCAAACCATTCAAGCGACAGTATTATTTATTTGAAGTTTATAATATTTTTTACCAAATTTATTTAATCCGAACATATCAATCTTGGGTTTTTGCGTTAAGTACCCGAAAATTCATGCCGTCTAACCTACAATATTGTGATTGTTGTCTGCTATCAGTGTGGATTGTTTTACTTTGTAATGTGCAAGTGCGTTGCAGAGGATAAAGTTTCAGTTAAGATTTAAAAATTATGTACTTATAGGCAAGACTGATTCAAAGAAAGTATTTCTTATTAAAACTGCTGCACAACACCTTCTTGTACTTTTTCAAGCTTATGATATGTATTTCCAGGCTACATACTTGGGCCACTCGTTAAACAACTGGTTTTTTGTATATTTATCAATTGTACGGGATTCTAACCAACCCATGGAAACGTATGGTGAATTAATTTAATATTTGACTTCCACCACTCACTTTGAATCATTTGAGGGTTAGTACATATCTACAAAATCTCGTCCAGCTATATGCTATAACCCATTTAACAAAAAGTTACATGTTACACCAACTTACTTAAAAAAAATTTTTAGTCCCAAAAAAAGCTACATTAGTTTAAATTAAATTGAATTACTTTTCCTGTTTGTAGCAAACCAGGTAAGCAATTCATTCTCTCCTGTAAATGTCACAGTTATATTTAGTTCTGAAATATTTCTATTCACAAGTATTTTATTTTAGTATTTAATACGCAGGTCTAAATAAATAAAAAAGCTGGGTATTATCCGCGAACTGTGCCAAGCTGCTTATATTAATATTCACAGATTTGTATAAAAAGGCACTATATACATATATTGTACAATAGCGGACCAAAGATGGAACTCTGCGGCACCCCTAGGCCCACACGCACCGAATTCATCAGTTTGCCGTTTACAATTACAGCTTGCACTCGCTCACAAAGATACGATTCAAAGAAATCAAGGGAACGAAGCGAAACCGCTACATACCCAAACATTGACACAAGCAAGCGATGCGATATAGGGCGAGTTGCTTAATTTACCGATGCATCCACTTATTATACTGAATGTCTGTTTAGTACAATAGTTAGATAGTGATCAAATATAATTGGAAGATCCATCGGTGAATAAGGCAACTCGCCCATAGTGTCAAAAGCTCTGGAAAAGTCAAGCAGGAGTAACGTAGCAACTAAGATATCATCGGTAACCCGAACGATATCGTACGTTGCGCGCATTATTGCATTCGCACAACTTCTACCTCTGTGATCTCCAAACTGATTCTCGCTTAAAATGTTATTGGTCTCAACGAATGATTGTAATTAAGACTTAAAAAGACTGCTTTCTCCAAAACCTTTGTCGGCGCCGACAATACACTAAGAGGTGGTAAATCTGATGCATCCACAGGATCGCGCTTCTTGGATATTGGTGTCACAACAGACGACTTCCACAGCTTCAGTACCTTTTTCTACAAAATACAAGTATTTATTAGATGCGCCACAACAGGTAAAATAGCAGGGCACATCAACTGGATGTAGCTAATCCTCAAACCGTCAATTCCCGCCGCATCAATTTTGATAGAACATATGATACGACGTATGTCCGACACACTGGCAATATTTAACTGCAATTCCTTAAATCCAAACCAATTATTGATGTAGATTTCAAGTAAGCCGTCGTCAGCGTCCATAATCGGTACCACATCCACAAAAGAGGTATTTATCTCGTCGGGATTTTATAGCTGCTCCGGGAAACGTATTGGTTTTTTTTTATAGTAAATCCACATCTCTTCAAAGCAGACAAAGCATGGTGGATAACTATGTTTCCCGGCACCACATACATATCTATATGAGCAATTGTTTTCTCGAATGGAAAACGTCAAATTCAAAGACAAGTTTGCGAATCGCAACTATCAACCTCAAGCCAGACATAGACAAATTAGTTAAGAGTAAACAATGTCAGACTCCACATTAACACCTATTACTAGATTTTATTTATATTCACTTTTATATTGCTTTTTCGCCACTAAAACTTTTCAAACTAATGATTGTTCATTGCTCCATAATAATCAAATATTATTTTCCTTATGGTACGGCCCGCGATACCAAAAATATGTGAAATCTGGCCCTCAAACTGAAATAGGTTGAAGATCAGATTTTTGCGAGATGCTCATTTATAAAAATCCTATTATTCCTACCTTTTAGTCGATAATCTTTTGAGGTAATTTTTCCCAGATTCTTTTTAGCCTTGAAAATATCGACTTTTAGTTCTTAGATTTCAGCTCTACGATTAGGGGGCTGTTTTCTTTCTTGGTGTCCTCCTTAAGCTTTTGATGACAGTTCTTTCTGTATTGATGTTTATTTTTTATTGATATTAAAGTATGTTTTTTATTAAATAGTTAGCAAGCACGAAGAGTAATTATAGATTTTCCGACTAGTACTGATAGATAGATAGATAGATACCTCTAGTATTATAACTATGTACAAGTTCGTATTTTTTGAAAATGTCATCCCTAATTCTTTTTTACAAACACAGCTGATTCCTGTATATAAATACATACTAAGGTAAGTATTTTACTTTTACAATTTCCAAATATTGATTTGCAAGAATTTCAGTTTAGCCACTGCCCTCACACAAGCCTTTTGCAGCACAAACAATCTTTGAACATAGACAGCGCATCCCCAGAAGATCACACCATACTGTAGCCGCGATTGGACATTGCACAGTAAACAGAAAGCGCCGTTTCAACGTTCACTTTGTATGATAAAGCTCTTAAGCTGTAACACAAACCACTTAAAATCTTGGCCACATTTTTAATATGAAGAGTCCAGGATAGCTGGTTATCGATGATTACCTCAAGTAAGCGAACGTTGTCAATACAGGTAAGTATCTCGTTCTTATATTCAACAACTAAATTCTCAATTTATGCGCAAAAAGGAATAGGAATAACATAGGTTTTTCTAGTATTTACTGTTAATTTGTTTACTTCAAACCATGCGTCTATCGCTTGAAGGTCGGCCACCAATTTGTTTTTAAGTCCATTACATGTTCGTCTTCGCACCACGCATGATGTGTCTTCCGCATGCATCACCACATACAAGTCCATCTACGGTTTCGGGTAAATCGTGAATGTATAACAGAAACAGAAGTGGCCCGAGAACCGAACCCTGTGGGACACCATGTGTAGTTCGCTAGCCGTAATTTGTACTCCCGTATCGTCATAGGCTGCAACACGTTGTTTTCTGTTTGTTAGATAAGATCTGATCAAATTCAGGACCACTCCCCTGAAACCTATTTTTTCCATTTTCTGCAGAAGTGTATCGTGGTGAACACTACCAAAAGCTTTAGATAGGTCCATTAAAGCCCAAGCAGTTAACTCCCTATTATTGCAACCAGTTGTTATTTCTTTTATCAGTTGAAAAGTTGCACGTGTTGTAGACTTTCTCTTTAAAAATCCATTCTGATTGTTGTGAAAGATGTGTTCCGATAAAAACTTTATAATTAGACTATACAGGAGGGTCTCTATAATCTTAGAACTATTAATATATAATTATCGAAAACCGTTTTATCTCCTTTTTTATGAAGGGGTTTTATTATTGATGATTTTAACATTTCAGAAAAATTACCAAGCTGAAAACAGATGTTTACGTTATGAGTCAGAAGAATACCAAGTTGTACAGAGCAGTACTTCAACAATGAAACAGAAATCCCGTCTGTGCCTATTGCTTTTGTGTTATTCAAATTGCGAATAACGGCAACAACTTCGTCCGGATCAACCAAATGTAGTGCACGAAGTTTCGGCAACATACTTTACATTTTCTAGATATATTTTATTGTCACTAGTTAGCACTGTACAAGAATCTACAAAATAATTATTGATGTCAGTCAAGATTTGATCATGATGGTGATACACGTCATTGAAATCATTTAAGTTAAATGGTTGTTTTGTAGGGCGTCCCTGAAGTTGACTTATTATATCCCACATTATATATATACGTTTTTCTGCTGGATTCATCTATCTCGATCTTAAGGGTATATGAGCCCTATATAAGAAATTGCTTAATTAGCCGTTTTCTTCCTGTTTTTGAATTTAATCGTTATATATACAGGGTGTTTCAGACCACTCGTCCACTATCTTTTTCTCGCGATCTATTGCAGCTGGACTAATGCGACAAAAAATTTAATAACAAAACCCTACCTAAAGAATCATTCGAAAATTTCTTAACAAATGAATTGCCAGTGCTCATCGAAAACGTACCATTAGAGACAAGAAGAAATATGTGGTTCCAACAGGATGGTTGTCCTGCACATTTTGCTGTACATGTGAGAGAAAAATTAAGTGAAATGTTTCCAAATAAATGGATTGGGAGGGGGGCCGAAATTTCATGGCCAGCTAGATCACCAGACCTGACATGTTTAGATTATTATTTTTGGGGAAGGGTGAAAGATATTGTTTATCAAAATCGTCCGCAAAGTGCGGAAGAAATGAAAATGAGAATAAGGCAAACGTGTAGATCCATAAGCAGAGAAGAACTAATTCGAGTTCATAAGAACTTTGAGGCCAGAATAGAGCGATGTATGGAAAGAAACGGCAGACATTTTGAATAATTTATTTTTATTTAGTTATTTTACATTAAGTACAATAAGTTTGTTATGATTATTGTGATCTATTTTTTTTTAATGTAATATGTACCATTTTACCATGTACCATGTATCATTTTATTTGGCATCTTTAAATTATTGAGTATCATAAGCAATAAATGTAAAATACCTTTTATAATACTCCTATCAACCTCAACGTTATAACCATGGATCAGCAATGGAAACAATTAGATCTTAATGATGAAGCAAAGTAACACTGCTTTGATGATTGTCGAACCTACTTGTCATTTTCACAGCCTACTGCAAGAAATGTACTAAAATTTTCATAGCCGAGTAAATAATGGTTGAAATCTTGAAAACGACTAGGAATAGGTATATGCATCCTTTATACTTATCGACGGAGAATTCATTTCTACATTGTATGGTATAATTAGAAATATAATGTTACATTTGAAAAAAAAGAATTTTCTAAGGTTAAATGTATTTGAATTGACAATCGATTTATGAACACTCTGTATACAATTTAGCGGTTCTTTTGACAGAATTTGGTAGGAACAACTAGTTTACTTGGATACTAGTAAAATGACACCATTATCTTTAATGGTTTACAAAATATGGTATGTTTTCGAAAGAGATAAAAACGTCAAAATTTTGACAAAATCGTGAACATCTCAAAAACGGTTGGATTTAGGGATAGAGAACTTTAATGAAAATTGTGTTCAAATAATCTGTAGAATTCATTGAGATAAGAAAAAACGTATGATTCCATTTAAAATAAGAAACTTGCTATCCACTTCTGGTATAATGGAATGATTCCGGAAGTTAAAAATATTTTCGAATGATTCTTTAGGTAGGGTTTTGTTATTAAATTTTTTGTCGCGTTAGTCCAGCTGCAATAGATCGCGAGAAAAAGATAGTGGACGAGTGGTCTGAAACACCCTGTATATATGGCTGTACATCCCTGTCGGGATTGTAGCTACCCCGCGGGGTCCTATTGACCAATGTCAGTATGGATCGTCACTCCATTCCACTTCCACTTCACGTATTCTTCCTTTACCACTCCTCATAACTTGTTGCTTCTTCTACCACTCTCCTCCACTCTCGCCCGTCCTGCATTTTCTCTCTCCATCTTGTAATTTTCATACTTCTTATGTCGTTGATTACCTATTCTTCCCATTTTAGCTTAGGTCGTCCTCTTCTTCTTGATTGGGGTTTCCATTTCGTTATTCTTTTAACTATTGCATTGTCACACATGCGATTTATATGGCCATACCATCTTATTCTTTTTGATTTTATTATTTTTACTATATGTTGTTTCTCTAGTATTTCATCAATCTCTTGGTTTGTCAATCTTCTGTAGTGTTCTTGGTCTATTCTCTTTCCTCCAAATATTTTCCTTATTATCCTTCTTTCGAAAATTTTTAATTTTCTTCATCTTTGCTCGACATACATATATTTTCTGCTGCATACATTACGACCGGCCTTATTGTAGTTTTATATATTCTTAATTTCGTTTTTTTGCTGAGCGACTTGTTGTTCATTAACATTTTGTATCTATAGTATGCCTTGTATCCCGATTGTATCCTTTGGTCTATTTCTTCCTTCCTATTGTTCTTATTATTTATTAGAATTCCTAAATACTTGAAACTGTCTATTTCCTCCATATCATAACTTCCAATTTTTATACTTCTTTTGCTGTTTTGTTTTTCACTCTTGCATACGTTCATATATTTGGATTTTTCTTGATTAACCTCTAATCCTCTCTTTCGTGCCTCTTGAGTAATTCGCACTATTGTTTCTTCTAGACTTCTTCTGTCCCGAGCTATCACAGCAATATCATCCGCATATGCTACCACTTGTATCGACTTCTCTATTATGGTTCCCTGTATTTCACACTCCCGCATTACTCCTTCCAATGCTATATTAAATAGTGTCGCTGACAACCCGTCGCCTTGTCGCACTCCTGTATTAATACATACTTCCTCCGTCATTCCCTCAAACGTACGTATTGCTGCTTTCGAATCCGTCATTGTCATTTCTATTAACTTTAAGAATTTTTTCCGGTATGCCTAGGTTTTTTGCATCTCTAATAATACTTTCTCTTTTTAGCGTATCAAATGCCTGCTTAAAATCTGTTGTCAAATTCCTTGTTCGGTACATTTCTCCACTATTTGTTTCATTAAATGTATAGCATCTACTGTCGATCTGCCTTGTCTAAATCCATTCTGGTATTCTCCTATGCCTTTTTCTGTAAATATCCTCAGTCTCTTCAGAATCAATGTGGTTAGCACTTTGTAGGTTACATTTAATAGCGTTATTCTTCTGTAATTTTCACAAACCGTTGTATCTCCTTTCTTTGGTATCGGTATTATAATTCCGGATTTCCATTCCTCAGGCATTGTTTCGATCCTCCATATTAGTTTTATTAGTTCATAGATTCTTTGCTTAACTTCCTTTCCTCCGTATTTTATAAGTTCACCATAGATGTTATCTGGTCCTGCTGCTTTTCTTTGTTTTAAATGTTGAATTGCCTCATTACACACATTTTAATCGTTAGAGCGTTTTTATCTTGGATAACTTTTTTAATAATGTGTCCACTAATAATATTCTGAAATATCTCAACAAAAATGTCATAGCAACAGTTCACATCAGAAATACGCAACACCGAGCACCCGTCAGCTTCTTCCAGCCAGATACAAGATACAAAGAAACGAATAATATGGATACTAAACATCTCCACAGTTCAGGTCTGTTTCCGCTGAGATATACCCAAACGTTGATAAAAATAATCCAGAATTCTTGGGGTGTATGACAAACCTAAATAAATTAGAATTATTATGTAACCAAAATTGCTTTTCCGTAACTTTAAGACAAATTTATTTTCTCTAGAACGCCTCAGCATCGCCATTTCGAATAACACCCGTCCATCATCTACTATACGCTTCCACGTTGTACTCGCACACAAGAGAACATTCGTCCGTGTAACAGAGGTAGCAATACTTAATGACACGGTTATATCTCCGACTCGAAGTACACCGGCGAGCCTCTAATCTCCTCTTCGCTCATGTGTAGCGGCACAAAAACCAGTATTAGACCAGTCCCTTAATTAAAGCAAAAAACTTACGGCCCTGGTTCGGTCCGCAATGCCCAGCGAGCGGCATACGAGTCCGTTAATGATAGTAACGCTGAACGGCGTAACCAAGAATGTGAATGGATCGAAGAGGAACCTCCATCCGTAGTCGATATAACACTTGTGCGACGAAGATAGAAAGAGATGGACATCTCGTAAATGTTATATAGAAAGGGATAGAAGGACTTGCCCGATATTATTCGAATGTTTTATTAGTTTTTCCATTGTTCCTAACCGAAACAGGGAGGAATAGACTTTTCAGAGTCGCAATTTGGTCTTTGTTGCTTTTGTGTGGATTTTTTTTTTCTTTTTTCGAGTTCCATATTCATATACGCACCCGAAGTATGCGGCTATTCTCTAGTTGGAGTTCCTACAATACTGTGGTACGCAAAACTGGAGGCATACCAGGCCGATTCTGTGTCAACAGAAGCGGAAATGCCGTATAAATACTCTTTTGTTTAAGAAAAACGGGATTCGTTTATGCATACATGGTACTGTAATGATATATTCCAAGATAAACATGTGAATAAGTATTTTTGGTTTTTTAATTATATATTCCCAAATCATTCATCTAATATTAAGAAAAAATGCAATTTTTTAGTTCAGGCGCGGTTGCGCGTTTTTTTGCAGGCAAGATTTATATTATTTTCAATTACTGTGGTACCCGGAACTAATTTCACAAAGTTCAGGAAAGGTCAGTGGAGATTCATATCCGAATATTCCGCTGGGTTTTGCCGTGGTTAATAAATTTAATACTTTCTTTGCTAATGAACTTATTGTTAGAACCACTATTGCTGGTGTAAAATAAAAACTGTTACATAAAGACCAGCATCGTAAGCATCGGTATCGTCGCATTGCAAGTATCGTACGATACTTACTCGTAAGTAATCATTATTTTGCGATAAATGTCTGCGGGTATTCATGGAATTCCCGCAGGCATTATTAGATATGTTGCTGACTGCATTGTACATCCATTAGTTTATTTGGTCAACTTATCCTTTATACAACGCACATTTCCGTCAGCTCTTAAATTTGCCCCAATTTGTCCGATTTATAGGAAATCGTCAAGATATTACTAATTATCGACGCATATCCGTTTTATCAGTTTTTTCTAAAATCCTTGTAAATTTCTTCAAGATTATTTAACCGGTGTTGATTTATTATGATATTTCCTATTTTGGATCTTCCGGTTTTTTTAATTAATTATACAAATGTTCTTTACGTTTCGGAATTACATCTATTCCTTTTTCATATTTTATCCTACAAGTCAAAACATTAAAACTTAAAATCTAAAGTAGTAATTATAAGGATAAGTATATGTTTACAAACTTACATTTAGTTATTTTCAGTTTTCCACCTTTGCGGTGTTGTCAATGGAATTTTTTAATTTTTTTTTTTTTTTTTTTTTAAGAGGGGAAACCGCTTGGCCCCTGGCACTGGGTCAATGTGCACAAGGTAGTGTCGGGCGCTACTCCGACTAGAACCCCTCTACAGCCCTCTCTGACATGCCGGAAACCGTCGGTCCGACATAACATCGGTATGCCAGTGGCGTTCTAAGCTGCACTACATCCCTCTACTCCCCAGCTCTAGCTACCTGCCTAGTTCTTTCTTCCCCTTCTTTTTAGCTCATAATCGACTTAATCATTGTCTGGATGGAGTTCCAATTCACCACTGATTCTTCCATCAGTGGGATTATCGTTTCGGGGGTAATTGAATTCGCAATCTTACCTTCGGCTAAGCGTCTATCCACGTTCCATCTATCACATACAAACACTGTATGCTCGACGTTATCCAGTTGGCTGCAGTAGATACACTGGTCATCACTGTCCTTGCCCATTCTTTTTGCATATGCGCGGAAGACTCCGTGTGCCGTCAAGACTTGCGCTAGATGATAATCAACCGATCGATGTGCGCAACTCATCCAGGACGGGATGTCCTTTATTAGGCGCTTTGTCCACTGGGCCTTCTCCGGCTCCTGGTCCCATCTTCTCTGCCACTCAGTCAGTGTATATGCTTTGGCTCTTTTAACTACGGTGTTACGGTCTTCCTGTGCATGGTCAAAAATATATGTTCGTTCTTGGACCATCAGGTCAATTGGTGTCGTGCCAGTAATAACTTGCAGGGCAGCCAAGGATGCTGTTCTAAAAGATGAGGCCACTCTCATCAGAATATTCCGCTGCGCTCTTTCGAGCAGTTTCTTGTATTTTTTAATGCGTATGACATTATGCCAGACCGGTGCTGCATATAACACAATGTTGTGCACAGCGCTACTTAAAATCAGCCTTTTTTTGCTTCTAGGGCCTTTAATGTTCGGCATAATTCTTGATAGACAAGCTGTTTTCTGTTCGGCTTTATTAGTTGCCATCACAACGTGTGCCCCAAAAGATCCTCTCCCGTCCATGACTACTCCCAAGTACGTGAGCGTTTTGACCGGAACCAGCTTCACTCCCTCTAGGGTAAAGGACACATGGTCTCTCCTTCGACTTCCTTTCATAATTAGGGCCTCTGACTTATCTGGTGCCAATTTCAGTCCGTGTGCATTCATCCAGGTATTTATTTGTTCCAGGCATGTGTTGGTGTTACTCATTAGAGTGTATTCATCGTCTGCCCCCACTACTAATGCAAGGTCGGCTGCATACCCAATGCATACTGCGTCACCAGTCAGATCCACACTCAGCACATCATCATATAGGATATTCCAGAGTACCGGGCCCAGAAGCGATCCCTGCAGTACACCTGTGTCCACATCCATGGTTTGCCTTCCACAAACACTGATCTTCCGATCCATCAGGTAGCTGGTTATAATTCTGACGAGGTACGCTGATATCCCTCTGCCCTTCAGTTTACCCACGATTTGGCTGTGAACCGCCGAGTTAAACGCGGACCCTCCATTTTCCCATGTGATCGTGTAACGTTTTCATAACAGCCCGAATGGCATGTATCGTGGACTTTCCTTTTTGGAAACCATATTGATTCCAATGGAGGCCTCACACCCCCTGGTGTGTCCAGCTCATATAGACCGTTGTGTTTATTAAACACCATGAGTAAACTCCTAGAAGCGCTAATTAGAAACCGACTAAATGAGGAACTTGAGGTGAAGGAATTTTTTAATTACATCTAAAACTCGAAATTTTTTTAAAATTGTAAAAGACACATTATTACATTTACAATTCGAGAAACAAACATATACTAAAACGCGAGGTCGTTCAGATTTGTTTTCAACAACCAGATATTCGTAATTTTCCATTGGAATTTACTACAATCAAATTATTATAGATGTGACTTAAGTTATTTATATCGTTTTTATCATTAATTGAGGTTTTATTACTTTTAATATGCCACATTTCTTTGAACAGTCTTTTATAATAATTATTTTCTATATCTAGAATTTCCATTCTATTAAAATTAAACTTATGGTTGTTATAGGGGTCCCGCATGGTTCGATATTGGGCCCTTTGCTTTTCGTTGTATTTGTGAACGACCTCAATTTGAACATTAGTGCGGGGCAATTGTACCAGTTTGCCGACGACACCTCAACAGTTTTTTCGGCACTGAGAATTTCTGATTTGTCCAAGAAGAGTTTGAATGTGCAGGTTTGGTGCTCAAATGGACGCAGAATAATTCTTTAACCCTTAATGTAACCAAAACAAAATTTATTGCTTTTGACTGTCATAAACGAAATAACGCCTCAGTCCTGGTTCATATCAACCAAACATCTGTGTACACACATGCGTCATTCTTGATTAATAGATTAATAACTTTTCCACCAATAAGATCAGATTTGTTAGAGAATTACAATACAATAAAAATATTGCGATCTACAATGATTACTATTCTACGGATGTAGTTCGCTGTTTAAAGAGAGTTCAGTATAATGTAGGATACAATAATTGCACCTAAGTGCAGAGTTAGGCATAATCATATCGCATACGATTAGGATTATAATCGTGAAATCATATTCTCAATATATAAAAAAAAAATAAAATAGCAAATAACTTTAATGTTAGACGTCTTTGGGCATAGTTTTGAAACTAAAAGTGTTTTATTACAATACTTTTACAAAAATAAATAAATAACTAAAAATAATCTAAATCATTAGATAAAAGAGAACAGTATTGAAATGTTTTGGTATTTTCTCTTGGTTTTTAGGTCGTTCAATGAAACAAACACTTAATCATGTCAAAAGTATTAATACCAAAGTAGCTTCTATTATATATATTATTATAGCTAGTTATTTTCATTTATTTATTATTTAATAAAATTAATTTGTACTTTATTAAACGCAGCTTTCTCAAGCAAACACCTGCAAATCGCTGTTGCGCCCGTCTAGCCCAGCGATTTGTCCCCCACCAACTTCTTGGTCTCGGGGTATCCCTCTCTTCATGTATTGGGCCTGTATATCTAGTCGGTATTGACTGAGGTCGTCCTTGTTGCAAGTACGGATTAAAATGTTAACAATCGGTCGAGTTTACATCTACCCATCCAATATACAGCTTTTGTATTAAAATCGATAAAAAACGTATTATCAAGCTATCCATGAATCTAAAAAGAAATGATTAATTCATATAGAACGGAAACTATCAAAATTATGCATGAAAAACTCACACATTATAGGATGGTGTTGACTTAACAATGAAATTTAAGAACATGAGGAAAGAGGCTCTTGAGATATTGGTAGTCAGGCGAGAAAAAGTATTTATTAGAGTGTAAAACTTCTTAAAACACTCAACAAGTAACAAAAATTATAGAAATAAATAAAACAAATGTATTATGTTGTCATAGGTTATTACAAAGACATGACATGAGCAACACAAATATATAATGTTACGAGCGCCAGGTTACATTGTACACTCACAGATGGCGCCAACGGTCAATAAATGAAACAACGAAATTCACGTACGCGCCATCAGAGGGCGGAATGGTATTCTGTATACACGGCGTAAATAGAAGCATCGGGAATAATGCGAGAAGCGTCGAGATGATTCGAGAATCTTCTAGAAGTGGTCACGCGTAATTTAAATGCGTCGGTCACAGCGATTTGGCAGATCGCTTTAAATCGAAGGGAGGAATACTGCGAAAGGCGAGTGAAAATCAATACACGGTGAAAATAAATACATAGTAGAAATAAATTAGTGAACGTAAATAATTAAATAGTTAAGTTTAAGTGTTTTATTAGTAATTAATTAGTTAATATTTTATTTGAATTTATTTAATTTTGAAATATATATTAAATGTCTAAATAAATCAATTTTATTTAATACATGGCCGGTATTATTTCTTTAAACCTAGAGAACGTTTTAAAATTGAAAAAAGAATGATAACAATACAATATTTTAATATTTTCTTAGTTTTTACAGTCTTTTAAATACAAAAATAACCAAAATTATATGTAAGACGTTTCGGTTTCTAATAAACCTTAATCTTCCACATTTTGTATAAAATCAATATTTTTTTTAAATTGTATGTTACATGTAAAAATTGTTTTATAAATTGTGTGTCAATTATATTTTTGTATGAGAGTTATACGATTTTAAACTCCTTATTTTAGCGAAGATATTTGCTAATTTGTCAATTTAGATTTACAAATATGTTCAGATCCGAACACAAATTTGAAAATATATTGACTGAAAATTAGCAAATATCTTCGCTAAAATAAGGAGTTTAAAATCGTATAACTCTCATACATTACTATCAAGGGTGCATTAGCATATATACGCTTTGAGCGTAAATTACAAATGTCGTCGAGTGACACTGATGAGCTGTAGGTGACAGCGAAACATGCATGTCTGTCAATAACGACATTTTGTATACATTTTTCTGAATTTCATCAATTAATATGGCGTTAAACGCTAATTTCGCGGCTTCAGTCAATATATTTTCAAATTTGTGTTAGGATCTGAACATATTTGTAAATCTAAATTGACAAATTAGCAAATATCTTCGCTAAAATAAGGAGTTTAAAATCGTATAACTCTCATACATTACTATCAAGGGTGCATTAGCATATATACGCTTTGAGCGTAAATTACAAATGTCGTCGAGTGACACTGATGAGCTGTAGGTGACAGCGAAACATGCATGTCTGTCAATAACGATATTTTGTATACATTTTTCTGAATTTTTTCAATTATATTTTTATGATTAGATATGAAAAATTCCATGAGAAAATTTATTTTTTCTACATTAATTGTCATTGTTATCTCCCACTCAAAACAGACGATTTATTCCATGGCTATCATGATTTCAGATCCATATTTCCGCTCTTGTTTACAAAGAATCTCGTCCACGCATTTCTCTCGACATCACACGGATTATTAACGGCCACGCTAGGAAACTGACACCTAGTTTAATTATACATGGCGAAGCAGTCGAGGGGAAACATCGCAGTTGCAAAAGGGGAAAGAAAAACTCAACGCTAAGAAGAAACGCAATTTGTCATATAAAGCCACTTTGTCAATGTGCGTCCCCGAGATACTACTGCAAGGGTGGGCGGGTGGTTCCGCCTGTACCAAAGACAGAAAGAGAGAGGGGTTGATTTATAGGGACAAATCTCAGTTGGCGTTGCGGCTGGGACCGTTGGTCAGTGGCGTGCGATAATTCATATCGGAGAAGTGACGGCTGTATGGTGCGAATGCGTTGAGCTTTCTTCTCTGGTCGTTTGATGTGTGGTAAACGCCAAGAGTATCTCGATTTCTGTGATGGTTGTTGGCCCTTGGGGATGTATGCAAGTCTTTTGGGACGCTAAAAGTGCCCGTTTATGGTTTTACATGCAAGAAATCCTGTCAAACACTTCGCGCCAAAGCGCTGCGTACGTTTTGAAAGCTTGATTTTACTACACTTTTCAAACGGTTTGTGGGATACAATGACGCATTATAAAGTCTTGGCTTGACGACATATATTTTCGGAAACTCATCCAATTAGTAAATTGAGTAAACTTGACGGTTGACAATCAATTTTTTCTAGCTCACATTAATCGTGAGTAATCTTGGGTTTATGTAGCCTTGTTCAAAAAGAATACATGACATGTTTTATTAAATGAAAACAACACTGATGAGTTGAAAGTACGTAACTTTATTTTTATAACAATTGTTGAAATTGTTGTCCCTATCGGAACGTCGTGACGTGTTATGTCGTAAATTCTTGGTGAATTTGCTTGGAAACAAAATTGACTGCCCGTATCTTCTGGAGAATATCAGTTTTCACGTCCCACGTTTGAACTCTAGGAGCGAATGCACCTTTAGGCCACCTCAAGCCAGGACAAACTTAATGAAACGTTCACCTATTTCAGTGATGGCTAGGCTTGGAAACGGCGGAAGAGCAGACATTTTCTTTTGAATTAAGTTTTTTTAAGTTTATTTCATTGTTACATTTTGGATACTAACTAAAATAAATTAATTTCACTTGTAAATTGTCTCTTTATTGATTATAACGTACAGAAAAACATCACTAATGAATAAAAATAAAATCACATTAAAGATACATAAATATTAGCTGCTATTTTGTTATTATATGTTATAAGGAGTACTGCCCCTCCCACGTTCCGAGGATTACTGAATAATTTCTCTTTTTCTTCCTATTCGTTAAGAGTGGATTTGAAACCGTTGGAGTGGGGCAGAATTATCAATCATTGCCCTCTATCATTTGAGATCTGGTTTATCTCTGGAATTGTTGAGAGCATTACAGATGACTCTAGATGGTGCTAAATAAAATTAGACAGTTGTTTACTTAATAAAATTTAATTTAGAATTTAAAAGATTTATCTACAAGTTTCGTGTCCGAAATTAAGTACTCCACCTGATTTGACTGATTTGCGACCTATATCTGTTTTAACTGTTTTGTCTAATTGATTAAAGAAAACCGTTAGTGAGCAGAATCGGGGTTTCGTCCGGGATATAGTTGTGGGTCTACGATGGCTAACATTGTTGACGATAGCAATATCGACGATAATCAAATTACATGCCCCAAGAAGATACCCCCGCATATTCTTCGGCAGGTCCATAACGATAGCCTCGACGAGACTAGACATTTTACATTATCTGCATGGGGCTGGTTAGTTGGATCAGAAATTTATTCATAACTTGATTAACAAACATAAATATACAATAGTACTTACAGTAATAAATATGAATAAATTTATTAAACCACGTAAGGTATAACCTTGTGCTTGGCTACACACTAAGAAATATTACACTTTTCCTACGGAAAATTCCTGTAATGTATAGGGTAAATTTACCAAAAATTGGGAAATTTACCTAAAGTTTTATAGTAAATTTCCCAATTTTTGGTAAATTTATCCTATACATTACAGGAATTTTCCGTAGAAAAAGTGTAATATTTTTAGTGTGTAGGTGACTCTATATAGGCATATACTAACGTGTACAAGTGTATTGGTGTAACGTTCTCCTATCCAGGTTATAGATCCATTTTCTTATTTTGCTTTTGAACCTATTTTTCGATTTAATAGTGCGTATATTACTCGGAACCAAGTTATATAAATATGGGGCAAGGTACAAATACGATCTAAGCAGAATTTATATACTCAGTAATTCCCCATGTTGAACAATGTCAAAGGCTTAGGCTAGGTCGATAAATACCGCCAGCAATGGCAGTTCACATCAACCGATTTGCTGATTATACCAACCACTGTAGTAATGGCATCCAGGGTGGATCTATTTTGACGAAAACCATATTGATAATCATGAAATACAGCAAAGAAGCATTCTAAACGCTTTTTAATAAGTTTCTCTAAGATTTTTGATATGGCTGTCGTTAAAGATATCGGTCGATAATTTTTGAAATTTGCCCTGTCGCCATTCTTGAAGACAGGTATTATCACCGTTCTCTTAAATGTGTCTAGAAATTTTCCAGCGCTGAAGGACCAATTAAAACTAAAGGCCAATGGTTGAACTACGAAGCTCGCTATCTGTTTCAATACCTCTGCCGTCACTCCATCATATCCTGGTTGTTTCCCATTTTTAAGTGTCATAATTGTGTTATAGATTTCGATTTCTTCAACATGTTCTAGTACAAACGATTGTAAAATCTGGTGTGAGTGGAAGTAATAGTCTTCAGCTTCACTAGGAAATACTCCGTAGATATTTCCAACAGTGAAGTCTCCAAAGCATACATTCACAGACCGAGGCGATGTTTTCATCGCTGGTTTGTGGATGCCTCGAAGACGCCGAATGGCACAGGCATTGGGATCTGGAGAGATGGAGAACCGAATGGCGAAGCCATCAGCTTAGGGGGCTCCACTTCCATCTTCCATGCTGAAGTTATAGCCATCCAGACCTGTGCAGAGAGCATCTTAAACTGCCCGCATGGGAATGGATCGGTCGAAATTTTCTCCGACAGCCAAGCTGCCGTCAGGGCACTACAGGCTGTCAAATTTGCTTCCGAAGTGGTACTGAAGTGCCATAGGAAGCTTGAAGAATTGGCGGAGCATCATAGCATTACGCTGAGATGGGTGCCTAGTCACTCTGGGATTAGAGGTAACGAAATTGCTGACAAACTAGCTAGAGGCGCCAGTGGTCTACCGTTCACTGGTCCAGAACCGTCGTGCGGTAGTTCCTATGGCGGTATCAAAGCCTTTGTGAGATCTCAACTCGCTGCTAGTCACCGCTCCTATTGGAATGGACTAGTCGGCGTGAGACACTGTAAAATCCTCGGTTTTTATCCGGGCGATGAAAGACTCCGCAAGGCAGTCTCTATGAGCAGGACCAGACTGAGACTTCTTACGGGAGTCCTAACCGGCCACTGCTCATTAAATAAGCATTTGCACCGAATGGGGCGAGTGGACTCTCCCCTGTGTAGAAACTGTGGGAGAGCAGAAGAAACTCCTGTGCACCTGACCGACTGCCCGGCAGTGGACAGGGAGAGACGGAGCTGTCTAGGGGTCGCTCGTTTGGACGAACCCAGTATAAGTAAATTAACTCTCGACCAACTCGCGGACTTGTTTGTTCGTTTACAACCGGGTCGAGAGGGTTAAGACATCATGGGGGCACAATAGGTCTCAAGGCCGAGTTGCCTTACGGGGTTAAACCTGCCCATGAAAGCGAAAAAAAAAAAAAAAAAAAAATAGTCATCACACTGGACACCTTTCCCAGACGACAAGTTCCTGCCAATTTCCGAGAAAAACAGGTGCTTGCTGCTTGCATTTTCAATAGTTCCGTATTCAAACGTTCATTGGAAAAGGCTTTTACTAAAGTTTGCCACAGAGTGCTTGCATCATATTTCTTTTTATGAATTTCATTTTGGTAATACAGTTTTTTGTTAGCTTTATATCTTCATTTAATCGATTTCTATGTGTGTTATACATATCTATATTTCCCTGGGAAGGATCTTTCTTCATTCGTTTATATACTTTAGTTTAATTAACTATTTCATACTGTAGGTGTTTTTTGTATAATTTTGCTAATATTTTGTTGTCGTTAATTCTATGGTTAATTCTATGGTAAATTTTAATCGTGAATTCAACTTCAGTGTCTAGTATGTAACACTAATACACAATGTTTCATTTTCTAGATCTTTTGAAACTAGCTTTACAATTATACTCGAAATGGGTACCCTAACCCCACACCTAAAAACTTGTTTGTAAAATTCAGAGTTATAGGGTAAGTGGGGGAGAGATGGACCACATTTTAGAAAATTGCTTCTAAATTTTTTATTAGAGATATTCGTTAACAAATATTTTATAGGTAACTTAACATAACTTAACGAATATTAAAATGATGTTATAACTTAAACAAATCTTTTGGATACTAACAAAAAGTAACATATATAGTGGTTAGTAAAAGTTCATCTCTCCTCCACAGTGCAGGTGAGATGGACTGCGTACAAAGGAGAGATGAACCGATACAAATATGAATAGTAACTAATTGCTTTTCTTTTTTATAGCATGCTTACCGCATTGCTGGCACAAATTATGATAAGTGGTACAATTCTCCGCATATGGTGCACTTGATCCAATCCTCAGTCTTTTTTGTCTTCCTGTAGTCTTCCTTGCACCTTGCACATTGATTTTTATAGTCCTCAGCTTCTGCCGTATTATCATCATCTGATGAATAATTTAAAACCATTTCTTCAGAAGGCGTCGTAGAAGAAGAAGAATATCTCCTTCGGTTTGACTTAATATTCTTTCGCTTTGCTTTATTAAATCGCTCAGTATTAGCTGGTCTTTTTTTCTTTTTTGCGCAAAGCTCTTCTTTTTTGTTAAGCGCTCTTCTCTTGGTTAAATTTTCTTCTGAGGTAAGAAGAGTCGCAATGCTTCTTCCGCGTTTACGGGCGTTCAATACTATTGTTGTTGAGGGTGTGGGTGAAATTAATTCTAGAAGCTTGCCCAGTGTTTCTTTCTTTTCCTCTTTGTCACTCCGTTCTGCTTGATCTTCTTTCTCAATAGATGGTTTGTGGCTTTGGGATGAATGGTTATCTGTTTGAGCGTGCACTGTATTTGCAGTATTTTTCTTTCTAATATAAACTGTAGGCATATCTGTAATGTAAAAAAACATAAAAACACCCAGTCCGTCTCTCCTCGATGTGAGAGTCCCATCTGTCCTAAATGCAGAGGCGAGATGGACCGTTCAATTTCTGCTCAACCGATACGAATAGAACCGGCTCTTTAGGTTATATTCATTCCATCACTTGGTGTTAACAAATATATATAAAGATAGTACGTTTAAACTTACCTAAATAGTTTTTCTTCACTTCTAGATTATACTGACAATAATTTTAGTAACACTTTGCGGCATTAAACTATGATTTCTTTTCTAAATTAACTAGAATTTTCACATGTGGCCACTACCACTAATGTATTACGACTCACTGACCGCACCCTAACTAGATGGCGGTGTAGCACAATTTTAAAGCCGAAAGTCCATCTCTCCTACCGGTCTATCTCTCCCCTACTTACCCTATTGAAAATGTATACAACACATTTTCAATATAACTCTGACCTTTAAAACCGAAGTAATGTCTTCAAATATACAACTAATAAAAAATCAATTTTCAAGAAGAAAAAAAAGTGTAAGCTAATGATAATGTAATTAAGTCCACAAGGAGAATATATCTGCTTAAAAACTGTTTAGTTGCTGTGTATTTTATATTTATAACAACACAGTTTGTTTAAACAAATATATCCTTCTGTCAGCTAATCTTGAAACATTGTTTTTCTCTGCTCCCACGTTCAGTCCTCCTAATGATACACAACCCCCAATTTTAATCAATCCAATTCATCGGTTACGCACTAATGCGGTTGCTGCGGCAAAGTTTTCTTAATTAAATTATATTCGGGGGATGGGTAGTACATCAGCGGAACAGGAAACATCCATCCTCCTTTCTTCTCCTTCTTCTTCTAACCGCATCTTCAGACGCGAGACGAAAGCGTAACGCGATAACCACCCCATCGTGACTGCGCGTTTTCCAGAGATCGAGTCACGAACCCTCTTCACATGCTCCGAATTATCCCGGAGGTTTTATTTCGACATTTTCCGCTTAAACGATTGCCCGGCAAAGCGGAGGCGCAAATCTCCATTCCACACATTGACACTCCGACGACGATATCCTTTTCGATTTGATTAAGGGCCTTCGGATCGCGCAGAATGGCTTGCGAGTCGCGCGGAGAGTGGACGCATCAGTCACCTTTTATGCCGGTAATGGCGTCGTTTGTCCCAACTGCCCGAATGGATTGTGTCATCGCGGACGTTGTGAGATAGTCCGGCCATCCTTCGCGGACGGATCTAATTAGATGGAAGCAGTCTACGCTACTCACCTATTACAGACACGGTGAGGCGTCTTGAGGATGAACAGTGGCCTTTTACCGTTAATATTTCATGGCATCACTATTAGGAAGCGAGTAGGGAGGTAATTTGCCAAAGAAACATTCCAGATGACACTCACAGCATTCACCGATTACTCATACCAGAATTATAATTTTTTGTTGGTTTTTGAAGAAGCCTTCCTTTGGTATATTCATATTGTCACGCAGTACTAACGATTTTGTAGAAATAAGTAATACAAACAAGTGGGCTCTAACGTACACGTTTATCATTTAATACTAGCCGTTGTAGGAAAAGTTCACAGCTGTTTGTAGGATCAATTTTGTTTGAAATAGTAACACAATTTTGTTAAAATTAGTATATATTTGGAACTAGCAAAAATTGATACTCTATTGTAGGAAAACTTAGCACACATTCTGTAATTATTTCACAATGTCAGTATATATTTTTACTAGTACCTTACTGTGATATCTACCATTGCACAACAATGTGCCAATAAAGCCATAAGATCATATAATAAAAAAGACTATATGTTTAAAACCCATCCTATTTTGTACTTAAAGATATACATATTTATATCAGGCAATCATAATTCGTAATAAAAATAATCTTCTATACGCTTAATCAGGGCCCCCGTAAGGGCTACTGGCGCCTGTGTGCAAAAAACGATTTTGGCGCCCCTTAAGGCATTTTGGATCATGTTTTTTTATTAATTTTTTTGAAGGGAGGTAGGTAGGTGCTTGAAATAAAGCAAAATGCTGAACTTTAGAAGTCATATTTATTTGTAGACTAAAATATCAAAATGAAACAAACAGAATAAAATCATAACAAAATAAATCAAAATAAATTCTTGTTCACACCCATTTTAAAGCATTTATTTAACTAATGGGGTACAGACACATTGTTTATAAATACTAGAAAATAACCCAAAACTAAAAATCACATTTTTTTAGGAACAAATAACAGAAATATTGCCTAATGTCTACATATATATAAGTACTACTTTCTACTTATACTTAGATATTTTAAAAAATATGCAGATACTTCTGATAACAAATACCTAGGTAACTTCGTTATAAAATCAAAAATGATAGATAGAGAAATAAAAAATAGCTATTGTAGTAGCGATATTTTCCGAGACTTTGCTGTTGCAAATTCATTAATTACATCGCTAAAATTTATACCATCAAAAATTTCTTGTTCAATTGCTAATATTGCTAGCCCAGACAATCTTTCTTGAAGCATTGTCGATCTTAAATAACTTTTAAAGATTTTTAACTTTGGAAAAGATCGCTCGCCAGAAGCTACAGATACAGGCAATGTCAGAAGAATTCTTAGTGAAATGCTTACGTTTGGAAGGGTGGAGATTAAATTGTTTTGAAATATATATTGTAAAATACTTAAGGGGTCTGTATCATCAGGTAATGAAAACAACTTTAACGCTTTAATTTCATTAAACAAATCATTGGAGTCTATATCCTTATTATCCTGATCTGTCAGTCGTTCTTCAAGAACAGAACAACGTTTTAAAAGATCGCTGTCACTTAATTTGAATATGTCGCTAAAAAATCCCAAAATATTATCATGCTCATTTAATAAATCAAGTCGGTTTTTTAGAGAGCTTAAAGTTTGATCTATAATTTTTAAGAAAAAACTAATTTTAAAGGCGGTTTTTGGATCATGAGGGGTCTCATCTCGGTGTTCATAGTCAAACAGTTTTGGATTAAATTTCCTCCTGACCGTTGGTAACGGTGAAAAATCTTCTTCAATTTCGAGAGAAAGTGCTACTTCTTTCGCTTGTACAAGAATTTCTAGAAATAATTGGTCAGATCTATATTGCTGGAAGTGATCAACTAAATTTTTTAGGTAGGTTTGGCATAGTTTAATATCAAACCGTTGAAATTGCAGTCAGCAGCAGGTATTCAGCACTTCATTTTTTAGAAAAAAAAAGTAGTAAACAAAATATTATACAACACAACACTTGACAAAATAAAAATAACTTCAAATGTAAAAATTAATAGGATTACTTGTTTCACGGTCCAGTGAACTATGGCCATGCATCGCTTTTATAGCGCTCCAGGCATTATTAATGTCTGAGCAGGAAAAATCAAGAAACTGCCTGACATGTTCTCGCAACATAAGAATCGGCAGTAACTGCATGATATACTAATAAAATTTCGTGTGTATTTATACCTAATCCTATTTAATTTCTCAACTTTTATTTTAAAATTAATTTTTTTTTTTGGACTCTGGGTTTTGGCGCCCCTAAAGGATGGCGCCCGTGTGCATTGCACACTTTGCACATATGGTAGCGGGGGCCCTGCGCGTAATATACATACATATTAGAATGACTGGTAAATAAATATTTGATACATTCTTTATTTTAACAAGTTCGACATTTTCTACAGTGTACGTTGAAATTAATAATTTAAATCAGGTTTTTTTTTTAAGTTTATATTTGGAGAGATTGTAGTTGCTTTTAATTTGGCTATATATTCACATACAATATTTTCTATCGTTGTTCGACATGGAATGGGTGAAAACAGATATAACGTGGATAGCGCTGTTTCTGCATACCCAATTACATTTACATAACGTTCCAATTTGCATTGACATGCTCATCGACGATTGGCGTTCTCGATCACGCGACACTAAAATGCACATCTGTAGTTCACTGCAATTGTCCTCCCTTTTGGTTTTACCCGTGTTAGGTGCGGTTGTGAAGAATAGTGCTCTCTTTGATGTTTTAATATATATACTTCCCAATTTATTTATTACAATCTTCATATATTACTGTGGTAGTTTCAGTTAATAAACCGTCTTCAGACACTTACCTAATGATGTAATAGTACTAATAGTCAATTGTCAATTGAAAAAAATGTGAAAATTGCCGAAAGTAGAATACAATTGTCGATTGCAGCTTCGAAGAGGGTACGCCCGCGATGCGGTAGCGTAGTACTGTAGTAAAATTATAATAAATAAATTAGGAAGTCCTACAGAAGACTACTGTTCTGTTTTAAATATTTGTGTTATGTTAAAGTCTGTTATTTGTAAATTTGCTTAGTTTAAGAATATATGTTTCTAGTTTGTTAACATAGTGTATCTTTACTACATACTTTGATCCTTTTAACAATGAAATAAAACTTTAACAATAAATTATAGAATTATCGATAAAAATATTAGAAGTGCTACAGGCGACTGAAACATTTTAAAACTGCAAGGTAGACATTTTACATATTACATTAGATAAAATTCACAATAAGAATTAGTACAAATTATTGCAAGTATATAGTAATTTGCATAAGTATGTACTACATATATTAATACACAAGTTAAAACTTATCCACACAACAATCTAGTATTAAGCTTGAAGTTAAAACAGCAAATTCCAGCCGGACACACACGAATTGTACAACAAAATTTTTGGGTAATGGAGCGGGTTTTAATCCCTAACACGAACTGCACAACTATTGAGTACAGGTAGATAGGTACGCAAAGTCAAATTAAAAGAAAACAAAAACATTGACATAGCCCAAATTTTAATGAACTAAACTTCAGACACAAAAAGAAAATACAAAATGAACATATATACTTCAGAAACGAAAAGTCATATAAATTTCAGAAACGAAAATAAAATACAAAAATTCTTAAAACTAATAATTTCGACTGGTAAATAAAATAATACGATACGACAGCATGACAAAAAAGTAAAGCGGAACACAAATATAAATTACACACATTATATTACAAATTCGACGTACTTAAATTATGCGATACACATTTTAGAAAATTATATCTAGAGATACTGTTGTTTGTCAATTGTGCAATTTTTTCATCAATGTATGAAGTTTTCCTTAAAATAGATTTTTTTACATATCTCTTCTGTCCCAAAAAACAGGTATTCATTTTTATATACGTATCGGTTTGCATATCTTTTAAAGCATTGACAAAGACATGTATGTTAGGATGTGGAACTCCACAATTTCTATTAAATCTTGCGTGAAAAGATTCGCAAGAATTAGTTGTTCTTAATGTACTTGAACTAAGTGACGCCCATGTTTTCGGTGGAAACAATGCATTTTCATCTATGTATGTATTGACTAAATAATCAGCAAATTCATCGACTTTTCTGCCTTCAGGTTTGTCGCTCATAAAATCCTCCACGAATGCGTTACCGACGTCTTCTGGTTGTAAATATGAGAGCCCAAAAAGATATCGTAGCCATTTTCCTGTTGTCGATTCTCTATTCTTGTATTCTGCAGTGAGGCCTACTTGCTGTATTTTTCTCCACCAGGATTGAGTTAGATGGAAACGACAGCCTAGGATAACGGAACAGGGAAATATTTCTTTGACACTCCCGTGTATTGCTTGCTCAAAGTCTACATACACTTTTCTTGGATTCAGTTCAATTCCTAACTCACTGCATTTTATTTGTAACAATTTAAAAAGTGCTTTGTAGGTTGACTTGTTTTTATTTTTTAACAAACAGAAAACAACCGGTATGTAATTGTCATTTGCATAAACATGGATAGTGAAAAGTTGCAAGAAAAATTTGGTGCAATAATCAAATGTACCATCCATCAACAAGTGTTCTTGATTTCTAGACAAAAAATCCATATTACTTTGTGTTGAAAAAATAATTACATTATTCTCCACATCATTTAATAAAACGAAGTTCTCGTTTCTTGACGTTTTAATATCCATTTCTCGAATACACTGGTGAACATCCTCGATGGCTTTTGGTAATTTTGGTAGATATTTAAGTTTTGCGTGATTAAAGTTGTTACGGACATATGTAACATCTTGTACGGTTAATGTCTCTAACATATTGGTAGTCATTTCATTTTTTATTAGTTTTGCAGGAGTTTGTGCTAGACTCTCTTCTGCTTTCCTCTTGACGGAATTGCTAAGTTTTTGTCTAATTAGTACGTTTTCACTTACGCCGTCATGATTATGAGTTTGAACTTTTTTTGAAAATACATAGTCTTCACTTACAGTAAATATTTTAGCATTACACTTTCGTTGTGCACACCTCCAACATGTTTCACCCGTTTTTTAATTTTCACGAAACTTGTAATATTTAAAATTTTCGGGGTCTACCAACAATTGGTTACCGCGCTCGCCAAACATCACATTTAACTCCATCTTAACCTTTTGCACAGTAAAGATAAACTAAAATAATTATTTGGCAACAGCCCTCCCGTGTAACAAATTTATTTCTTAGAAAGAGGTAATGCGTAATTAGTATATGAAAATTAGGGGAGATTACGCCCTCTTACATTTTATACTGACCCGTAATCTCCCCTAATTTTCATATACTACTTACCCATTACCTCTTTCTAAGAAATAAATTTGTTACACGGATTTGTTGTGCAGTTCATAAATTAATCGGTAATTAGGTTAATCCGCAACCTTTCAAAATTTGTGCAGTTCGGTTTGGAGATTAGGTACGTTTTTCACATTTCTACTACCTGCTCTTAGAATTTGTGCAGTTCGTTTGCCCCCTTCCAGCCATATTTCATAATTTCAATGTAACCTTAATATTTTGCTCGCCAGTATTATATTTAACTCTCCAATCACCATTTATCTGTACCACAACAATATTCAATCCATTATCACAATTTTACAACATTTTGATAGTCACAGAACACAGTCAGGCCCGTCACTATGTAATTATAACGCGACCTTTCAACAAAACGCCATCGAACTTCGAGAAGAGCACCTCCAACCCCACTCAATTCAACGTCGTTAATCGCCCTGCGTCGCTTGGAACCGCCGCTTTGGTACGAGCCGGGCGATATATCATAGCGTCGGAACGATTCATATTCTAAGTGGCCGGTCATCCTGGAACCCCTTTGTCCACTTCGTACAGATAAAGCAGTCGGACACGGTCATTTCTTATCACCAACAGTTCCCCGCCCGGTGTACGGTTTGCAACACCCTCGCATACCGGCTAACTCGATTTACCGCGTCTCCTGGTTAAGTGTATTTGGTGTTTGATTTGTGCGGGGAGCCGGCAAGAGTGGATCCCGCGCAGATTACCAGTGTTATACATCGTCGTTCTGTAGCGCCGTTTGACCGTCTCGGCTGTTAATCATCGGAATTAATGTCTAAAGTGTCCGGGGAAGTTTAAACGGCGAACCTCTTTTGTTTTCCTCGGACTGGACGGTTTGGTTTGGCGCGGGAGAACCGTTAAAGTAATTTTTGGGGGTCGCTAAAAGGGCAGATGCCTCCGATAAGGGGCAAGAGTGATAAATTGGAACATTTGAAGCTATTATAATGTTAAAACGGCAGTAAATGGTAGTATTACAAACACCAATACGTAAAAATTTGAAAAGTGTGACTTATTACCTAGAAAAATTATTAGCCAAGCCAAGGGTGTCATTTTTAGTTCCTTTATGTTTTATTATATGTATGTATAAGCTAATTAAAAGGAATTTTGATATTAAAATAATAACAGGAAAATGTTCGTTTTCCAATCCTTTTTATTGTTTATTATCTTTTATGTGCTACATGTTTCGGCCAAAACTGACCATCTTCAGGCAAAACCCTCATATTCTTCTCTTGCTTCTTCAAAAAATGTATGCAGTCCCCTCTCAGCTGTTCCTCTTCTATGTGGTTTCTGATGGCACATTCCATTTCGATAGCCACGGTATTCAGGTTAGTCGTATGTGTGTTGATTGCATATTTCGTTCCGAGCTGTAGTGTGTCCAATTCATCCTTGGTGAACTCGATATCTGATATGTTTGTTGTGTTTGGGTGGAATTCATGATGTGTTTTTATTTTGTGCTTCTCCTCTTCCTGTTTGGTTTTTTGGTTCTTTTGTTTTCTCAAGGTGTCCAAAGATAATAAACAATAAAAAGGATTGGAAAACGAACATTTTCCTGTTATTATTTT
Organism: Cetonia aurata; assembly: GCA_949128085.1. Classification (NCBI taxonomy): domain Eukaryota; kingdom Metazoa; phylum Arthropoda; class Insecta; order Coleoptera; family Scarabaeidae; genus Cetonia; species Cetonia aurata. The sequence goes on along the minus strand of OX421889.1, from coordinate 26,038,624 downwards.
AATATCAAAATTACATCACACCAATCCCCTGGAACACTATAGATAATTAAAAGGAGTTATGTCAAGAGAAAATTGCCGGAAGTTTGGACAAACGCAGAAATTTATCCAATACACGAGGAAAAATAAAAAGGACTATGTGACAACTGAAACAGTCTACGAAATACTAATCCAATGTTGAAGAACCAAATTAACGGCCAATATTAAGTGGGATTTAGGAACAATCGTTCAATAACAGATCAGAATATTAACGTTAAGAGGAAGCGATAGCGGCTGATTAACCCTCAGTCTACCAGGAAATTGGCAAATCGCTACTACACACAGAGAAGTAATTTCTAGAACCAAGTGAGATTTCCTTAACTGAAGTACCTGTCGTACTCGTATATCAGCAAATGAATAATTCCTTCAACGAAGAACATCTTTTTCTCAAAATATCAAGGAATTAGTTTCTTGTGTGAAGAAATGTTATGTCCTTAAACATAGTAAAGTAAGTCATTTAAAACAAATCAATAAAAATTCTAGTTCCAAGAAATTCTACCGTTTTAACTCAACCACCTGATAAACTTGCTTTTAATGCTTTTCATCCAAAACAGTAATCTCTTTAATACGAGAACGGCACTTACTCGAACTGAGGAACTCTACCCTTTAAATCAGGGGTCTCCAAACTTTCCAGTCTTAGGGCCATTCTGATTACTCGAATAAGTTCCAAGGGCCAAAACCGTTTTAACTTTCTATAATGCTAAAATAACTATAAAATGACAAAATTACGACTTGAGTACGACAAATTGGAAACTAGAAAAAAAAAATACGGACGCCTTGCAGAAATACGTACAAACTACGGACAGTTTATAATCTACGGACAAGGCTTACAAAATACGGACTGTCCGTAGAAAATACGGACGTATGGCAACCCTAACTATTATGCAATAGTAAACATAAGTAAATCAAATAAAAAATATTATATAAATATAACACAAAACTTAGAACACATATATAGAACATATCATTAAATTAGAAACTAAAAAAAAGTAAAGTAAAATGGTTTTTTCAGAAACATTTTCAGAATTACTCAAAATATACAGGAAGTTTGCGGGCAGAAAAATTTGAGGCTCTGAAACGCGGCAATCTTTGTTTACAAAAGCCAATACTGAACAAGAGGCTGCAACTCGTGCCAGCCTTCGTGTGGCTCTTGAAATGGCAAAACGTGGAAAACCATTCACCGATGGAGAAATGATCAAAGAATGCGTAATTGCAGTAGCCGAAGAAATGTACCCGGAAAAGGTAAATTTATTTAAAACTGTCAGTTTGTCAGCAAACACCGTGGCTCGGAGAGTACAAGACATCGCAGAAAATATATCATCTCAACTGTCTGACAAAAATGGACATCTGGAGTGGTTTTCTCTGGCCTTGGATGAGTCAACAGATGTGTCAGATACTGCTCAGGTGTTGATTTTTATTCGAGGAATAGATAGAAACTATGAAGTGTATAAAGAACTTGATGTTGATAGTATTCACGGCCCGACTACTGGGGAAAGTATTTTTAAGAGAGTTGAAAATTCCATTAATAAAAAGAACCTTCGTTGGAAAAACTTAAAGTCTATTACAACTGATGGAGGCAAAAACATGTGTGGTAAAAATAAAGGAGTCGTTGCACTTGTATCAAAGGCTGTAGAAAATGATGGTGGTTCAAAACCATTAGTGCTACATTCTATCATTCATCAACAGTCCTTGTGCGGAAAATGTTTGGATATGTCTGAAGTTCTAAGACCAATTATATCAGTTGTTAATTTCATCAGATCCACTGGGTTGAATCACCGACAATTCCGCGAGTTTATTAAAGAGATTGGAGAAAATGACTTACCATATCATACCGCTGTACGCTGGCTTAGTTGTGGAAAAGTCCTTCAGCGCTTTTTTGAACTTCGAGCAGAGATTGAAATTTTTTTGAATGAAAAGCATCGCCCTCTTAACGAATTACAAAATAGCGAATGGCAGTGGAAGTTAGCGTTTTATGTCGATTTGACAAAACATATGAATGAATTGAATTTGGGATTGCAAGGAGAAGACCAGCTTCTCTCTGATTTATACACTAACATCAAATCGTTCCGACAGAAAATAAAACTGTTTCAATCACAGTTACGTAAGAAATGCTTCACACATTTTAAAACATGTGAAATGTTCAGCTACACTACTGAAACCGAGTTTCCCGTTGATTTTACAATCGACGTTTTGAGTGCTTTGAAGATAAATTTTGATATTCGTTTCTCAGACTTTGATGTCATTGCGCATGAAATTAAGATTTTCCAAAATCCTTTTGATACTGAAATTGAAACCCTAGCCCCTGAACTTCAAATGGAAATTATTGATTTACAGTGCAGTGATATAGTTAAGAACAAATATCAAAATTCTTTGTTGGAATTTTATAAAAGTCTTCCACTGGTACAGTTTGATAATTTGCATAAATTTGCTCGTGGGCTGTTTTCTGTTTTTGGTACTACTTACTTGTGTGAGAAAACATTCTCCAAAATGAAGTACACAAAGAATGTTTACAGGTCTAAGTTAACCGATGAACATCTTAAATCTCTTTTAATAATTGGTACAAGTAAAATTAATCCACAACTACAAACTATTGTCAGTGGAAAATCACAATTACATAAATCTTTACAAGTAGACGCCCGCGGTTTCATTCGTGCTAATTTAGCTTTTCCATTCGTGAAGGATTTTCAGGATAAAAATCATATCTGCGATTTAGGATGTATTGATTCCAAACACCGATATACATGCATATACGATACTCTTTATCCCAACATAACTACCGAGGGTGAAACCGCGAGATGTTCACTAGTTTATATGTAAATGTCAGTGGGATTTATTTCAATTATTTGTTAGTTATTACGATTACTTATATAGGATTTGTGACTTATACTATATGTAACAGGGACAAAAGAGAATAGATACATTATGAAAATAGGTTGTCTGTTAGGCCAAGATCATAAATCTGATATATTAATAATGTACAAACTGAGCAAGAAGTAAAATACAATAAAAAAAAAACTCAACATTTTTGTTTCTCTTTCAATTCTTACTTAAAATGAACTTAATACCATACTTTGAAGTACAAATTTGAGAAACTTATGGATATATAGTTATCGTAGAAATAGTGAGTTTATTTCAATTATATTTTGTGCATTTCCATCGTGGGCAAGGAAAAAAGAATTATAAATTTAAAGGAATCTACAACTAAACAACTTTTATTTGAAACAAATGTACATGTAATAGGTATACAACTTCTTAAGACTAAATTGAATAATATTTACTACATGTGTAAGTTTTTTCGGCAACGAATTATAAATACCAGATGATTGCATATGCTCTATCGTTGGATTTACACAAGGAATACTGTTATTTTACTACAATGCTTACCGATATTCTAATCACTATAAATGAGAACTAAATCACATCAAATTATTCCATCCAGCGATACTAGTAATTCGTCCGTATATGATCCGAATTTATGAAAAATAACGCCTCAATTGGTCTCAAGATGAACTAAGATCCCGTACGTCATATTGTTTATCTATAACCAAGCTTCAACGTGTAACAACCCCTTCACATTCCTACTTTTTTGCTATTCTCAATAAAAGAAATTATATTACTTACTTCAAGGAACTATCGTTCGAAATTAGAAACATTCTAAGAAAGTGAATTGCTTCTCATAAGAACATAGACTTATTTATATTTAGGGACAACATTTCTTAAAAGTACATTTTGTTTTGAAATTAGTAAAGTTTCGAGGAAATAGTTTATTATATTGAAGTACGCCCATTCAATTGAATTTAGCACATTCTCTGAAATAAAGAAAATACTATCTTACAAACACTCTTCTGTGTGTAACCGTGTGGGTTCATTGGACCTATATAGCTTCTTCGTGTGCTTGTACTGAAATTGGGTAATCATTTTCAAATAGGAATGGATTCAACTTTATTTTATTTCACATTATTGCACTTAAGATAAGAAAATACACTAAACCGCTAATAATTCTATCGGTATATATTGAAAAATTCAAGACATAGTAGATTTGTTAGATGCACTTTCTGCATATAACTATAGAGTGTTGACCACACAGATTATTTTTGCAACGTGCACAAATTGTTCTGGTTTTTCAGTCTTTCGAAGATGGGCGCTATCTCTTTGATTTACCATTAATTTCGTGTTATTTGCATTACGTCTGTGGCAGTTAATTTCAGTGTTTAGGTATTCGTTTTTATGATTTTACAACAGTTTTTATAGATACTTTTCATAAATCTATTAAATTTTTATGCATGTTCACCTTTCTGAGACGTCAGTTTTTTACGCACTGAAAAAAGTATTGCAACTCTATTAAAATCTTACAGAAATGCCACAAATTATTAAGGCCCTTTATTAAAATACTATTTAAAACGCATTTAAATTAAGAGTTTTATTTTGAACTCACCTTACTTTGATTATTCGCAAAAAATATAGGCGTTTAATACCTTTGAGCAGATCTGTACTTCACAGCTTGGAGACAAATCTGCATCAAATTGAAAGAAGGAACTTCCGAAGGCGAAAGAGAAGCAAAGCAGTTTTTAAAGCAACAAAGACAGTTTTTCTATAAGTGTAGCTTAATAGCATAACCTATTAGCTCCAAACATAAATATTATGTACAAAAGTTTTCAAACATTCTAAATATAGGTATATCTCCTGAAAGTATTTGTATACTATCCCAACACAAATTACCTCATCCTGGTTAACGCAACACTTATAGGATGAACGATACACAATCTGATGCACGTACCCCGTGCACAGCAGACCCAATCTTGTAATCTTGTACTGATGGACGTGCCGCAAAGCCTCGGGCGTTCTTTTTGACAAGCGGATTAAAACCTAGCCGCTTAATCTTACGTGTGTTGTACGATCCCAAACCGGCTGTCCCCCAATCACCGCTAAAACCGGTCATTTGCATACAGAGGGACATCTGTAATTCCATCGGACTTACAATGTTAACCGCCCGACGTTTTGTAAACCTTTTCCGGGCGATTTTTCACGATTATATCAATGGAATCTAACCAGCGATTATTCGTTAAAACAAGAGCAGAGCGTTTACGGGGATCTGCGATTGTAAAATGATAATATTCAAGGTTTATATTCGACGAATCATTATATCTATATCGTTTTATAACTGGTGAATTTAGGTCAAATTTTCTTTCTGTAGGCGTTTTGTTGTCGTCTTTTGTTTCTCCTATACGGTTCGTATTGGGAATTTCCCATTTTGTCCGCTTTCCGCAGAGCTTGAGCCGAACTAGGATAGCGAGAGGGACCCTCAGCATCGCTAGCAAAAAATATATATTTGCCGAAGCCGTCTCGCTAGCAAAAAATCGTGAAGGCGTACAACGCCGTCTTTTTTGCTCCGCTGCCGGGTGAAAAATGAGCCTGTCCGTATCCGGCGGGGACTCCGGAAAAGTCCGGGAAATCTACTGAGCGAACTAGGCGCTTGTTAGAAGCAGGACCGCATCCAGGTTGGGATTTGGAAAGATGGAAATTTCAATCACATACACAGTAATAAAGATTTTGTTAAAATTAACAAAAATTTAAAAAATTTTGTTGTTAGAAGATCCGATACCGAAAAATTTTATATTTTTCTGCATAAATTTGAAAAATTCACTTATTTTTTTGTTAAATAACGAATCAAATTTGTGGAGATGCATCATCCAAATATTGTGTTTGTATCTTTTCAGAACCTGAAATATTAACAGTATTTAATAAGATTAAGAATAAATTTACATCAGGACCAGATGGCATACCTCCTAATATAATTAAACTTTGTAAATACAAATTAGTGAAGCCTATTACGCATCTGATCAATTGCTCTTTCGACAAGGTGTTTTCCAGAATTTACTTAAAAGCTCTAAAATCAAGCCCTTTCATAAAAAAGCGAACTATTTAATATTACTAATTATCGGCCGATTACAATATCTTCAATTTTCTCAAAGCTGTTTGACTTTGCTATGCTAAGTCGTATAGAATATTATATAAATAAATTTAATTTGCTGTCATCGTCTCAACATGGATTTAGGCCAGGCAAATCTACAACTTCTGCACTATTAGAGATTTATTCTTTTATCCTGAATTTCATTTATTCTGACAAATATTCTTATCCCGTTGATAAACTTTGCGACCTGTCAAAGATATTTGACTGTATTCAACATAGTACCTATGCTTCTGCAGAAACTTGACACTATGGGTCTTAGAGGCAAGGTAGCGGAATGGATTTCCTCATACCTAGCTAATAGATTTCAGCACTAGTAATGCTAATATTAAATATTCTTCTTACTTACCGACCAATATTGGTGTCCCACAAGGATCAGTCTTGGAGCCATTATTATTTTTATTAGTTGATGAAAGTTTTGATTGGTTGGAATTGGTATTAATAATTAAATGTTCTGTCCAATCATTTATGTTTAAAAAATCCTGTGTCTACCGGTTTCGGCTAAATGCCATCTTCTGGACACACAGAAGCAACTAGTTCCTTTTAGACGTACTGTGTGTCCAGAAGATGGCATTTAGCCGAAACCGGTAGACACAGGATTTTTTAAAAATAAATGATTGGACAGAACATTTAATTATTAATACCAATTATTTTTATTGTTTATAAACGACGTAGTTGATTTTGTCAGCGATTCCGCTGTAGTGTGCAATGCAGATGACATTATTTCTCGAAGAATGTAGCGATGTTCATTTCGGCCTTAAAACCTTTGAAAAGAGAGAGTGATCGTAAATCACGGTCAAAAGTCGAGCATTGTCTCTTTCGACAAATGTAATTCCCGAAGTCCATAAACTGGTGCAATTCGATATGTCCGTCGCTGGTGGTCGTCTTTTTTCTCTTGTTTCCTAATAAGTAGGTACTTCAGATACATTTTAAACTAACGCAAAGGACGAGAAAATAGGCTCACTTTCACATAAAACGAACAATGTCATTGTATATACAGAGCATTCTCACATAGTCACCAGAAGAGTATGAACCAAATATACACATAGTTAAGAACAACAAGTTTTTCTTTTCTTTCACCTACACCGTTGATGTCATAAGAACAAAATAGTTACGTATATGCATTAGTTACATACCATCAAAAGCTTTATAATCTCATAACATTATTGTTATTGTATCAGACAAAGAAATAGATATTAAAGCTACAGCAAATTTGATTTTTGACAAATTATTGAACTGGTTTTGTGCTAATAAATCATCATTAAATTTTAACAAAACAAAATATGTTCTATTTCATACTGTTCAAAAAAAGATAAATAACTTTTTAAACTTCAACTCACTTCATGCAGAACTTATTTCAAATCCTTGAAAATCTTAACCCTTTCTGATTTGTATATATTGGAATCCTATATATTCACAAGCACAAACATATTTTCATTAACAAAAATAACAACTTACACAGTTGCAATATCAGAGATCCGCAAATACATTCAATGAGACATAATTTAAACTTAACCGCCAAAAATTTGTTTCACAGATTTTTGTTGAATATAGTTTTATTTTTCACATTTCTAAAATGATCTCTGACCTTTTTAGAGCATGTTTTTTGGGTTTTTAATAGCTGCAATAGTTTTTAGAAAGTGGGGAATTACCTAGCTACAGTATCAAAAAGAATAACTAAATATAACGAAAGATTATACAAACTATCCAACTTGTCATGCCCTGAAATGATCAAATGCAAAATATACACTTCTCGTCTCACACCGCTCAAAATTAATTGCCCCATAAAATATTTTCGGCATTTGGGCATTTCACTCTGCTGAAACTGCGATTTGCCCATTTATTCTGGAAATTGTGTGAATTTGACATCTGTGTCTAACATATTAACAAAATTCCACATAAGAAACTCGTTTATGGTACAGTTTGTTAAATCAACCATTATTGAATGCTATTACAACATAAAAGTAAGTTCTTTGTGTGTAATATAAAGCATATCTTTTGTGAATTCGAAAACATCCGCCAAGTATATGGCTTATAGGGTGTGGTGGAAGATATAGATACATCGTGATACGTGTGGAGACATTAAATAATCAAGGTGTAGTACGTTAGAAAAGAGTAATTCGGAGTGCATTGTACTCCCAACTACTGCTACAGACGAAAAGGCTTCAAAATCATATTCAATCACATCACCGTTAAATTATTTCGAATTTATGCGTACCTCTGAAGGCAAGATGCACTAACTAACTACTGGTATTTTCGCGACATGCATCGCTAGACACGCGATCAATGGACCGTGGAGGAATCCGTGCAGACGACTCGGCCCATTTTCATAGCGCTGCTGTCGTAATAAGCGCTCTTCGAACAGCTCGCGCTAGATTCATCTTGGCCGCAACACGTAAATCGTCAAAAAGAAAGAAGATCGGTTCGCCACCGCAATGGACTTCTGTTCCATGAGCTTGTGCATCTGTATGCTTATACATTATAGAAAGATAAGTAGCCTTTTGCTTCCACTTTGATGTCCGTTTCGCCGCAAACAAAACAAAAATAGAACGACGACAATAAGAAAAAACGATCGATCCGATGAAAAACCATCTTAACTTTAATATCCACTTTATTTTTAAACTGTGCTCGCTACCTCTTCCCGTTTCTTCATTCTGTTCGTTGCTGGTATTCTTAAAGAAGGAATCAGATAGATTAACTTCCGCCTTTGCAAAATCCTCATTATTTCATAATATAAGCTTTTCTCCAAACTATATCTGAAATAAAAGTAAGTAATTTACATAATGGGTAGCGTAAATATTGTGATATAAAAACATATCACATCTATGAAATTTAACATTAGAGAACAAACAAAATATCTAAATATTAATTTTATTTTCAGAGAGAATTTGAGTTTATTTGCGTTACAAACCATATTTTAATTACTTGATTTAACATTTAAAATTTTGACATGTCAAGCCAGAGTCATCTAGCGGCGGAACAATAAAAAAACAGAAAATTAATGAGATCCGTGATTTCAAATGGCAATGTTTTAAATTGTTATAAAATAAGAGTTTTATTATGATTTTATGTATTTTTCAAAGCTAGATATCATATGTTAGTGTCTAAGAACCCTAATTAAGCAAGAAAAAACAAAACAATTAAAATGTGTTACGTTACAATTCGAAAGTGACGGATCTTCTCATATGAATTCAGCAACGATTGACGTTTTCTTGGAAGCTGATTCGGAACAATGCAATGACCGGATTTTTGTTATAGTTTTCAAGCCACAGTCTCCACCCATCACAGGATCTTTAAGGGGGCCTATGCTAAAAAAAAAAAAAATAAAAATCGTCGCAACTTCAGCGAAGACACAGAAAATGCTCCGAGAAGGCTCTCTTGCGAAAAACCTCTTTCCGGGTAATGATTGTATGTTCGAAACCAAAGGTATTTGAGATATCGTCGCTGAACATTCTCAATGCTTCTCTTAGAGATCTCATAATACGGATTCCAGACAATCGAGCCATACTCTAATTTTGAGCGAACTAGTGAATATAATATAGTGAACGTAATGCCTTCATATTCTGAAACCGCTTACAGTTAGGCATGATAAAGTCCAGACTTTTTGTGGCAGCAGAAACGATGGAGCTAATGTGGCTTGTGAAAGCGAGTTCAGAATCGAACATTACGCCCAAATCTCTAATGCTCTTAACACTATCCAATGCTTCCACACCAATCTCATAGCGGTACCTAATTGGAGACTTTTTCTTAGTATATATGACTGATTTACATTTAGCAATATTCAGCTGAAGTCAATTACTCATGCACCAAGTATGCATTTTTTGCAAGTTTTCCTGAAGGGTTAAAGTGTCTATAATACAATTAACAGATGAGAATAGTTTTACATCATCGGCAAACATTAAAATTTCACAAGTTACGTACTCCGGAGGTCATTAACAAAAAGAACAAACAACAAGGGACCTAGATTGGACCCCTGTGGTACGCCTGAACGTATAATACGCCTGGTAGAAGAAAAGCAGTTGTAGTTAACAAAATAGGTGCGTTCGCTCAAATACGATTGGAGCAATTGAATCAGAGGTCCGCTAAAACCCAAGCGGCACAGCTTCTGCAAAAGAATTCCATGATCTATGCGGTCAAAGGACTTTGACATATATATAATGTGTGTCTAAAATTTCTGGTGCAAACTGAACAAAACTACAAAGATTTGTCACTGTTGATCTCTTACTTACGAAACCGTGCTGTGCCGGGGAGATCATATTGCACACGTCCGAGTAAATATGTCGGTAAAGAGCAGTTTCAAACACCTTTGCAAAGTTAGAAAGTATGGATATGGGCCTATAATTTTCGATGTGTGATAAATTTCCGTTTTTAAGAGTAGGACAAATTTTCGCTGTTTTCCACGCTGTTGGAAAAGTATGAGTGGATAGAATTAGTTTAAAGGTAACCTGTAAGGGTTTCGCAAACACGGTGGCGCAGTCTTTCAACAAGAGGTATCTGATCAGGACCAGATGTTAATTTATTGCTTAAATGTTTAAGGCTGAAAGTATATCCCCTATTTAAGGACTGTTGTCTTCAAAACTATTCAAGTTTCAGTTCAATCCTAGAACGGTTAACCGATTTTATTATTCTTCATCAAGATAGGAAATGGATATCCATTTTGCTTAAATATAGGTTAGGTAATTTTAAGAACGTTGAAACTAGATGAATTTATCTGTTTATCTGTTGATTTGTCATTCTCACCATTTGAACGATAAAATTTTACTTATTTTTAATAGATTATTTAATTTACCTCTTTATTTTGTTTCCTTTGCTTTGTATTCCGATACACCGCTTATTAGGAATCACAAACTTGCACACTTTATCAAAAATCTGGCGGTAAACTATTTGGTCAGTACCAACCCGCATTTAGTTCCATTTAAAACTGATTCTCAAGTGACCAACATAAGTAAAAACTACCGAATTAAGGCGGCAAATTTGAAAGTTAATTATAACGCAGTAAGTAGCAAAAACGATACATTTTTATATTTATTTTAAAAATCATTACTAACGACAGTATATATATTTTTTTTATACAATGTCTTTAGCGTTCACTAAAAGAAGTAAGGTTCTTGGTTTAGCAGTTTTTTAAGTATTGAATAATAGATTGAAATTGTTTGCTAATCGATAACTATCATTATTGAAGATAAGTTTTTGAACAGCTTCACAAGCTTTGGTGGTGCTTTTAACGTTTTGAAGTTTTAATATATAGATAAGTACACATCAAGCTTCCTCTTCTTCAACACTTAACACTGCGGCAAATAGATCTACTGTATTATTCCGTGCTTGGTAGGTTTATAAAAACCTACACTACCGATGATAGAAGTTCAGGCATGCAGTAAAATGTACGAAAGTCAAAGAAAGAAAGGGAAATATTAAATTTAATACTTATCATAATGTCAAGCACAAATTTATTAAAAAAAAAGTGAATGTAATACAAATAATGTAAAACCAATTTTCATAAAAAAAAAAACCTCCACCTATTGCCTTTGGAACTGCTGCCGCTATTCTCGGCATTCGATTTACTAATTTTCTTCATGTTTCATTGGACAAGTTTGTCTACACCTGCTAGAGAATTTTTTGAGTCACTTTTTCCTAACACATCGGTCTAATTCTTCCAATAACAACTCTATCGGGTTCAGATCGGAGAACTGTAACGGCCATTCCATAACCTTTTAGGTTCCTTCATTTTCTTCTTGCTTCAGATAATCTGTGCACGGTTTGGACTTATGCTTGGGGTCATTGTCCTACATAACTTCAAATCCACGACCAATTGATCGGACTCCTGACGGTATGGCATTTAGCTCAAGGATTCTCTGATATTCTTCTTACTAATCAATTTTATTCGTGAATCTTAAATCGAACTATAGTATCATGTATTGTAGATTTTTTAATTTTTAATTTATCTGCAATTCGTCTTTCTGCGTTCATCCAGTTTCATCTAAGACTGTTAAACTTTTACGTCAAGATTATGCTGTTAAGACAATTTTTCTTCTTGCCTTAAGAAGTTTATGTCTGGCGGATATTAAAAATGTAGATTTATTTAATCCAAGACAAATTTATTTAAGGTAAGCATACATTTTTCTGTGTGTTGATTCATCTAATATGTTTGTTTCTTCCACATCACTCCGCTGGATGTCGTCTGTATATGCTATCACTAGCAGAAGCAATAGATAATAATACAGCCGAATGGAAGAAACCAAACATCGCCGCCAGCTAGACGAAGCGGGTGCGACAATAGAGTCCTTCGGGCGATACGTTCCCTCCCTGACGGACGGTCAGCCTAATGTTGTGGCTGGACGATTTTTCTACGTCAAACGTAGGCGTCTCCGGGTCAGATAACGACGCCGACGTCGCTAGATCGAGAGATGCAACGTCGTTCGGAGATACATCATCTTTTTTCGGTACTGGGGTGGCTTCCGGAGTGAGGGCGCTAGATGGTTCGTATGTTGGTCGCATCAGTAGAGGAATGTCGGCGACTGATGCATCCTAATCGGATTGATTGACTTTTAATGTCTTGTGATAGCGCAGGACGTGATAGGATAGTGATTTTATGCAGGTGAACCAGAATAGGATCTTTTAAACCAAGAAGTTTTATTTTTTAAGCATATTCCTTTCTTTTCAACCAAAATTGTTCAAATTTGTTGCATGTAAAGTGTATTGCTTTGAAAGGAAGGAGCCTTTCTAACAATGTTGTATTTCTTACAAATATACAGGGTGACTGATACATAAACGTAAAGGATCTACTCCGACAAACTATTGAAAAGTGCCCCTAAAGCTATGAAGCTGAAATTAAGGCGAATGCATACTACTATCACATATTTTTTAAATACGAAAAATTAGCTGAATTTATTCGCGTAAGGGTAGAAAAATGCAATATATTTTCTCTAAGGAACTATACACTAACAAATTTTAGTAAATTTACCAGGATTCCTGCTAAAAATTCCAATAACATTTGGGGGAAAATCACCAAAACTTTGGTAATTTTATGTTTTTTAATAAAATTACCTATACTTTTGAAAATTTCCGACCAGTTATCGACCAGTATTATACATATGAGGGTGACGTACAGCTGCATTTTCAAAAAAAAAACACGTTAATATGCCTCGACAGGGTATATAAAATATATTTGTAGTTTGTGTATTACCGTAGTGTTAAAGTAAATGATTATAGATATTGTTTATTGCAGTCATATTTCGCTACTATGAAGAGTAGAGCTACTATGGTTAAGAAAGCGTTTAGGTATAACAACTAAACAAGCACATAACTATTATACGCTTAGTAACACGCTCAGTGGGGTTGCACGTCGCACAAACTTTTGAAACAATACTAAGGAGAGCATTTTTAAAGAAGTTCTTAAATTTTTCAACAATTTCACAGGGATCTTGAACAGTAGTTTCGTCTAGTTGAATATTAATATTCAATTTATTATACATATTATTAATATTACAATTTGTATAATCTTTCTTTAATTATGCGACCAATGAATTGAAATATCTTACGATATCGTTTGTTTAATTTAAATCAGAGCTACGATGAACTGATTCGTAATAACAATTCACGCTGCTAAATACCAATCTCGCAGGAATTCACTGCAAAGGTTGCAGTTCTTCCAGTTTCCACCAAAGCGTACCTACAAAGATCTCGCTTCTCATACTCTGTTAAGGCTGTTCAGTCCCTAAAAGTATTTCCCAATTTGAAAGTATGCAACCCAGATAACCGAATAAGGGGCAGGCGAAAAACATTAGTAAGACACGCCCCAATGCCTATCTATTATGCCCGGTTGCACCGACGAATAATCTTGGGTTGTAACAGGTAGTCGTTCCCGTTGCAACGACCGCCGTAACCTAACAACCTTAGTTTATGAGGTGTCAAAATCCAACCCTAGAAAATCCATCGTTTATGTGAATAATCTTAGATTTTTTCATAGCGACTATCTTCATAATATTTATCTAACGAACGTCGTGTATGTTAAGTTATTGCTGTGACAGCATATGACATAATATATATATATATAACCAAATTGGAATCAATTTAACCCCATAGGAATGTATTTTTCGTACTTATACATAAATGTATATTCCCATATTGTCTAAATTGCAAAATAAGTTCGAACCTTTTGCATAGGGATAGAAATCTATTTTCGTGATTATGCATAAATATATTTTGCCAGTGAGCATAAAAACAAGTATTATCCAAGCATGCGGTCAATCCTTTTGCGATGTTAGGTGTGATTTTAAAAGTCCAGTAAAACATCTGTTTTTAATTGAGCCCCTTCATTATTATGCATGGTACAACTGTTTTTGAGATTTCCAATGCAAAGTATACATTTACTTCAGTTTCTAGTTGTGCTTTGTGTAATTCAGACATAAGAGAGAAAATGGATTTTGTTAAAAGTATTCGTTATACTGAAGCCGAAAAGGATGCCCTTATAAATATTTGCGTCAAGTACAAGAATATTATTGAAAATAAAAAAACGGATGGCATTTCCAATAAACAAAAAAATATCGCGTGGGATATTTAATTTTTTTTAATGAAATTATATATAACGTGATTTGAATGTGATGTAACTTCACTTTTACTCATGTGATAGCAAACGTTAAGATCCGGTTAAGATTAGTACGTTAGTATCTACTTTTGACAGATGTGGCGCCCAAAATGATTTCACCAATCAGCAAACAGATTTTATCGACTATAGTCGAACATTCCAAGGTTTGTCAATCCTCGGTTGTTTGGGTCGGTGCAACGGTTAGAGAAAAATCTTGGTTTCACGAAAAAATCTGAGATTGACGAACGGTGGATTCGAACCGCTGTCGGTGCAACCGGGCATTAGTATTACTAAATAATAAAAAACCACAAATATAATTCACGTTTTATCTGATCTTGTTCTAAATTGTAATAATTTTTAAACAATTTAGTATTTTTATCTAAAATAAAATTTTTATTTTCGAAGGGGTGCATTTATACCTACATATCTCTGTTAAAAGTGTTTACAAATTTTACCATCCTCTGAGAAAATACACACGTGCTATCGTTGACCGAAGGATTCTCTGTCAACGGTGCTATTCATAAATTTTTATTGCCGGCTGTGGGCGTGTTTAAGATAGTGAGCCCGCCTGGTTAGAAAGCCTTTGAAAAATATGTTTAACTGGCTGCATAATTTCTACTTTTTGAAGTCAAATATCACAGAAAATATAAATTTTGAAAAAAATTTAAATCAATAGGGACCTCAACCATTGAAAAATCTACTGAACTGTGTAAAGAAAAGTCTTGTAACTTTGTAAACAAATCCACAAAAACGAAAAAATCGGTAGACTATTTTATTTTTTAACTAGGAAAATAAACGCTACTTAAAAAAAAGGAGCTAATAGAGACTTAGAAAACATTACATATTAAAAAAAAATTAGTTTGTCATTTCAATTCATTAATTGTGCCCGTAAAATCGAAAAAATGATCACATTTACTGACGCTAACGCTACGATTCGGGGTCTAGCAGAAGCATACAAAGTCAACTCAATGCTCGACGAGAATAAAACTGCTTCGCACCGTATACGCATCCTATTACGTACCCGAACATAATAATAGTAATAATAATAGAGATAATAATAATTCCATGGAGTGATGCATAATCGGAAACCGCAAACCCTGATCGACTGGCAGCGCCTCGCATCCGGTTGCGGCGGGCTTCCGAACCGTCCGAACTATGATTACGGACTGCGATTATCGCGAAAATGACGATAATCAAGCGGCGATCGACGATCGGTCATTCGACGAAAATAGGCATCCGATAGTGGCCAAAGTGGTCCATCAATTTCACATAAATTACGTCGAGGGAGCACGGATCGGGTTTCAAAGAGTATACAGGAGAGATTCGAACATACATGCAGACGCTCACCAAGGAGGAGAACTCTTGTTTAATGTTTCTTTCTTCTTTTTTATTTTTTATTTTTTTATTTGGAGGTTTTTTTGGAACACAATTAGGTAGGTATATTGTGTGTTTATGTGTGCACAAACCTATGTTTCAACGTTTGTAAATTATGAAAATGCAACTGTTGGCCACCCTCAGTAGTAAGAATGTATTATTTTACTACTAGAACTATTTTAAATTAGTCACTTACCTAACTATGCCTACAGATAAAAAAAAAGACCCCTGCCACTTCCATGCGTGCTGTGCTATCTATCTACACTGTAAAAAAATTTCTAGTAAAATTTCATGTAAAATCGTTGGTAACAAAGTTGCCTACTATATTACAGGTAAATTTACTTCATACAGTAAAATTTCTATCCACCAGTAAATTTCATACGCTGATGCATTTTTTTTGCAAATGAAAAATGATGTAAAATAATATCTAGTTTTCTCCATATCCTTAACTGATTCTTTTATAAGACAATCATGTGAATCGACCGAAAACAACAAAGAAGTTTCAAAATACTTATCGCGTCGGACTTTT
Source organism: Cetonia aurata (assembly GCA_949128085.1). Lineage (NCBI taxonomy): Eukaryota > Metazoa > Arthropoda > Insecta > Coleoptera > Scarabaeidae > Cetonia > Cetonia aurata. Next base: position 26,022,133 of record OX421889.1, on the reverse strand, counting down.
CATCATTCCACTAACAATACATAAGGGAAGAGACGTCCCACCAACATAGGGGTAAGTCGGTGTGTGATGAGACTTGACAGGCAGTGGGCTGTCGCTCTGCAGACGAGGGGGCGGACGTATAAGGGTTGCCGCTCTGCCAGTGACGCGGTATTAATCTCCCCGTATTAGAGCGACATAGACACACAACGGATCATTACTCCAGAGGACGAATTTTTCTATATTAGCATTTCCGGTACTTAAGCCGAACTATCTTTGCAATTACATGGGCTGCTAATGGACATTAGCGTTAAGAAATATGAGATAATCTTCCTGTGATGGGTGGCTTGAAAACTATAACAAAAATCCAAAAGAAAAAATGAAAAAATCCCTTACCACAAAAATTAAAAGATACAAATCTAAATACGTATTTCGGTACTAAGTTGCCATCTTCAGTAGAAAACAAGTGAAGAGCAGTGTTAAACGGAGTGTTTTCGGCGAATAACACTTCATTCAGTGTTATTCCACTAGTGATTTGGTGAAGAGCATATCTTCCAAGGTTTACCTTAAATAAGTTTACCTAACTAATGGAATAACACTGAAGTGTTATTCCACTAGTGATTTGGTGAAGAGCATATCTGCCAAGGTTTACCTTAGCCGAAAACACTACGTTTAACACTGCTCTTTACTTGTTTTCTACTGAAGATGGCAACTTAGTTGCCGAAATACGTATTTAGATTTGTATCTTTTAATTTTTGTGGTAAGGGATTTTTTCTTTTGGATTTTTGTTATGAGATTATCTTCTTATAATTGTTTCAAGTTGATTATACAAGGAAAGCACCAATGATTGACACGTGGTAGTTCTATAAATAAACAAATAAATGTGCCTTTTGTCAAGAAAAATTATAAATCAATTTGTGGACAAAGCAAAGTAATTAACAAATTTAATAATTGAAAAGGTATATATACAATAAACGCAGATATAAAGTGTCAGATAGACTTAGTAGTCAAAGAATAAACCAGGAGATTGCGCTGCCTGCACAAAGAAAGAAAAGGGGAGATGAAAGTTTGAAGGAAAAGAAATTTAAGGTTACTCCTCTCCGCAAAAATCGGTAACAGCGTAAAGAGGTTGCTGAAGAAGGTAAGATTTTAACTTTCTGCGAAACTGGACGTATGTTGGTATCGATTTGAGTTGGATTCGGAGAAGGTTGTAAAACTTGATTCCATCGTAGAAGATTGAGTTCTTAGGTAACTCTGAACTGTGTACAGGTAAGTGAAGGTCATGTTGCAACCGTCTTGTAACGTGGTTATGAAGAGGTCTTTTCGGTAACTCACGAATATGTTTACGAATTAGTGAGACAGATTCCAGGATGAAGAGTGCCGGGAGGGTCAGGATTTTATAGTTTAAAAAGTATTGTCGGCAGTGATCTCTGGTCCCTAGTTGAAATGTATAGCGAATTGCCCTTTTTTGCAGTTTAAAAATTGTATTGAAGTTGTATAAACTACAGGTGCCCCAAAAGAACAGCGCGTAGCGAAGATGGGGTTCAAAAAGGGCAAAATAAGTAATACGAGCAGTAGAAGGATTGAACTCTCCCTGGCTACAGATCTGATTGCAAAGCACGCAGAAGACAATTTTTTTGGAGAGAGTGTCGATATGGTGAGACCATTTAAGAGTATCGTCAACGATAAGTCCCAGGAATTTAACAGATTAAACCATATTCATGGTGCCGTTATCGAACAGACAAGGTTGCTCCAATGCACATTTGTAAGGTAGAACCACCGTTTTGTCTTTGTTATAACAAAGGCAGTTGGAGTTACACGAATGTTTGATGATGGTTAGGTCCTTAGATGTAATATTTTGTAGCTCCTCTCTATTTGGGTTGCTCCAAGTGATGCTGATATTTGATCTTGGTGATGTCATTGATGAAAAGAAGGAAAAGTATTGGACCAAGCACTGAGCCCTGCGGAACGCTATAGTAAATTCTCATACACGATGAGGAGGAACTATTTCCTCTCACTATCTGTTTCCTCTTGAAAAGATACGATTTGAACCATTCCAGAGGAGTACCACGAATCCCAAAGTAAAATATTTTTTTTTACTAGAATGTCAGAATGTCACACAGTCAAAGGCTTTAGATAAGTCCCAGAACACTGTTGCAGTGAAGTGTTTATTATTAATATTGTTAAATACTTCATTGAAGACCGAAAAGAAGGCCTCAGCAGTACTTGAATTGGACAAGAACCCAAACTGCCTGGGGGTGATATTTTATTTTTTTTTAGAAAAAAATTAGCTGCTTTTTGATCTCTCTCAATAATTTTGGATAAGGCTGGCAGTAGGGCAATTGGTCGGTAATTATTGAGATCATCTTTATCACCGCCTTTATGAAGAGGGACGATAGTAGCTCTTTTAAAACATTGTGGAAAAACGCCTTTCACAAATGAGTCGTTAATTAGAGTGACAAAGGAACTAATGGCATCATCTGGAAGGTTGCGAAATATTGTAATGGAAAGACCGTCTGTGCTGCAAGTTGACTTACTCTTAATCTCACTAATTGTTTGCTGTAGTTCTAACTTATTAATGGGCCTTGAAGCTGGAGGTATTCATATTGGCTACCGGTAAGAGGGAAATTGGGTCACTGCTGAGATTAGGTTTTTGGCAGCATTAACAAAGTAATGATTAAGTTAATCAGGATCAGGGGACACCGGCTCAGTGGTGCGGGTTTTGTTTCTCAGATCATTAACAATAGCCCAAGTTTCTCTAGCCGGGCCATTTGCTTTTATTAACCGGTTTGGATAGTATAGCTTTTTAGCAAGTTTTAGGATTTCTAAGTAGGTGTTTCTATATCGGCGGATGTGATGCAAAACTTGAGGATCATCTGAGAACTTTTTTGATGTAAAGGAGAGATCGCATATTTTTAACCGAGTTACGTATTCCTCTAGTGGTCCAGGGTTTGTGATGTTTAGGTTTGATAGTTCTCAGAAAAAATGCTTTGTTGAAGACGTATAGTTGCATCCGATTTTATCGACCGTGAATTGAATGAAATGAAATTAAATTATATTATTTATATTATTTATTTTAACTTTAATTTCGGGATTGGTCGAAAAAAGTTAATAACTAAATAAGTAAGGTAATTATCCCAGAAACCATTGCGTTGGAATATAGGATATGTTTAACAAAAATCATAGTAAACTTTGAATAGAGTCCATTCGTGATCAAATATACAGAGTGTTCCATTTAAAAAAAAATATATTTTTTCTAATTTTTCTGTAGTTGTCAAGGAAATCAACATACCAAAAATTGAAACACCTTCTAGTTTATGATAATTCCGAATTTCGTCATTCTATAGGGTCAAAGATTGGATAGTTATTATTTTTGAAATAAACAGTACCTAATTTAGTTGAAAATTTTTAAAAAACATATTTTTCCTCCTAATAGACGAGTAGACTTATGCGGATAAAAGTCTTAACAAAGTTGACTTAAAATTGGATGTGCATATCAAAAATATACAAGGTGTTCCATTTAAAAAACAGATTAGTACGGTCCTGTACAAATGAAATTGAGCGGGAATTTTGTGATAAAATCAATATTAAACCTACTGTTTAAGAAAGAAAGCCAAGTGGGCAACTTTGTGTAGGTATAAAGCTTAGCTACAATACGGTTTAATACAATCAATAAACATTTTTAATTGCTGGTATTAAACAGATCGCACTATATTTATGTTATAGAGGTAATTAACTACATTATTGCATAATACAAGAAGCTAAGAGGCTGCAGTGTTTCCGGAAACTTTATGTCCGGCTGCCACAAAGAAAAAAGCTACATTACCTATAAATATCTATTTTTATAACCGGTATTAAATATTTTCTATATCATTTAGATTGTATTATACAATTCCCTCAGTGTATATGACTGAAACGTACAATGATTATTTATATGAAGCTGTCACTTTGAACTAAATACTTAATAATATAAATTATCTACCTATTAAAGGTGAAACAGCTTTTTATAATGTTATATATGCACATATTAAAATAATTAAAACCGTAATACATCCTTCGTTATTTTCTACAATTAATTATAGGTAATTTTAGCCTCTCGATTTGAACACCTTACCTTTTCTAGCCTGAATGATATACCCGTATACTGTAACTGCAATTTTCTTATACTATTTTTCTTTATATATATAAAGCAGCTACAAAAAGAACACAATAAAGAAAGTACTGGATGCGCTCTAGTAGTTTCTAATAATCTACCCTTTTTTCCCAAATGCAGCACTTAAATAAACAAATAGACAGCAAGTATAGATCCGTTTGATCACTGCGTAAGCACTACAGCTTATTATCATCACACAAGGTAATACATAAAATACGTAGATGTATAAATAAATATCATGGAATTTAGATATTGTAATATAAAAAAATTATATATAACGTCGATAGTAATGACTCTTTTAAAAAGAAATATAAAAATGTATCTCATACGGGTCATTAACCGTGTTGTAATTAACTTTCAAATTTGCCGCCTTAATGCAGGTTGGTACTGACCAAATAGTTTACCGCCAGATTTTTTATGAAGTGTACAAGCTAGTGATTCTTAATAACCGGTGTATCGGATTACGAAGAAAAAGAAAGCACAAAATAAATAGGTAAATTAAATAATCTATTAAATATAAGTAAAATTGTATGTCCGATGGTCGATTCCGGTTGCTTCTTTCTTGATATGAGGTTCGATATTCTGTCTCTTAGGAAAATCTCGGATCTTGTTCTATTTTTGCAGCTCCTGGCACGTCTGGTGTTGACAATTTCGGATATTTCTTCCAAGTAAGTTAATTTTCTTTTTTTTTTCTGAATTATCCACCAATCTTATTTCGTAGTTTTATTTGGCACTGTTTATTAACTGTGTGTTGGCTATTAAGCTTTAGGATTAATTTCAATATTTATTTCTTTATTTTCCCCTTAAACGTTACAATTTTGTACAACTTTTGTTTCTGTTTCTTCAATTCGCGGGCGTTCTGTACCCACGCTATTTTTTCTTTCTACACAGGGAGAAAAATGTAGGAAATTTTACCACAATTGTCAGCATTTATACTACACTTTGTAGTACATATAGGGACAAGTATAATTTGCAGCAATGTTTACCATCAAATTGTAGCACTAAGTTTGTAGTATTAATTCTTACAATTTGTATGAAAAACAAGAATGAACAGTTAGTTTTCCTTCAACAACGTTGTAAGATAACATAGTATTTACTGCAGTAAAATTGTATACAATTTTGTGTGACTTTGCCATATACTGGTGGGTATAAATTAACACCTGTTGTAGCAATATTTATTCCACTCATTATTTTAAATTATTATAATTTTATAATAAATTTTACTTACCTTTATTGAAACATCCACAAAAGATATATAACTTAATACTACATTGTTGTGTGGATAAGTTTCAACTTGTGTATTAATATATGTAGTATATACTTATGTAAATTACTATATATTTGCAATAATTTGTACTATATCTTATTGCGAATTTTATCTAATGTAGTATGTAAAATGTCTACCTTGCAGTTTTAAAATGTTTCAGTCGCCTGTAGCACTTCTAATATTTTTCTCATTAATTCTATAATTTATGGTTACAGTTTCATTTCATTGCCAAACGGATCAAAGTAGGTAGTAAAGATACACTATGTTAACAAACTAGAAACATATATTCTTAAACTAAGCAAATTCACAAATAACATACTTTAACATAACACAAATATTTAAAACAAAACAGCAGTCTTATGTAGTACTTCCTAATTTATTTATTATAATTTTACTACACTACTACGCTACCGCATCGCGGGCGTACCCTCTCCGAAGCTGCAATCGACAATTGTATTCTACTTTTGGTAATTTTCACATTTTCTTCCATTGACAATTGACTATTAGTACTATTACATCAGGTATCACAGGTAAGTGCCTGAAGACGGTTTATTAACTGAAACTACCACAGTAATATAGTAAGATTGAATAAATAAATTGGGAAGTATATATATTAAAACATCAAGAGGGCACTATTCTTCACAACCGCACCTAACACAGGTGAAACCAAAAGGGAGGACAATTTCAGTGAACTACACATGTGCATTTCAGTGTCGCGTGATCGAGAACGCCAATCATGGATGAGCATGTCAATGCAAATTGGCGCGTTATGTAAATGTAATTGGGGATGCGCAAAACAGCGCTATCCCCGTTATATCTGTTTTCCCCCATTCCATCTCAATCAATGATAGAAAATATTGTATGTGAATATATAGCCAAATTAAAAACAACTACAATCTCTTCAAATATAAACATAAAAAAAAAACCTAATTTCAACGTACACTGTCGAACTTATTAAAGTAAAGAATGTATCAAATATTTTTTTACCAGACATTCTAATATGTATGTATATTGAGCATATAAAAGATTATTTCTATTACGAATTATAATTGCCTGATATAAATATGTATATTTTGTATATAGTCTTTTTTATTATATGGGCTTGTGGCTTTATATGCACATTGTTGTGCAATGGTAGATATCACAGTAAGGTACTACTAAAAATATATACTGACATTGTAAAATAATTACAGAATTTGTGCTAAGTTTTCCTACAATAGTGTATCAATTTTTGCTACTTCCAAATATATATTTTTAACAAAATTGTGTTACTATTTAAAACAAAATTGATCCTACAAACAGCTGTGAACTTTTCCTACAACGGCTAGTATTAAATGATAAACGTGTACGTTAGAGCTCACTTGTTTGTATTATTTATTTCTATCGTTAGTACTGCGCCATGTAAGTTTTTACTACAAGGATTTCTCCCAGTGTACTATTCAATTTTTCTAAATAACTTTTTTTTTATTTTCGCATAGACCTCCTTGAAGATGCAAATGACGTCGATTGCATTGTTCCGAATCAGAAAACATATTAAATCATAATAAAACCCTTATTTTATACCAATTTAAAACGAACATTTGAAATTAGAGATCTCATTAATTTTCTGATATTGGTTGTTCCGCCGCTAGATGACTCTGGCTTGACAAGTCAAAATTTTAAATGTTCAATGAAGTAATTAAAATATGGTTTGTAACGCAAATAAACTCAAATTCGCTCTTAAAATAAAATTAATATCTAAATATTTTGTATTATCCCTCTTTGTTCTATATGTTCTGAGTTTTTAATGTTAAATATCTTGTTTTTATATCACAAGAAAATAACGTCCCTAAAAGAAATTGTCCTAATTTGAATTAGGTGTCATTCATGTTCATTTGTTTCATTCGTCTGAATTGCACTAACAGGTAGATACCACGTAAAAAAATCCATTCATTTTCTTTTTTGGCCATTTACCAAAAAATAAAAAATACCGCACCGCTAAAATGAATGACTCGCCAGAAAGCGCCGTCATATTTTATTTTTCTTTTTCTCGTTTTTCGCACCATCTTCCTGTATAATAATAGATACTAAGGATGACATTAAAGGCTATATTGCAACAATCTTTTTACGTTCAAATTACTAGAATTACGAAGTAATTTTCAGTGATACTCGGAGTGTTAAAACAAAAAAATTTAAATGGATGTACGAAAGCGTCATTTCAACAATTTTTGCAGTATCAAATGTTATGTATGCGATGATGATTTAATAGATAGAGCAGCACAATTGCTTGCTTTTAAAACAGCCTTGATCAATTAACTAATAATTGGTTCATTGGTTAGCCTTTTTTTTTTTAATATTTACTCATATTGTAAATTGTTGAATCATTCTATATGTTAATCAGTGGCGGAGATTAGGACCCGCAGGGTCCGCGACTGCGGGGGGGCGCAGACGTCTTGGGGCGCACTATCTAGAGAATTTGTGACAAATATATGTAAAATTTGAAAACGAGAAGTGTTTTTTTAAAATAAGTACACATGTCTATTCGTAGATATACTACAATTCATATGCAAAAAATATGCCGAATGAGTACCTATATGTTATATTATACTCATACACATAACAAACTTCCAATATAGTTTACATCGATCATCACTTTCGATGTGGATCCATTGAAAACGTAATGTATGTATGTATAAGTATAGGTATGCGTGTCTCGCGTAAGTTTTTTAAGCAATTTTAAATCTTTTGTGCTACGTATGCTGATATAAATGTTTATTTTATTTAAAGAAATGGTAATTTATCATTAGAGAGAGTCAAATAAATATTTTTGTAAAATATAGAACGTGTTAACAATATTGCAATTAACCATAAAAATATGCTTTGTGTTCTAATTCTGTGATATCTAGATAAAAATAAACACTTGTGCTGTTTTCGCTACTGCACTTTGAAAGGGCGCTTCGCTTCAGATACAAAGATGTTATAAAGTCGCTACCAGAAATTATTTTAAAATCAACGCGTCATGAGGAAAAGGCGGAAGCGCGGGGACTCAAAAGCCAACTTGAAAATTTTAATTTCATTTGTTTAGTTGTAATATTTTCAAAAATATTGTCCTTAGTAGCTCCACTGAGTATAAAAGATGCTGGAACTTACCTCAACAATGTGTATGAGGAATTGACACGATTAAGACATTCATTTGATGAAATTAAAGATGCAGGTGTAGAACTTGCAAATACGTGGGGCATAGAGCCTAATTTTGAAAAGAAGAGACTACGACGGACAAAAACCCACTTTGATGAATTAAGTCGAGATGAACGAATCGAAAACAATGAAAAGAGATTCAAAATAGAAGTTTATTTTAAAGTATTGGATATCCTAATTTCCAAAATTGGCGACCGATTTCATTCTTTTCAGAGAGTACTAAAAAAATTTGAGGTTTCGAATCCTAAAACATTAAATAGTGTTAATGATGACGAGCTTTACCGCTTATCAAAATGTTTAAGTGACGAATACAATTCAGACTTAATGGATTTGTTTTCGCAACAAATGGTTACTTTTCGGATGGCTATGAAGCACCAAATTAAAAACGTTGAAAGTATTAGACAACTGGCTAAAGTCATTCTTTGCGAACATTCTACGTTATCTGCCAGTTTTCCTGACGTGTGTACAGCTTATCTGCTATTCATGACTTTGCCTGTGACAACTGCCAGCGCTGAAAGGTCATTTTCAAAATTGAAGCTGATTAAAAGCTACCTTAGAAGTACAATGTCTCAAGGAAGACTGAGTGGACTTTCTATTTTAAGTATCGAAAATGAAACAGCTCGAATTGATTCAATTATCGATACTTTTGCTACCTCAAAATCTCGCAGAAAGAAGTTCTAGATTATTTTGGGATTTTCGAAAAATGTTCTAGATTCTTTTTTATTTATTATGTAATACTGTAGTATGTTATGCAAGATATGTTTTGAGTTATGTATTTTATTGGTTTGTATTGAATCTATATGTGTATGTATGTGTATGTTTAATTTTGTAATTAAAATCAAAAAAGTATTTACTTAAAAAAACAACAAATGCCTTTATAATATTAAAGACTTCTTAACAATGGAAATTTAGTATGTATTTATATAACATGGAACTATTTTATTATTTGTGTACCTAGTAAATAAAACAGTGAATAAAATAAATTAGTAAAGTTTCTAAACGATAACATGTGGCAGCAATAAAAGTTAAATTAGCGTTGCGGTATGGAAAAAGGGCGCAAAATTTCAAATTGCGGGGGGGCGAAACCATAATAAGCTCCGCCACTGATGTTAATCCCTTTCCAAATTTATTTCCGTAACTGTATTTTTGTATAAGATTATTTACTTATTCGGTTTAATTTAAGCATATTTTAGAAAATTGAAATTCTGAGCAAAATAGGTAATCATATCAAGCTCAAATAACCTAAAAGTACAGTCTTTTCCGATAATAAATCTTTTAGAGCCTAGAGCTATTCTTGATCGATTTTGCCAGACGCTTCTTGCTTGTTGATCTTAAAAAAAGAAATGAAGAAAAAAAAAACAGACTTGTACCTATTCTGATTATAACATGAAAAAATTGTGGAAAAAACACATTCACGCCAATATATTGCATCGAATTCTGTAATAACACCATCAGAAGCAATGGATAACCGACAATTGCCATCCGAGCTGTCCACAATCAGAAAGCTGCTGTTAGACTCCTCTAATCGTTAGCGACGAACCAAGGTGTTGCGGTTAACCGCGCAGGTTTAAGCTTCGATTGTAAGCGAAGCGTTTGAGTAAAATGGGAATGAAGATTGCATTCGCCTTAGGCGAAAAGTAAATAGATAAAATGAAGAATAAAGAATGCTGATTTAAATGTTTTACGGCGTCGTTAAATTTAAATATCTTGTAATTGTCGGTAATTCTTATTTCCAAATAGGTATAAGAATGGTTGATGGGAGGCGCTCCCATGAAATAAGTATCTATTTGATTTTACACAGTTCGAAGAGTAGACTAAATTTTTTACTCTAGCTAGTGTGTATACCGCCTGCATCTCTGCAAAGTAAACGGCGGGGAAGTACATATACTCCCACCGTCTCCCACTCTACCTAACAGCGAGGTGTGGCGCTGTGGTACGATAATAGCACGTGTAGACTGATCAGGGGTCAGTATTATTAGCATACCCCCGGCACTCTCTTTACCGCCAACAATTGAATTGGTGCTGCGATCTAACCGTCTTGAGAGGAACTATATGTATTGATTGAGGCCTGCTGCGATGGCGCTGAACACAATACAAAAATATTGTTTTTCGACCGGTCAATGTCAATACGTCATAACGCGTCATCAGCACGTGATACCGAGGTGCCCATGCGTCATGCTTTTGTGTTGATGGTTATGATGGTTATTTGACATTTATATTTTGAGAAATTTAGTTTGACTATTTCACAATTGTGTGATTTGCGGTTTAAAGTATATTGTTGCTACGATGTGCTACGATAGTCCATTTATTCTCAAAACATTGGGCTACCATGTTACATTTGTACATTCCTGCGATGCGGTTACATCTACTACAATATTATTTACAATGTCAACAATTTAGGTAAATATATATGCATTCCAGTAATATATAACATATAAAACTTTAAGATATGTATTGAAATGTTATGCCCATTTGCGACAAGTTAATTTTGGTTTAATTTTAATTCACACATGGGATGTGTACATAAATGTCATCTAAATATTAATTAAAATTAATCCAAAATTAACGTGTTGCTGCAAACGGCATAAAATGTCAATACATATCTTAAAGTTTTATGTTGTATATTACTGGAATGCATATATATCTACCTAAATTGTTGACATTGTAAATAATATTGTAGTAGATGTAACCGCATCGCAGGAATGTCTTTTACTAAAATAATTTCCAATTTAAATATGCCGCTTACTATCCTAGTTCTGCTTTTACAGAAATCTTTTTTCTCGGTATTAGTTAGGTATATAGTTTCTCTCAAGACGTCTAGATGGCTGCAAGAAGCAAGTTTTTAAAAAGTTTCTGAGTGGCTATTCTCTTCTCTGATTATTAGTCAGTTCAAGTATATTGGTTGTCTAAGTTTTAAATACATATTTTTGTGCAAAATACCGCGTTATACTGTGGAGGAGAGAGCTGAGATGATGCGGTGGTATCACGCTGGCAGTTCTTTTCAAAGGGTATGCGACGTGTTTGCAGCTAAATACACCAACAGACCTATTACAAATAAAGCCACAATTTTTAAATTAAAAAATAAAACCCACAATTCGGTCGAAAATTTAAAAACATCACTTACAACTCGCAGAATTTCTAATAATACGTCCGTTTTAGTATATGCTGCAGTTGAAATAAATTCGAATATCTCATCTGGCACTATTTGCAATGATTTAGACATATCCCGTTCTTCCGTTCAGCGAATACTCAAAGCAAATGGGTATCACAATTTTAAATATTTTAAACACCAACAATTATTTCACGGCGACGTATTTAAGCCTATCGTATTTTGTGAAAAGTTAAGTGATTTAATTAACCAAGATGCTAATTTTGTAAACAATATTATCTTTGCTGATGAATCTTCTTTTCCTTTGGTTAGAAGTCACAATTTATCTGTGACAACATACTGGGCCAAGCAAAACGAGCACAGATATTTAAGGTCATCTAGTCAGCAACAGCAAAAAGTAAATGTTTGGGCAGGTTTGTTAAACAACCATATTATTGGGTCTTTTTTTATCAATGGCAATTTGAACGCAAATGCATATTTAGAATTACTGAACACCCACATTCCACCTACTATACGGCAACTTCCCGACATAAATATGCAAAACATCTACTTTCAGCAAGATGGTTGCCCTGCACATAATGCAGTGGCTGTCCGAAACTATTTGAGTGAACAGTTTCCTAAGCGGTGGATCGGAACTCATTCTGAAGATATCAATCCGCCACGTTCACCAGATTTATCTTCCCTCGATTTCTTTTACTGGGGTTATTTAAAAGAAATAATTTATGGCAATGAAGACGTTAGACCAGTTAATGTAGAGTGGTTGCGCAATAAAATCGTTCAAACGTCAAACAATATTAGCCCAGAAATGTTGGAGAATGTTAGAATGAATTTCTACAGCATATTAGGATATTGTTTAGCCAAGGATGGGGACATATTTGAACCTTTTGTTTGAAGATCTCTTTTTATTATTAAGGCTTATTTCAGTTTTCTATTTTTTAAATTTATTTACCCAGAATTAATATTTATTTGTCCTTTATTAAATTTACTATTTCTTTTTGAGGGCTTTGCCCTAAATTCATTAGAATGTCTTTGATTTCCCTGTCATGAACAAACCCTAATTTTATATTTCGTTATTTATTACTATTACGAATAGAATAGTAACCCAGCTGGTGTTAAAGTTTATTTAATTTATTATTAAGAGTTACTTTTAAGTTTTCATTTTTTAAAATTATATACTCAGAATTAAGTTTTATTTTTCCTTCCTTAAATTTATTATTTCTTTATGAGGGTTTTGTTCTTCGTTCATTAGAATTACTTTAATTTTCTTGTCATGAGCAAAGACTATTTTTAAGTACATAAATGATACTATAAATTACTGTTTTACGCTTTCATTACCCATTTTGGGTTTATAAGTACGTTTGTCCAAAGCAATACATATTGCAATTTATTCAATTTCATAATAAAAATGCAATACGTTTCACGGTCACTAAAAATTAACACATTTCTGCGTGTAGATTGAATAGCAAAGCAACCGCTGCGCTCGCGCCAGTATTCGTTGTGAGCTATGAGTGGCTATGACGAATGACTGAATGTAGGGGAATATCTACTGCAGTATGAAGAATGAGCGGGAGACGCACATGCGTGGTATAACCGTTGACTTTGCAGGGATTATGGCGGTATAGGTCCTACGGTTTTTAGTGTAAGATATAAGTGCCAAACGTAGAGTACCTTTTAATAAACTTTAGTGTAAAAAATATTCACTCTATTATTATTAAGTAGTAGAGTTGAATTTGCACTAGACTGGATTTTTTTTCTTTCGCATTTAGAGTACCTATATTTTACGATTTCTCAGTGTACAACAAGAATAGAAAAAATAGGATTAGAGTAAAAAGTAGGTTTCATAATTTTTTTTATTGTTTAGAAACAAAACCTTCGAACCAAGTACCATTCTGTTGAACCATGCGGTCGATGCAATGAGAAAAATAGATAATAAGAATAGGGACAACTAACTTTATAATTAGTTGTATTATACTTATATTAGAGCGTATAATTTTTCCAATAAGCAATAACACATGAATGAATACTGGGTATTAGATAACGTATTATTGTCCTTGTGTTAATATCATTCATTATATTTATAATACGTGGTAACATTTCTTTTTCTCCGTGTGTAAATTGTATGGCTCTTTGTGAAGTAATGTACTTAATACACTAATATTTTGCTTCAACTTTGATTCATTAGAGCGGTACTTAATTTTCACAACAAATAATTCATAGTGCACTTAATCTAGCTGGCAATTCAAACGTTTTTCGGATAAAATTTATATTATCTACATCGACTGAAATAATAACTTTGTATAAATTCCCAGAAATGTTTCAACGTGTCCTCATATTTTATATTAAACACAAAGTGTGACATAAATAAAAATTTAAACGCTGTAGTACTTGACGAGTTATCGGGGCACGGTATAGTTTGTCCATCTATATTTATTTTGTACGTATCTATGCTCATTTTTGTCTTCCTTCTCTGCATAATTTTGGTGTATTTTTCTAAAATATTGAACAGATGAGAAAGATTCTTAGAGGTATGTAACATATATTCTCGGTCATACCAATTTGAAAGAGAATATTTTTTCTTCAATGTTATGGGAAAGCCCGCGTTTCCTCTTTTGTATCGGTCATGCTGGCAGCAGATACATCAATGCAAATATTGCCTTAATTGATTTACTCCAACCTAAAATGTAGGAAGCACTTAAAATTAAATAATCTATTCTAATACTACTGCAAAATTTAAATCCGTCATTGTTTGTAATATATATTTTCACCTTGAACGAGTTTCCTAAATGCACCACTGATCTCCATATTCAGTTCGATATCTCTTCTAGTTCCAACGATATCGTTAAAAATGTGTTTTATACGGTTGTAACTTTAGGGATATGTGACTCCTCCTGGTGACCAGTTGGGTGACTTTGTTGTCAGTGGATTCTTACTTGTAAGCTCCTATTCATTTTTATAAAGCAAAATAGAAAGTTTTCTCGTAAAACATAAATTCACTTTTTATCTTGCACCTTTCCCCTTTGTACTTGTCTCGATCACGTAACAATAGTTTCCCATGCATCGATATCTCACAATATCGTATTACAAAGCGATTTAGAGAATAACCTTCAAAAACTTTTAATAGAATAAGACAAGCAACAAATAAAAAAAAATTAAAAGCACTCTCTGATAGATAAAGAAAGCAAGCTAACTATACTAATTTCACGATTCACTGACTAAACTGCGCACAAATACAGTGGCGCAAACCGTTTTTAAATACGTGCATCCGTCATCCTTTATGACGCCATGTTGGGACCTCTGTAATTTATGATCAGTGGACCTTATCGCCTATTTTATATTTTTAAGCGATTTGTTTCTACTTAGGCGTATGTGCTGGCTCCCGTATTCCTTACAATCGATATTAATGCACGAAATGTTACGGTGGATTGCTTTACAGTTTTACCTGAGTATCGGTATCCTATTGTGTAT
Organism: Cetonia aurata; assembly: GCA_949128085.1. Classification (NCBI taxonomy): domain Eukaryota; kingdom Metazoa; phylum Arthropoda; class Insecta; order Coleoptera; family Scarabaeidae; genus Cetonia; species Cetonia aurata. The sequence goes on along the minus strand of OX421889.1, from coordinate 26,006,986 downwards.
GTAATTCTTTTTAGTTACACTCTTCACATTCTCTTGTGGGATAGCTGAGAAAATTATATTTTTTTATTTTACACGAAATTTACAGCCTCTAAAACAGAATAAAATTTAACTTATATATTCTAGAAAATCACTAGTGTGAAATTAATTTATAAAAACCTTATTAAAAATATTAATAAATGCAATCTTTCCTAAAATAGATAAAATGTTTAATTGCAAATTGGGTATACAGCGCCACCTATGAAGCAACTTCTTAAACTAGCGCATCTCCTGCATTTACAGATCGCTGTAATCATATAGCTCGTAAAAATTGTGCTGGCGATTCACAGATGGCGCACGGTAACAAATCATTTTTCTAGATATACGATATTCTAAAAGGTGTCGCTACATCCGCTTTTAATTTAATTCATTTCCATTGTGTTAAAAAATCAATAAATCAATTCACCACCCCTCTTCAATTATAAAAATGGCTTTGAATATCAATAATGAGGAATTATGGCAATTATTTAGATTGATCTGAATGTATTTCATTGCGTCGTTGATTTTAATTCTCCAATTGCTTTGTCAGGTTTGTTATTCCGTTTTTTAATTTAAAGTTTGATATAAAACTATTTCGCCGCTAGATGTCACCGTGTCTAATCCAAATATAACCGTTTATTTTAAATAGTATAAATTATAATAGTAATTTACAGGATTTTTACCTTTTATGACTAAACTATTAAACAATTGATGCCTTATTAATATTTTTAATTATATCTAATGCAAAATTAAAATATGATTATACAAACCTTAAATATGCATACATGCACTAATTTTACTCTTTATTCATATTTTTATTCCATATTTTCTTGCTATAACACTCCCATTAATACAAAGAAGCTCTACTAGAAGATTTACTCAGATATTTAATTCCTTTTCGTCTGTCAGACAAAAGAAGAGACGCCGACCAATACCCGGCCAGCTAGCGCGCTATTGGCCGCATCGACCAGCCAATGATAGCCTTCTAGTTGATACGCCTTCAATGTCTAGAGGTCTATGCTCCTTGTAGCTAAGCAGGAGGTCTGAAGCCATTATACGAACGCGAATTCCAATTAATTAGCAATTTTGGAAAGTTGAAAATTACACTAACATATTCAGGAACAAAAGGACGTCTAGAATTCGTGGGAATTGTGGCTTTAGCTGCGAAGGATGAGCGGGAAAAATGGATTTGAAGTTGGTGTACGATTGTGTATACATTTGTAAGCGAAGGTCACACAATGTAATGGAAAATTCCTAGACGTTAGAGAGCGTTATGAGCCGTAGTCTCCTGATATCGTCGTAGATTAGATGAATATCATGCGGAAACTGGAATTTAGATGGATATTAAGTTTATACCTGCGACTAAATATGAGTCCCTATTAACTATTTTAGTAATTAGTAATGTTATTAGAAGAATAATAATAAACTTTCTGATCCGATGACTCCAACATACAGAATACTGAGAGAAAATATATCAATAATCTACATTTATTGAGTGAATTTTTATTGGCAGAACGAAATGTTTTATTCTTATATGATAAAATATTATTTACAATCTTTGAATCAAGTAATAACAAGATTCGTTAGTGAAATAAATGCGTTATCATTATAACAAACCATTGTACATTAGTCCACGGATAATATTTGTTATTTTTTCACACGTTCAATAAATAATGTTGTTAATAATATGAATATGCATTGTTATTTTTAACGTAGGTAACTACATTAGTTTTCATACAATTATTCACCACTTGAAAGCAATAAAGTATTAAATAATGTTTTGTCCGTTGTTTTAATATTAGCTTGAAAGAAGATTTTATTGCAAGAACTAACATACCTATATGTAGATAAAAAAGATTCTTTAAATCAAAGAAAAATATCTTTGGGGTTATTTAAAAGAGAAATTTTTTTTAGTTAATACGTATTTCTTTCAACACAGAAAAAAAATCGTTGTAAATTTTAAAACAATTGTAAACTTCGGTGCAACAAACAAGTGTAGGATATAGGGACGAGCACAACTCTTATTAAAATTTCCTACAAAATTGTTAACGAAAATTATTGCATTTTTCGCAGCAAAATATGCAAAAATTTTTTATACAATTCATGTTGACATAACCTATACATTAAAGTAGCATAAAGTACAAGTCACTTGTTGCAAATACTACGTTTACCCATGCAGTGGTAAAAATTGCAAACAATCTACTAAAATATTATAAACTCCTGTAGTAAATTTTGTCAACAAGATTTTACATATACAAATCAACTACACTATTGCAATGATTAATATAGTTGCGTATAATCTGTTTAGCTGGTGACAGCGCGCGAATTGCCGTCGTATTGGGCCTTATTGCGAAGATCAGACGTACAGCAGAGTACCGGTATGGAAGCGCCTCGTAATTCTCGTCTGTGGGCGATTGTCAATCACAGTACCTTTCATACGATATTAACCATGCATCATATAGATATTACATAGCTACATTTACCGATCACAATTTACATTGAGTAAGAATTTCAAAGATTATGAAACAAGCGTAGCGCCATCTTTACGACAAAATCACATATTTATGTAGCTAAACTAATTATGAGTATTATGATATTCCTACTATGTATAGATATAAAACTATACAGCATTCATTTCATTTCATCTCTTTATTAATGCGGTTTCCAACACTGAGAGAAATAGATAGTACTGTTTAACATAAATATAGTATACTTTAATATATTTTATAGCTCCTATAGGGACAATCATATTTTATATTACCGGTGACAATATCTGTATAGTAAATATCTGTGAATACTTTTTATTAACTCGTATGGTAAAGTGTACTATATTTGTATTATTAATTTGAGCATACATGTTAGTAAATGTGAAAAAAATGTCTAGTAGCGCTGACTACTTATATTTGATAATAACTGTTAACAATGAAAACTATAATAAATATAGTTTAATAATTTTTAATTATAATTAATTAATATAATTTGATTAGCCGGTGACAGCCGGGCGAATTGCCGTCGTATCGGGCAGGATTGCGGGAATCAGACCGGCCCGTGTACTGTAGAGTACTACCGGTATTGAAGCGCCTCGTAATTCTCGTCTGTGGGCGATTGTCCACAGTACTTTTTACACGACGTTAACCATGTATAAGCATCATATAGATATTACGCAGCCACATTTACCGATCACAATTTACATTGAGTACGAATTTCAAAGATTATGAAACAAGCGTAGCGCCATCTTCACGACAAAAGCTGTAGTATCACATATTTATGTAGCTAAACCAATTATGAGTATTATGATATTCCTACTATATAGATATAAAACTTCCTTCTCATTATTAATGCCGTTTTCAATAATCAAAGTAAGGTGACTGTTGCAAGCACCTAACCTAACCTAAATAAACACAACACAGTAAATTTGCTACACCTGTTATTATAACTGTCTTCACTACATTATATGCAATTTATTATATTCACTTGTTGTAAAATATTGTAAAACATTTCACTATATTTTGTAGAAGATTGTCACACAATATTTTTAAACAATTTTATTGCTTTTTTTGTAACCGTGATATAGGAAAATGCAACGCCGTTGTTCTAAAATTTTGCACAATAGTAGGAATTCTTACTACAATTTCCGTCAAACAGTGAAGTGTAAATATTACAACATGGATTTTTCTCTGTGCAGACACAACCATGCACCGACACGAATACGTACACCTGTATCACACGTACATAACACGTGTGAGTGGCAATACAGCTTATTGGTCGATTTCTTCGGTAAAGATCGACAATGAATAGAGCAAGGGGTGGGAAGAGCGTTACGAACATTTATGTTAGAAATTGAATATGCATCGAATACCTGGTAACATCCAGATTTTACCTCTTTACCCCACATATTGTCGTTTTGACAATAATTATGTTACTAATTAACATAAAGAGATTTACTATCTAATTTCTACAATCCATTTTTCTCAGTGTATAGATATGTAGATAAAAAAGATTCTTTAAATCAAAGAAAAATATCTTTGGGGTTATTTAAAAGAGAAATTTTTTTTAGTTAATACGTATTTCTTTCAACACAGAAAAAAAAATCGTTGTAAATTTTAAAACAATTGTAAACTTCAGTGTAACAAACAAGTGGAGCAACATATAGGGACGAGCACAACTTTTATTAAAATTTCCTACAAAATTAACGAAAATTATTGCATTTTTCGCAACAAAATATGCAATTTTTTTATACAATTCATGTTGACATAACCTATACATTAAAGTAGCATAAAGTACAAGTCACTTGTTGCAAATAGTACGTTTACCCATTGGTAAAAATTGCAAACAATCTACTAAAATATTATAAACTCCTGTAGTAAATTTTGTCAACAAGATTTTACATATACAAATCAACTACACTATTGCAATGATTAATATACTTGCGTATAATCTGATTAGCTGGTGACAGCGCGCGAATTGCCGTCGTATTGGGCGTGATTGCGGAGATCAGGCCCATTTCATCTCATTATTAATGCGGTTTCCAGTTATGTATAATAATCAAAGTAAGGTGACTGTTAACACCTAACCAAATAAACACAACACATAGTAAATTTGTTACACCTGTTATAACTTTCTTCACTACATTATGTGCAATTTATTATATTCACTATTTGTAAAATATTGTAAAATATTTAACTATATCTTGTAGAAGATTGTCACACAATATTTTTCAACCATTTTATTGCTTTTTTGTAACCTTGATGTACACTATAAACACATTTCTGTAAATTCACAGAATGCCACATGGGTTATATGTGTCGATAGTGGATTGAGTAAAATTAAATTCTTGTAATGTAAAGTTACAGATCTTATTTTACTTTACCTATTTAGGAAATTTTATGGAGAAATAGGCGAAAACGCAAGTATATTTACATCAATTTTCCTCAACGGCCTGAGTATAATATGAAATTTTCACTGTAAGAAACTGCGAATTAAATGTACTAGTACACATCACGTAGTAGTAACCGCTATTTAAATTTGCTGCGGTTTGATATAATAATACATTACATATAATGTGAATTTAGGCATTGCAATGACTAAAATAACTACATTTGTTCTGTAATGTTATGCGTATCTTTCTGTCGTATAGAATGTGTAATTCAAATTGTACAGTGAAGCAAAAAACAATTATCATAAGTATGTCATATACCTACCTACGTTAGTCTTGCAATACTTGAATATTACCAGATGTACATTCGTGAAAAAGTGTTCTCTACAATTGAAATTTTATGAAACCTATTTTAAATATAGTGTTTGCAAATAAACCAAATATACAGGGCGCGAAAATGTAATTTATCCCACCAGAATAATAAATTAATGTTTTTGTACCTTCCATGTTCTCTCTTTGCCATCATCTGTTGTATCGATTTTATATACCTACACAGAGGTTACGAAATTCGCGGACACGGACTATATATGGGTGCACATAGCACATATTTTAACTTTGAAAAGAACTATTATAAACAATGTTATGGTGTAGCAATGGGATCACCCATATGAGCAGTAATAGCAAATTCAGTAATGGAGAAAGTTGAGCAAGACATACTAATCGAAATTGATACACATATTTTATTTTTTAAACCTTATGTAGATGACTGCATTTTGGCAATACCTAAAAACAAAGATCAATACATATTAGAAAAATTCAATAACTATCATGAACGAATTCAATTCACATTAGAAAATGAAAATAATTCAGCAATAAATTTTCTTGACATAACAATCTCACATAAAAATGAAAAAATTTACACAAATTGGTAGATACTTTAAACCAACACACTGTGGAAGATATTGAAATTTTTTATCACAAACACCCACAAGATACAAAATAAGTACGATTAACAACTTAATTGACAGATGCATAGCTTTCTCAGAAAAAACTAATATCAAACAAAATATAAATAAAATAAAAGAAATGTTAATTAATAATAATTATCCAATTCAATTTATAGATAAATATGTAAAAAAAAGATTGACACAAAATGAAAATAAAACTACAAGCAACCCACAAAATAAGGACCAAAATAAAAAGGAGAACAAAAAATATATTTCCATGCCATACACAGAACAATTGTCAGAAAATTTACAAAAATTCCTGAAACAATACAAAATCAATATTGCTCATAAACCAAATTACGCAAATAAAAAGTGGTTCACAAAAACTAAAGATCACGATGGCAACAAATTATTGGGTATCAACAGCCTGTCGAGACAGAGGGAGAAATAAAAGACTCTATTTCTAGTCGCTAAGCTTTCGCCATTTAATTAAGGCTTCTTCAGAGTGACATCTACAATCAAGGAAACAATGGTGCTACTAACAACATCATCTAAATGTAACTAATTTTAAAAAACTTACAGATTGAATCTGGTAGCTACATTGTTGGAAAAAATTCCGAAGAAGTACTGATGCAACGCACAATCAACATGCCTTCCTCTTTTTCTTAATGAAATTTAATCATTTCATTAAGACAGACATTTTTTCCAACAATGTAGCTACCAGATTCAATCTGTAAGTTTTTTAAAATTAGTTACATTTAGATGATGTTGTTAGTAGCACCATTGTTTCCTTGATTGTAGATGTCACTCTGAAGAAGCCTTAATTAAATGGCGAAAGCTTAGCGACTAGAAATAGAGTCTTTTATTTCTCCCTCTGTCTCGACAGGCTGTTGATACCCAATAATTTGTTGCCATCGTGATCTTAACGTTGTACAGCCGTACTCCTATACTCAAACAAAAACTAAAGAACCAATAGATTTTAATAAACAAACACATATAATTTACAAAATTAACTGTCAAAACTGTGAAGGGGTGTACATTGGACAATCACAAAAATACATAGAAAAGAGAATTTACTCTCACAAATACAGCATAAATTCAAAAAATGTAAACTCTACTGCTCTGGCAAAACATGCATTAAATAACAACCATAATTTTAATTTTAATAAAACTGAAATTTTAGATATAGAAAATAACTATTATAAAAGACTGTTTTTTTATGTAACGGTATCACTAAAGCCATCTTAAGGTCGTCTGGATATATACCTTCATCTAGGGTTTGATTAACTAATCTGCATATCAAAGAAGCTAATTTTGTTTTGCTATTTTTTATGACATTCGTAGTGATATTATCGAAACCAGGGGCTTTATTATTTTTCATGCTACCGATTATTGCCAATATCTCGTTTTCAGATGTTTTTCCAAACTTAATAGGTGGCATTCTCGTTGTAGTAGTGGTTGTTGTTGGTCTTTTATTTCCTTGAATTTGCTTTTCTGCCAATGTTTTTCCTATAGTTGTAAAGAATTTGTTGAATTCGTTAGCCATTTCGACTGAGTTTCTAGTAAGTGTTCCATCTTCTTTAGTTATTTCTAAAATTTCTTTATTCATCCTCTGCTTGTTCTTTATCTGCTGGTTTACGAGTTTCCAGATTTTCCCTGGATCTTGTGGTTTTTGAATAGTTTTTGAAAATATTTCATTTTGGTGTCTTTTATTAAGGTGTGTGTGTACTCTTTTTGGTTAGTGTATTCAGTTTTGTACCTATCATTTGTTGGATGTTTTCTCATTTTCTTGTACAAAGTGGTTCTTTTTCTTATCGCAGCTATAATAGTGTCTTCTATCCAGGGGCATTCCCTTCTTCTTTTAATTTTAATAGTTGTTTGATGTTTCTGTGTTATAATCTGTATTGTTTCAGATAGTTCACGAAGGGTGCTATGCTCATGTTTGTTTTACTTATGTCGGTGTTTACGTCATTGTAACTAGTTCGCAAGTATTTGAAAGAATTGTATTTATATTGTTTTGGTAACATATTTGTTTTGATTTTGGTTGTTATGGCATTGTGGTCAGATATATCTGTTTTAACTATTTTTATTTTGTCTATTCTTTTTGTATTTGTGGCTACATGGTCTAGAATTGAATTTCTACCGATAGTATTTATTCTTGTATAGTAATGACTCGATCGCTTATTCAAAATTTTGTAGTTTCTTTCTTTGTATAGGGTATAATATTCTTCTATACTGTTGCTACGTTCCATGATATTTATGTTAAAGTCTCCCATTATCAGTTGATCCGTTTTTCTGTTCAGAACATTATTTTTCAATACATTTTTAAGGGTTTTAAAATCGACTTGTGGTGGTTTGTATATTAGTGTAATTCGCGAGTAATTTGTCGAGATGACATAGTGGGATTTACTTCAACTAAAGCACATACTCGAATTTCTATATCGCTTACATTCTTATCCGGAACAACTTTATTTTTATTATTTACTAAAGAAAATGTAGTTTCAAATCGATTAACGGTCCTACGAATAGTGCTTGCATTGGGAATTTGACTTTCGAGGAAATTAGCTGCAAATAAATCCCGAGTTACTTCCGCGGAATTACCACCGTAAAAGTGTTTAATCATGAAGAGTTTTTGCTCCGGCGTATAGTACTCCATTTTTAAAATAATCGTTATCTACCTACCAACAACGCGTTTTATTAAATAGTACGAGCAAGTAGTTCTCCCGACGAAATATAAAATGCATCTGACAAGCACGTGTGCGAGCGACGGCTCTTGCGCCTGTGCGGCGACAGCGTAGAAATGTGGATTTCTTGACAAATACGAGTGCATCATAGCAATATGCTAATGTAATCCAGTCGAATATTCCGTATACTTCTTTACCGTTCTAAGGCACGGATACCTTCGTGTATCTCGCTTACACTACAGGATCGCTATAATGCGGACGCAGGCGGACAATTGGTATCTTCTGCTAATTTCTTCTCTATCGTTGTAAAAAATTTATAACCGAAGAATTCACGGTTATTTCGATTGGTTTCTTTTCAATAAATCCATCATCCTTCATAATTTCTATTATTCCACTTTTTGTGTTTTAGTTCTTATTTATTTCATAAGTTATAACTTTCCGTATTCACCTGGATCTTGTGATGTCTTTTGAAGCAATTTTGATAGTAATTCATTTTGTATTCCTTATTAAATTGCTTCTGTATTCCTTTTGATTATAGTTATGTGTATCACTAGGCCAGAATCTATAGTTTTACGAGTATGAGCAGGGTTTGTGTGGCCAAGACGAAGCCGATGCCCCACAAGTGCGAATACTCGCAAAAGAGTTTCTGGTCGTGTGTTACACACTATTTTTTGCGCCGACAAGTCTTAATTTTGTTGAAAATAATAAAAAGAATTAACGCTCAGGGTTAAGTTACCTTAATATTTTGACGTTTTAATTTTCTTGGTAGTTTTGATACATATTCATCAATAGTAAGGACAATGGAGACCCCAGCTCATATTACAGAGGTTGTGTGTGAAGTTATTAACCATTTATTACCTGTAAAATCTTCCGAAAATAGAATTGGAAAGAATATGAATTAATTAAGAGATTGTGTAACGAGAATTCTGTCATCTGTCATCGAATCTATAATTAATCACAGAAATGCCAGTAATTCGAATATAGTGTTGCCAACCATTAGCGGTCTTTTTGCCGGCCTAGGCCGGAGAATGGCAAGTTTCCGGCCGATTTAAAGTAATGCAAAATCAGTGTTTCTGGACGGAGGCGCAAAAAATATATTTATTTCGATATTTTTCGTTTGGATGTCTTGATATAACAAATAGGAGCTGTAAATATACTTTTGCTTTCAAGATTCCTACTTTTGTCCAAAATGGTTGTTCGATCCAATAAAAAATGTTCAAGAAGTAATTTTACTGAGCGCGATGCTCTGAATTCAGTCGTATTAAAATAAATAATCTCTCTTTGAGCTTACATATGCAGCCACCTCTCTGTAATATGGATGCAATTACAATCAAATTTGATAGTGTACAGAATTTATGTGAGATTACTGTCTTTAGTATATTAATAGATTATGTACATGAACAACCATTTGAAGAAAAATACAAAAATATTGTTTATGGACGTAAATACAACGCGGTCTGTCAGTGAGCAATGATAAATTCGTTCAATGATTCTTAAACAACTTGTAACCAGAACTTGATTGCTACATATATAATAGGAATTTTTCGATTTCCTGCTTTTCCCACTTAATCATTGTTTTCTTAACGATAACTGGTCATGTATGGTAATATAATCTTAATGTATATCTTGCTTAGCACCTGAAATTCCTTGAAGCTTACTATTTACTCAACAAATCCTATTTAAATTCAAACTCTACCGAGTCCGCTAGCACAATTGCTCCCCTGAAATGACTCGAAGAGCTCGAACAACCGGCCTGTGCCTACGATAAGCGCCTTCCTCGTATATGTACGACCATCTTTCTGTTTCGCGCAACTCAAACAGGTTTCTTTGTTCGGACGAAAACCGTGAGTTGCCGGCTGAGAAACTAATACCTCGCCTATGCCCCGTGTATACAGTACACATAACAAACGCGGTATAGCGGCAATACAGTGCCGTGTAAGAATATTCCCCTGACGCACTTAAGAGCAAAAGAGAAAGCAGAGTGCAGATACACATACATGTAGGTACCTTTCTGTCTGTTTTCTCTGTCTGTTTATGTTTGCGTGCGAGTATAGCTGCCGTGGTTTTGTGCGACGTTGTTTGGCCTGTACTCCGTACTTATTTTACGTATAAAGCGGACGGTCGAAGTATTGAAGCCGGTTTTACACTAGGGAAATGCCGAGAAAATCTATAAATGCGACACGGGCGTTTTAGCCGTGTTTTAACGTGGTCGATATTTAGATTTGGTGTGAAACCGACCCACCGGCGTTGGACTGGGATAGGGAAATATTTTTTAGGGTATTGCGCGAAATACTAAATGTGTATCCGCTGTAATTATGTTGGCCAACATGTGGAAAAGGAGATATTTATCTTAATTAATGCTTTGGGAAGGTTGGGAATCTTTATTGTGGGATAATAATAATAATAATAATAATAATAATAATAATAATATATATTGCCCAACAGATTTTACAATCCAATAATAGGACAAGTAAGTAAAAATGAATATATAAAGATCCTAATAATTAATACTAGTACAAAAAAAAATAGCACTCAAAACAAGAAAAATACAAAAGTAACAACATACTTATTTATACAGGTCAAAAGTAGATGCAAAGAGAGAAGAGAAACAGAAAAAAAAATAAAAAAAAAAAAATAAAAAATATGAACGTCTTACAGCGTGTATATATGAAGGTTAAGTACATGCTTTAAATATTTGTGATAATGAAGAAAAATGAATGTCTATGCTACTATCCGATATGTGATTATAATAATGACAGATCCTATAAATAGGTGACTTAAAGAGAATGTTGGTCTTTGGGGTAGTGTAATAAAAGCTTGTGTGCGCACGGGTAGGGAACTGTGGGACAAGGAACGAAATGTGTGCCAGTAATTGTGGAGCGTCGATGCCAGAATGCAGCAGGTTGTAGAGGAGCTTCATGTCCGCTTTCTTACGTCGGGTTTGTAATAATTCAAAATTAAACGTTTCCAATAACAAACCGTGGTCGAAGCCCTGTGGTGGGTATGTGCCATATCGTCTGAAATATAGATATTTTAAAAACTTTCTTTGTATTCTTTCCAGCATATCTGAGTAAATGTTGTAAATAGGAGACCATATTACTGATGCATATTCGAGTTTTGAGCGTACGTACGCATAATATATAGGTATAATAGACGATATAGAAAAATGACGCACATTTCTTATTAAAAATCCTAATGTTTTAGCAGCAGCTGCAGTAATGGTGGTGATATGAGTTGCAAAAGTTAGTTTAGCATCGAAAATTACACCTAGATCTTTTAGTGTGTTACAACGTGGGATATCTTCATTGTGGTAAGTATAAGTAAATATAACTGGATTGACTTTTCGAGTATATGTCAAGACATTGCATTTTGAGATGTTAATTTCCAGGTGGTTATCAAAACACCAGACAGCTAGTTGATCGATTTGACGTTGAAGGTAATAGCAATCCTCAATGGTATTAATCTCATTATATATTTTCAAATCATCAGCAAATAGCAATCGTGGACAGTCTAACGATGCACAGACATCATTAATAAATAACAGGAACAGAAGCGGTCCTAGATTGCTTCCCTGTGGAACTCCCGATGCTGGTGAAAATAAGGCAGAGCGGTGACCACCAAGAGTCACGTATTGTTTTCGGTCGTATAGATAAGTGCGGAGTAAAGAAAGTAGAGGTGGTGAAAACCCTAAGGTATCGAGCTTAATCAGCAGCAGTTCATGATCAATGCGATCAAAGGCCTTAGATATGTCTGTATAGACTACATCAATCTGTCCACCCCTATCCAACGACTTCGATATATCTTGGGTTAGTATCGATAAGTTGCTTACCGTAGATCGTTTATTTACGAATCCATGCTGGTACAGAGCTATTTGGTTTTTAATCTGAGGATATATCAGTTGATGTAAACACATTTCAAAAGCTTTAGCAAAATTGTTGATGATGGCTATCGGTCTATAATTTTCAATGAGAGCTGGATCACTTTTTTTAAGCACTGGAAAGAGTTTGGTAGTTTTCCAGCGTTCCGGAAAAGTACTTGTAGCAATCGATAAATTGAAGATATATGCCAGTGGAGTTGCAAGTATATAAGCACAATCACGTACCAGAAAGCTAGGAAGGTTGTCGTCACCCATAGTGTTTTTATCTTTCAGTTTTTTTAGTGCACTAAGAACTAAGGATTCTTCAATTTTTTGCACAGTTATACATGGAGAATTCATACAGAAGGTATTTGCATGCGGCTGTGTTGTGCGCGTCAAGTACACAGACTGAAAGAAAGTCCGGAATGCATCCACCACCTCCGGCGGACCGGAAATGGTTTCGCCCTGACCATCCCTCATTATACACGGTACTCCACGATTTTGCTTCCTAGAGGAAATGTAGTCCCAGAAGTGTCGTGGATCACATTTAATACGCTGCTGAACGGTAAGCAAGTAATTGTGATATAACTTCGCGGTGGCAAGCTTAATTTGCTTCCTTAGAGTATGAAATTGTTGCAGGTCTTGTATGCGTTTGTATTTCTTGTATTTTAAACGATATCTGTTTTTAAGTTTAATATTCTTTTTAAGATCGTGAGTAAACCATGGAGGATAAGTCGCTACAGACCTGGTTTTCAGAGGTACAAATTGGTCCACTATGTTGAATATTGACTTGTACAGACAGTCACACGCCAAATTAACCTCTGTTATAGTATAAAGTACTGTCCAGTCAATATTGATAAAAGCATCATATAGAGCTATGTAGTTGGCTTTCTTGAAGTTATAAATTTTCACGTCCCGCAGTGGAGGCAACTTGTTTAGATGGCTCGTAGATATTTGTAGCTCTATACTCAAAGCCGGATGGTAAGAATCCTCAGCAATGAAAGACGAATCGTCCGACTGCACGCGTATGTCCTCAAAATTGGATAACACAAGGTCCAGCAAGCGTCCATCACAGTTCACCACTGAATTGCGTTGCTGGAGATTCATAAAATGGATAAAGGTATTCATTGCTTCACATCGTCTATCATTGATTTGGACACTATTAAAATTGGGTAGGTTAAAGTCACCTATCAACAGCAATTTACTATTATCATAGACATTCATCTGTTCAAGGATATCAAGAAATATTTCTAAGTCAGTATAAGTAACATCAGGTGGCGAATACACTACATAAATAAGTAATTTGCATGAGCGTAAAGTTAACTTACAAGCAAGAAAATCTATTAAAGGTACTGAAGTAAGAAGATGAGAATAGTCAAGTAATTGAAAAGGTAAATGCGATTTATAAGCAAACAGCACCCCTCCCCCGCGTTTACGATGAACGGCAGTGAAGTCTCTATCTTTGCGAAACATTTTGTAGCCAGAAGGGACCAATTCGTTATCAAACACGTCGTCAGACAGCCACGTCTCACTTAAGCACACCACATCATAGTCACTCGAACTAATACTGTTGAAAAATGTATCAGTTTTTGTTCTGAGTCCCCTAACATTTTGATAATAAATATTAATACCAGGATCTAAGGCATTGTTTGTATTATTCTGCGTTGGTGATACTAATTGAGTTAAATTCTTTAGTTGCTACTCAGTGTTGTAATTAGTCATGGATTTTAAAAGGCTAATCCTGTTATAATGACAACCGCACACGTTATCAAATACAGAGTGATTGACACTAAAATTTGTCTTAAATTTATTGTTACTCTCAACACAATTAATACACTTGGTAACCGGAGAGGAACAGTCAATCAGCAGATGCGCCTCAGAGCATTTAGGACAGCTAATATTATTTGTGCAGTTTTTAGAAAAGTGGCCGTAACGGGAACATTTAAAACATCGGATAATATGAAAAGACTCACGGATACTACACCTCTTCCATCCCACATATAGATATCGCTTGTTGATAACGTCCCTGAAGGTAACGGGATCCACTTCTATCACAACATTAACATTATTATTCTTCCCAGTGATCCGTACAATGCGTAACACGGAAGAAGCACTTTTTACAATTTTATTCTGAATGACTAGTTTATCACAAAAGTCATCCCTCTCCTGAACGTCATCCGCACTCACACCGTAAACAATAATTTTCGGGTTGATTTTCTTCGGAACGCTTGCACTAACATTATCGCCAAGTTTATCTGCAATTTTAGTTTTTAAGATGTCGACATTGTTGGAGTCTTTGCAGTTGATAACAACACTACCATCCCTTCTAGTAATAATTTTATTAACTTCGACATTTAATGCGACCGGATCTATAGCATTTTGTATTTGTTTACATATATTCTCACCGGACCGTTCTGTGTTTAGCGATTTCACTACAAGCACGTTTTTTGGAGAACTTTTTAAAATATCGCTAAAAGAAGGAAGCGGCATCTCTCTCTTATTGTTTATGGGAATATCCGCTGGCGATAGATTAGAGTTTAAACCCAAAGATGTCTCTAGATGTTGTATTTTTTCTTTTTGTAGGTTATTGACAGTCTCTAATTCACTAATAATTTTATTTAATAAATTAATTTGGTCTTTCAACATACTGTTTTCCTTTTTTAAGTTGAAGCTCTCTTCCTCTTTAGATGGGGAATTGAGAATGATTGTAGGTTCATCTCCACTTGAATCCGATGAATGCGGTACTGAATCGCACGTTTTGCACATCCAGTTCTTACGATTTGCGGCTTTTCCAGCTTTTATTAGAATATCCAAGCACTTCAGATGAATCATACTGACTTTACATAACACACACTTTACGAACTTTTGATTTTTCTTAATTATGTTTTCACAGAATTCACAGTTTTTCACATTTTCTTTCGAGGAGCTGGACTCCTCATCTGAGTCGTCCGCCATCTTGAAATAATAATATATAGAATATAAAATGGAGTTTTGGTTAATGTTATCATTTTTTTTTGTAGGAAGGGACAATTTTAGATAAGCTTAAGTGCCAGGGCATGAATATATTATAAAATTAGTTCAATAAATTGTTGTTTTAAACAACTTTCTCTTTATGTAACTTGCTATTTATTGCGGTAAACTGTAATTGATTTGTTTGTGATTGCTGACAGTCTTAAAAACCATTAATAAAAACATAACTTCAGCATGAGAAAAATGCATTTCTGCAATGTATTATTTAACTATTCACTTTTCTTCCAAAAGACATTATTACAGAAATAGTAGTTCTACAAGAAATGGGTGACTGATGTTAAATGTTGAAACTTACATACATATTCTAAAAAAATAGATGCGTTAAATAAAACCTATAAAACTGCCAAATACAGAACGCAGTATTTTAAGTACTAGTTCCAATAAAACCTCTTACCAAAATAAAATCGCGAGGTCAAATAATCCTGCTCAGGCCCGTTTCTGGCTAAGTCCCCGCCCTGGTGCGAACAATTATTTGCCGCCCCGTAACTTATATGCAATTAATGTAAGCAATATTTTTGGCAAAAGAGAAAAAAGAGCAATCAAATATCACTTTTTAATTCTTTTTTAATGAGATAGGTACAGTCTAAGCATTTGGTTTGCTTGTCAGGCGGCTAGTCATAATGTCAAACATGCCATATTTATCCATATTTCTATTCAAATTCTACCTATCTACTAAGTATAAGTAAGTATACACACTACATTTATCAACAATTTAAAGAACAATATAGATATAATAGTTATTTATGTATTAAGGACCTAACTTGCTTTTATGATCCAATACATAATTTTAAAAATACATCGAGGGCCATAAAAGCAAGTTACGGCCGTGGTACATATATCACTTCATGCACAAATGCGGAGTTTTTAATTTAAAATAAAAATATGTATTTTATTGAATTTTCTAAGGTTGATTTGACTAAATTTGAAAATTTCAACTTGATTTGGGGGGTACGTCCGAATATTAATATGGATAAAAGATGTTCGAATTGTGTTGTTAACATATGCATGTTACCTAAAATAAATGTTCAATAAAAAGTACAATTTTTGGTTTCGAATGAAACCTCTTCATTTTGTAAGGGTTTAAAGTATTTCTATTAGGTATAATGTCGTTGTTTGACGTTTCATTATGGCCCTAAGGAATAAAGACTTATGCGCTAGTGTTATAAAAAGACGTTTACGGCGTAGAAATTCGTGTAAAATTGTCAATTTATGACTTATTCGTGCATAAATAAAATAATATACATGTCCTATATATATTTTTAATTTTCATAAACAATTACTTCGACGATTAAATTTTCTAAATCAAAAAAAAATAAACTTTTTCCTTCTAAGTTTATCAAGAAATTTTTTTGTTTGTACTATATTGAATGACATCGGTACTTTTAATATATTTTCTATTTTTTGCATAGTAACCTCATTTTATTACATACATAAATTTTATTAATATATGTATAAACCTCATTTATACATATATTAATAAAATTTATGTTTACATAATAAATCACTTTTTTTTTAAGTCAGCTTATATGCCATTTTCAAAATTATCAAAATTTCAATAATGTGTATTTAATTCCAAATTTTAACCTTTTAGCTAAATTGTGTGCAGGATGGCGCATCACACTCACTAAGAACGTAATTTTTTCGGTCTTGTACGTGGTTGTTGTTTATAACAATAAGTACAATAACTATAAATAAAGCACTCGCTCGTTTGTGATCCAGTACCGGCGTTTATATTAAATTATTTTTGTTTACTAAAAGTCGTGTTATATCATGATGTAAAATGTGCACTCTTAGCACATTTTACATTTTATTGTGTACACGTCATCGTACGTTATTTAAAATATGTAATTACACAAGTTATTGGTTTTTCTTCTCCGCCCCTTTCTATGTGCCGCCCTGGTGCCGTGCACCACTTGCACCACCGGGTTGGCACGGGCCTGTGCCCTGTACATTTTTGTATTAATGTGATGGACAATGTCTATGTTCTTTTAACAGAACGCTGACAATAAAATATATTCTATTCTATTACTTCAAAGAAATTGTAGTTTTAAATGGATATTTTTTAAAATAGCTAAACAAATATTTATCATCTGATATATAACTGTTTCTTTAGCGTAAATAATAATGCCTTGAATCCAAGAAATATACTTAAAAAATTGCTTCATTCCTTTAAAGAAAAACTTTTTCTATTAAGAATCAGGAATTTAATATTTATGCAGTGAACATCAGGCATTTATTATTCTGTGTGGCAAAGTACGAAAAGAATTATATTATATTAGCACGAAAAAGTGCATTAGATAAAAAAAAAACGGTTACTAAAAAGCAGTTAACGACATATTTGTGGTTTCCGCATACAATTAAGTAACTATTTAAAATGAAACTACCATTGCACTTTAAATACATATTTCAATAATGAATCACTATTTTTGTCGCATGCATAATATTATATCACCTACCTGCAATTTATCGTCACATTATTGAACAAATATTCATACATGGTCCTATTGCAAAAAACTTACCTTTTAATTCCATAAACAAAGCGGTTAAATTTACCAAAAAAAAAACTATATTTTTGGATTTTTTTGTGAGGAGGGGAGAATGGAATAAAAAACTATTTTAAATTTACAATATAACTTGTATTTAAGGTCACAATCATCAGTTAATTTGAATCACCGATTTTTACACGCTTTTCTAATAATAGCTCTGCGATTTCAACTTACCATATTGTGTTCTTTTTTTTACATATTTATACTTATGTAATTTCTATTTTTCGCCTGTGCAATTTCGCTTCTAGCATTTATCTATATCTATAGTACTGGCACAGGTACGAACATCTACAAAAATTAAAGTGTACAAAGGGCCTTAAAACCTTAAAGATATACATACGTCAACTAGTTTATAGAAAATCTATAAGTTAAGTACAACTAATTTTGTAATATTTTTATCTTTATCAATTGAGTTCTCAATTATTTAGCAGTCAAATTTTCAGTGATAATTTTATAAATGTACTTATAAAAATGAAATGAGATTTCTCGAATAGACTAAATTTTATACTTTTTAAAGATCTAATGTTATTATCATTCCGTGCTACATACTAAACTTACTTTGCAATAATTTCAGCAAACATTTCCTTACGTTTTGCATTTATACATAATAACTTAGTATTTATATTTTTGTCTTATATATGTATATATAATTTTAATATATACAAAGTTTAATGTCTACAAATTCACAACATTAAATACAGAAACAAAATAAACAGGTAACAATGAAAAAGAGTTACGTCAACAATCAAATAGCACGTCTAGGGACACTTAATTACATACATACTATATATCAAAAAAATATTTAAAATCCTAAATAATCTTAATCCAAAAAAATAATATTTTAAATGTTTATGTTATGAAAAGGAACTTTATTCACTATTGTAGAAACTTTAACTTTCAACTGAATTTATAAAATAACCATTGACATTTTGACATACACCTAGCAGAGTTTGACAGTCTTCCGGAAAATATGCAGATACTAGTCACAAAGATTATAAAAATTATTAGATAGATTTGAGTTTTTTATGTCTTTGCTTTGTTTATGCTACATTTACATATTTATAAATGAAATCAAGGTAAAAAAAAAACATATTGCACTTCGACATGTGATCAACAGCTTGAATAAAAAAAAAAAAAATAATAAATTCATATACATATACAGAGTGTTTCTAAGTTTTGAAACGCAAATATTTTATGTGAAAACATACATAATGTCTATTATCATTCATTGAAGTAAAATCTGGAACACACTGTATATAAATCTGTTTAATTATTAAAATAAAAACTTTAAGATAACTCATTAAAATTTATTGTTGTGCCGGGTATGTAAAAAGTGCGCCGATAAAACTTAACAATAAAAATAAAAAATTTAATTTGACAGCTGTCAAATCAGTTTCTAATAAAAATAAATAAAAATTAAAACACTTAAAATTGTGTAAATACGAATTAGAGCAACCCGCAAAAATACTAAAGTTATTTTTAAAAATTAAAAATTTAAAATTTTGACAGCTGTCAGATTCTAACACAATCAACTAACTTTCTTTATTATCCAAGCAAATAGCTTAACGACCAAACTACCGTCTGCTTGAAAAAATGATAAAATTCATTTGCAAAATATAAATTTATTAATCAAATTTGACAGCTGTCAAATAACTTAGATTTTAGATTGTAACATTTAAAATTGTACAAGATGAATCATATGTTACATATGTTAAGTATTTTATATAGAAGAAAAAATAAATTTTGACAACTTTATAAATTTCTTCAAAAAAACTTTTTTATTTAACAGTTCGGCATTAAAAAAAATTGTGCAAGTAAAACGTGTTAAAATATTGGTAGTACGTACAATTTGCATATATTTTAAATTTTTGACAGCTGTCAAATTTGTGAAAATATTATCGAATTTTTTTTTTTTACTTAAAAAGGTAATTATGTATTGGAGGGTTGGTATGTTTGGTACCACGGTATGTATGGGACATTAGGCAGAAATAATAATAAAATGTACCTAACGATTTCAAATTGAGCGCCTTAACTACTTCCTTTTCGTGACATTACATTAAACTGTTTATAATAGTAATGGCTTCCATGTTTGTATGAATCACCATAAAAAATGTAGACAACATTTCTGCCATAGGCGTACTTTTAGCGAGGAAAACATTGAAAGATTTATCACTATGTGAGTAGAGGATTAGGCCAAGGTATTTGGAGAGTCAGCATTAGATGATTGCTACAATACTTTTTATAATATATGTTATTATCATTTTGACGCATGTCTTCCATTGCGTAAGATAAAAGTTAATGATGGTAGAAATCCGTGGGTAACCCCTGAGGTGTTGCACCGGAACCAAAATTAGTTTTTAAAATTAGCGAAAGTATGTCGCATTTAAAAAAAGGGTGATTGATACTGCAAATTATCGGCCCACATCAGTTTTGTCTGTGTTCTCCAAAATATTTGAAAAGATCATCTTCACACGAAGCCTAAAAAAACTCCTACTGGAATTTTCCAAGGAAGCAAGTAGTAGAGAATTAGAGATAAATGAGGAGAAAACAAAATATATGTTAGTAAGTAGACGGAACACAGAAGAAACTGAAGTAATCAATATCCAAAACTATAGATTCAGCAAAGTAGCAAACTTCATATACCTAGGCGTACTAATAAATGAAAACAACGAGCGAACAGTAGAAATAAACGAAATAATAAAAACGGGAAACAGAGCCTACTGGAAATACCAAAAGTTCTTAAAAGACAAAACCCTGAGCACAAACAGCAAACTCAGAATATACAAAGCGGCAATAAGACCAACAATGACATATGGATCAGAAACAATGGTGCTGACAAATAAAGATGAAGAAGCCCTTAGAACAGCATAGAGAAAAATTCTCAGAAAAATATTTGGCCCAGTAAGGACAGAAGTAGGTGAATTAAGACCACTGATGAACCACGAAATCAAAATGAATAACGAATATATTGTGAAGTATATTAAGGCTCAGCGTTTAAAATGGTATGGACACATAGAAAGAAGACCATCAGAAACCCATATTAGGAATGAATTGGAAACCCGACACGGGAGGATCGAGAGGAAGACCCAAGACAAGGTGGGAGGCTTTAGGAGCTGATTCCTGAGGTTATTTTGATCATTAAAGTTCATATGAGTATATGTCCAAAACGGTTTGGTTTAAAAGTTATTGAATGTTTAATAATAAATTATGAATTATGACTAACACGATATAATATCATAGTTGGTTCTTCAAAATCAATTGTGTTGAGAGGGAATTGTTTGTCATTTCAAAATTTGACAGTAGTTGTCAGAGGCAATTGTTTGTTTGTCATTTCAATATTTGACAGTAGTTGTCAGAGTATTTTTTTTATTTAGTTTTACTAAATATTTTGTTAATTTAAATAAAAACATTAATTATGTTAACTTACTATTAAACATTGTATAACTTTAGAAATAAGCAGTTTGGGACATATGTTCTTACGAACTTTTATGATCAAAATAACCTCAGGTATCAGCTCCTAAAGTTTGTCGCATATATTGAGATTCACCCTGTATAATGTTCACACGTTTATATAACTATTTTCAAAAATTTTAATTGTTTGCAAAATATCAGTTTGGTTATCTAAAACGCAAATCAATGAATGAAGCATTATTCTTTGTCCCACAAAAAATTTTTGATGACTTAGGTATCCTTCAATCTTAATTAAGAAACTAGGATATTTAGAAGATCGTTCGGAAGGTGTTGTGATAGTTCAAGACAACAACAGAGTTTTTCGGAAAATAAAATGACCAATATTGGTGTTCCGCATGGGTCAGTGCTGGACCCATTGCTGTTCTTAATATTTCTGAACGATTTTCATCTATATTTCGATGCAGGGCAGTTGTGCCAATTTGCCGATGATACTTCGACAGCTTTTTCGGCAGTGGAGCTATCGGAATGGCAAATGATTGAGGAGGCATATATTTGTTTTTGCAAATCGAATTATCAATAAATTATTATTATTATTATTGAAATTAGTATTTTATTTTTACAATTAGCGTTTTATTCATCTTTCTTCCTAACATCCCATCTTTCTGTCCCAAACATACCGTGTCTCCCTTATACATTAATTAATAAAATGTAAAGACAAAACATTAAATGACTTAAAAAATGGTAGTAAATAGATGATATATAATTCTTAAGAATCATATAGGAACATTTATATATACTTATAAAAAAAACGAAAAATCAGATGTTATAATTGTCACAGTAATAGATTAATTAATTTTTGTTATTTATAGTTAAAATTAATAAATACAGGAACACAAGCAGATAGTAATTTTTATCCATGTAAATATTACCACTAAAATTTAATGAAAATAATATATCATCATAATCAATATACGAGGTGTAATCACAAAGTTTAAAATTAAATATTTTTTACTTGTGAAAATATATTTTTTGGCATTGTTACTTATGTGTTTTTAGCGTTTATTGCATAATACGAGTTATTTTTGGCACACTTACCTTTGTTAATTATTATTCGAGTTCATTTCTTTTCGAATACACCGCGTATATTTTAATTATTCTTAGCCTTACGTTTTTTAATGCCCTAACGAGTTAGAATTTTCTAAAGTTGGTCCAAAAGTTTCCCATCTCAATGTTTTCCAACTATTCTTTTATATACAGGGAGCAAATAATAGTTGAAGAATATGTATTTACAAAGTACTTGTCCAAAATAAATACAATATAAAAGCCATCACTGGGATTCTTGTATCCTGCCATCGAAGTAGATTATGTTTTTGACACTGTTTTATCACATTTATTTTTATCATTGGTGTTTACTTCTTCCTGTTTCTTCTCCGATGTCTCGGCAGAGGTAGTAGGAGTCGAGGATTTCACTTCTTTATCCGCGGGATTCTGTGCCAAATTCAATGAGTTCATGCGGTTCTGATTTTGCTGCCTTACCAATAGGCTAGGATTGGGTATATTCCTGATATTCTGATTTTGGTTTGGGCGAACAGTTCTCGGACTATTCGTCATCCGAAACTGGCCTTTGGTGATCTCATTTAGTTTGGGAATCTTGGCCAAGTTCGCTGGCTTACTGCTCGTCTGATTTTGCTGTTGTACGCTCGGAATTTTTATATTCTGCAGACTAGGCATCTGTTGCCTGGGCTTGTTCTGGATATTCAAAGGTTTATTAATATTTGGATGCTCCGTTGCTACCTTTGATAACATTTGGAGGTTCGACAATGGTCCTTTATCAGAGGAAGTAGCTGCTGGGATCGATTTCAAACCGTTCCCATTCGGGTTTAGACCGTTCTTATTCAATTCGATTTTGCTGTCAGCCGACCTATTGGACTTAGACAAGTCCAAGGCGCCTATATTGTCGCACTTCTCTGGAATCGTTGGAATTATGCTCACTCCAGGTAGAGTGGGGATGTTTTTGATGGCTTTGATCTTTTCTAAAGGTATCGTCGCTGGAAGAGGTCGCTTAGTTCCAGTGCTGGGTGATTGTTTCGCCACCGTAACAGTAGATGTCGTCTCTGTGGCGGCTGGTGTTGGATTAATCAAAGTGATCTCCAAACTTGGTCGTTTATCTTGAGCACCGTCGGCGGTTTCCGGTTTTTTCTTAACACCAGCTTCAATTTTGCTCACCGTAAAACCAGGAGTATATTGCGAATTTAAAATGTGCGGCTTTTCAGTTGAGAAAGTAACTTTCTTCTCTTGTTTACCAACGTCAGTCTTTACTTCCTTAGATTTTACACTACAATGAGTCTGTAGACGTAAAATTTGTTGTTGCAACGATTTTGTGCTTTGAGCCACCTTCTTATCACTTCCTACTTCTGCTTTGGGCTTTTCTGGTTTGGCATACGTAGTCCTTGGAAGGGGTTTCGTTGCTTGATCCAGTTTTTCTGTTTGTACCACAGCTTGTTTGTGAGAAATTTCTTTGCTGATAGAAGTCTTTATTGTAAAGTCACTTCGTAAGGTCTTCCCTGAGAATAAAGACTCACGCTTCTCTTTCGAGTCGGCTGCTTTAGAGGTTTGGGCTTCGCTAGGTTTAGTTTGAGTCTCACTGGATTTCATTTCAACTTCTTTTGGGCGCGTCTGCGTTTCTGTCGTCGTTTTCGCAATAGTCACTGTAAATTCCTGAGGCTTGTCTTCAATTGACTTATCTTCTGAGTTGACCGATTTGTGTCTAATTTGTCGCATCTGTCGTAGCTTCTCTTTACTGCTCGACTCATCTGGACTCTTCCTCTCCTCGTTTGAGCTTTTACTGTGCTTGCTGTGCTTATGACCGTTGTGCGGGGTTAATTTTACTTTCAATTTGATAGGTTCTTGTTTGTTCGAGGGTTCGCTGGTGATTTCGGCGTGCATTTTACGTTTTTCGCTCTTCGAATGTTTGTTCTTCTTGCGCTTCTTATAAGCGCGGTGTTCGTCCGTTGGATGCTTCACCATCTGCCATTCCCTATCGCGTTTTTCGGCGAAGATCTTCAATTCCTCATCTGGGTCTTCGTAATCGAAGACGCTATTGCCCGCAGGACTACTCCGAGGAACATCTTCAGATTTTTTCTCGATCTTGGGCTGGTCGGATTTCCTCCGCTTGTCCGCGTGCAGTAGTTCCAGCCTCTCCTCGAAATCTCTCTTACGTTTCTCACTTGTTACTGCTTCGGGATTTCTCTCGTACGTCCTGCCATATCTGGAATTGGCTTTTTCTTGGTGTTCAGCGTTTTCCAGCATCTTAGCTTTACTTTGGAGTTGCAATTCCGCCATGAGTCTCTCCTTTTCTTTACTGTTCTCCTCGGCGTCGATCAGAACCGCGGTTGCCGCTGCTCCTTGCTCTTTCGTAGGCGATTTTTTCGTAGGAACTTCAACGTTGGATTTCTCAGGAGTTATACTGGAATTGACAGGTACTATTTGGAGTTGCTTCTGACCGCTGCACGAAGTGTTGATGATCCTAATAGGACGGATCTTCATAGGTGTGAATATCCGATAGAAGAACCTCATAGGTTTCACCTGAAACAAAGGAGAAAAAGAATTAATTATGGTACTTTTACTGCCAGTAGATGGTGCGCATAACTAGCTTTATTGTTACACATATTTCTCGAAGAGCGGTGTTAGTTTAAGTGTGCTTAACTTTGTTCTGTCGCAGAGAGCGTTGAACCTGGAAGAGTTCCGCGGTTTCACCGTTTTTATGGTGTGGTATATGCATGTATGTGTCTACAGGGACGCGAGTTGTGGCAATTGACGGAGCGTGTGACATGTCATCTGTTACGCACGCGAAATAGGTGAGCACTGCTAGCATACAGGGCATAGCAGCGGCAGCAAAAATGCTTCGTTGTTTCCGCTTCTAGCTGTGCGATGTTCGAATGAGTTACAGAGTGGTCGAAAATTATTAGGTAAGGTGAAGGGGATCTGCTTAAAACCTACAATATTCCTGCTTATTTTCTTTTTCTGCAATATTTTGGGAAATGATTGATTTCCACAATTTTATAGGCATTCTGTTTGGGTTATTGAAGAAGTTGACGCCAAATACATAAGTGAAAGTAACGTACCACCGCTGTTTCTAAAGATGCATAGACTCTGGAACGCTCTAGCTGAGGAGCAAGGAAGTTCTGTTCATATGGAAACTCGTGCAATTGTTATTAAGTGTTGTGATGTTGTATTTAGTTTTTATGAACATTTTTAGATTTCCAACTTCATCTTCTAGTATTG
Organism: Cetonia aurata; assembly: GCA_949128085.1. Lineage (NCBI taxonomy): Eukaryota > Metazoa > Arthropoda > Insecta > Coleoptera > Scarabaeidae > Cetonia > Cetonia aurata. The sequence goes on along the minus strand of OX421889.1, from coordinate 25,981,337 downwards.
GTGCATCTTAGTTAAGGCTATGACTCCTTTCAAGGTATGTGCAACCTGTTAAATAGATTTTACGATTGATGCTTAACTTATCTGGCTAAATATTAGTTGGGAGGTTTTTCACTTAGCAGTAGTTACAGGATAAGAGCAACAATATGTTTACAACATCACCGTTTAGAAGAAATTTCTATTAATAACAGAGATACATATTTTATATTATATATGCTCAATTAATGAAAACAAAACTCACCCTGTATATAGGGTTTTCTACGGAAGCGGCTAATTAAAAGCTTTCGGGCTTAACGAATATAGCAATACTATTTTGGCACCCTGTATATGAGGCTGCATAGAGAGACTGCCAACTAATCTAACAGAATATCAGACGAGAAAAGTAACTTATTGTTAGTATTTAAAAAACAAAAAACAATCTAGGCAAATGAAGGCAAGAAAATAAAATACATAAATAAAGACAAGTTTATTTAGTTAAAAGTTAAATGTAGTTTTTAACCGTGTGTAGCGACTAATACACAAGATAACTAAGAATTCTCTCCGCTATAACATTTCGTAGAGTACGCAGCAAAGCAGCACTACTTAAAATGAGAAATTAATTCTATTTTTAAGCCTGGGCAGATGAATTTTGTGGCACCGTTAGGAATTTTAAGATCTCCTGGGGTACAGTTTACGTTTACACACTATTTATGTTTTACATAATATGGGCGTTGAGCGATTTATACATGTAAATATACTAGAAATAATCGCCAGGATAAGAACAATCGTATTAAATAGAAACTGCTGTATAGTCTTAAATCTAGTCCTGACAAGAAAAAAAAAACATTTACTGGATACCTAGCATAAATTAACTTCTCAAATCGAGGAATATTCGTTGCTATAGCAGCAGATATTTATTATATCGCATTAAGTCGAAATATTGTAGAGAAAGATACGAAAAAAAAATGATTAGAAGAATGAAAAGATAGCATAAAAGCTAACTAAGCACGAGTTCTTCGTATTGTAGATTTCTGCCGATCTATTTTTAAATATTATGCTCTGTTTACCCGACTATATAAACAGATACAGATGAATCATCATATCTTAGATACAGGGAAATGGTAGCAGATAAACAGTGTTAAGAATATAATATACCAATTGTCCGCCTGCGTCCGCATTATAGCGATCCTGTAGTGTAAGCGAGATACACAGAGGTATCCGTGCATTAGAACGGTAAAGAAGTATACGGAATATTCGACTGGATTACATTAGCATATTGCTATGATGCACTCGTATTTGCCAAGAAATCCACATTTCTACGCTGTCGCCGCACAGGCGCAAGAGCCGTCGCTCGCACACGTGCGTGTCAGATGCATTCTATATTTCGTCGGGAGAACTACCCGCTCGTACTATTTAATAAAACGCGTTGTTGGTAGGTAGATAACGGTTATTTTAAAAATGGAGTACTATACGCCGGAGCAAAAACTCTTCATGATTAGACACTTTTACGGTGGTAATTCCGCGGAAGTAACTCGGGATTTTTTTGCAGCTAATTTCCACGAAAGTCAAATTCCCAATGCAAGCACCATTCGTAGGAGCGTTAATCGATTTGAAACTACATTTTCTTTAGTAAATAATAAAAATAAAGTTGTTCCGGATAAGAATGTAAGCGATATAGAAGTTCGAGTATGTGCTTTAGTTGAAGTAAATCCCACTATGTCATCTCGACAAATTGCTCGCGAATTAGGTATCTCTAAAACAACGGTTCATAAGAGTTTACGTACTAATAAATATCGTTCATACAAATTTACAAGTTCACAAGTACTTCTTCCCGATGATTATTATCGCCGAATGGAATTTTGCGAAAGAATGATAAATAAATATCACGATAACCAATTTTTTTTTAACAACGTATTGTTCACAGATGAAAAAACATTTTACCTACACGGGCATCATAACCGCGCAGTTTGTCGTTACTGGTCGCGTAAAAATCTACATTTAAATATACCAACGCGAACGCAGTATCCACAGAAGCTAAATGTATGGGCAGGTATCATTGGAAATCATATAATTGGGCCTTTTTTCATTGACGGTAATTTAAACGGAAATAGATACCTCAGTTACTTGAAAATAATATTATTCCGGCAATACGGGAGCGATTTAATATAAATGAAGTTTGGTTTCAGCAAGATGGTTGCCCAGCACACAATACACGCATTGTAACAAACTTTATGAACGCGGTTTTTGGAAAACAGATGGATCGGTAACTCGGGCCCTATTAAATGGCCAGTGCGGTCCCCTGATCTAGCTCCAATCGATTTCTTTTTATGGCCCTTTTTACATAATACAATATACGGACACGGTGATCAACGCCCATCAAACTTAGAGGAACTGCGCGCGAGAATTATTGAAACCAGTAATACTGTCACAGCAGATATGTTAACAAATGTTCGTCGGAATTTTTATGATCGGTTGGGTTACTGTTCTTATCAAGAGGGAGGTTTATTTGAACACTTAATAAATTAATTTACTTCAAATTTTATTATTGTTTAAGAATAATATTCTCTTTTAGCTAATTGCAGGTTTATTGCAATGTTGAATACAATTCTGTTTTAACAAATAAATATTTTATTTTCCATTATTTTATTATAGTTGCGTTTTTAGATTTTATACTTGTTGAACAATATTATTTTAGTTTTTATTTTAAAGTTTAGGAGTTCTGATTATTTATTTTTGATTTTTTATGTTGTTTATGAGGCTGTGATGAATTACTTCACTGACATGTTATCAGTGATTATCTGATGCTTCAAACAACTAAAAATATTTACTTATATCGGGAACACACTACCTCTAACAGTGCTTTTTATTTTTCAGGAATAGTATTTTCTACCACATGTAATGTTATTAATCACGTATGCTATAACATAGAACCCTAAAAGACTTTGATTTGCCTATATGCCCCAATACATTTATACGTGTAACTTATAATACGTCCGCTATCGTTTGTAAATGCCGTCCGCGTGCCGCTAAGTAGGCGTGGCAATTCAAGGTGGCACGCCCATTTATAGTCGACCAGTAGTTACTAATACATGCATCGTGCTATGAACGGTTGCCACACTGTATATTAACTAGCAACACTCAAATAAATTATTGGTGAAATATAACTTACCCTTTTCCATTTGAATGTGTACGCTACGTCCATGAGGGTGAATTTTGGCGGTAATACTTCTCCATTATGTATTATATCCACCTGTAAGCAAAGAAAAATGTTGTCAGAGTATTCGCAAAAAGCTTTCATCAAAGAAACTAGACACAATTAAATTAAAAAAAAAATACATCTCTGATGAAACCAAATAGTTTAACTGCAAGATAATTCCTGCAGATTTGTTGCCTTCTTTTATTGTTTCGCCTTTCACCACAAATATTCTTTGGCACAATATCTGAGAATTTTATCCCAAAATTAATATTTAAAGATTATGTTTAAAGCTTTTTAAAGTATTACATAATTTAATATTATTTGGTAACCTATTGAATAGCTTACAACCTATATATGCTAAGTTTCGTTGAAAAAGAGTAGTTTTATGACTTGGTGGTAACAGATAATTTGTTTGTCTTGTATCATAGTCATGCGAAATATTAACTGCAAACTGTGAGTTGTATTTAAAAACAAATCATAATATCTCACGAATATAAATATCGTACATCGTCAGGATTGTTTTCTCTTTGAAAGTATTTCTACAAAATTCACGGTAGGGTAGATGAAAAACAAATCGAATAGCTCGCTTATGCAATAAAAATATTCGATCAGTACCAATGCCTGAGCCCCAAATGAATAATTCCGAACGTCATTTTAGATTGAAAATTAGAAAAATAATAAGTTTTATATGCGTATTACAAGATCTTTTTAAATTATGAGGAGCATAACATACTTGTGATAGATCACCACACAGTTTATCAATGTGATTATTCGACTTGGGGTCTTCATCTATGACTACACCAAAAAGTCTAGAAGAATGACTCTCCATTGAGAATAAAGTTCTTAATTTTATATCTTTGAGTGATCCGAAACAAAATACATTGGGTCTTATCGGTATTAAGTAGTAAGTTATTGCTAGTAAGCCATTGGGATATTTTAGTGTATAAGAGTTCAGCTTCCGCAAATAAACTGGAGAGGGTATTTGAGGTAAGCAAGGTAACATAAATCTCATCTGCATACAGTGCAACGTTAGTGACGGGTATTAGTATTGAAGGAAGATCATTGATGAAAATGAGAAAAAGTGTGGGGCCCAAAATAGATCACTGGGGAACACCCCTGTAAACCGCGCACACACTGAATGACTACTCTTTGTTTGCGGTTAAGTAGGTAACTTTTAAACCACCGTAGTGGAAAACCTCTAATGCCGTAATCATACAATTTTTGCAATATGTTGTGATCAACATTGTCAGATGCTTTTGACAAATCAATGAACATGGCAAAGCAAGGACGGCTTAAATCTATGTCACGAGATATTTAATCAACAAATGTCTGCATAATCGGCCTAGTTAAGAGGGCAAAGTTAGAGGGCGCTTTCTACGACAACGGGGATCATAATAGATCTGAAAAATTCGCGGTGAAATAGGTTACAAAGCCACTCCATTCCTAATCTAATCTACCTATACTTAACGCAACTTCCTTTTTCTTAATTTATATTAGCTTAAATAATGTTTCTGATGGAAAAGCTACAACTTTTATTTTATATTAGTTCTTTTTTTTTGTAAACAAGAAAGGTTTTCCCATTTGTCACATACTTAAGTGGAAAATAATACGTTTACGAGCCGGTCTTTCAATCTCCTAATAAAGTTCCTAATAAAAGTTATTAGCCGAATAACTGAAATAACTGTCTTTCCACCAACTAATAAAAATTATGTAGGTAATAAGTTTATTCTCCTAAAATGTTATTGCTTGGTTGAAGTAGCCAATAAGTACTATTAGAACTTTAATAAGCTTATCAGAAGTCTCTAAATGTCGCCAACACAATCAAAAATAAAAAAAAAGTTCAAATTGATTGAAATTATTATTATACGAGAAACATGGATATTTTTAAAGACTTCGGGGAGCTTATGGAAGGTGATTTGGCCAAGCTTGTTTAAATATTTAATCGTGACAGACAGTGTATAAGTATTAGCGAGTCTCATATAAATTGTTTAAACAATCAGAATGATGAAGAATTTGTCAAGAGATTTAGATTGTGTAAGTATTTGTATAGCGCTGTCATTTATTGCTTGCTATAAACCGAATGAATAATTCGTTGAAAGACGATCTGTTTTATTTACCTAATATATCTTTCTTATAACTTATTAGCTAATTTGTTATTACATACATTTATTAGCAGATTGAAATACCGGGCCGACAGCTATTATTTATAGGGTTTATTGTTTATTTATTGTCAAGATTGTTTATTGTCAATATTATTGATTGTCCATATTGTTTTTTGGCAATATTGTTTATTGAATATTGTTTATTGTCAATATAGTTTATTGCTAACATTGTTTATTGTCAATATTGTTTATTGTTAAAATTGTTTATTGTCAATATTGTTTATTGTTAACATTGTTCATTGTTAATATTATTTATTGTTAACATTGTTCATTGTTAATATTGTTTGTTGTCAAAATTGTTTATTGTTAGTATTGTTGATTGTTAGTATCGTTTATTGTTAATATTGTTCATTGTCAATATTATCTATTGTCTATATATCACTGCAGTGGCGTACCGACATATGAACGGGCCCTGGTTCCAGTTGTGGTGCGGGCCCTAACCCAACTCCCTTCTCGACAAATAAAAAAGAAATACTTATATAATTTTTTTTTAATAATTATTGAATACATAAAAAACATTAAAAACAAACAATATAGAGGGATTATACAGCTGAAAAACAAAGAAAAAAATTATAATATAAATACATTGATTTACTCTATTTTTTGTTTTTTTTTATTTATTTTTACATTAAATTTTTTTCTTGCTTTTGATGTGGCAAAAGATGTTATCAGACTGGAAACATTCAAATTTTTTGCTACCACATTTGCAATACAAATGAATGCCAGATTAGATAGGCAGTCTTGACTCATTGTATTTCATAAGTAATTTTTTATTAATTTTAATTTTGAAAACGTTCGCTCTGCTGTTACAATTTCAAAAAAGCTACTACTTGATGAACAATTATCGATTAATATAAATTTTAATAGATCCTTTACCGAATTAATTTGGGTTAGTTCCTCGCGGAAGCATTGTCGAAAAGATAAAATTTGAGCAGAAATTGCTTCTGTAATGTCATTTTTGTATAATGTGTGTAATTTTTGTGCAATTTTAAATAAATCATCGTCTGTACTGTTAATTAATATATCTTTATTTAATATTTTGAATGTTTGATTTATGTGACAGAGACCTTTAGATCGATTTTCTAATTGCAAAATTAAAATATCCAGTGTTTTCAAAAAAACAGTTATTCTGAAATTTTCTTCATTAGTTTCAACGCAATAATGATTTTTGGTTTCGTCGAAAAATAATTTTGGGCGAGACCTTCGTTTTTCTGAAAACACCCATTTTATCGCTAACTGCCCCACTTCACTTTTAACGCAATGAAACTGCTCCCGCAGTTCCTTCATATTTCATAAGGCATTCTCGAATAATTTTGCAGCTTCACTAATACTTTGCGATTTTTTTTGAAGTAGTTTCGACAGAAGATCCGTGGATTGCAAAATCTTTGTTTCAAACACCACCAAAAAAACAGTTTCAAATTTTTCTAAAAATTTTTAAGTGATTTTGCTTCAACAATTTCATTTTTTATTTTACTTGTTAAAATAATTTTTGAAAGTGTTTTCAATATGTTTAAAAAATTAAATCGTAGTGCATGTAAGGTATCGTGGCTAGAGGACCATCTTGTAGGCACTAATCTCTTTAATTTTATTGTATCGCTGTCTTTGTCAGTTGGGTAAGAGTGATATCTCTGATGCAAGACGTGTACATAAATAAAATTGTTTTTAGATTGTACACGAAATTTTTAATGTGTAAACTGTGTATGGTTTATAATTTGTATAATAGTTTATTGATAGGATTAGTGGCCACCGATGGGGTCGAAATATAAGCGTATAAAGTAACTTTGGGATTTATTTTCTGATTACTCAAAGTTGGAGAAAAAATGCACCAATTTAGTGAAATATAAACATACATTATGTACAAAACTGTTTGGCGCATTGATTCTTATAAAAGAACGAGAGGTAAACCACAGGCCCCGAGGGGCCCAACGTTATGTGCAAAGCAATTTAGCATTTCGGACCTTGTCAAAACAAGCGCGGAGAGAACCGGGCCCTCTCGGGGTCCGGGCGGGTTCCGCGGAACCATGTTCGGTACGCCACTGTATCACTGTGTTTTGATAATCTAAACCACTTGATAAATCACGATGAATTCTAACTAGATTGACCAAGTCCATTCCAAAAACAATTCTCGAAATTATCAAATATGTCTGGTTCATAAATAATTTCAAACTTGAAAACATAACCTTCTTTGTTGTTTTAACTTTCAGAAATTTTCGATAATAAATCTTATTGGCTACTTGAATCACTCAATAACATTTTATGATAATAAACCAATTTACTACCTACATAATTTTTATTAGTTGATGGAGAGACAGTTATTTCAGTTTCAACTAATAACTTTTATTAGGAACATTATTAGAAGTTTGAAGTACGTGTCCTTAACCTAAAAATATTCGTTGAAAGACGGTCTGTTCTTATTTACCTAATAACTTATTAGCTAAATTGTTATTAGGTACATTTATTAGGAGATTGAAAGACCGGCCCTATAAATCAACGATTCACAATTTAACACTTAAAAGAAAATTATTGAACTCAAACATTTCATTTCTCTCATTGTCGGTCCGGTTAATATAATGTCACAGATTCATTTAACAAATTATGCGACAAGAATAAATTAAGACATAATGCTTATGCAAATATCTATGTCGACGCACATTTTCCAAAACTAGATTCCTATGTGTATGCATCATAAAGATATAATAATGTGTTAAGCACCAAATGCAAATCTTGGCTTTTGCTAATTAAAGAACGTTAGAGAAGTAGAACTTGTCGGATTCGCAACTCGTTATCGGCGGAAAAAAATTCCTTGCCGATTATAGACTTGGCTAATAGTCGCTTTTCACTGGCTGGCACTTATACTAGCGGTTTTTTAACAGTAAATACGAAAACGTCGTACGCGGTCGTCTGTACTCGCTTTGTTATTCTACGCGTTTAGTTGGGCCGACGAGAATTCTATGTATAGTATGGCATACGGTTAACCTTGAAAATTATCTCGATTATTTTGTTCGTTCACCAACTAGCGAAGCAGTTTGTGCAAGCCACGACGGGTACGTTTAAAGTTTAAACGTATGTATGTATGTCTTGCGCATGTTACGTACGTATATGTATGGGTGGTATTCAGGTTGTACCAGGCATGAATTAAGCAACCATAAAGCAATGTATTCATATTTATAGTTATCTAGAAGTAGAACAGAAAAAAGAAAAATTAATTATAAGGACTTGAAAATAAAATGAAATAAATAATATACAGGGAGTGGAACGACGAATGTCAGCGATCTCTATATAGAAAACTACACAGGGAGAAAAATGTAGGAAATTTTACTACAATTGTCAGCATTTATACTACACATTGTAGTACATATAGGGACAAGTACAATTTGCAGCAATGTTTACCATCAAATTGTAGCACCAAGTTTGTAATATTAATTCTTACAATTTGTATGAAAAACAAGAATGAACAGTTAGTTTTCTTTCAACAACGTTGTAAGACAAAGTAGTATTTCTTGTAGTAAAATTGTATACAATTTTGTGTGACTTTTCTATATACTAGTGAGCATAAATTAACACCTGTTGTAGTAATATTTATTCCACTCATCATTTTAAATTGTTATAATTTTATAATAAATTATACTTATCTTTATTGAAATATTCACAAAAGATATACAACTTAATACTACATTGTTGTGTGGATAAGTTTCAACTTGTGCATTAATATTTGTAGTATATACTTATGCAAATTACTATATACAGTCAACCCTCCTATAACGCGGTACTCTCAGAACGCGGAGCTGAAATTGCGACAGCCCTCCCATAACGCGGTACTCTTACAGCGCGGTTTAGGTTCAACAGAATTATATTGGAAAAAGCTACCATCTAGGACCTTGATTCTGAAAAATCAAAGGCGTGCTCAGGGGTTTAAACTTTCAAAAGAACGTATCACCCTTCGTGTGTGCAGCAATCTATCAGGTTGCCTGCTGATGAAACCAATGATAATAAATCGTTCTTCAACTCCCCGTGTAATGGAAAACAATTGGCCTGTATTCTGGCGATCTAATAAGAAAGCTTGGATGACTCAAGATTTATTTAAGGATTGGTTTTATAATTGTTTTATCCCGGCAGTGGAAACCTATACGATGGAAAAAAATTTGAATTTCAAAGTTTTATTGGTTCTTGACAATGCTGGTTGCCACAACATAGAACTGGATCATCCTAATGTGAAAATTGTCTTCCCTCCTCCTAACTGCACGTCATTAATCCAACCTTTGGACCAAGGAGTAATTCAAACTTTAAAAATGAACTACACACGCCAACTTTTCCAAACCATTTTCGACAGATTAGAAAATAGTGAAAATAAAACTCTTACTCAAGTGTGGATGGAATTTTCTATTTTAGATTGTATTAGAACCGTGTCATCGGCTTGCGCGGATATTAAACCATCAACGCTTAATGCGTGTTGGAAACCTCTTTTACCTCAAATGGTTCAAGCAATACAAGATGATTCTACAATTTCACTCCCAGTTACAGAAATAGTAAACATTGCTTCTCGTTTAAGCGATGAAGAATTTGCAGTAAACCATCAGGATGTAAGAGAACTAGTACTCGGGGAAGAAACTTTAGATGAGGAAGAACTGATGGAATTAATTGATGCACCCACCTCAAATGCATTAGTAAACGAAAATAAGGAAAACGAATGGGTGCCAAATCTCGATTTACAAGATGTGAAAAAATGGCTAAATTTAGCTAAAGAATTAGAACTTCATTTCATTCAAACTGATCATTCAACGGTGCGCAGCACGAAGTTTAAAAGAGAGTTAAGAAATTGCTTAGCTCCCTATAGAGAGGTTTTAGTGGAGTTAGAAAAAAAAAGCTACAATCGAAAACCAATGTGAAGAAGAACCAAGTGAGGAAGACATTTTGCCCATTAAAAGAAGACGAGTTAGGCGGCTCATATCTGACAGCGAGAATGAGTGTTGAAAAATAAATAATTTTACAAAAGTCTTTCTTGTTTTTGTTGGGAAACAGTCTTTTAGTTTAGTTTTTGTTTCATTTTTTTATTAATCCTTATATGAACTGTATAAATTATAAAAATAATTTATAATTTATCTTGTCTTTTGTATTTATTGGTCTCCATATAACGCAGTACGAATGATGTGATTTGTACTAATTCCGAGTTTCTTATAGCGCGGTTTCCATACAACGCGGTGGACGGTTTCCATAGAACACACTACGAATTAGCCTGGTTTGTACGGTTAAATCCGAGTTTCTTATATCGCGGTTTCCATATAACGCGGTACGCACTCACCGCGTTATAGGAGGGTTGACTGTATTTGCAATAATTTGTACTAATTCTTATTGTGAATTTTATCTAATGTAGTATGTAAAATGTCTACCTTGCAGTTTTACTGAGAGAACTACAACCTCTCCAAATATAAACATAAAAAAAAACCTGATTTAAATTATTAATTTCAACGTACATTGTGAAAATGTCGAACTTATTAAAATAAAGAATGTATCAAATATTTATTCACCAGACATTCTAATATGTATGTATATTAAGCATATAGAAGATTATTTCTATTACGAATTATAATTGCCTGATATAAATATGTATATTTTTAAGTACGAAATAGGATGGGTTTTAAACATATAGTCTTTTTTATTATATGATCTTGTGGCTTTATTGGCACATTGTTGTGCAATGGTAGATATCACAGTAAGGTACTAGTAAAAATATATGCTGACATTGTGAAATAGTTACAGAATGTGTGCTAAGTTCTCCTACAATAGAATATAAATTTTTGCTACTTCCAAATATATACAAATTTTAGCAAAATTGTGTTACTATTTCAAACAAAATTGATCCTACAAACAGCTGTGAACTTTTCCTACAACGGCTAGTATTAAATGATAAACGTGTACGTTAGAGCCCACTTGTTTGTATTACTTATTTCGACAAAATCGTTAATACTGCGCCATGTAAGTTTTTACTACAAGGATATCTCTCAGTGTGGTTATGTGAATTTCTTCTAGGGAAGTTTGTTTAATGGAATCTTATTAGTTTTACATGTATCAATGTATTTATGACTAATTACATGACAAAAAGGCTAGGAGTAAGCATAGTAGCGGTAAATCTACCTAATAATATTAATGATGAAGTAGGTAAGTAAGCTGCTGGATTTGAGGATCTCAGAAAGATATGTCAACGCTAGTTTTGTTTTTTTTTTTTTCATTAGATTATAGTATTATCGGTATGCTGGTATGCATGTGTATAATAGTATAATTATATGATGATAACGCACAAGTAGAATCTTACTTTATTTACTTTAAAAATATCAAATCTAAATAAATTCTTATAACTCTTCTATAACTTCTTTATGGTCGCTTTCATGATCAGTACTTGATTGAAGACTTGAAGTTCGGAATACGAACAAAGCGTGCCTGCCGTTACATATTCGAACAAAAACGATTTACATATTATTTATTTCTATTTTCTAATAGCTTGCGTATAATAGTATTAAACAAACAAAAAAAACATCTTTAGATTCAGAGGGTATTAACTTACCTTGTGCTCGCTGGTCAAGGCGTACTTCTTTTGAATAAATTTCTGCAGATGCTTCATAGATACAGCAGCAGGGCAATTCAGATACCTCCTGTCCCTGAGCTTTTCCTCCTTAACGTCAGCTTTATCACTCTGCACATTATCACTAATGGACTTCGAATCAGTCTGTTTACATTCACCGTCTAAGTTATCAGTACTTTTCGCACTGTCGACACTACTCTTATTGTTTATATTAGCGTTAGCATCAACATTGTCCTCGTGTTCACTTTTCCGCCTATCAGGAGTTTTTGACGCCTGATTGATGGTATCCAAATGCTGCTGGTAATACTCCAAGGACAAGGAAATCATGTCGTCAGGACTTAGGAACTCGATTCCATCTCCTAGAGTGTGAACCTGCAAGAAGGAAAATTTAAATTTTACTTTCCCGTGATTATCGTATGTAGCTTCGCGAGATTCCAGATTATCTGAAGTAATTTTTAATTAATTATGTAAGAAAACTCACCCATTCTTCATGTTCCTCCATATTGTCTCCAATAACACTGTCGTCACTGCAAGAACTGCTGGCCCTAACTCCAGCAGTCCTGTAAAACTCTTCCCTCCTTTGTATCTCTTTCGAATACAATCCGGGGACGACCTTGTAGACCAAGGTCTGCAGTTGCATATCCTGCCTGTAGTACGAGGAGTTCTCCTTCTTCTTGCAGGGCGTGTTGCAGATCGGGCAAACGAGTTTGCTGTTCTCGAAATGTCTTAGGATGCAACTCTTACAGACTGTTGATGAAAGCAATGAAAATGTCAGTTTTCCACATTGGTTGTGAATTGAATGCGAGTGCACTACTTACAACTGTGCATGCAGTCGACCAGGGTTGTGGCATCCACGTAGTAGCCCGAGCATAGGGGACAAGTTAGCTCGGAGTTCAGGTCTCGTAGTAGGTGTCCTTCCGCAGTATTCATTTTCTAAGCTTTGGTATGGTGGGACAGTCCTGGAATGAAATAAAAAGGGTTACTGACATACAATAAGCAACGATACTACAATATTATGTTGGTGTTTAAATATTGTGTCATAAATCAACGCCGCTTTAATTTTTACTACGGAAATAAGACGTTCTTTTCCCATTATATATATGTGTATTAATCAATTTGTGTACTGTTATATAATTTTTCTTTATTTTACAATTAATGAGGATTACTGAATGGAATACTAGAATACCAAATCCAATTTTTAGAAATAAATTTGAATGAATATGTTTTCTTTCTGACAAATATATAACCACAAAAACTCAAAGAATATTAGGTTGGTGCAAAATTATCCGCCGTTTTTATTTGCGCATTTTTCTTTAGCAAAAATTGGGCGTGTTGTTTATTATTTTTTCATAAAAATATTCTCCACTTTTTAGTTAATGAAAATGCGTGTCGAAAATCATATTCATATCCGTCATATTATGCTCTACCACTACGAGAAAGGATGGAAGGCAGCACAGTCATTTCGCGATCTCAACGAACTTTTCGGCGAAGGAACAATCAGCGAAAGGCAGTGTCGGGAGTGGTTTCCCCGTTTCAAATCAGGTGATACCAGCTTGCAGGATAATCCAGGAAGAGGTCGGCCATCGGATTTCGACGATCAGGCACTCCTGGCAGCCGTGAACGAGGACGAAAGCCTGACAACGCGAATGCTGGCTGGAGACTTCAATGTCGACCACTCAACGATCGTTCGACGCCTCAAAAAGCTTGGAAAGGTGTGGAAATTGGCTGGATGGGTCCCCCACGAACTCTCCGAGAACAACAAAGCCGATCGCGTTCGAATTTTCACCGATTTACTGCAACGAAACCAACAAACGCCATTTCTGAAGAATCTCGTCACTGGGGATGAATCTTGGTTGTTGTTCAAAAACATCAAACGAAAGAAGGTCTGCGTATCGCCAGGTGTTTCCCCCAAAGGAATACCGAAAGCCGTCCACTGTAAGAAGGCTATGTGGTGGGACAGAGGCGGAATCATCCACTGGGAGATCATCTCGAATGGCATTTGCTATTGGTGGAACGAGGATGATGAGCGTCAGTAGTGGCGAATTCCGGACAAAAATGGCAAGCGGCAGTTCAACATTAACAGCGATGTCTACCTGGCACAGCTTGACCGCCTTCACGCTGCCATCGAAGCAAAAAGACCGCGAAAAAAGAACAACATCGTCTTCCATCACGATAACGCCCGTCCGCATATTGAGCGTCGTGTCGTCGAATCCATCGCCAATAAAGGATGGGATCTGCTCCCACATCCACCATATTCACCGACTGAAGCACCTACGGACTACCACGTCAACCGATCGCTGAAAAACTGGCAAACGAACAAAGTTTACGACGATCTGGATGACTTGATAGCCGATATTAAAGCGTGGATTGTCTCCAAGAATCGTGACTTTTTCGCTCACGGAATCGGCCGTTTGCCAAGCAAATGGGAAGCAGTAATTGAAGTAGATGGTGAATACGCTCCAGAATAATCATTTAAACGTGTTTTGGTTAAATATGATTTTTTCTTTTTGTTGAATAAAATTTGTTGAAAAAAAACGGCGGATAATTTTGCACCATCCCAATAGGTTGTTAAAATATTAGCCATACTACCTAAAGTTTTACTTGTATATAATTCTATCAATTTTATATAATCGATCCCTCTTCTACTGTAAAGTGTTCTTTCTCTTCAGGTTTTACTATGTCAATTTTCTTTGATCGTCTTTCTCCAATTCTTCCTGTCCTTTGCTAAAATCTCGGCCTGCTTCCAAGATAGTCTCTTATTCTTCAATAGTCTTCCTATCTCATTATCCCAAGTCATCCGGGGTCTACCTTTTCTTCTCGTTCCTATTCTCTTAGCACTCCATACTCTTTTGACTTGCCTTCCATCATCCAGTCGTGTTAAGTGGCCCCACCATCGCATTTGTGATTCTTCCACGTATTTCCTAGCACTTCCAATTTTTAGGGTCTCCCTTATGGTGTTGTTCCTTATCTTGTCCATTACTGTCACATTAGCCACTCTTCTCAAGTATTTCATTCCGACTACTTGTATCTTCTTGTGGAGCTTTTCAGTTAATACTCAAGACTCGCAGTCGTGTATCAGAGTTGGCAAAAAAATTGTCTTATAAACTGTCATCTTTGTTTTATTGCTGATCTCCTTTTTGTTAATTAGTAAATATCCTACACTTATCTTTTTACTGGCTCCGCTAACATTTTTAATAATTTGATCCATAAATGTTAGGAAAAGTAGGGGACTGAGGACTCCTCCTTGTCTAACTCCTTGTGTTGTTCTGAATTTCTTTGTCTCATGGTTGTTCGCCCTGATAGTGTTTGTGGTATTCTCGTACAGCGATTTAATTGCTTCAATTAGTCCTACTTCTACACCATTACATTCCAAGACACTCCATATTTCTTCCCTATTTACCTTGTCGAAAGCTTTCTCAAGATCGATAAAGCACATGTATATTTCTTTGTTGTAGGTTAAGAACTTTTCCAGTATATTTTTTATTGTGAAAATATGGTCTTGTGTGCTGTATCCAGGTCGAAAACCACTCTGTGCTCCATGTAACTTATTTTCTACTGACCTTCTATAATGATTATTAAATTATTTTTATAAAAAGTACACAAGAATCCTCCACACTCAAACTTTTCCCGATTTAATATCCAAAATTCCTTATGCTTTAAAATACCTTTATGAAATATCAAAATACAAATATCAATTTCCTACAAAATTTGTTGCTAAGAGTTAATGAATTGTTCACAGCTTTATTCATCTCCAACGGATCAAGATGAATGATACTTTTATCTGTCGTCTTCGGATAAAGATAATAGTTAAATTATCTTTATCCTTTATCCGTTACCTTATTTGAATAATTTTTTGCACAACTTTGCTCTTACTAAATAGGTATAGAAATTTACTATAATACAGCTTTTGATAATCGATAAACATTTTTAATTGCTGGTATTAAACCGATCCTATTATATATTTGCATTATAGAGGTAACTAAATGCATTACTCTGCACAAATATTTTTTTAAAATCATTACACAATTTTTACTGTGTGGTGATAATAATTACAACTAATCGTCAAAGAATCTTTCACAGGATTTCCACTTCATCATGTGCAATTTATTATATTTACTAGTTGTAAAATATTGTGAAGCATTTCACCGTATTTTGTAGAAGATTGTCCTACGTGACGTTATTGTAAAATTTTGTACAATAGTAGAAATTCAAGAGTATATAAGGATGGAAATAAAAGTTTATTATTTGGTTTAAAAATAGGTTTGCAAGAGTTCTTCCTTCCCAGTTCAAATATTGTACTGACATAAGCTTTTTGTGCAAAAAAAAAAAAAACGTGGATCGATTCCGTAACATTTCCCCAAAACATTACTCCGTATTAAAATCGTGCATAGAATTCCGTATAATAAACAGTTAAAGCAGTTTTAACATTTGCGCTACGCAAAATGGTCCTTCATGCCTAACTAAATCGATATAAGAATGATGACAGAGTCTACACCTGTTAGGGAGTCTATGACAATGCCACGTCTATATTTATGCCTAAGAAAGAGATATACCCAGTGGCGTACCGACATATGAACGGGCCCTGGTCCCAGTTGTGGTGCGGGCCCTAACACAACTCCCTTCCCCACAAATAAAAAAAAATACTTATATAATTTTTTTATTGAATTTTATTGAATGCATAAAAAACATTAAAAACAAAAAATAAACAATATAGAGGGATTATACAGATGAAAAACAAATATTAATGCAAAAATAAATAAAAAAAAAAAAACAAAAAATAGAGTAATCAATGTACTTATTTATATTATAATTTTTTTCTTGCTTTTGATGTGGCAAAAGATGTTATCAGACTGGATACATTCAAATTTTTTGCTACCTCATTTTCAATAAAAATGATTGCCAGATTAGATAGCCGGTCTTGACTCATTGTATTTCGTAAGTAATTTTTTATTAATTTTAATTTTGAAAACGTTCGCTCTGCTGTTGCTACCGTTACAGGAACAGTGAGAAATATCGTACAGGCTGTTACAATTTCAGAAAAGCTACTACTTGATGAACAATTATCAATTAATATAAATTTTAAGCGATCCTTTACCGAATTAATTTGGGTTAGTTCCTCGCGGAAGCATTGTCGAAAAGAAAAAATTTGAGCAAAAATTGCTTCTGTAATGTCATTTTTGTATAATGTGTGTAATTTTTGTGCCATTTTAAATAAATCATCGTCTGTAATTAATATATCTTTATTTAATATTTTGAATGTTTGATTTATGTGACAGAGACCTTTAGTTCGATTTTCTAATTGCAAAATTAAAATATCCAGTGTTTTCAAAAAAAAACAGTTATTCTGAAATTTTCTTCACTAGTTTCAACGCAATAATGATTTTTGGTTTCGTCGAAAAATAATTTTGGGCGAGACCTCCGTTTTTCTGAAAACACTGGACTTATTCCCCATTTTATCGCTAACTGCCCGGTTCACTTTTAACGCAATGAAACTGCTCCCGCAGTTCCTTCATATTTCGTAAGGCATTCTCGAATAATTTTGCAGCTTCACTAATACTTTGCGATTTTTTTTGAAGTAGTTTCGACAGAAGATCCGTGCACAGATAAAAATACGGAGTTGGATTTAACACCGTTTCAACACTTTTCCGGTGTTCCCTCGCGACCATCCGTTCAAGGAGCCTCCATTTAAGAGTTAAATATTTTACACCTCAACGGAATAAACGTGGAGGCAATTTCATCCGAGAAACCGTGAATTTCCTCCAACGAGGAGGATGTTTCTCCTCTTACGAAGGTAAAGCACACCGCTGGGAGGTTAATGGGAGCTACTGAAATCCATATCAGAGGTAACTACATCCTTAATAGATGAAATTACCACCGCCAAGGAGAGATTCTAACTCCATTTGAGAGTACATCCCCTCCTTGACAGACGAAAATGCCTCCGTTACGGAAACTATTGTTCCATGACGGTGCTATTGAAATCCGCATCGGAGGTAACTTTTTCCGAAATAGAAGAAACTACCTCTTTTAGCCAGCGTTTCTAATTCCATATCAGAATTAATTGATTTCATAGCGAAGTTACTGGAAACCAAAACGAAGTCAATTTTTTTCATAATAGTAATTTCCCCAGTATGGGGAAGCGCCACGTAATTCTCGTCTGTGGGCGATTGCAGTCACAGTACCTTTTATACGATATCAACCATGTGTAAACATCATATAGATATTACATAGGCACAATTACCGATCACAATTTACATTGAGTAAGAAGTACAAAGATTATGAAACAAGCGTAGCGCCATCTTTACGACAAAATCTATAGTATCATATTTATGTAGCTAAACGAATTATCAATATTATGATATTCCTACTATATAGATATAAAACTATACAGCATTCATTTCATTTCATCTCATTATTAATACGGTTTCCAGTTATGTATAATAATCAAAGTAAGGTGACTGTTGCTAGCACCTAATCAAATAAACACAACACCTTTTGACAACACCTATTATATTTCTTGTCTGCCATTTCGGTTCATACACGATGTGTATCTGTACATACAGAACTATACGTCTTATGGCTAAACAATAAAAGGAAGGGTTTCTGCTATTTGACGCCATTTTCAAGTGCTTTCCTCATACAACGTTTACGTATGCGTTCATCGACGAGCATTAACCAAACTCCACTTTGGACAAAAAAAAAATCCCGAAAGGATTATTTTTCTCCTGTTAGGTGTAAAACTGATGGAAATAAATACGCAACTAAAACTACGTATTCTATTCAAAAAAATAACTCCGATAAAAGCGGAATATTACATGAATCGGATACATTTAACAGCGTTTAGTAGTTGAAATAAGAATAACCCTGATATGGAGAGAATATAATATGCAATGAATACATTTAACTGCGTTTGGGAGTTAGATATACAAATATCCGTGGCGGAAATAATAAGAAGGATGTTTTCTACGTGTTGAAGTTAAAATAAAACGGAGGACATTGTGAGCCTCCGTTTCGGTGGGGATTTTGTCCGAAAGCGATAAAATGCCCACCGTTCTGTAGATATACAACTCTTTTCTCTACATACAGCCTTCCGAATCGGAGACTCTGTATTTCACTCCGCTATATTTTTACCTGTGTGGATTGCAAAATCTTTGTTTCAAACACCACTAAAAAAAAAACAGTTTCAAATTTTTCTAAAAAGTTTTTAAGTGATTACCATACAGTTTTCACAATACTCCTATTCATATGTGTAGTGACAACTCTGACACGTCAAATATTATTATTTTTGTTTTGTCCAAATTCGGTTTTAAGTTATTAATAAACCAGTTGTTTGATGTTACTATGTTATTATATGAACAGTTATGAATACATTTTTGCTCGTAATATAACTGTGAATAAGGCCACCAGATTGTCAATGGCATCCGATAGATCATTGATGTAAAGCAGGAATAATAATGGACCCAAGGCCGAACCTTAGAGAACTCCTCGCGGAACCTCCACCCGATCATATTTAATCCAACTCTCATCATCATCTTCATCATAAGAGGGTATGGATTGTTTCCTCTTCCGTAAATATGATGCAATCCACTCGAACGACATTCCACGGAATTCCATATTTTCAATCTTACGAATAGCTCATGATCAACACATCGAAAGTTTTAGTTAAGTCCATGAAAACAGAGGCGATAATGTCTTTATTATTCATTACAATAATTACCACATCCAATAACTGATGTCGTTAAACAGTTAAATAAGTAACCATAGAAGTGTATGTTTCATTGTATAATACTAATTATTATTATTATTATTTATTAGTCTTATTGACCTTTACAAGTATAAGACAAGTCAGAAACAAAACAAAGCAATATCAAATAGAGCCAGAAACAAGAGAATAGAACTCAAACTAAACTAAACTAAACTACGGGAATAAACTAATCGACACGTAAAATAATTATGATCAGAGAGGTAAACATAATACTAATCATAGTAAAGAAACTACAAAATTTCTAAATCGTGAAAGTATTGTCGACAAGATGTTCTTGTACTTACCGCAACCACATTTCTAATTGCATGTTCTTGCAAGTGAAATATTCTACTACAAAATAATGAAGCTCCCCAAAATATAATACCGTATAATAATCTTGACTAGAACGACGATTAATCTTGACAGAATAACGTTCTTCGTTGCTATTTGTCTAAGACAATAGATCACATAACATATCGAAGAAAGTTTAGCACCTAACTTTAGTACATGTGGTTTCCAACTTAAGCTATTGTCTAAAGAATGTCCTAGAAATTTAGTTTTAGGAACTTATTGAGTTGATTTATTATTAATCCTTAGCAAGTGGCTTTTATTGATTTTGGTAGTACCCGGTGTAAAACGTATGAACAGTGTTTTATCGACATTTAAGTACAATCTGTTGTTTGCAAACCATTTAGAAAATATATTTTTTGCACCTCCGTCCAGAAACACTGATTTTGCATTACTTTAAATCGGCCGGAAACTTACCATTCTCCGGCCTAGGCCGGCAAAAAGACCACTAATGGTTGGCAGCACTATATTCGAATTACTGACATTTCTGTGATTAATTATAGATTCGATGACAGATGACAGAATTCCCGTTACACAATCTCTTAATTAAATCATTTTCGGCAGATTTTACAGGTAATAAAAGGTTAATAACTTCACATACAACCTCTGTGATATGAGCTGGGGCCTCCATTGCCCTTATTATTGATAAATATCAATATGTACCAAAACTAACCAAGAAAATTAAAACGTCAAAATACTAAGGTATCTTAATCCTAGTTTCAAACTCAAATGTCACACGTAACATATATTGCCAACCTGTACTGTTAACGTTCTAGCGTCAATTTTTTTATTATTATTTTCAATAAAATTAAAATTTGTCGACGCAAAAAAAAGTGTGAAACGCACGGTCAGAAACTCTTTTGCGAGTATTCGCACTTGTGGGACCTTGGCTTCGTCTCGGCTCCACTAACCGTACTCACACTCGCAAAACTATAGTTTCTGGCCTAGTAATACAAATAACTATAGCATGCTTTATCGATTCCGGATGAATTTGAAGATTTAAGACTGTTTACAGTACACAGGTAAAAATATAGCGGAGTGAAATACAGAGTCTCCGATTCGGAAGGCTTTATGTAGAGAAAAGAGTTGTATATCTACAAAACGGTGGGCATTTTATCCCTTTCGGAGAAAATCCCCACCGAAACGGAGGCTCACAATGTCCTCCGTGATATTTTAACTTCAACACGGAGAAAACATCCTCCTTATTATTTCCGCTACGGATATTTGTATATATAACTCCCAAACGCAGTTAAATGTATTCATTCATATTATATTCTCTCCATATCAGGGTTATTCTTATTTCAACTACTAAACGCTGTTAAATGTATCCGATTCATGTAATATTCCGTTTTTATCGGAGTTATTTTTTTGAATACAATACATAGTTTTAGTTGCGTATTTATTTCCATCAGTTTTACACCGAACAGGAGAAAAATAATCCTTTCGGGATTTTTTTTTGTCCAAAGTGGAGTTTGGTTAATGCTCGTCGATGAACGCATACGTAAACGTTGTATGAGGAAAGCACTTGAAAATGGCGTCAAATAGCAGAAACTCTTCCTTTTATTGTTTAGCCATAAGACGTATAGTTCTGTATGTACCGGGTGATTCAGTAAGGGTGGCGAGCGGCTGTATCTCGGAAACTGCTATGCCTAGAGCTTCGGGACAAAAAAATTCATAACCAATGTGGCCACCAGAAATATCCCAAAATTATTTTAATGTTCGAAATTTTACCGCTAGGGGGCGTATCTGCTATGTTCAATCATAAAATCAGTATTATCTCAGAAAATTGCAGATTGAGCTATAGTTTTGAATGGACCGTTCGAAAGCTGAGTTGATGTCCCATTATTTTGTTTAATGACTTTTTTTCATATCTGCCCTAATAAGGAGCGGGGAAGCCAATCAATTGTTCAATATGTAAATTTTAATATCTCCTGAACCATTCAACCAATCTGAAAATTTTTGGGCTCGCTCGATTGAGCATTTCATGGGTTTTTTCTAGAAAAATTGTCGTTCTGGCATTTAGTTTGAAATAGGTACACTACAGGGTGTTTTCTGTAGTGATAACATATTTTGGTGAATTTCAAGAAAAAATTAAATGTAACCGTGCTATATAATTACCAGTGTCGCAAGCTAAATTAAATTGTTGAAATTTCAGTAAAAACCGCATCTTAATATCTCTATTCGTTCTCGATTTATCGCCAAAAGAATGAAATTTGTAACAAAAATCAACTGCGGCCATGAAAGTAGGCGACGCGACGGATGGTTTCCATAGAAACTAGGAAACTATCAGATTGTTTATTGCTTATTACAGCTAAAAGTAGTCAAAACTGAATGGAATAAATTATTAACGAGAATAATAACAGCAAAAGGAAAATATCTAACCAAAAATTTTAATTATAAATGTTCGGAATGTCTACCATCACTGGCCACCCATAAATTGAGTCTGTTACTTGTGGATAATACACTCGCGTCTACCTCGGCAATGGAAATATTTCTGACGGCTTCTCGAATTCTTTGTTTCATATTATCAGGTGTTGTTAGGCGGTCTTTATATACTATATCTTTAAGTCTACTCCATGAATAAAAATCAATTACTGTGAGATCGAGGGAATGCTACCCCAGTCTATCCATTCATTTGAGAACCGGTTATTTAAACATTTCTGGACACGTCGCGCATAGTGCGCCGGGAAACCATCCTGCTGAATCCACATACCCACTCCAGGGAACTATCTTCGAACAATAAAGGCAATATATTTTCCAAAAGATAACCACACCATTTAAACGCTGTTCAAAAAAGTAAGGACCAATAATTTTCCCCCAAAAATTCACACCAAACATTAACACGCCAACGATTTTGAAATTGAACTTCGCGTAACCAGTGAGGATTGCTTTCTGACCAATAGTGCATGCTGCATGGTCAAAATCGCCATCCTTTAATTCTTGATGTAAGATGACATGGTAAGGATGAAACTTACGACAACGATAGTAACAGACTCAATTTGTGGGTGGCCAGTGATGGTAGACATTCCGAACATTTATAATTAAAATTTTTGGTTGGATATTTTCTTTTTGCTGTTATTATTCTCGTTAATAATTTATTCCATTCAGTTTTGACTATTTTTAGCTGTAATAAGCAATAAACAATCTGATAGTTTCGTAGTTTCCATGGAAACCATCCGTCGCGTCGCCTACTTTCATGGCCGCAGTTGATTTTTGTTACAAATTTCATTCTTTTGGCGATAAATCGAGAACGGATAGAGATATTAAGATGCGGTTTTCACTGAAATTTCAACAATTTAATTTGGCTTGCGACACTGGTAATTATATAGCACGGTTACATTTAATTTTTTCTTGAAATTCACCAAAATATGTTATCACTACAGAAAACACCCTGTAGTTTACCTAATTCAAACTAAATGCTAGAACGACAATTCTTCTAGAAAAAACCCATGAAATGCTCAATCGAACAAGTCCAAAAATTTTCAGGTTAGTGGAATGGTTCAGGAGATATTAAAATTTACATATTGAACAATTGATTGGCTTCCCCGCTCCTTATTATGGCAGATATGAAAAAAAGTCATCAAACAAAATAATGGGACATCAACTCAGCTTTCGAACGATGCATTCAAAACTATAGCTCAACCTGCAATTTTCTGAGATAATACTGATTTTATGATTAAACATAGCAGATACGCCCCCTAGCGGTAAAATTTCGAACATGAAAATAATTTTCGGATATTTCTGGTGGCCACATTGGTTATGAATTTTTTTGTCCCGAAGCTCTAGGCATAGCAGTTTCCGAGATACAGCCGCTCGCCACCCTTACTGAATCACCCGGTACAGATACACATCGTGTATGAACCGAAATGGCAGACAAGAAATATAATATATATTTACGCATAAAGTATCAGAATATCAAAAGGTGTTGTGTTTATTTGAATAGGTGCTAGCAACAGTCACCTTACTTTGATTATTATACATAACTGGAAACCGCATTATTAATGAGATGAAATGAAATGAATGCTGTATAGTTTTATATCTATATAGTAGGAATATCATAATACTGATAATTCGTTTAGCTACATAAATATGATACTATAGATTTTGTCGTAAAGATGGCGCTACGCTTGTTTCATAATCTTTGTACTTCTTACTGAATGTAAATTGTGATCGGTAATTGTGACTATGTAATATCTATATGATGTTTACACATGGTTGATATCGTATAAAATGTACTTCGTTTTGGTTTCCAGTAACTTCGCTATGAAATCAATTAATTCTGATATGGAATTAGAAACCTTGAAAGTTACCTCCGATATGGATTTCAATAGCACCGTAGTTTCCGTAACGGAGGCATTTTCGTTTGTCAAGGAGGGGATGTACTCTCAAATGGAGTTAGAATCTCTCCTTGGCGGTGGTAATCTCGTCTACTAGGGAGGTAGTTACCTCCGATGCGGATTTCAATCGCACCGTCATGGAACAATAGTTTCCGTAACGGAGGCATTTTCGTCTGTCAAGGAGAGGATGTACTCTCAAATGGAGTTAGAATCTCTCCTTGGCGGTGGTAATCTCATCTATTAAGGAGGTAGTTACCTCTGATATGGATTTCAGTAGCTCCCATGCGGTGTGTTTTACCTTCGTAAGAGGAGAAACATCCTCCTTATTGGAGGAAATTGCCTCCACGTTTCTTCCGTTGAGGTGTAAAATATTTAACTCTTAAATGGAGGCTCCTTGAACGGATGGTCGCGAGGGAACACCGGAAAAGTGTTGAAACGGTGTTAAATCCAACTCCGTATTTTTATCTGTGTATCTGCCACCTCACTTTCCCGTACAATATCGATATATATTGAATTGCTAATGGACTTTAAACCAGATGAATCAAATTCTTCTTTAGTGAGCTTTGAGGAAAATTTATTTGTAGCATTCACGAAATATTCGTTAAAATAGTTCGCTATGGTTAATGGCTCCTTTATTGTGTAATTATTAATAACTATTTCATATATGTAGTACTTATATGACGTTTATACGTCAATATCAAATCGAGCAAGTAAATATAACTTTAATACTGAGTTAATAAACTGCAAGTTAGTAGGCAGCTATCTTTTCCAAACTCTTAGATAAAAATACTCTAGAACCGATGTTCTCATACATTCGCCAGCACTGCATTACGTTTTCATAAGCTCTGTACTATTTTTTAAGGTGCGAATAGACTATATAGTATACCTAAAGTAACCTTATATAATCACGGACTTCCTGTGTGCATGTATTGCTTGCAGTTACACTCATTGTTGCAGATATATACTACAATAATAATAATTATCGTTACTACTAAGTCTCTGAAAGCATGACTGCAATTTTCAAGTATCTGGATACAATGTAAAGCCACGCGCCAGCATTAACAATCGGCAAACGCTCGGTCGAGTGGGGCAAAGGTCACGCAAAACGAACACCGCTGAATGTCCGCCTGAAGCGTATAGTCTCTGACAGTCGAACAGGTGCAGGTCGCCGGCTATGGCTCTGGTCTAAGATCGGCCCTCCTAAA
This sequence comes from Cetonia aurata, assembly GCA_949128085.1. Classification (NCBI taxonomy): domain Eukaryota; kingdom Metazoa; phylum Arthropoda; class Insecta; order Coleoptera; family Scarabaeidae; genus Cetonia; species Cetonia aurata. Next base: position 25,955,795 of record OX421889.1, on the reverse strand, counting down.
CACCGCCCACTGCATATAAGTGACCCCTATATATATAGATATAGAGATACGCACAGACTGCGGTAATTATATTTCCCTATGGGGCCAGCCGCATGTGTAGTGTGCAGAGGAGAGAATGAACGCTGTCGTTGTTGTGTTATTCCTGTGACCGTGGTACGGTGGCTTGGATTCCGTTTGTCGTTACGGTAGTAGCTGTGTCGTTATGCTCTATTTTTTCTCGGTTGGATCGGTACGTTTCGTTCGTTTGCGTGCGTTGACGTTTAAATATCACTTCCAATGTTGCTTTTCAAGGATTACAATGATTGTCGAACTCGCTAAGGGAATATAGAAGTTTTGATATTTTAGTATTTTGTTCATCTTTTCCTATGGAATTTGTAAAACAAATAACGTGCAGCAAACGATCAAATTTTATTATGAGGTTTAAAACAATCACGATTTTTCTTACTTTAACAAAAATACGTGTTACAATTTTATAGATAGGCTAATTAAACATTTTAAGTTAAAATGAACAAGTGTTATCTTAAATTCTTTCTACAATAATTCATTCTACATCAGAGCACGTGTTTAGAAAAGTGGGAAAGATAGATTTGGAAGTACACAGAGAAAAATACAGTGAAACTTCCCATAGGCGGACATTGTTCGTTCCGACAATATTGCCCGGTTAAGAGAAGTGCCCGTTTATCAGAAGACAGAAAAAAAAATAAGTAAAAACGCTGAAAAAGCTTTCATTTAAACACAGTGTAAGATTATATAGATATAACTTTATTTGCTAAATAAAAACGAAACGGCTATGTGTACATTTATATATGTATATAATAGGAACATACATCTAATACACACATCTGTACATATACAATTTATGTACTACTTTACAAAATAATCTAGAATGGAAGTTTGCTTGAGTGTATTACATGCCAATTTTGCTTCAAAATGTAATGATAGCTCACTAAGCATACCAAACGCTTGTACATCGTCTTTTTCAAAACAAAATTGTTTAGTTTTTTTTATTTTCAGTAAGCTTTATACGATACTATCCTTTTATCATAATCTTCAATTTTAGGAATTTCTGTTTCATGTTCTTCATTATCACTAGTTTGGTTCTCGTTTTCAAAATTATCGAGCAAAATATTATCTGGATTACTGTTTTCTGTATCCAAATTGGCGTCAATATCTATAAATTCATGTACATCATTATTACCGAATTCTCTCATTAGCGTAGACATTTGAGCTACTTTAGATAAAGGAATTTCATCTTCAGGATCAAACTGATCACCATCAAACTCTTCATTTACTTCTCGAAATCCTGTTTTCATGAAACAATTTTTAATCGTAACAGATGAGACAGCATCCCATGCTCTTTTGATAAAATAAATCGCATCTAATACGCTGAAATATGAACTGAATCAGAACTCTCAAACTGAGATAAAATATGTTTTACTAGGTGGGGTGAAAAGTAACCTCCTTGACCGCCAGAATGCGCTGCTACTGCAAAAAAGGTTATGGTGTCTTGAAGTCCGTTCATATTAAGGCAGACATGCCAAATATCAGTGCGATACTGTATTTAGTTTTGTTTTGACAGCTGATTGTTGTTGACGTGTTTGGCATCATGTTGAGTATGGACAAAAACGATTTTCGTTCTCTCATAAAACATTCTTCAACCGGAAAGTGAAGGTGCGCGAGCTAGCAGATACCACAAAAATTAGTACTGAGCGCACACGCCATATTTTGGGCAATATTCTGCATATGAAAAAGTTATCCTGCCGTTGGATGCCGCGCATGCTCACTCCTGACCAAAAACACGAACGCGAGAGCACTTCGAAAGAGTGTTTGGACTTGCAGATGCGGAATCAGGCGGACTTTTGGCGTCGATTGGTAACTGTTGATGAAACCTAGATCCACTATTACACACCAGAGAACAGAATGAGTGCCTGGCAATGGACTGAAACCGGCACGAGTGCCCCGAAGCGGCCGAGGGAGGCTCAATGGGTCGGAAAGGTTACGACGCCATAACCTTTTCTGGGATTGTCATGGCATACTCTTCGTGGACTACCTCGAAAAAGGAAAAACCATCAACAGCGAGTATTACTGTGCATTATTGGAGCGATTGAAGGCCGAAATCGCTGCAAAACGGCTTCACATGAAGCGAAAAAGAATTTTGTTTTTGCAAGACAATGCACCGGCGCACAAGAGCATCGCAACCACGGCTAAAATCAATGACTTACGGTTCCAATTGCTGTCGCATCCACCGTATTCCCCCGATTTGGCTCACTCGGACTATTAGCTCTTCCCAAACCTCAAAAGATGGCTCATCAATAAAAAATTCAGCTCACGCGAGGAAATCATCGACGCCACGGAGGAGTATTTTGCAGACCTTCCGGAAAATTACTTTTCGGACGGGACCAAGAAGTTGGAAAATCGCTGGAATAAGTGTATCGAGGTAAAAGGGGACTATATTGAATAAAATAAAAAAAACATTTAAAAAAAAAAATTTTCATTCCCAAGGAGGTTACTTTTCACCCCACCTAGTAGTATTAAATGTGGATACCAAGTTTTGAATATTTTTATGATGCCTTGATCTAGAGGTTGGCAGTAAGCCGTCGTATTTGGCGGTAAGAAAACGAGTTTAACATTTTGCAACTGTACATCCTTAGGATGGGCAGCGGCATTGTCTAAAAATAATAAAATTTTTCTGTTTTGATCGATCATTTTCCGATCAAATTCACGCAACCACTCTGTCATAATAAAATTAGTCATCCAAGCCTTGTTATTTGAATACCATTGGACCGGAAGAAAAGCAATGTTAAGATTTTTAAATGCGCGAGGGCGTGCTGATTTTCCGATTACCAACAGTTTTTCTTTCTCCCCTGCCATATTCACACCGTGCATTATAGTTAATCTTTTCTTCGATAACTTGCCACCCACACATTTTTCGCCTCTTAATGCCATTGTCTTTGTTGATAGTGCCGAAAAAATAAGCCTGTTTCGTCCAAATTATAAATATCGCCTGGTGTGTACTTTTTAATTATTAACGGTAACCTGTTTATGAAAGCTTCTACGTCTTCTTGATTTGCGCTAGCGGCTTCGCCAGATATGATCCGGTAATGAATATTATGTCGCTTTTTGAATTTATCTAGCCATCCAGTAGAAGCGGAAAAATTACAACTGCCTAATTTCTCAGCAATCTCCTTAGCTTTATACTTAATTAGTACACCTGATACAGGCATATTCTTATTTTTAGCTTGCACAAACCATTCATATGTTAACTGGTCTATTCTGAGGCCTTCAGTTTTAAAATATCGCCTTTTAATTCCACTATTGTCATTTGTTTGCCACTGTTTCAGATATTCATCTTTTCTTGTTATTATTTTCGCGGCTTCTGTTTTCCCAATATTAAATTTTCTGGCTAATTCACGTGAACTGAGCTTGTTTTTATTATTATATTCTATGATTGCAATCTTTTGTTTCAGCGTTAACGTATTCCTTTTTTTTTTGATACTGTTTTCTAAAATAATTAAAATACATAGATAGTTCATATGAATTATGCCATATAATCAATTTAAAACTTATCATTTCCTACAGAGAATCTAACAAATATACCCACTCGAACGACGTTGATTTGCGAACAAAACGAATATTTATACTGTTCAAATGATATCATCGACGAAAGGAGGGGATTTACCGGACAGAATTATTACCAGCGAGTCTCCATTCTCGCACTGAGAAAAATAGATAGTAACAATAGGGACAACTAACTTTATAGTTGGTTGTATTATAATTATATTAGAGCGTACCATCTTCCTAATAAACAGTAATACATGGATGAATACTGGGTACTAGATAACGTATTGTTGTCCTTGAGTTAATATCATTCATTATGTTTATAATACGTGGTAACATCTTTTTTTATCCGTGCGCGTCCGTTTAAGGGAAAATTTGTGATCAAAAAGCAGCTAAATAAGCGGGCGCTGTCCGCGCCCGTTCAAGGGAGTGTTCGCATAAGAGAAACCAATTTATTAGGAATTCCCTACTTATAAATTAGGGACCGGATAAAATGTCCGCTTAAGGGAAGTGCCCAGCTAATAGAAGTGCCCTTTAAGGGATGTTTCACTGTATTTTTATACACAGAACAACATATTGTAATAAGCATATACGAGGGGATACCCAAAAGAAACCGAACTGATTTTGTGGTGGACCGAATATTTGTCGTACGGCATTCTGCCGCTATGGGCGTATAGAGCGAACATCCACGATTCGTTATGTCAAACGTAATCACTAAAGATTAGAAGAATTGTTGCTTGACACGTGTTTTATGTGCCCGTCGTTTTTGCAATGGCCAATTGTCGTGAGCAGCGTGCAGCCGTAAAGTTTTGCTTCTTGTTGGGAACCGCGAGCCAGGCGCGGCTCGTGGTGACGTTAGTCGCAGGCTATGACTTTGATCGAACTTCTTCGTATAACTTCGTAACATATAAACATATGGAAACGTATTTGACGAGAGCATACGAAGAACTACGATTATTGTCATAGCCTCCGACTGGCGTAAGCACGAGCACGGAAACCCTTGAAATGTTAAAAACAGCCTACAAGGATGATGCTTTGGGAAGAAAAACATAAGTGTTTGAGTGGTTTCCCCGTTTCAAACGAGGCGAAATGTCAATTGATGACAAAGCACGGTCTGGTCGTACTTCCACGGCTCACACAGATGAAAATGTTGACAAAATTCGGCAAATTACACTTGAAGATCGACGACGGACCATCCAAGACGTGCAGCTATCGGGAGTGAGTCGGAGTTTAGTTCAGGGATTCTGGATTTTAGGTCGGGGAAGGTGGTAAACACATGCACTTCGGCCGCTCTTATACCGGGCCCATTCTGCTACCTCCCCTAGGTGGCGTAGCTCGCCCACAGCCTACCCGAGCCAGCCCAAACTGAGCGTGAGCTCGAGCAGAGCAGCAGGCAAGGCGCCACCAAAATCGGCCATACTTGGAGCCAGTACTCCCCCAGAATGGAACCTCCTTAGTTCAAGGAATTTTAACGGAAGATTTGGGCATTAAACGGGTGGTTGCAAAATTTGTGCCGCGACTGCTTACTGTTGAATAAAAAGAGGCGTGCGTGTAAGCATGCTGTGCTTTGAAAGAGCAGTTCCACAAAGATCCAAACTTTTTTCAATCATGGTGTTATGGTGATGACCCGAAAATGAAGCAACAATCAAGCCAATGGCAGACTCCTCCAAGCTCCTTAAGTGAAATCAAACATCAAAACAATGCTGTTTTCTTTTTTCGATGCGCGCGGACTCGTCCATTCACAGTTTGTTCCACAAGGTCAGACAGTTAACAACACTCTCTACCTGGAAGTTTTAAAAATATTGCGTAACAGTTTGCGGCGGAAGAGGCCTGATTAGTGGCAATCGGGCGTCTGGTTTTTCCACCGCAAGTTTTTGCCCAAAAACACATCACTATTCTGCCCCATTCCCCCTATTCACCCGACTTTGCTCCAACTGACTTTTTTTTGTTTCCCCGAATAAAGGGCTCCATGAAAGGAAAGCGGTTTGCCGACGTTGTTGAGGTGAAGAGAAAAACGAAAAAAAAAGAGTTCGGTTTCTTTTGGGTATCCCCACGTATTGTGGTAGTATTTACCACAATTGTAGTTCAGTCTACTAATGTCATGTTTTAATTTTACTAACGAAAACGAAACAAGTACTATTTTGTTGTGGTTTAATATTGTGATAGATTGTAAGGGTATTTTATTAACATAATGCCTGTCGTTCCCTAAGTCTATGTTTGAGTTTGACAGCGGCGCAGCGTAACAAAAATACTCAAAATTATGATAACCAAAGCACAGACAAGACTAGTTCTCTAGTGGCGCAAAAACGGAGATCAAGATCACGCACTAGCTAGCACGGAATGCACCAGTGTGGTTTGTTCGTCGAGGATTGATATACACGACACACTACTGCAAAATTTCCACTACAGTCGCTCACCAAGAAATCTGCACAGAGTTTCCCTTGAAACTATGTATAAACAATTCAACTGTGCAATTAGGTCACTAACTTCTTCGTCCGTGCTCTGTTGATAAGACTACACACTTTAAAATACCTTACAACAATCTGCATTGTACTGAAACAATAAATTATAGCTGGCATGCAAGCGACGGCAATCGACTTATTTGATGATTACTAAAAACTTTATTGATCCGGTTGTAAACCTCAAATTTTACAAAATAAACGTTATCCTTCAAATGTTACGCATAAAGCACTTAAGATTGCTAAAGAGCTTAGAGGCAAAAACTGTTTTTACGTAAAAAAGGAAATACTGACACTAAAAAATATTTGCATTTCTACGGAAAATTCTAGTAATGTATAGGGTAAATTTAGCAAAAATTAGAAAATGTACCTAAAGTTTTCTAGTAAAATTCCCAATTTGTGACAATTTTACCTTATACGTTATTGGAATTTTCCGTAGGATTTGCATATAGTTTTTAGTGTGTGTGGTCATCTTAGATAGTGGAGATTATTTTGATTGTTAGTACATCTTTTAGTCCAACGCTCGCGCTCCCATGTAATACTAACCAAAAATCTGGTCAGAAACGATGCATGGAATTTTTTTTTTTCAATAGTACTCTTTATCTACATTCTGAAACAACTCAGTGGCAATGGGTAACACCTTACTTATCTTCTTTCATGACAATATTTTGACATATTTTCTATGAGTTTAGATTAAATACATGGACAACATTTTTTGTATTTTGACAAAAATAAAAGCTCTTTCTCTTAACAGCTAAATTCAAAACTTCCCACTATTAAATTTACTTATAAATATAATTAGTAATTAGGAATAAAAATAAAAAAAACGAAATACACGTATACAAAAAACCTGTTATTAATAATAAATTTATCTCAAAAGATTGAAACCATTGATGAAAACATAATCTAGCAGCTATTCGCTTTTTGGTTCATCGTCTACTTAATTCTCCTTTATCTAGAGAACGGTACAATAATGAGCATAAAAAAATCAATTGATAGTATTAATCTATCAGGATAATTAGCAAAAAAAAAACAAATAATGAAGTTTTATTGCCCTTTTACCGGTTTAGAATTGTTACTTTTTCACTATGAAGCTGGGTCAACCGTTAGTTATTGCAAATAATAACGTTAATAAGGATAAATAAAAAAAAACTAAAGGGTCAGTGAGTTGGGATAATTACAAAAATTTTCAATCGCAAATGTTCGGATATGGTCGATTAAGATCGGCGCCACTTGTGATACCACTAATGATAGTGGTTGGTGAATATGTAGTGGAGGTTTTTTATAATTTTAAGTATAGAATATTTATCCTTAGAGTCGCGGGGATTGGGCGATTATTCTTCCATATATACACCTTAAGTATGCCTTAATTTACGGAAATGTTTTACGGAAATTCCGTGCAATTTAATTTTTTTTAATGTGTAATTAATAAAACATGTTATTATTCGATATTAGCTATTTTGTATCCATCACAAATCGTTGATCTCAGTAAGTTTACTATTATTGTAAACCACATCAAGTGCGCATAAAAGTTCTAATAATTCTTCTTGTTAGTGTACTTATTGGCTTGTGTATATACATATTTTTGTGTGATCAAATATAAATCCATTTGACATAACATAAACAACTATTAATTAAGACCACAGTATATACAGTATTCTGTAATAAGTTAACAATTATTGTTGTGTGTGATTTCAAGTTGACCAGTATTGCATAAAAATGATTTAAGCCTACTTAAACCAAGTCAATAACGATAACTATACAAAAAAATACAAAAAATTACTTTGAAGTAAGTGCCATTTTTATTATAGCAGTTACACAGTTGAATTATGGTAGGTAAGTAAAGTCAATTATGTAACAGTAGTAAGACAAACTATTCACACAATAATCTTTATCGTCTAAAGAAAAAGGTGCCTGTAAAGGACATGTAAGTAAAGGACATGTAAGTAAAGGAAAATAGATCGTGTTAAAAATATAATGCGGCATTCAAAAGTATTTTATGAAATTTTACATGAATAGAGAAAGAAAGTAATTTACAAAAACAGAAATAATTAATAACAAAAGAGATGAAATAACAAAAAGAAATTAATTTAAACATAAAATCTCTGCCTGTATCCATCTATACCCTCAATGACTGGTCAACATACACAATCATAAACCATTACCTGTTATACGGTTTATAGTATAGCAATAAACTGCCATTTTTTTCTTCTTCTTCCCTCCAGAATTGTATTAGATGTCCCAAGTTTCACCTGTTATAAACTTACGAGAGGCAAGCCTATGTAGTCCAATTGTCATACTATCTATTAAAATTGTACCATAGAATGATTAATACTCCCTCTCTTAATAACAATGAAGGTATAACACATCTAGTATATTTAAGTTTGATTGGAATGCAATTTTAAGCATTCAAAAGCACTTTATACTTGTTAATATGGTAATTTGGTAGATAAACATCTTTTACAATTAGTGATATTTAGAATATGTAGTGGTTAGCATGAAACTGCTAAGCGTTCATGTCAGATCAGTGACCATTGTGAAAATATATTGCTTTATTATATAAGCTTTGGCTGACACTACAAATGTTTAGTCCAATTGTCTATTGAAACCAGAGGTACACCACTAACGGAAGGTATCCTTAGAATCAATGAAATATTCGGTTGTCAGAAAAATATTTTTGTCACGTAATTACATTTCGAAGTAAGCATATTTTGGTAGTATTTACCACAATTGTAGTTCAGTTTACTAATGTAATCTTTTAATTTTACTAACGAATACGAAGTGAGTACTATTGTTTTGTGGTTAATATTGTGGTAGATTCTATGAGTATTTAGTTTAGTAGTTTAGTTTAGTCTATGGTAGTAATTCATACCTCAATGAATAGTTAAACATATACATCTAATTGGTAAATACCGCAGGGTTATTTGCTTAATGTTACAGCTGTTATTGAAGAATACCTCGTTATTTTATCAAAAAAATATATGTTCTTTAAAATTATATATTTGTTCGTATAAAGAGTCAAACAAGACATAATACGACGATATTTTGCACATCATCAATTTTGTTTAGTTTTAGATTTAAATCTAACTTTAGACGACTGTAAGTACATATTATATTAAATAAAAACAATAGGATAGAAAAAGGAGAATTTTGTGAGCACACTATGCCGTTTGTGGTAAAGGTTGCTCAGCATTACCTTGAATTTCCAAACAAAACTCGAAACGATTTATGTAATCCTGTTCTTGCAAAGTTTGAAAATACTTTGCTTTACAAGGATGAAATGCATATGTAAACATTTCTAGGCATATTTTGTTATAAAAGTTGCATATTTAAGCTTTTTCTTATCTTTCTCTCACTAAAAATTCCTAATGCAGGTTGACAGGCAGTAATTCACAAAACGAAATATTGTTGTTTCCCAATAAATTCTCGGTGCATTTATTGCCCTAGCGTGAGAAACGAGGTAAAATACATTTGATTAGTTTCCAGAAAAAAATATTCTCATTCACTGAGTATATATGAGCGGAACATCTAATCGGATTACTCCTTTAAATATTGTGCATACATACAATGAGTATAGCGAACAATTGGTGTAATTTTATCCATGAGTTACAGTAAAATGGTGGTGTACTTTATAAATTCTTCGTTATTTGGAGGAATTTTAAGGCATAAAGTAGTCTCGATATAAAATTAAATAAAATATTAAGGAATTTTCCTTGAAAAGCTAAATTTTAGGACTTGCACGGAAATTGCCTTGAGCATTTGAGTAGAATTACAACAGCCCCAGGTAATATTACCGCAAAATAACTTATTACAGTTTTAAAATACCTAGTGATAAAATATTACAACAGTAAAATTAAATTGTAGAAGGAGTCCGAAAATCTCAAATCACTAGGGAATAATTTTATTTATTTAATCGTAGATGAAAGTGGGAATAAGTGTGGATATTATTATTGTTACCAGCAAACAATGTCAGAAACACAATTGGTAGGGAATAATTTTATTTATTTAATCGTAGATGAAAGTGCGAATAAGTGTGGATATTATATTGTTCATTTATTAATAGGAATTCTTCATGACAATATTTTAGGTAAATCATATTGAATTTTTTGTAAATAACTTCAAAAAACAAGTAATGTAACAATTGCCCAATTCGTTCAAGAAAGGTTATCAAATTATCTTTTACTTGGAAGCATACCTTTTGAAAAAAATTTACTAAAGTTGTCGGACGCTGCACCATACACGATAAACGCCGCGCAAAATTTAAAAAAAATGTTATAGCAACGTTATTAATACCAATTGGATTCAATTGTGTTAGCCGAAGATAGAAATCAATTCCCTTTGCTGAATGATTTAATCAGCAATGTTAAAAAAGGGTTTTTAAAAGCACCTTTGCGAATCCAATTTTATAAGGAGCAACTTCCTGATGTTCAGTTGCCTTCTGAACCGATTATTACGAAATGGGGTACATGATTAGAGGCTGCAATTTTCTACACTGAGAAAAAGAGATAGTAACAATAGGGGCAACTAACTTTATAGTTGGTTGTATTATAATTATATTAGAGCGTACCATCTTCCTAATAAACAGTAATACATGGATGAATACTGGGTACTAGATAACGTATTGTTGTCCTTGAGTTAATATCATTCATTATATTTATAATAGATACGTGCACGGAGAAAAATGACATTGCAAATCCAACAAAAAAAGTATTGTCCTTACGTTGCAATCGGTTCAAAAATAAATTGGTATTGCAGTAAAGTTTTGTAAGTATATTCCAAAACTTTTGTTTTGTTCCACCAACAACACTTTTGTTGGTGGTAAAATATTTTACGGTACAAATAATCGCTTTGGCGATAACATTATAGTTATTTCAGATCTAAAATACAGAACAACGTGTGCGATGAAGTGAAGTAGATGTAAACACAATTTTTCAAACCAGTACAGTCAAGAAATATTTACATTACACACAATTGTAGTTGACGCAACAGAGCGCCTACGTTGTCGATATTACAATTTGTGATGCGGGAAGTCCCGGCATGGACAGTAGTATCACGTGATTCTAACCGCGTGTTTCATTGGTCTTATATAGCCTTGAAGAAACAGACTAGTCTGCTAGTTACCAGGCGGAGTAGACCACGCCAAATATTTTCGGTTGTGACGTTGTGTTAGCTTATTAGTTTTGTGTAAAAGAACGACAGTGTATTAAAATTGAAGAAAACTGGCTCACTTCTGACGTCTACTGACTCTTAGATATGGATAATTTTGTTACAGAGAAGCTAGCTGAATGGAATATTATGCGTACGAAGTACAGATTGCTAATGATGAGTACATTAAACCTTTCGATAAATTACCTAGTGTTTTCCCCTGTTTAAAAGTTGCAAAACGATCTAGAATATACGTTGCCTTGAGACATTTGTAAAATAAGACTTAGATACATTTGAAATTTTAATCTTCATTTTTAGTGTTTCCCAGTTTTAGAATTTATCTTGTTTATTTTTTTTGTTAATTATTAATAAAAAAATGTGTTATCCTATACTGATATTTTATTTGAACCCTCCGCAGCTTACATTTAAGACAGCACCGAATTTGTGTGTGAATCTACTAAAATATTGTTCGCTTTGAACAGAAATTGCGATTACAAGAATCAAAATCAAGTGACACTATAAACGTAGAAAATGATGACGGAAAATCAATTGTTTGTTAAATATCCACAACTTGCTGTTGAAGTTTGAAATTGCTTTGGTAGTGATAAACAATTTTTAATACTGTATTTCACACAATTTTGTTGAAAACACCATAGTTTTGTGATTCGTTAAACAACAAGCAACTGGTTGATTGTAACATGTTTTGGGATTATATCCTTCCAAATTTTGTGGCAGTTCTAACAAAGTTTTTCGACAAGTTTTAAGTTGTATTGAATAATGGTTGTTGTTGTCATATATTTACCCACAAATTGTTATTCAATGTGCGTCAATTGGTGCCACCTTAACAATAAATTTTTCTCCGTGTGGTAACATCCTTTTTTCTCCGTGTACGCATATAATTTTGAAGGAATAAAAAATTTAATTCTTGAAATAACCGGTTGCTGCATTTCTCTAGAAAATTGTAAGAAGATAATAACATCAACAGAATTGCCACAAAACCTTCTGTAAGTATATTAAGCTAAATTGTAGCTTTCAAGTTCCATTCGTAAACTAGAAACGCTATATAGGGATATCGCTTTCGGAATCAGTCGAAATGATAGAAGAATTTGATATGCTATGTATTAAGAAGATTAATGGTACAATATACAATTTTAAAAAAGTAATAAATAAAATGAATGGATATTTAAGATTAAACAAAATCGGCAACATTTTTAAATGTGAAACAGTAAATGATTTCGATTTCAATTTTAGTTTAGAATTCATTGCAAAGTTTAAAAATGCACGAATGCATCTATAGGAGCTATTCAATGTCTAAACATATGTATGGTGTAAAAAATTATTGTGTAATAAGGTTCATGTTTAAATTTCTGCTTTTATTTTTTTTTGGGTAAAGCTTTTGCATATTTCCTGAAAAATCCAGGCATACTATTCAGTTTTTCTTTGCATATAATCCGATCTTTACTTCATATCACAATAAATAATACAGATGTATATTTAAGTTATAATGTTTTGTATTTACATAAATAAAATAAATTTCTTCTTGTTGTGCAGTCTTCTATAAAGAACACCAATAAACGAAATATCCAGTTAAAAATTATTGAAATAATATGTCTATTAATCACTATAATTAGCTTCTTTTTACAATAAATTAAGTGAAAGGTCGGGGAAAAAAGTTTCAGTATGATCTAAATAAATCGAAACTTTAAACCATTTAGTTTCTACTTAACAAGTGAATCAACCTCATCTTATTTTGTAGTGCCTATATAACGTGTTCAATAAGTAATATAGATCTTGATTATATCCACAATAACAACAAACTGAAGAGCTCCATTAATCACGATGACAGCATCTACTAAAGATAATCAAAAATAATGAACCAGGCGCCTTGTTAGAAAAGACGTAGGTGGAAATAAATTGCTCTTAACCACAGCTTGACATCCATGATTGGCTGGAAAGCAATATAAAAGATGAAGTAGTATAATAAAGGTAATAAAACCCCCATCAACATGTTTTTAATTTCATTACGGCCTAATCCGTGTGTTTAAACGAAGAAAAAAACTTTTTTTACCACCCATTTCCCTATTAGATTAGAATTGCTTTAAACCATATCTCTATAGCCCTATGTCGAGTATCTCCCTTTCGTAGCACCCGCGCCCTTATCGCCGACATGGGGGGTGGGGGGTGAGACGTGACGTGCCCGACGACGAACGCAATGAACGAAAACCACGTGCGAGCAGAAGGGCTGCTGATCAGGCGAACAGCAACTGGGAGGAGATAGGGGCGGCCCTTACCAGGCAAACCGTCGTACTGTCTGCCTATAGTCGTTGCCTGCTGGCTGTCTCCTTCCGTGCTGTGTGGCCGAACGCGTCGGCATTAAAGCAGCCCTCTTCGATCGAGAGACCCCCATCGTTAATATACAGCGTTGAAGATGTGTGCATGTAGTTGTAGTGGCGTTTGCGTTTGAGACGGCGCCAACAAACTGGTTCGATAACTCTGGTAGCTTGCGTTGCTAGATGATATTATATATGGAAGAAATTTGTATTCTGAATGTTACACTTCATTGATAGAACGGAATGTTTTATTCTTATGATAAAATAATATTTACAATATCTGATTAAGTAATAACAAGATTCATTACTGAAATAAATATGTTATCATTATTATAACAAAAAGCCATTTTACATCAGTGCAAAGATAATATTTGGTATGGTAATTATTATTTTTTCATAATAAATAATTTTGTTGATATAATGATTAAGCATTGTTATTCTTTACGTGCTATTTTCGTAAAATTATTCACCATATGAACGCAATAAAGTATTAAAAGAATTGTTTTAGTGGCTTTGAATTTATTGCAAGAATGTGCAGATAATATACCTTGATGAAAAGTATACGCCATGATAGTTTATTTACTAAATAATATGTACACAGCCCCAATCGATAGAAATCATTGGAATGCAGTTATTTGCATTTCTACAGTAATCTATGTACATAGGTTGAATGAAAGCTATCATTATGAAAACTGATGTTCTTTACAACAGTAAACTACACACTAAACAAATTTTAGTAAATTTACCAGGATTCCTGCTAAATTTACCAGGATTCCTGCTAAATATTCCAGTAATATTTGGGAGAAAGTCACCAAAAATTGGGTAATTTTATGTTTTTTAACAAAATTACCTATACCTTTGGATATTTCCGACATATCGACCAGTATTCTGCAGTTTAGTGCTACGTGAAAACGTAATTTTACTAAAAATCCTATACTTTCTCAGGGATTCTTATTAAATTACTTCGTGATTTTATCCACAGTTAGGAAATTTACTTAAGAAATACTTACAATGCACGCATGTTCAATTTGTAGTACTTAGTACGCACGGAAGTGGCAGGGGTCGTTCTTTTTTTTATCTGTAGGCATTTTTAGGTAAGTGACTAATTTAAAATAAGTCTAGTAGTTAAATAATACATTCTTACTACTCAGGGTAACCTACAGCTGCATTTTCATAATTTACAAATGCTGGAACATACACTGAGAGAGATGGATTGTACTCTTTAACATAAATATAGTATACTTTAATATATTTTATTGCTTCTATAGGGACAATCATATTTTATATTACCGGTATTGTCACCGGTAATGGTGAGACTGAGAAAAATGGATTGTAGAAATTAGATCGCAAATCGCTTTATGTTAATTACTAAAATAATTATTGTCAAAACGACAATATGTGGCGTATTAAGAGTAAAATAACCAGATTTTATCATGCGTATAGTAAGAGGCAAAATCCGGATGTTACCATCTACATCTTATGGATGTAACAATTAATATACCCTATTGCTGAAAGCCTGTATAATGACGTGGATTATATAGATAGTCGCTGCGATTGACTGCGATATTATCTTGTATTCGATGCATATTCAATTTCTAAAATAAATGTTTGTAACGCTCTTCCCACCCCTTGCTAAATTCATTGTCGATCTTTACCGAATAAATCGACCAATAAGCTGTTTTGCCGCGACAAAATTACTGACACGTGTTATGTACGTGTGATACAGGTGTACGTATTCGTGTCGGTGCATGTTTGTGTCTGGTCGTTCGTTGATTGCTGTGCATCGTGAGCAGAAATGGATGCAAACGTGGAAAACATTTTAATCGAGTGGGGGTTTCCACAGTTAATTGATATATTCAAAGGTAAGTAATAGATATTATATGCATACATTTCGTAGTTGGTACTTTATGCTTTGATAGAACATTAACCTAAATCTAACCTACTAGTGATTGTTATGTTAATGAAAGTAATACACGTTGGATTTTTGTAATAATGGTTTTAAGGACAAAGAAAAATATAAAATCAATGTTATAGATTTTATTGTGTAATATTCCACTTTCCTTATGCATGAACTGGGTAAAACCTTGTATAGTACTATATTTTAAATTACAGGTAAGTATCGCTGTATAGTGCCCGCATATGATCCATTATATTATTGTTTACTATCTACTATTTCAAATGCTAAGAGACGTTAGATTATTATAATAGAAAATAATATTGTAAGTACTACAAGACTATATAGTAAGTATGAGCATCATGTATCCTACATAGTAAAATATTACATTATACTGGGTACAATAAAAAATTTAACAGTTATTATCAAATATAGTCGGTGCTATTAGACATTTTTTTTCACATTTACTAACATGTATGCTCAAATTAATAATACAAATATAGTACACCAACTTTACCATACGAGTTAATAAAAACTATTCACAGAAATTTACTATACAGATATTGTCACCGGTAATATAAAATATGATTGTCCCTATAGGAGCTATAAAATATATTAAAGTATACTATATTTATGTTAAAGAGTATAATCTATTTCTCTCAGTGTATTATAGGTTATTGGCAACACAAGTTACATTAAGTTTGATTATTGAAATCAGACCAATACCAATTTATTAGCATTATAGAAATATAGTGTTGATACATACTTATTTATAGTTTATTAGCCGCAAAATTGATTTATTGGGAAGAATATGAATTAATTAAGACATTTTGCAATAAAAATTCTGTCATCTGTCATCCAATCCACATTAATTAGAGAGATTTCAATAAATCGAATCTAGTGTGCGTTTGCCAATCATTTATCATTACCCTTAGTTAGATACAGAGAGCGTATCTAAATAAAGTTGAAGTTGCAAGAGCCGCAACATTAATCGAAGGACATGTTTGTCACGTGCAGTTTTTTAAATCAGTCCTTGGAGACAGATAGACATACATATTAGGAGAGTTGGTCGATGTCGTAAATGTGCGACAACCGCTGAGCAAGACAGACAGCCTACTACTAGAGATTTGCAGAGAGACTCCATAATCTCATTTCATACTTGTACAGATCTTGCTCCTATAGCTGGGCTAATGAATGTTGCCCGATATATACATGCGAATCATGTAATACCTGCTAGAGCTCTTATAGGCCTTAGGTTTCTATTGCAGCACGATAATGCAAGACCACGTATATAGCAGGTCAGACAAGACATTTCCTGGAAGGACATCAAATTCAAGTTATAAACTGGCCATCTCCCTCAGCCCAGATCTAAATCCAATCGAGCATTTTGTGAGATTAGCTGGATCGGATGTCGATCTGTGGCTCAACAGCTTTTGGTCGGTTAACATAACCTTAAGTGGATATGTAAGTTGAGGCTGATTGAAAGTATACCGCGAAGGTTTCGATCAGTCATTCAATCTCGAAACTGTTATTAGATTCCTTTGAAAGTTTAATTTTCTCTAGTTACTTAAGTTACTTTGAGGGACAGCAACATACGGACTAAGGGATTAATATACCATCACAAACATTAGTGTATGGCATATGCGGACGACATTGTTTTCATCAGTAGGTCTGATCGAGAACTGAAGGAAATGTTTACGAGGATGGAGGAAACTGCAAGAAAGTTTGGTTTACTCGTAAACGAACAAAAAACAAAATATATGGATACCACAAGTAACCAAAGTGTAACGCATTTTAAAATATCAACTACTCATGGCAAAACATACATACCTTTGAAAGGGTGAAGTCGTTTAACTATTTAGGAGTAATACTAACAGAAAAAAGCGAGGAAAAGTATGATTATTTTTGCATGTACATGAAGAGCGATATAAAAAGTGTTTTGATAGAACGTGATAATATAATCAGGTGGGGAAGAAAGTATTTGATGACAATAAAAGATGATTGTCGACCAAAACGGCCAATTTATTATTTGGACGAAACATGGATGCACGAAGGTCATACCAAACAAAAAATTTGGCTAGATGATACTATAAAAAGTCGACAGCAAGCGTTTAATGAAGGACTGGCTACAGACGTAAGTAATCCTGCAGGGAAAGGAAGACCTCCCATTATTTTGCATATTGGATCTGAGGCTGGTGCTGTTGAGAATGGCTTATTGTTTTCCAAGGCGAAAAAACAACCGATTATCGTGAAGAAAGGAATGCCGAGGTGTTTGAATGATGGTTTCATCAAATATTGGCAGTGCTGTTATTGTAATGGATAATGCTACATATCATAGTAAAAAAATTGAAAAAATTCCCACAACAACATCTAGAAAACTTGATATGCAGACTTGGTTGAAATCAAAAAATATCGGGTACGATGAAGACATAGTTCGATCAGAACTTCTCCAATTAATTCGCATTAATAAAGACCAATATAATACACATGATGTAACAGATCAGATGGCCAAAAGTTGCAACAAAACTGTGTTGAAGTTGCCACCTTATCACTGCGAACTCAACCCAATTGAGTTAGTATGGGCACAAATAAAAAATTAAGTGGCAACTAAGAATACTAATTCAAATTAGCAGATGTAAGGGTACTTTTGCTACAGATAATCCCGAATGTCGCTACGGGCAATTGGAAAAATGAGTAGAACATGTGATTAATGAAAAAAGAAAAATGCTTGACTTAGATGGATTAATCGATGATATAATCCAGCCATTTATCAGCGGGCAAAGATGAAAGTTCAAGTGAAATGGAAAGTGATAGTGAATGATTATTTTAGAAGGTATTAACATGTATTTAATTTAAGACCAAGTTATTTTTCAAAATGAATACGCTACATTTAATATTAGTATTTAATCTAGTAAATATTATTCTGCAGCGTTCTCTATATTTAATTAATTAGTTATTTATTTTTGTAATGAATATGTAATTAATTACGTAACTATAACTTATATAAAATCCTAGCTAGTTTTAAAACTGCCGCCAAAAAGTAGCTTTAAAAAATTTCATTGTATCAACGCGTCTTTTTATTTTACTACTCCTAATTAAAAAATAGACCATATATTAAACAAAGATTATACCTACTCGTTTATAAGTTTACTCACCAGATATCATTTTGACATTTGACATTTTATCTAATCAGTAATCTCTGTTAGTAATTAATTGTTCCCACCATGTAGACAACTCATTTGGTCGATAATAAATTAACCGCCCACTTAATTTCGCGATCAAATAACTTCCTCTTCCTTCTTCAAACTTGACGCAAGCGCGCGAACGCCATCTATGTTTTCATCGAAGAAACGAGCTCGTCGCGTACTCCTTTGATCTAAAAATATCCGGAATATCATCGTAGAAAACGACGAACACGCGCGGCTGGCCCAACGCGCGACAAGCAACAACCAGACTGAAAACATAGCACACAGATACGGGACAGCAGCGTTCTCGGTATTGATCTAACGGCCTGTGCTATAACTTTTTCTGAAATATCTGGCGCCCGATCTTCGATACAAACGATATGGCTTTCGTCTGCGAGCGTTATTCGTTTCTTGACGATTAAAAACTTGAAAGGGAATCCTTAAACGTTTAAGTTCTCAATTTATGTTAGCGAAAAGTTTTCATTACAGGTTTCTGTAATTGCCATTTACTGTAAATGTTTAAAACGGAGTTTAAGTAGCTGTGATCAGTAAGGATAAGAATGAAGTTTGAGTTTCTCATAATGAAGCACTTGAATTTGATTATCAGTTTTAGGGAAGACCCGTTACATTACGCTCAAACGTGTACTGGAATATTAAGCAGGGATTTTCTTGCAAACACCACACACAAATTTAACAAACCTTGGCGATAAGTTTTGCATACAGAATCGAGTAAATTCCTCACTAACTTTTGTTAATATCTCTAGTAAGCATATTTTGGCAAACTGCTTAATACCCGAAAGTTTTTACTTTACAAACCGAAATGTTGCTGCAAGGGCAACGCCGACAATTTTTGAACAAATGAAAAATCATTCAAAATATTCCTCTTTAACATCAATACATTTTTGTATTCGATGAAACCAATCCTTAAAGCAATACAAACCAAGGATAATAAATGTACGGGTATAACATTCGAGTGTTCGTGAAATGAATTGAGTTGATTTTATATAGATTTTCAGCGATGATATTAAAAAGAACTTAACCAAAATTAATAAGCGATCGATTAAAGCATGCATATTGTTGTTGTCGTGTTTGTGTAATTTTCAAAAGGTGTGATAAATGGATATACACATATTATCAATATGTGTATATCCATTTATTACACCACATATTATTTGATTGCAGAAATATGCTGGAACGTTTTGATTTTTTGAATTTTATCATCTGTGTAGTCTGGATAGGAATAATCCAAAGATAAAGTTTCCATATTAGAAGACTTGTTAACATAACCTCTTATTGGATGCTGCAATCATTAGGTTTCTTTGCCTATATGTGTAACGACAACAAAACGCAAAGAGCACAACTTGTAAACCCACACAAATTACTATTTTTTCTTCTTCCTTATCGTTGCATATTAAAAGAAACTTTATTTTATGTGTCGCCAGCAGCTAGATTAGTAGATTATAATGACGACATAAACAGGAATGGCATTACAGTTCTTAAAATCATCGATTATATTTTGTCAACATATCACTAATGTACTATCTAAACATTCACTAATCGAATAATCTATCAACAAATAAAGAAACTCTCTTGAACTAGATTCTAGAATCATTTATTGGGCTAAAATTTGTTATTGTTCGAATGATGTAAATAGTGCGTACAATGCTATATTATTTTCGTAAATACAGGTAAAATGTGTTTTTTTTGTTGTGTTCAAAACGAAATAAATAATAAAAGATTTCTTAGCAAGTACAATACTTACATGTAATTGCGCAAGATAAGTTAGAACACACCAATAAGGCAAACTGATAGCTCATATGCATATTTTAGTGATCAGACAGGGACATATGTACGTAGACGTCAAGAAAGGATTCGAGAGCACCAGCACTAAAAGCAACCCAGCGTTTTACTTTAAATCTTAGATTAGAAAACTTTGTAATGGGGGATTTCTGAGCAGTCATTCATTTAACGTATTGTGGACTAGTTAGTTACGTTTAAAAGACAATTTGGATCGATTGTAAGTATTTTGGCAGTGATCTTTAAAAAAACTCTACTCTAAATAATTGTAAGTACATGCATGTTGTAATGGAGACTCGTACATTGCTGTGCAATAAACTATGTTGGTTCTTTTACTGAAACCGTTTTTATTTGTATAAACATTAGTGAATAGAACAACTAAAGGTAACGAAACAAATTGTTAGACCTGGAACTCGATAATTTGTACATGCACAAAGGAATAAGCCCTACATGTGCGTCTAGTACTACTTTTATGCATCTGAACAATAAAGGTGTGTTTGTAAGCTTGATTTGAACATTTAGAAGGATAAAACTAACGTGAATTAGCCAAGTAGTCTGTTAAGATTTAGTTACTAATAACATAATAAATAAAATAGGAAAACAGCAAAATTTTATATGAATCTCAATATTTTCCGCAGCATATTCAACTGCAGCTCTGTATAGTCTGGGTTTGATTTTTCTGCTTATCTCTTTGTTTCTCACTGTATTTTAATATCTGTAACAGCTATTATAACCAGATTGAATTCAGTGTTTAATTTCTATGCTTACTTTTATCATTTTTACGGAAATTATTAAATTTACTATTGAAAATTATTGGTATAAAATGGCGGGAGTTGCTACAGAGAAATGTGGTATCGCTCAAGTTGATGGTCGAAACTTTGATCGTTGGAAATTTCGTATGGAATTAATATTAGACCAATATGAAGTCAAACAATGTATAGAGAAAAAGGTAGAAGACAGTGATACTGCAGATGCTAAGAAAAATGACAAGAAATGCAAGTTAATATTAGTACAGTGTATTGCAAATACACACCTTGAATATATCAAAGGAAAAAACACCGCATATGAAATGTAGAGTGCTCTAAAAACGGTTATTGAAAGAAAAGATGTTGCGAGTCAATTATATTTAAGAAAGAAGTGCTGTTAATGAAATATGCAAAAGGTGATTTGTTAGAAAATCATTTCTTAAAATTTGAAAAGGCAGTACGAGAATTGAAACATGTGAGAGCTACTTTAGAAGATATTGATATAGTTTGTCATCTTCTCCTGACACTACTCAAAAATGTTGACCCTATTGTTACTGTATTAGAGACGATGGATCCTGAGAAGGTCGAGCTAGAATCTGTGAAAGGGAAATTATTGGATTGTGAAATGAAAAGAAGACATGAAGTGACAGAAGCAAGTGATACGGCTGCGTCTCCAGCTGGTTTTTCAAGAAAGTTTAAGCCACGATGTAATAATCGAAAAGAAACTTCAAAAGGCGGCCGAGGAAATAAAGAAGATTTGCTGGAATGCTATAACTGTGGAAAAATATGCTACCTCAAGAACAAATGTTGGTTTAGAAAACATTCTCAACAAACAGAAATGGAAGTTGCGCAGAAGGAAACTGAAGAACGTATTGCATTTGTTGCGGCAGCATTCCAAACTGCCTCAAATAATACAGTGAAGTGGTACGTCGACTCAGGAGCAACAAATCATATGATAAACTGTGAATACTATTTCAGTAATGCGAAAAGTTTAAAACTATCAGTGTTGCTAAAAACAGTCAATCCTTAAATGACACAAAAATAGGAAACATTAGTATAATATTGAATGTAAATGACCAACGTACAGCAGCTGAAATTAAAGATGTCTATATGTAGAGATTTTACGACATAACTTGTTGTCAGTTCAAAAATTAGAAAAATCAGATTTTAAGGTCATATTTGAAAAGGGCTGTGCTTTTATTAAAAATAATGAAACATTATTACGTAAAGCTAAAAGAGTAGGAAATTTGTATGAAATTGAATTTGAACTATTAAAAGGAGAAACAAATTTGTGTTGTAAAACAGATATTAAATTATGGCACAGTAGACTCGGTCATTACCTTATTAGCTTAAGTAAAAATAATATGGTAAACAGATTAGATTTTAAGCATGATAATACAACAAATAACATGTGCGAAGTTTCTACACAAAGTAATTTAACTACATTGCCATTTCCAAAGGCAACCAAAAAGAAATAATTCATAGTGATGCCTGCGGTCCAATAACACCCTCTACGCATGATAATAAAATTACTTTGTTACTTAGATGATTTTACCCATTTTTGTGTTGTTATTTAATAGAAAGGAAAAGCGGGGTATTTGAATATTTTAAAGCATTTGAAGCACTAGTTACTAATCACTTTAATGGATGTAAAATTGGATCTCTTTGTTGTGACAATCAAAAAGAATATTGTTCATCGGAAGTTAAAACTTTTTGTAGCTCAAAGGGTATTCAACTTAAATATACAATCCCATACAATCCTGACTTAAATGGAACAGCTTAAACAGAACTTTACTTTGAACAGCAACAGCCACGAATTTTGAGTCAAATCTGCCAAAAACCATGTGGGGAGAAGCAGTACTATGTGCCACGATTCTAAATAATAGAAACCCCACCATATCATTGCAACATAACACTCCTGCACAACTGTTTTATAATAAATAATCCATATACCAAAGGAAAAACAATTAAGTAAGTAAATTTGTTCCAAGATACGAACGAAATATAATGGTCGGTTATACGCACAATGGTTACTGGCTTTGGAACCCTGTAACTAAGAAAATACTAGTGTGGAGAAACGTTGTATATGATGAAACTAAAAACATAGGTGAATGATTAAGTACACAGCAATAATACTTGGAAATGAGGAAGTGAATGAACTGATTTCATCAACTTCAAGTCCTGTCAAGGAAGATAATACAAGAGATATGAAAAGAGCTAAGAGTCAGATTAAAACTCCAAGTTACCTAGCTGATGAGTTAGAACATTTTCCATTAAATGTAGAATCTTTTGTTGATGTATCCCAAAGTTACGAAGAAATCGGCAAAGATAGTAAATATTGGATGAGTGCTATAAATGAAGAAATCATTGCTCTTAACAAAAATAATACTCGGATTCAAGTTAAAGATGTAAAAGTAATTGCAAGTAAATGGGTGTTTAAACTTAAACAACGACAATGTTGATCAAGTGAAATATAGGGCAAGACTGGTTGCAAAAGGGTTTATGCAGACAAAAGGTTTTGACTATGAGGAAACATTTGCTCCAGTTGCTAGGTTGAACACAGTACGTACATTTTTAGCTGTAGTAAATCATAAGAATTTAATAGCACACCAAATGGATGTAAAGTCATCATTTCTTCATGGAAATATTAAAGAAAATATTTATATGCGAAAACCAGAAGGATGTAATGATGGCGAAGATAAATTGGTATGTAAATTAAATAAGGGCGCTTTATGGTTCAAAGCAGTTGGCATAGCACGTTTGATAATTTTGCCGAAAAACAACATTTAGTTATATCTCAGAACAAACGGACAGATCCAAGAAGGTTTTGGTCATTTGTAAACACTAAGAGGTGCCGGGCGTGAATTTCTATGAAGATGACGTACAATGATTCGGTCTTATCCAATCCACTGGAAATCGTAAATGTATTCGCAGACCATTTCAGTTCCACATTTATTGCTACAGCTCAGACTAATGTACCAGACGTTGGTGATGCCATCAATGTGAACTCACTGACTGTTGGGGAGCTTTTTGAGTCTGATATTATGACGGCTTTCAAAAAGATGAAGGGAAAATTAACGGCTGGACCAGATGGTATTCCCTCATTCTTTGTTAAGGATTGTGCGCAATGTTTACTTACACCACTAAAAATTATATATAACGCTATCATTGTAGAAAAAGTATCTTTTTATGGTTTAAAAGACTTCTTTAATTGTAGACTGATAGTGCAATAGCTCTCCTTTGTTTTTATCATATGCTTTGATGTAGTGATGTACATGTAGTGTCTATTGTTCTATTTGTTTTTTTAGTGACGTGTTCTATACTTTTATGTAATATTAGAACGAATAAAAAACTAAACTATTTCCCAATGTTTGGAAAACATCAAAAATAACACCCATTTTCAAGTCAAGAGAGAGAAATTCTGTCAATAGCTATCGCCCAGTAGCGGTTATTTCAAATTTAAAACCGTTTATCCATGCTAATCAACATGGCTTTATAAAGGGGCGATCAACAACAACCAATTTAGTTAACTTCACCCAGTACATGTCCGAGGCTATGGATGAGAGAAGGTTGATCTACACTGATCTTGCCAAGGCATTCGATCGCATTTAACATAGTGTACTTCTGAGAAAGTTCCCCAAATACGGTTTCCAACCTGACCGAATTACTAATTACCTTGCTTTGTAGCTATTTGAGTAATAGACAACAGTATGTTGAATATGCGGGGTATACCAATCAAGAACTTTTATGGCGTACAGTGGTGTAGCACAAGGATCAAATCTCGGGCCATTGATGTTTGTTCTCTTTATCAATGGTATTTCTGAAGGTATAGCATCTAGATGCTTAATGTACGCGGACGACTTGAGGATTTTTCGAAATATCAGCTCTATGGATAATTGTTATTCTCTGTAACTCGACCTGAATAAGATAATTGAGTGGTGTAATGTGAATTGTTTGCAAATGAATATAAAAAATGTAAAATTATTAGTATTTCTAGGAAAAAAGAGAATTTAAAATATCCTTACAATATTAATGGCGTGTTATTGGAAAGATGTTTAGCTGTTAAAGATTTACTTTTGATTTTAAGCTATCCTTTAATAATCACATTTTAGAAATTCACTCTGAATGTAATAAGCATTTAGGTTTCATTATACCGTCGTGTAGAGACTTTTGTTCTGAACAATGTATTGTGTCATTATATAATGCACTAATTCGTAGCAAGATATTGTTGCATAATTTGATCACCTTCATATTACTTATATATTCATATTCTAGAAACTTTTCAAAAGAGATTTTTATTATATTTATATTTCGTGAGGTTTCGTCACTATCCTGATTTCAATGTGTCATATAATAGTGTTCAATTTTCACTCACTATCCAGTGGTAGGAATACTTTGTGTCTTAGTTTTCTGTTTAAAGTAATTCATAATATAGTTGATGATCCGCAGCTTTAGGGCAAAATTAATTTTCTTGTACCTCGAGTAAAGTCTAGATATCTTGTAACTTTTACAAACGATGTGTCTAATACGAACCATTTGTTAAATTCCCCATTATACAGAATGTGTAGATTGTATAATTCTTTTAGTTACACCTTAGATATATTTAATAACAATTATCTGCACTTTGTAAAACAACTTAGGGCATGTGTTTTTTAGTGTTTTATATTCAATAATTTAGTTTAATTTACCTAACATTGTATGTAGTGCATAATTTATAGACTTCTCAATTTTTGCAGAAACTATGTGCGTCTTCTACTATTTCTCTTTTTTGTATGTACATGTACATAATTTTTTGTATAAATAACCCTGTAATAAGATTAACGTCTGTTGGGTTATTAATAAATAAATAAAGTTAGGTTATGCGTATATTTATCAACGTAATTGTACTATGACACATTGGTTACTTGTTACGGTCCAAACGTAAAATACTATACTTACGGAATATTTTTTATGTTACGTCTTAAGTATCTCCATTATGTAATAGCCTTTAGTATTCACCAAATTTGCAACCCTCACATTTTTTAAACACGAGCCACGACTGAAATATAAATAAAATGTAGAAGCTGATAAAGCCAAGAGGAAGAGGATATACAAGAACCATTTTGTGCTGATAGGTACTGTTGACGTATGTAATTACAACATTACACAAGTTGACAACCTTACTAAAATTGTTTTCACTAAACTGATTCAGTTTACCCTATTATCACGCTATTAGAAATTGTTGTGATAAATTAGGTACCATTCCAAGCTAAATTACTACTAACAAAATACACAAAATACTTTATGCTGTAACTTACCGTCACAATGTGGCTGTCATTATTCTAATTATCACTGTACTTCCGTGTAAATAAATGTTTGTCTTGTTTGCTTACTATTAATTTTTCACTATATCAGCTCTCCCATAATTATAAATGAACAATTCCCGCCCATTTTAGTTTAGTAAGCACCCATCTATTAACCGCAATCATTATTAAACGTCACCATAGCAACAGCAAGGTAGTTGTCAAACACACGGCCATATATAACTCACGTGGCGCCAAATTCGAACACGAAACAAAACAAAAAAAATAAAGCAAGCGCACTATGTTATCGTAACTCCGTCCGCCAGCTACAACAAACACGGAGGGTCTATCCATTATGCGCACACAACTCCTCGACAGACCCGGCTCTCAACATTTTCAATACGAAGCGGGGAAGGAGCGCGGGAAGGGAGAGGTTCTTAAAAACAAATTACCAAAGACCGTCCTTCCCCTACAACAGTCTCGCATACACCGCCGTGTAGATACGAACGCAACAGAATCGGAAACACAACGCACAGCGTTGCTGTGCTCTAGATTTAAAACATTTCGAACCCCCGGAATCGACAGAAACGTAGGGAGACCCTCATTTATCCCTCGTCTCCTCACGGTAGTACGAATAACGATATTCGTTGCCCCCCCGAGCTAACCTATGCACCGACTGAGATGGAGATAGGCCCCGCCCGCGCGAGAAACAAAGAGGGACAGCTCCAGGCACGGCAGATTCGGACGGAAAACCCGGCGATGAGATACCGATTCGTAGCGCGTTGGAAAAGGACGGAACGAGATGGTAATTTGGCCCGCTTCGTCCGTGGGTATTATAAATGAAACTCGGCAGCCGTGTAGTGCGAGAGAGAGACGGCGTATTAACCCTGTCGGAACGGACGAGGATGGGTGATTTAGTCAAAGGAACGAGCACCGAGTCCGATAATAGCTAGCGAATGCTCTAGCCGGTGAACACGCGATGTTTCGTTTAAATATATGCGCTAAGATATTGTAAATAAAACGTGAATCTCTACTTCTAGCGAGCGTTCAGCGTTTGTTTTCGTTTTGAACGTGTTTCGCTTGTATATTGCTTTCAGAAAATAGCTTAAACGAATATTTTTGTTAGCTTAAATTGAAATAAGCGCTAATATTAACCGCAAATACACGTCATATTTTCATATTTACTAAATTTATACACAATAATAAATGAATTCTCTCAAACAACTGCATAGAATTTCGTTTTCGAAGGACGTTATAATCATTCTCTGATATGATCGATTCCTACCCGTAATAGATGATAAATATTGATGAAGTCACACCCATTTTACCAGTGAAATTAAGGAATTATCTATTTAACACGCGAATACAACATCATTTTGATGTAATAGTAATTCCAATAGCTTCCAATAACAGTTTAATCAGTTCAAATTTTATTGTTGTCGTCAAATAACGAAGGCATCTCTACCCCAAAATTGCATATACATATATCTGCTGCATTTTGCAATAGTATACAGAATATCACAGTAATAATAACAAAGTTGCAAGTGCAATTTTTACAGTATGAAATCATTAAATTTAATTTAATTAAATAATATTTAATTAATAATAACAAAGTTGTTAAATTAGTTTGACTCGCACGAAAAACATCCCCTATTAACTTTCATGTCGGATAAAACTAAGCTAAAACATGCCTTTGAAAGAAGGCATGAATTTCAAGACTGCATATTAGGTAACATGTGATAAATGTTTGGTATGTAAACAGCAGTCAAAATGGCCACTTTTGTTTTTTCATACGAGGCAACAAAATGCAGACCAACATGATTTATTTATAGGTGATATTAATTTAAACCGGTCGAGTAGCATACAATTTTTATATAGGAATAATTTATACAGGATAACAGTGACACTATATACAATGAATGAGTTGAAAGAATTTTTTTTAATTTTTCTTAACGATATCTACACAGTAAATAGCGGTGAAAATCAAAAAGTAATTAGCTTTACGGATGATACTAATATATTAATTAAAAATGATGATTTTATTTAACAAACAGGTTCACTGCTATTAGAAAATCTAAAAGAGTGGTTCAAACAAAACAACCTAATACTAAATTCTACAAAAACAAAATGTATACCTTTTAAAACATGTGAAACTAGACAAACTCCTAAAAAAAATCGACTTTGATAATGAGAAGATTGATTTAGAAAAGCATTGTAAAATCTTAGGTTTATACCAGATGCGCCATTAGTGGGGGAAATATCAAATCTCTGCTTAAATGTCCACATAATGTTGTAGTTTATTATTGGTGTCATAGCGTTTTACAATGTTTTATGATTTTATTATAATATTTGAATTATTTATTTGTGGATGACTACTATGATACACAAAACCCATTTAGTATCAACACAAACGGGGGGGGACATCAGGGGACACCGTTGTGGATCCATTCTTCTTTGACGATACCTTAAATTGTGAGATTTATAGAAACTTTTTTAAAATAATTTACCAATACTGCTAGAAGGCCTCCATAGGAACTTTATGGAGAGATTGTGGTACCAACCCTATAAGGTATTTATTAATAGACGGATTGGGGTTCATTAAGTTGGTCACCGCATCACCAGATTGACATGTGATTTTTTTCTACGGCCTACTATAAAAAACCATCATATGCATGACACCCGATGCAACGGCAAACAACATGCACAAACGCATAAGAAATGCTTCTCTTCAGTTAAATGTGGATAATATGATAATATGTATATTTGAAAATGTAAGGCAGAACATACACAAGGAGCTGAAGTAAGAGTGACAATAGCGGGTAGATGAGGGCAGCGAATTTTCCCATATAGTTGTCGATCCATATTAAGGTTTAATTGGGCCGAAACTGAATATAAACATGCTTGTATCGTTTGCCATAGTATATATCTTTAAATGTTTGTTTATATAATAATAATAATAATAATATATGCCTTTATTGTGATTCCTCGGTAGCTACAAGACAGAACAGAACACCGTGCATGTATATATGTGTATAAAAAACAACTTAATATAAAGTAAAAATCATGCATAAATTGCAAAATTCCAAAGAACACAATCCCAGGGCGTGGTTCAGTTATGTTTACTGATTTCACCTAACCCTGCACTATATGTACATATTAATTTAGTTTAGAGATATGCCTAAAATTAAAACTAAAACTAAAATTCTGTCACGGATGAAGGATTTACAAATAACTAAAGAAAAATATTATAATAAAAAAAAAGAACTACCAAGTACAGAATCCGATTAACATAGCATTATAGTACCAAAAAAGATAGCGTGCGTCAGCCCCATTGCGTCCGCGAAAGCAAAGTACGTAACTCTAACCGAAACCGATGTAAATTATATGTTTTCAGGTAAGCTGGTAAATTATTATATTTCTTGTAAATATTAAAAGAAAAAGACCTTTCAAATAAAGCTGTCCTATGTGGAGGCGGCGATATTAACCCGCGATAATATGCATTTAGTCCAGAACTACCAATCACCATTTTGAGACAAATGTCAATTCACTTAGAATATTTTATATTGTTCCTCCACATATTTTTACTATGCGAGAAGATATGTTAATTTTCTGTGATACTTTTATTACCTTTAATCAGCAGATACATTGATACATTTATGATAATGATATAGGTAATCTCCGTGTTTATGTGCACCTATGGTAAAACATAAATTGTATTGATATTAGCCACAAACCAACTGGATGGGAAATACCTCTTAGAATGTGTAGGCGAACCGAAAGTCAAACACACCAAGTATATAAAGAAACCTCATTTTGTTTATCTTCTATTAATCCATTATTATAAGCTAACACAGCACATTTCACAATTCTAACTTAATATTATAACCTGTGATGGGTGGAGACTGTGGCTTGAAAACTATAACAAAAATCCTAAAGAAAAAGTGAAAAAAATCCCTTACCACAAAAATTAAAGATACAAATCTAAATACGTATTTCGGCAACTAAGTTGCCATCTTCAGTAGAAGTGTTATTTCACTAGTGATTTGGTGAAGAGCATATCTTCTAAAGTTTACCTTAGCCGAAAACACTACGTTTAACACTGCTCTTCACTTGTTTTCTACTGAAGATGGCAACTTAGTTGCCGAAATACGTATTTAGATTTGTATCTTTAATTTTTGTGGTAAGGGATTTTTTCACTTTTTCTTTTGGATTTTTGTTATAATATTATAACACAATGTCAACGATACAATAAGTGCAGCGAATATTAAAAAAGTAACATATTCGATCTCATAGTGTAGGTATATGACCGATATTCATAATTATACTAATTGGTTTATAACCTTTTTAATCGGAGAACTAAGAGATTATGAAACATACATCGAATGTTAGTCACTGAAATGGCTAAACTTAACAATTTTTTTATAGAAATATGAATTAACATGCATCTATGAGATTGCTAGAAATGGTAATGCGATAAACAAAACGTCTTTTTTCAAAAAGTTGCGCGAAGTAGCACCTGAAATCGCTGAAGTAAGTACTAGAAGGATCCTAGATGACAAAATGGTTTTCATTTTTTCGGGCAAATTTGAACATTTTTTAAAAAACCTAATAGAAGTTAAAATTAGAAGTTATAGAACACCATTTTCAAAAAACGATAATTGTGTAGTTAGTTACAAATATGATTTGCTAATACTTTGCAGGTTGAGTTACACATAGTTAGTGTATATCCTGAGCAAATTGCAGTTTCGTATCGTTTCTAATTCCGAAGATTTTAGTAGTTGAAGAAGACGGTCGAAATACACTGTTAGCGTAACATCTCCGAACATGTACTTTCAGACTTGCTTCTGTTCGATATTCCGTCAATCTACTTGTTTCGACTGTGATTTCCATATCTAACAATTATTTTACTATACACTTATACACATTTTATTATGATTTTGATCGAATTTCGATCCACTGTGTGACGGGACAACACGTCATAAGCGAGAATAAGCAAGGACATTTTACGAGAATCCTTTCCAAACAGATTCATTTCAGGAAATGGTACGATTCTATGGCCAGCAAAATCCTCAGACCCTTCAGCTCCGTATTATCTTGTTTGAGGTTATTTAAAGTTTAAAGTGTACGTGAATAAGCCCAGAAATTTAAAAGATTTGAAATTAAACGTTAGATATAAAATTAATATATCTATCTCACGTCGCGTTCTTTCAAATGTTATGCGAAAATTTGCTAGTCAATTAGAAGAATGCATTGAGAACAATAGCGGCGATTTACGAAACAGTATATTTAATTAAAAAATTCCCATCTTTCTAATATAATAATGTTTAATACACATCGTTTTGTTATTAAAGTCAATAATTTTTTATGAACTGTTTAAATTGGGTAGTTCATGTTGCCAGACCCTGTATAAAAGTACACGTCCTAATTAATAGAAATCACGAAATACAATTAGGTATTTACTTTTCTGTAATAATCTATACTTATTCAAATAAGGGCCGGTATTTCAATTTCCTAATAAACGTTATTAGCCGAATAACTGATATAACTGTCCTTCCACTAACTAATAAAAATTATGTAGGTAATAAGTTTATTCTCCTAAAATATTATTGCGTGGTCGAAGTAGCCAATAAATGTCGCCAACACAATCAAAAAAGAGAAAAGTTTGAAATTGATTGAAATTATTATTATAAACGAGAAACATGGATTTTTTGAGGATTTCGGGGAGTTTGTGGAAGATGATTTGGCCAAGCTTGTTTAAATAGTTAATCGTGACAGACAGTATAAGTATCAGCGAGCCCCATATAAATTGTTTAAACAATTGGAATGATGAAGAATTTGTTAAGAGATTTAGATTGTGTAAGTATTTGTATAGCGCTGTCATTTATTGATTGCTGTAAACCTTATGGGATACTACCAACATAAACTAGCGTTATGAATATACCGAATAAGTATTAACCTAATAAATATTCGTTGAAAGACGATCTGTTTTTATTTACCTAGTATCTTCCTTATAACTAATTAGTTAAGTTGTTATTCGATACATTTATTAGCAGATTGAAATACCGAGCCGACAGCTATTATTTATAGGGTTTATTGTTTATTTATTGTCAAGATTGTTTATTGTTAATATTGTTTATTGTAGCATTGTTCATTGTCAATATTGTTTATTTTTAACATTGTTTATATTGTTTATTGTCAAAATTGTTCATTGTTAATATTGTTTGTCAATATTGTTCATTGTTAATATTGTTTTTTGGCAATATTGTTTATTGTCAATAGTGTTTATTGTCAATATGGTTTATTGTCAATATTGTATATTGTCAATATTGTTTATTGTTAACATTGTTCATTGTTAATATTGTTTATTGTCATTATTTTTTATTGTCAGTAGCTATTGTTTTTTTGACAAAATTGTTTATTGTTAATATGGTTTATTGTCAATATTGTTTATTGTTAATATTGTAAATTGTCAATATTGTTTATTGTTAACATTGTTCATTTTTAATATTGTTTATTGTCATTATTTTTTATTGTCAGTATTGTTTTTTGGCAAAATTGTTTATTGTTAATATGGTTTATTGTCAATATTGTTCATTGTTAATATTGTTTATTGTCATTATTTTTTATTGTCAGTATTGTTTTTTGGCAAACTTGTTTATTGTTAATATGGTTTATTGTCAATATTGTTTATTGTTAATATTGTTTATTGTCAAAATTATTCATTGTTAATATTGTTCGTTGTCAATATTATCTATTGTCTATACACTGTGGTCTGATAATCTAAACCTCTTGATGAATCAGGAAACAGTTCTCGAAATTTTCAAACATGTCTGGTTCATAAATAATTTCAAACTTGAAAACATAACCTTCTTTGTTGTTTTAACAACTTTCAGAGATTTTCGATACGCTATTAAGCGTCTAATAACTCTTATTGGCAACTTCAAGCACTCAATAACATTTTAGGAGAATGAACCAATTTATTACCTACACAATTTTTATTAGTTGATGGAAAGACAGTTATTTCAGTTTGAGTTAATAAGTTTTATTAGGAACTTTATTAGAAGTTTGAAATACGTGTCCTTAACCTAAAAATATTCGTTTTTATTTACCTAATAACTCATTAGCTAAATTGTTATTAGATACATTTATTAAGAGATTGAAATACCGGCCCTAAGTTGAATGAAAACGTTAACTATAAAACTAGTGTTCTTCACAACAATAACATACTTCATTGAGTCAATCAAGCCATTATTTCATTCTCAATTACTTTGATTTCATTAATATAATGCATAGTTTATTACGTTTTCTTCGTCATTTAATACAAACTTTTTCATTGATTCGATGATTTATCGTTCTTTAGACCAATTTAAATGCATTATTTCGTGTGAACAATGAATTTTTTCATTGCTTCAGGACCCATTTTTGGTATGGTGTACAACAATATTAAAAGTTGCATGTTCAGTAACTACAAACAGATTATAGTAGATATAGTTAATTCTTACAGAAATATAGTATAGTCTCGTTTTATACGACCAATGTGTTCTTGGAATGGTCGCATAAATTAAGATTTATGATAGATTTAACGGCATCATAGAGTGAATCGAGCCTTATTGGAAACATTTTTTCAATCAAGTTACTTATTAATAAAAATGTTGAACATAATAAAATTTTAAGCAGATTGTGGGAATGGTGTAGAGAATCGCCTAGAATCACAATGGCGCTTATAAAATTTCGCAGAAGGTCAAAATGTGTACCATTGGCATCATCCGAGAATAAGCATTACTTAAGAGTACAAAAGTTCATAACCTCATGAAGCTTCATGTCACTAAACAGTAGCTGATATGTACCAAAACTTGACTTTAGTCACAGAAGTTTCAGTATTGAAAAATGGCTGCTTAGTGTGCTCCAAAGCTTTCGAGTAAAACACAGAAATGCACGCTATAAATGTAGTAGGCATAAAAGTATGTTGCCAAAACTTGTTAATAATACCTTCTCATTTCTCTAAGTGGAAATTTGTGAGAAAATCTTGAATGTATACAATTTTACAAATGGCAAACGGCGTTTCTGTTGTGAAATTAACAACAATCACAATGTTAATCGCCATGGTAAACACACATAGAATGTGGTTTGACAACTGATATATGAACAACTAACGCTAAACAAATTCGATGATCCCCTGCATGCGAATTTTTTAATAAAACTATATACTATTAAATCAGTAAGATAAGTGATGGAACATTGCGAAATAATCCCATAATAGTCATCAATAATAATATTGACATCAAATAAAGTTGCGAAACCGACGCATTAAGCGCTTTGTACACAATTAGTGACCAAACTCGATTTAGTTATAATCTTTTTTTATAATCACATGCCGATAAAAATTAGGCAATTACCTTATTTTTATCATAAATCTTTTCCTCTAATGAAAACCAATGGAAATAAACAATTGAATATCGAAATGACATATATAATTTAGAGTTACAAATGTTGTACTTCAAGGTGTGTGTTTCTGAAAGGGATTGTTAAAATCTGGGCCTAACTGGTTCAATTCTGCTATGATTATGACAATATAGTGTCTAGTGAGAAATTATGAAAATCAATGAACTCGTAACAGTTTCATGAAATCTTAATAGAAATTAATTTTAGATGGTTCCTTTACACTACACCATAGATCTTGCATAATTAACCCTACTGTACTATTCGGGTGTATTTGACCGGAAAGAAAACCTAATCCGAAATTGTGTTTTCGCTTATAATTTCTTTTTTCTTTATGAGTGATCTTGTGATAATTTCTTTACATCTTACAATCTGGGGCAGTCACTTCTGAAAGGAAAAATAACGATTTTGAGTACTACTATAAGAAAATACAAGCCTGAGCTTCCAAAGCCCATGGTATATAAAAAAGTATAAAGTTTTTCCTTTTATTTCACGAATGACACTACGATAGTCAACTATGTTTCAAAAAAAAAAAAAAAAACAAGAACGTATATAGTTCTGGTGTCTACTTTACACCATGACAAACAAATTAGTACCAGAGATGACAAAAGATTCGCAAATATTATTGGACCATAACCCTGCAAAAGGAGCTGTTCATACTCTAGAGAACTCTAAACCAACTTATAAGCACATACATTTGTTTCACGCTTCCAAATGCATGTGCTTATAAGTTCTATCTATAATATGCTTGATATTCTAGCTTATCATGTCTTCGAAGATGGAGAAATATAGATCCAAGTTTGAACGAAAACAAGCCAACTAAAATAAGAATTTTGAATGAGATAAACTCACTTTCTGTGACATTTGTAACACCAAATCACTGAAACTTGAGTCTTATACGTTAGTTTTCACATAAAAGGGATAACCATTTCATTTTTAAAATCAAACTTAACACTTTCCGACATTAGAAGCGCTAATTCCATTTATTTTAACACCAAAAACGGATGGACGCCAGGGAACACTTTTTCGATGTTCCCTGGCGCTAGAACTAACTCCAAAGTTTTATGTATGTATGCCCAAAAAAAAGGCGTCGCGAAATATGGTGCAAAAAATTCAAAATATTAGAAGTGTCATCATAAACAACTACTCTTTTAACTAGACAATAAAAGAAATATAATGTATGTTTGTAAAACTCACTGTACGTACTTTAGTCCAAACTGTAAAACATTATCTGTAATTTCTAAGTTTTAAAGAACAATTAGTTGTTACTAACTAAATGCTTATTTAATGATTTCACACTGTAATAAGCGCATTCATTGAATTATTTGTGACTTTTGCATTAAATAAATAAGTATTAGTAATTTGCGGGGGTCATATCAAGCCGAACCAGTGTATAGTAAATGTGAACAAACCAACAGGATTAAAAAAAATTTGAATCGAAGATAATAAATAAAAACAAAAACAATTGATTACCCAATTTTACATAACCAATTGCAAATGAAAATAGTTTTCTTGCTAGGTTTCTGTTAGAATTAGCGTTTATTTGTAAATGTTCTTAGGTAATCTTCAACTACTCTATAATAATCATTCTTTCTTGTGGGAGGAAAAGTGCATTATGCACCTTCAGGTGGTCAATGAGGTGTGTGGGATTCTCACTCACTAAAAAACCTTGCTCTCGGGCAAGATTCCACCTTGATATCGTTTCTCACATTCCATCTAGGTGGTGCCCCATGCTTAGCGTCCATCCATTTCGTGTCTCTTGGTAACTGGAATCGCCTTTGCGAAGGCGAAGACCTTGTGCCATTGTCTCAGTGTCGCAGCATCGTCTCGATCAGGTTTGCCGGCGTTAGTGCTCCGACGTCCTGTTCCAGCTGATCTCTGTGCGGCTTCCACTTTGAACATTCCAAGAATGTATGGTGTGCATCGTCACAGTCGCTGTCTTGATACAGGCAGAAGGCACTGTTCACTTTCCTCACTTTACATAGGTAGTCGTGCCCTGTCAGCATCTGTGAGTGAGGTAATAGTCTATCTTTCCGTGATCTCTGTCCATCCAGACTGAGCGATCCCTAATCAACTCCGCCATCCACCTGCCTTTGTTGTCTCCCATCGTTCCTGCCAGAGTCGCATTTTCATTTCACGTTTCGTGATTATTCCACCTTCCAGCTTGTCCAGATAGACTTGCGATTTCTTTTGGCCAGGAGGTCTATTGGAACCACTCCTGCTATACCCAGGGCAGCTGGCTCCGATACTGTTCTGTAGGAGCTCGCTAATGCTGCGTCCATCCTCTTGCAGAACATCTCCTTTTCGAGCGCGTCCGTCCAAATCTCACTTCCACACAGAAGGATAGATTCGGACACCGATATTAAAAGCCGCCGTTTACTTTCAGATGGTCCACCGACGTTGGCCATCCATCGACTGAGTTGAGTGTCCTTCTGGGCCGCTTTTTTTGCAGCAAAGCAGATGTGATCCCAGGTACTTCATATGACTATCTAGATATACTTCCAGGTATCTTACAGATTCCAATGTTGTAATTGTTTCTGTGGCGATCTGAAGTGATATGTTGTGTCTCCAAACTTTAAAGTATCGACTTGCGTAGCTTATGCCATTTCTTAACCTCTTCGTGAATTTATTTTTAACTAAAAAAGAGTCTCGGTCGCATAATACGGCATATATGCTAAGAAAAATGGTAAAAAACCCTTTGATTTCCTTTTATTACTCGACTGACCATGTGCGTCAGGATATAAACCAAAACAACATATTTCTACTACACACTTTCAAACACCTCACCAGCAGACGCACTTTTCAGTAGCAAAACTATCATCAGCATAACTAAACTGGGGACAGTTCAAGCCAGCCGATATCCAGTATTGTGAAACCTGATTATCAAAAATCTTTTTGGTTTGACAAGTTTTTATTTTATTTCGGTAGAAGGACCATCATTATTCAAAGTTGATGATCGCTTTTTTTAGCGTATCAGATGCCAAAGCAGGTACAATAAGGCAAGACAAAAGCATTACCTTGAATATCAAGAAAGACATTTTTCTGTCCATTTTGGTTTCTATATAATACCGAAGGATTTACAAAGCCGAGTTTCTCAAAATGGAAAAATGTATTAATGCATTCCTTTGATCACTTGGGTGTAGTTGGTCATCTTGTAGTTGTCACTGAATGGCCTTGTCATTTAGACATATCGATTTTTTAATCTGTACTACATCTTTACTTCGGCATTTGTTAGTATGCCTGCAGAAGTAGATAATGCATGAGCAGGGTTGTCCTAGTAGCAATCTTGCATATACTTATTGTTAGAAGCTTTGAACTCACGAGTTTTTCGGCAATGCCTTTCGAAATCTGATTTGTTTGCAAAGTTTATACTATGAAAATTTTGAGTTCATGCAGATGGCGCATTAGAGTAACATTAGTAAAAAGATTTTACATAAATAATTCACGAACAACCTAATGGCTGGGTTACTAATTAATTCGAAAATAGTTTGATCTGAATATTTAACAACAGAATTCAATGGAGTTATCCTTCACCCAGGGTTTAATATCCCATTTCTTGGGTTCACCCTTGATGTATCACCGAGTTTATTAAAGGGATTCATCTATAGAGTGGTGTTCTGTAGCAGCCAAGAGAACTGTCTCATGAAAAACCTTCGTAATCAATATGATATTCTAAAATTTGTTATTTATTTAAGTACTGCACACTTTCAAATATCTTACGTAAGGTGTACGAAAGCAAGTACTGTTATCAGTGTCGCAGTTTTAAGTATTTTTGTCACTATTTTTAGAGATTTTCTCACAACGATTCCCAGTTGTGTCGCCAGTAATTAAGCCTATGCGTAATCCTTCATCAAACAATCAATGTATCTTCTATGATTAAATAAAGCTTCCCCAATATTTACGTAATTTTCTGAAATCTTGCATTCATAATATTTCTTGCAATATTTAGCCATTTGTTCTCAAAAGATCTCCATAAGAGAAGCGTCTATCATCTGCAACGATTTCTCTTATCTTTTTATTTACTTCATTGTACAAAATTAACTCATCTATGTCATAATCCATCATTTATAACAAACCCTTCAGTTCTCACGAAGTGCCACTTCCTTGTAAATAATTGTGTGATCAATATAAAGTACGAAAACTTGATGCTTCTGCATAATACCTTACCGTTATAGATAAGCTTTGTCATATTTGTTTCCTGGATACTCTGTCCACAGCTTTGCTTAAATCTGTGAGAAAATGCTAAACGGAATTCTTCGTTTCTATAACTTAGGGATTCTCAATCGATTTGTCTGAATGTAAATATACGGTCTTGCATATTCCTTATTCTTCTAAAGTCAGTCTAGAATTTTTACTCATTTCTAGTAAACCTTTAAGGGTACATTTAAGACCTCTTTCTCTCTATTTTTAGTAGTGGTAAAAGTACTATTGCCGGTTATTCAAAACCTCTTTTTGATTCTACTGTAATATGATGAGGTAATGGAGAGACGGCTTCAGTATAGACCTAGAGGGAGCCCTCAAACAAATATGTATAAAAATCAACAAATAAGTGTTGAACTAGAATTCCATTCTCCTAGAGTGTTAATAGAAATCAGATAAATGACTCCCTTATACAATCTCACTATTTGAGCAGTTCGAATAATATATGTTGAACTATGACAGCACTTAAAATAGCAGTTTCCTAATTGAATTCCTTAAATACTGGAAATTAGTCATGTTTTGCTGTGCCATTGTAAATAATCTAATTATTAAATATGACGATTACTTCACGAAATCTTGACGAAAACCAAAAGATTATCCATACTATAGATGCTAATATATAGAAGCATTTCCAATGAAGGTATTGGATTTAGTCGGAAACAATTGAACACCATGAAGAGTTACGTTCGTTTATCCTTCCACTGGATGGTGGTTGTTTCTACCTTTTGATCACCCTGTGCGGCTCCACCGTCCTGCATGTTTTAATTTCCTCTGTCGTCTGATACCTTTCATGCTTAACGATGTTCCTTACATAACCTCTCGTGGATTTTAGCGCGTTTTTCCACGCGATCTGTTCGCGTCTTTATGGTTTCTTCTCCTCGTTACCTTTTTAATTTTAGAATTTTAAATTGTTGATTTTAATACATTGTAATACGCATTTGATATTTGGTATTATTCTGTAGCAATGACATCTTTTTGTAAGTTTTCCCTTATATAATTACATTCACACGCTAACTTTGTTGGTACTTTGTAGTTAGCTTCTCTGATGCTGCAACGAATAAATCATAAAAGCTCATAATCCAAATATTTGAATGTGTATTTTGTTTTAACTGTGGCTGCCAGAAGAACCAGTAAATCTAACAAATACAGCCAGTACTTCTTCTTCATCTTCAAAAGAATGATATTTCATAATTTGTCACTGATTATCCGTCACAAGATTCAAGTACCTACAAGATCTTTGGAATAGCGTCACTTTCCTGAAAAGCGTAAAGATCTCACCAAACAAGATTCTGAGTTGTCTTAAAGACTTCAATTTACTTGGCGACATGCTCGCTACAACAGTCTCTATAGGAACTGCTGTAGAAAGGATGAATCATTGAAAACTGACAAACAAGATATCGATATAGTTGTATGTACTAACAACTCCAGTACACCTTCGTGGTGATAAAAGAGAGAATGAATCCAATTGGTCAAATTGAATGGATCCGCATCAATTCTACATTGAAATTTTACCAGAAATCAAAAGAACATTCTACTATAGATAGACTATAGATTCTTAAATCTTTAAAAGAACTTTTGATGGAGCAATGGAATGACAAATGATATAATAACCAATATATCAATACCTCTAAAAATGCAATATTTCCAAGCTGATGCTAAATCGTAACATTTTACTATTTGCGGTATATATTTGCTCATTGTTGATGGTAGATTGCTCTACATAGCTCTTGTGGTTCGTTTATTGCGTTGTTGTTCCAAGTTTGTTGTGTGCCTTGGCTCTAAATACAATGTCCTTCTATAGTTTTCTCCAGCTAACGATTTTTTAGGTTCTCCCCATTTTTATTGCCTGATCTTTCCAACTTACTTTCGGTTTCTTGGTTGTAGGCTTTCACCTTGCAAAATATTAAGTTGCTTTGTACTTCCATGAATCTTACTGCCCCTTGTTCTTTAATATTTCTCATACGTTTTTGTTTGTCAGTCTTCTGTAGTTCTCATTTACCGCTGCTATACGTCCTTAGTTCATTCTTCTTATACATTTCCCTTTCTAGAATTCCTGATTCTACTATATCTTCTGCTGCAGGTATGTAAGCTTCAACTGCGTGTGCAGCAACCAGTTCCAGCTTTAATTTTGTTTCTTTGCTAACATTATTGTCTTCTATAATATTGTCATAATAATCCCAGTAGACTTTGAAGCTAATAGAATACTTGATGACGGAATGTGACAGATTCATATTAATTTGTACAATTAAAAGATCATCCATTGACCAGATATATTAAATATTAGGAAAAAGTTCAACCCAAAACCATTACTATGGTATTGTTAAGACTAATTTGAAGATCCTTTATCACTGAAGCTTAACTAGTGTTACTTTACTGTAATAAGTTATTGACAACTCAAGTAGACCTTAGGGGTGATACAATATTGGATGAAACAATACATCAATGATGGAGTTTGATGGACAGCTTACTTACCTACATGTCCTCATCTTTAATTTGTAGTATTCAAGCTAATTTCACGATGAAAAGTATAAAATTGACCAAAAAACGATCGACTAATATAATGGCTTATAGGAAATATCGCTTCAATTACATAGTTTGGAGCTAACTATGAACGTTTTGTTGTAGTCGCAAGAAAATGATTACCAAAACAAACTGTAGGGTTTGTGATGAAAGTGATGAGTTACCAAAATATATTGTGCAACTAATTGGATTTGTACGAATCTTATAATGAAATTTTAATAAAAATGTTATAGATTTTAAATAAGAAGAGATTGTCTCAAAGAGAAAATCTCAAAGAATTTAATGCTATAAGAATACATTGTGACCTCACTAAGAAGTAATGATGTAATTATCTGTCTAGACTTTTCAACTCGTAACTTAATTAGTAATGGATAATGCTTGCTGCAATATGTTGCAATGTGATGTTGACAACACACCTCATAGATGACAAAATGTTTGGTGATTTTGAAATGAAATGCTACAAATCGAAAGGACAGACGTGCATATCTTTAATTTCCAATATTAAATGTGCTTTCACAAGTAAAATATTGAATACTATAAGGGTGCATAAACCACTTCATTTAGATCACATCAAATGGTGCTATGATCTGACTGGATTTTTCGAATACGAAACTTAATTAATAATGGGTAATATTGGCTGCAATATATTGCAATGTGTTGTTGACAAGAAACTTTGGGAATATTAAAACATTGTGTGGTGATTTTAAAATAAACTGTTGCAAAATGGTAGGACGTCTGTCCTACCCATGCACATCTTTAATCTCCAATGTTCAACGTGATTTTACAACGAAAGAAATACAAAATTGATCAAAAAGCAATAACATAATGATGTGGCGATTTGATGATGCGTGATGTTTCGTCATAATTGCGTTTGGAAGTGAAATTTATTGATTTGTTAAAGTTTGGAATTAATGACTGTAGTATCCGAGGTTTTGTGGTGGTCACAACGTAACTACAACCCTTCACAAACCATAGGGGTGGCAAATTAATTAATAAATCAAAGGATTGAGTTATTTAATACATTTGCATACGCTCAGTTCGTTGTTGGGAATAAAGTAATTCGTCGATATTGAAAATGCATTGTTAAACGGTATTCTACTTCTAGTATTCCTCATATCTGGCAATGTGATATTTATTTTGCCATACCTAACTGCATTTGCATATGGACCTTGCTAGATTTGCTAGAATTTGGAGCTAAATAATATCTAATGCTTTGTTTTGTGCACAATATAATGAAAACCCTCCAGAAACTGTAAGGATGGTAAAGTGATTAATAAGTCAAAGCATAAATGGTAAAATTTGATTTTTGTTTCACATTTAAATAAAATCAATGAAATTCATCTTAATTTCGATTAAAATTCGATGTAATTCGACGATATTTGGAGTGGATTGTCAAAATTACATCATATTTAGCCCTTAGTGTTCTTAATATGACGTTCAGGCGATGAGATAATCGCTTTATCAACAAATATATGATAAATTCGGGATTAAATTTTAGTCAAACGATGCGACAACCCTTTGTAGAGGGTTGCTAATGTATCTCCACTTACCTGGTGGTGAAATCCAGCTTGAACGTGGCCGAAAATCGCGATATTATCGCACGGAAACAGACGAGCTCCGACCATAGGCACAACAACACATTGCGTCGTCGGAAAAAAGCAGCGGTAGCGGCGCGCGGGGCAGCGAGAACCGGCAACGTCGCCTGCCTACCGTCGACGCGGCAACACCGCCCATCGCCTACATACAGCGGCGTATTGCATGTTAAAATAGAACCGATTCTCGTCGCGAAATCGTCGCCTTGCCGTTCTCCGATCCGGTTGAAATTCGGACAGCCGGTCCTGCGTCCTCCTCGCTGACCGTAACCGCAAAAAAAGCGGCGATCCGACCTTTTTTTCCGCTGAAAATCGACCGGGAGACGGCTACGTGCTGGTACGACGACTTCGCGTTCCGGTAAAACACTAACCGATACACGGCGGCTCGTCTCGATGGTCGACCCGCCTGAGCGTGGACACGCCCAATCCAATCCGATGCCGGAATCGCTATTGACGTCACGCGATCGTCGCCGGAATCGTACGAGCGGCGACGATTCTAAAAATGTTCCGTAGGACATTCCATTTTGTGCACGGCGGATGAAATTTAGCGCTACAGCCGCCTTTACGGTTTTATTATGGGTCGTTTGGAGCGTGGCCGGTCAAAGTGGAGGACGGGGAGTGAGACCTGCGTTATGGACGCTAGATGCGTCATTCACTTTATGAGGATCGGCGAAGGGGTGGTGATGCAGGCTTCGTTCGAATATAATTCTAGTAGGAAAGCGAATAAACGAACAAAACGACTTGTGAGTAGCAGAAAACCGTTGGGAAGCTTTCGGGAAAGCCATAAATTAAATGTTTTATGATGTACAAATGGCAGTATGAAAGCATG
Organism: Cetonia aurata; assembly: GCA_949128085.1. Taxonomy (NCBI): domain Eukaryota; kingdom Metazoa; phylum Arthropoda; class Insecta; order Coleoptera; family Scarabaeidae; genus Cetonia; species Cetonia aurata. The sequence continues at coordinate 25,911,819 of OX421889.1, read as the reverse complement.
TTCTGAATCTGGAAAAACACTTGCAGAGAAGCTCGAAATTATTAACCCTCCATTAAACAGAGCGAATAAATCGTCGGGAAATGCATTCTTTATTTAGCAACCCCACTGCTTGATATTGTTGCTATATACCATCAAATCTTGTTCCGACTTACAACGTGTTATATTGAAATGTACGTAACCAGCGCGAAAGCTAACCGAAAATCAAATGTTACACACAGATTAAAAATAAATCGACAATGATACTATATTAAAAATTTAACAATGTCATACTAACTTAAATATCATATTGCAATCCAAATCAAAATCAATAGTGAAGTAGCGGTAACATCTCAAAACGCATTAAGTGTGAAGAATTTGTCAGTGCACAGAGAGTTCAGTTTAGGACCTATACTAATCTAAACCCAGAAAATTAATAATACCAACACACATACGTTTAGTAAACATCTGGAAAACAAAATAGCGGTGACCCAAAATGCATGCTAAAAACGGAAACCTAATGTAAAAAAAAATTAATTCGTAATCATTCATAATTTTTTCTCGAATCTTGCTCTTCTCATATCTCTACCAGTTATTGCGCAGTATCGATGATAATCAAATTACAGTTTTGATATTGTTGGATTATTATAAAGCCTTTGATACTATTAATCATGCTCTTTTGCTTACAATCTTAAAGTATATAGGTATTTCTCAAAATTCCTAGATTTTTTCTTTTCTTACTTATCCAATGGATCGAAACAGGTTTCTTATGATGGTCGTTTATCTTCTCCATTCCCAATTATATCAGGCGTTCCGCAAGGTAGTATTCTGGGACCTTTACTTTATATAATTTACACCTCAAACATCATTAAATACTTGCAATATTGTAATTATCACCTTTATGCTGACGACACGCAACTATATTATACCTTCAAACCTGGAGACATACGTGAAGCCATCTCATACATCAATAGTAACCTTCAGTCACTTGTAAACATGTCTGAAAAACATTGTCTCAGAATAAATAATAAAAACACTTCTGTTTTGGTTTTTGGCCGTAGAAAACCCGAGCTACGATTTTGAAGGATATTAGTACATTAAAATCAAAGATGAAGTTTTCATTTTATCTGATTGGGTGCGTAATTTGGGCCTAATACTTGACACTAAACCTTGTTTTAAAGAACACGTTTCACATTTAACCAGATTGGGTTACAGTAGTTTAAAGCTGGTGTATGGTAGTAAAGACTGCTTGGATGCCGGTTTGCGTAAGGCCTTATGCGAATCTTTGGTCCTCTCCAGATTTAACTTATGCATAGGCGTTTATTATTACTGCTTTGGACACCATTGAGAGGACTAGACTTCAGCGTTTGCAGAATTCGTGTCTTAGATCTATTTATAGGATATATGTAAATTTTACCGAATCTCTAATACACTCGATTGGGCTGGTTGGTGAAATATCCTTGCCAGTGCTGAACTTTCTGCTATCATCTTTTTCTATAAAATTACTATTTTAAGAAATCAAATTACTTGTTCCGTAAGATTTTGATTAGAACAGATGTACATAATATTAATGTGAGATACAAAGGCTTACTAACTCCTCCAGTTCACCATGTTGAAATTTTTAAAAGATAGTTTAGTTATAATATTGGTAGACTTTGGAACAAAATTCACCTAGTGGAATCTTTTTTGCGTTCTTTGAGTCTGCTTTCTCTGTCCCATCAATTGAGAAGGAGTGCTTTCTTTAACAAGTAAATATATATTTTCATTTTCCTTTATAGCTTTCCACTGTCTTGTATTTTCTCTGTATACTTTTTGCGTTTAAACTTGAATTATTATTACCTTTTGCTTACGATTTTTTATGGTGCTGGAGGAAGAACAGCGGCTTATGCTTTAAGCAGCTGATCCTGCAACTTTTGGCATATTGGTTGTTGAATTTGACCATTTACTTATTTTTGTTTGGTGCCAATAAACCGCTATTATTATTATTATGGGCTGTCATCTCACATGACCACGGTACCTTACTACCCGGTCTTTTTCACTCAACAGCCTCACCGGCAAGTCCGGTTGGAAGTTGGAATCCGGCGCTGTCCTTTTATTAAAGCAAACAGAATTAACTTAATATAAAACAGAAATAGTTTAACGTTTATTACCAGATTAATTTCAATATACAAATTGTTACACAATTAATATAGAAGTTGTTTGGCATTTGTTGGGTTTATGTAGCAACGTGTTCTTGTAGGTGTCGTCTGTGGGGAGGCGCCTGCATTCTGCTTTGCGCTTCGGCTTAAGCGTCATACAGCAACGCTGAATGAAGGCCTGTTAGATGTCTTCATCTTAATGATCAGACATCCCTGATAATTTATTTATAACTTTATTATTATTATTATTACTATTATTATTAAATAAATAAATAAATTATTATATATATACATTTACTCATTTATCATCTCCATCCTCACATGACCTCGTCTCATACCCATGGTCAATTCCACGTAGATCTTCCAATTTGCCCAAAATTGCTAACTTGCACTCTTATAGCATAAACAATTCTTTTATATTCAAAATCTTTAATTCTCTTCATATACCATATACCTATTCACATTCATCTCTATTTCACTTAATTCTTTTTCAATTACAGAAACTATCCTATTTAGTATGTTGTGAAGTTGATAAAGATAAGTCTCTGAAGCTATACCCCAGACGGTAATACCATAATTTAAGGTAGATTGGAGAAGACCATGGCACACAAGCAATAGATAATGTTTCTAATGGTATACCAAATCCAGAATGTGGTGAAAACACCAACTCAAATATCTCAATCTTTTACACACGACATCAATTTGTTGGTTCCATATATAAATCACCTACTACGACTCCTACGTATTTCACATGAAAAATTTTCCCAATTTTCTTAACACAACCACAGTCTTTAATATCCCTTACATCGACTTCGTGAAGATAATCAACCATATGGTAAGTGTACTAAATTGACTTTTCAATCCGATTTTAAGTGTGGCGATCTAATGTGCGCGATCTTCATTTTTTAGTATTATTTATGCCTAATTCTTCGAGGTCGTAAAAGCTCTCTAGACCAAATCTCATTGGCACCACGCAAATCCTAACGCACCTCTACAATGACGAACATATCGTCCGCATACATGAAATATTTGCAAAATTCAAAACAGTTTTGATGTTATTTACTCCGCTTATTAACTGTGTCTGGCTGCTATTAGAGTTACCAACTCTTGCCATAGAGGACCTTCTTCCAAGATAATCTTGCAGTCAATTATTGACATGTCCACTAAAACCATCACATCCAGTATTCATGCAATTATCTTATCAATTGTAGGTATACTGTGCGATCAATTCAAGACGCCCTCAGCTGGTCGAGAAATTTAGGTTGGGAACACTGAAGAATTGGTAATACGACTCCGTCATTTTGACGTTATAGGTTACTTTGGAATATTTTCAATATACTATTACAAGCATATAAATCATCAAATTAAGCTATTGCATCTAATAAGATAATAAATGCTTAAAATCTAAACAAAATAGATAATGTATTGAGGATTTAACAATACAGAACACATTAGCATAGAGTCATCAATTTTAATATTCATATGACAATAAATTTTTTAATTGATCTCTTTTCTGTCCAACGATATCAGATGATTAATGTTAATTGGGAACTGAATACCCATATTTAATAGATCTAACTGGAATAAATTGATTTTATCTAAGTGTTTGCTACAACCCAAGATAATATGATTGACATCACCGCACTCGATTTCAAAGAAATTACAGTTATTGTTTTCTTTTAGCTTGATTTTATACAAATGCGCAGGAAATCTTCCATGATTAAATGAAAGTCTTAAAATTTGCGACAGCATATTCTTTGTAACTCTACTTTTATCATACCAACGAGCAGTTCTAAAATTTGGAAAGAGCATAACATAATTGGTTGGCTTATCTTTGTAAAGATTGAAATACTGAATCTGCCATTCATTACGAATATCTTTTTTGTAAGTGCCGAAGAAGTCGCTATCTGGAAGTAGAATGTCCTCTGAGATCTTCTCACCACATGCCGCTTTTGCCAAACTATCTACTTTTTCATTATAATAAATATTGGAGTGTTCTTTAATGTATCTTATTGATTTGCCATATTGTTTTATGCTGAAATCTATTAGTAGCATTTCTCCAATCATTTGAGATGACGAACAACTAAAAGTCTTTCCTTTGTATTACTATCCTATGTGGGTTCTCCCTTTGTTCCGTTGGCCTACCTGTTTGTTCTAAGTCGCCCGATCGGCCCCGGGTGTGAAGCGTGTCTAATGGTTTCCCTTGTGTTCATACGGGTTGCCAGGTTTTTGATTTTTTTTATTATTATTATTGTTATTTTTATTTTTTCTTTTTTATTGGTATATATTGGTATATATACTTATAAAATATGTACGTGGCTAATGGCTAACGCCATGGCCAATAACAACAACAATTTTAATATTTATAACTGCTGTTCAATATGTCCACCACCCTATTCTAAGCATAAATTATTAACTCTTCGTTTCATGCTGTTAAAAGCATATTTTGTAAAGTGTCGGGGGAAATATTGTTTACTTCTTGCGTGATAGAATTTTCTAAATCTTCTACGGTACCTATGTAAGACATTAGCAAACACTTTATTTTTCAAGTGGCCAAAAAACAAAAAAAAGCTAACGGAGTTAGATCTGGTGAATGGGCTGGCCAGCGGTCTCTATTAGTCAGTCGACCTCCATCAAATCCTTGTAAATAGTTCAAATTAGCTTGCGCTGTGTGAGGAGTTGCACCGTCTTGTTGAAAATAACCATATTGCAGTCCTTCATCATCTAATTGATTAATAAAAAGTTCTACGATTTGCTCTCGATATCTTACAGCATTAATAGTATCATAAAAGAATACTGGTCCTACAATACGTCCGTCGTCGCACAGTGGGGTCGCTGTGGAAAAAACCTCGAAACTAAAAATTCGAATATCCAAGAAATATTATCCGTACACCCTAGCAGATAATCTGTAGAATAAAGGTACGTAAGCCATTCAGCAAAAAAAAAAATTCTTACGGATCAATAACTATATTACTATTAGGGTATTCTTAAATGGTTCGAAATTGACGGTTTTCAACCTAAACTTCTTTTTTTCCTTGTCCGTTTATTTTTGCAGATAAAATTGTATAAATTGCAGGAGTTTTATATTATTAATGCTTTATTCAGAATATGATTTCAAATATTACTTATTACTTAAAAAGTGGAGCGAAATCAATCGAAAAATGGCGACGCTTCAGAATTTCAATTTCTCAAATTAACAAGACTTACAAAAAAAGCTCCGCCTTCCTCCGGTCTGAAATGTCTTTTTTCTGATAGGTATAATCCTTGTGACGATGGTGTATACATATCTTTCCCATATTCCACCGTATGTGGATTCTATTCCACATTAATTTTCAAGTCATGACATTAACGGTTATGTCCACATCAAATAAATGGCTGATCAAATGAATGACATTTTGTCACTAAAATAACATTCCAAATATTGACATTTGTTAGTATAGAAAAGTTTATTTTTGCTACCTGCTTTATTTATTATTATTGTTATTACTATTATTATCATTATTATTATTAATCTACAGTTACCGAAGACATGGAATCTTTAAAAATATCATACAAAAAGTACATGGCAAAGCCTTCCCAATTAAACGATTTCGCACGGCTTGGAATGGAGCCGTCTTCGGAAGGAGTTCTATGTTTAGGTATGTCTCCCTTGCATGCTCGCATACGGTTTATGGAATATATCTTGAAATTAAGTTACAATCTTGAATTTAAATCTTGGCGAACGTCTACACAAACAAAGCAGCAAGCCAAAAAACGTATTCAGGATGAATTCCAAGAAAAGTTGGGATTGAAAGTAGATTTTGTGAAGCAAGGGACAGGTACCACCAACGATGGTAATACATCTCGAAGATTTTTTCATAACCCAGAAATCACTGCTAAAATAAGCCGCATTAGTCAAGTTTTGATACAAAGGCTGGCAACAATATTAGAAGTAATATGTTGTCAGTCTCGTATCGATTCTGAAAAATTTCGTGTCTACGCAGAGAATATGGCTAGAATGGCTGTTTCTCTCTATCCGTGGTACAATCTTCCTGCAACCGTCCACAAGATTTTGTTTCATGGTGCGCAAATCATAGACAGCGCAGCGTTCCCAGTTGGTATCCTTTCTGAGGAAGCTCAAGAGTCCCGCAACAAAGACTACAAATATTACAGAACTCATCACTCCAGGAAGTGTTCGCGGATAGCTACAAACACTGATATTTTCAATATGATTATGGTGTCATCAGATCCTGTAATAACACATTTAAGACCTCTCCCTAAAAAGAAGGTTCTTCCTTTAAGCGACGAAGCTAAAGGCTTGATAGCGGACTGATTATTATTATTGCTACCCTTATTTATATATTCAACAAGGTTTTTTCTTATATTATTATTATTATTATTTCACCATTTGTTCTTTTCTAATATACATTACAGTGTTTAAAATATGGATGCCCAAAACAAATGCAAACGTCAATCACGCTCGCCACCGTAGATGAAGCTTTGCTTTTTGGGGCAATTTTTGTAAAGAAAATTAAATAACAGTTATCACATTTAAAGATAGACATACAGTAGTTTGTATAAAGTCACATTTTTTTTGCGTAGAACTTAAATATAGAAAAATGTATAAGGCGTTCCGTTTAAAGTAGCGAAGTAAATAAACTTTTGCTTACTTTTTGGTCAGTTTGTATAGTCAAGAATATATTTACGATATATTTACGATATAATAATTTGGGAAAGGAATTAAATTAATTTTATAAAAGTTTTGTAGTTTCCAAAATAAAAGAGATAAATAAAGCTCTAATTAAAGATCCACTTTTTGCTAGGACACCTGTATTTATTATAATTTTTTGATTGTTATTATTAGTACACATTTGGTCATCTAAAAAATGTTGACCGTACAAGGTACAATTTTATATAAAAATTTACAAAACCTGGATTTTTTTTATTAATGTGGCGAAACTGACTGAAGGCTTGATTTGCGACCCCATGTTCATAGGAACTTTTTTGTTCAGCATAAAATTTTCTATCAGAATCCGTACTTAACGATAGTTTTTTTCCCAAAAACGTTATTTTGGCCCCACTGTGCGTCGTGACATAGCCATCCAAGCACCAACCTTAATTGGATGTAGTGCTGTTTTCGGCTGACCATACACGATAGTTTTGGCTATTCACATAGTCCGATAAATGAAACCAAGCTTCATCGGAAAAGAACCTTATATTTAATTTGTCATCGTTACTTAACGTATTATTAAACTATTATTAAATTATCCATATCAGTTTGTGCAGATAATCTCCTTACAGAAGTATTAGGACAAATTTCCATTGTATTTCGTATATCAACAAGCATATTTTCTGTAACGACTCTTGGTTCACATTCAGGTATGCGTTTCACAACAATGCCAGTTTCCATAAACCTTTGAACTAGTCTATCCCAATGTCTTCGAAATACATCATAGGGGATATCCTCTTCAGGATATTTGAGATTGAACTGCTGAATGCACTATTGCAAGTTGTTATACAAAATAATGTCATGTCATTACAGTTTCGGGTTTTCATTGCATTATAATTATCCGAGTTCTTCTTATATCTATCTTCATTGCGTTTTAAAAACATAATAACTTTATATATATGTATATACAAAGCAGGCAAGGGCAAAATATCTATTTGCTCAAATAATGGTCAAGCGGTGACACACACAACATGCAACGAATAATCTTTTTCTATAAAACAAAAACCCTCCTCGCACTCAGTACCGCACACCCAAAATATGATACTATACCGAAGGCGGGACTCAACGTATGCAGAATAAAACAATCGAAGAGAATTCAAGTTTACGCTATTCCTTAAACACCGAAGACCATAGAGAGCCGTAGCAAGTTTCCCCTCCAACATAGAGCAGTGTTTGTCAAATTTCACTGCACTGTCAACAGTCAAGCCCAAAAATGTATATCCCCACTCCCCCGTATTGATTTTACCCTGAACGGTACATACAAACTACTACTGCCCCCACCAACTACCAAGGAGAACCTTAAGAGTCCTGTCTTTTCAGTGTTTGTTTCTTCAGACAATTATCGCAACACCAGTTAACCATATTATTAATTAATTTACTTGCCTCACATGATGCATTCTCATACTGGGCTAACGTACAATTATTCAATGCTAACTGAAGATCATTTAAATAAATTAGAAACAGCTTAAGGCCCAAGATGGATCCCTGTGGAATGCCGCAAGCTAAACTAATAGGTGCGGAGTAGTACGCCTTAGTTGTGTTTTGATGATCCTCCTTAACACTAACAATAGCCTTCCTATCAAGTAAATAGGAAGTAAAAAGTTCATATGCCACACCATGTATACCGACTGACTGCAATTTATTTAATAAAACCGCATGATCGACGGTGTCAAAAGCCTTCGACAAATCAAAGAAAACACCCAAACCTGCAAAAAATCTTTTATATAAACCTTTAAAACAATGTAGAGAATATATCAGTTCTCGGTTTGGACAACGCGTTCAACTTTCGCAGAGAACAGAATTGTATGAAAAGCGGGAGAAGAGAAAGTGTTTTCACGGAAATTAAGACTGTTGCACTAACATATGCCAAGACACGACGTTGAACAAAAAAACTAGCGTATACCCAACGTAGTAAATACCTATATAAAGGTTTAATTTAAACATTTCTAAATAAACAGCCTTGTTATCTATTAATAAACAAAATACATATAAAAATGACATATGAATTAATATATACAAACATAAAAATGTACTTTTTTTCAATATTTGTTCTTGATTTTTATAGGTCGTTTTAATAATATTATTGATAACGCTTTAGATGTACGACGTTTCGGTTATTATTATCAACTTGTCAAGTGTATTTATAAAAAAATTATAACATATTGTAAGTATAAAATGACGATGACATAAACAAAAGGCGGATAGCCACAGGCACTATAAGCGACGATTCATATTGAGTCGGCGCGTTGTACATATCGAGTGTTGTTATACATACGTCGTTGTGTGACAGTAGCGCAGATAATAGTATTTTAAAACACAAGTGTCACAATGACATTTATGTAATGCGAGTACAAGTTTGAACCTCGAGCCGATTCAAAGTACGAGCATTACATGTCATTGTGGCACACGTTTTTTACAGTATTTTTTCTAATTTGCACATTAATCGCCTATATTACGTTCCGGCAAGAGTCCCCTAACCCCCCCCCCCCCCTCCCCCCCACCACGGTTAATATCTCATTACAGCACAGTATGCTGTAATAGCCATAATCAGCACTGCGTCGTCTTTTGTTTTAGCTTTATTACAGCATCCAATTAGAAAAATATACTTTAATACGAATTTTAACATATGCTACATTTTGTTTAATAAATTTGAAGTAGATATTCGTTTATGTGCACTGATAAAAACGATTCTTTAAAACAAATAAATATCTCTTTGACCGTATTTTTTAAAGCAGCCGTTTCTTTCAGTTAATCCATATTTCTTTCATTGAAATAATATTATTTTTCCACAGAAGTAATACATACTAACTGAAGGAAATCATTTTTTTAAATAGTAGAGAAGTAATATCTCTTTGTATTAAAGAATCTTTCCTCTCAGTATGACAATATTGTACTTAAACAATATGCCTATGTTATGCAAGACCGTGTAAACAAAATTTATTTGCATTAATTATTAAAATATATTCTAAATTCTGATCTGTAAACTGAGTCCGTTTGCTTGTCGTATGTCTTTAAATACAGAAAAACTTCTTTCTACATCAGAACTAGTGAGAGGTGTATATTTAAAGTATATTTTAAAATTACTATGCTTTCCATTGTCTTCGGAACAGACATTTTTTAAGATGTTTAAATCCGGATTACGGTTAAAAACAGCGTCAATTTTTTTGCCCAAACGACCTCCAAAATCTCTGAGAATATTTTTAACTTTATGTAAGGTAGTATTTAGGATTTCGATACCTTCTTCTAGTTTTAAACTTTGAGTTTCTAAATATTTTATAGTACTAGTCAATACTTTAAAGTTATTTTTAACTAAATAGTATATTGTGGAGACAAATACGGAACGCTGAATAAAGAGATATTTTGTGCGACCGCTCTTCACTTGACTAATTCCGTATCTAGCGCGCCTAGTCGATCAACATTGTGTATCGTGCTCCGTCCGCCTATGGCCGAGCTTCGTAACGGTGATGCGATGAATAATAGTCTTTGGTGCCTGTGACTATCCGCTCTTTAGACATAAATTGTAAATAAACTTTTTTGTTTTACAAATGTTTTTTTTTTAATATGAAAATTTTGAAAAATGTGCTTTATATAAATATTGCATTGTAAAATATACATATAATGGTTTGAAAATATGAGAAACATCTTAAATTTTATAAGTACATTTCTAAAAAATATTGTTGTGTTTAATAATTGTAAAAATATATAGTTTGGTAAAATATTGTGTATCTGTGTTATCATTAACTGAGTATTTATGTTTATAAATTTGGATTACTTTATATATTACGTTCTTTTACACGTTCTTTATTTAGAATTGTTATGTCAAACGATTTTGAGTTATTTCATGTTTCTTTAGTGCCATAAAGTTTTTGTTATATTTATGTATGTTCTTTTAATCTGTTTTCTAAATATTGCATTGTTTCTCCAATATATACACCATTACAATCTTTACAGTCAATTTTATATAGTTTTCTTTTAGTTTATTTTTCTTTCAATTTCTGACTATAATTTTATATAGATTTGTTTATTTTGATTTGCGATTCTGAAATTATATGGCTTGAAAATTTGATTTATTTTTTCGGATAAATGTTTTTCATAACGAATTTTTATATATTTTGTGTTTATTTGATTATTTTTTGTATTTCCTGTTGATTTATTATAAAATTGAAAATTTTATTTATAATCTTAAATTGGATAATAATTTTGTTTTAAAATATCTTCGTCAGCTAAACTAACAATGACACTAACTTTTTGTCGATTTAAAACGAATTTTCAAAATAATATCTTTAGATGCAATATCGTTATACACAAATACACCATTAAAACTGACAAAACAAATTATACAAAAAAAATGGCAATTAATAGAATATTTAAAGTTAGCATCATTCAAATTTCTCTCCTCTTTATCAATTCCTTTTATTGCTCAACAGTTCGAAAACTAATTACAGAACAAATTAAAGAAAAACTATAATATATATCTACTCAGTACGTATACAGGCTGTCCCAGTAAGAGTGGGGACCGGCGCGCAGTGAATCGAAGTTGGTTCAAAATCTGACAGCGTAAAAAAGCCAATCTTCCAGAATCATAATAAAATGTCTCTATAAGTGTATAGTAAAATAAGCATTAGACATTGAAATCACAGTACAAAAACGTGGATTGACGGAATATCGAACAGAAGCAAGTCTGAAAGAACATATGTTCGGAGATGTTACCCTAAGAGTATATTTCGACCGTCCTCTTCAACTACTAAGATCTTCGGAATTAGAAATGATACGAAACTGCAATTTGCTCAGAATATACACTAACTATGTGTAATTTAACCTGTACAGTATTAGCAAATCATATTTGTAACTAACTATACAATTACTATTTCTTGAAGATGGTGTTCTATGATGTTAAATTTTAATTTCTATTAGCTTTTCAAAAAATCCCCAAATTTGTCAAAAAAAAAAAGGAAAACTGTTTTGCCATCTAGGATCCTTCTAGTACTTGCTTCAGCGATTTCAGGTGCTACTTCGCGCAACTTTTTGACAAAAGACGTTTTGTTTATCGCATTACCGTTTCTAACATTCTCATAAATGCATGTTAATTAATATTTCTATAAAAAATTTGTTAAGTTATGCCATTTCAGTGATGAAACATTCGATCTATGTTCCATAATCTCTTAGTTCTCCGATTAAAAGGGTATAAACAAATTAGTATAATTATGAATATCGGTCATATACCTACATTGAGATCGAATATGCTACTTCTTTAATATTCGCTGCACTTATTGTATCGTTGTCATTGTGTTATAATATTAAGTTAGAATTGTGAAATGTGCTGTGTTAGCTTATAATAATCGATTAATAGAAGATAAACAAAATGACTTCTTCGGTTCGCCTATACACATTCTAACAGTTATTCTCAATCTAGTTGGTTTGTGGCTAATATGAATACAATTTATGTTTTACCATAAGTGCGCCTAAAGAGGGTCATTATCTATATCAATATAATAAATGTATCAATGTACCTACTGGTTAAAGGTAACAAAAATATCACAGAAAATTAACACATCTATTCGCATAGTAAAAATATGTGGAGGAATAATACAAAATATTCTAAGTGAATTGACATTTGTCTCAAAATGGTGATTCAGCGGTAGTTCCGGGCTAAATCCATATAAACAAACATTTCAAAATACATATTGTGGCAAACCGTACCGGCATGTTTATATCCAGCTATAACAGCTTCAATAACATCCTAGGGAAAGAAATTGATTGCGAGAAGTTTGATATTTACGTAAAAGAAACAGCTGAAAAATTTATAAATTTATATGGTTGGTACTATATGCCAGCCTCCATACATAAAATTCTATTGCATGGCGCAGATATCATTACATTACTTCCTATAGGCAAACTTTCAGAAGAAGCTGCTGAAGCTCGAAATAAAGACCTTAAAGACTTAAGGAAAAAAATAGCAGAAAATGTAATAATAAAGACCTTAAAGACTTAAGGGAAAAAATAGCAGAAAATGTTCGAAAAGACTACTTATCACATTCGATCCATATATTTCCCATTCAAGGCGGAAATTAAACAAACATACAAGAAGTGAGTTATTAATTACCAGAAGCTGTACAATTATTAATTCTTCCAAAATTGAAAATTGTGTTAAGTGAAAAGTAGGTACTGCTACTGTTTATCAACGACCTGTTATGAAGAGAGATAAGCGAATTATTTTATTATACACAACCACGTTTACAACATCACTGTTTAGAAGAAATTTCTATTTAAAACGAAGATACATAATTTTACATTAATATGCTCTTTATCTCTGCTTTAATAGTGTCGACACATTTAATCTACACTCCGCCAAAAAAGTATCGCATAAACTAAAAAAAGGCATTTATGAACCAAGATATTTTTATACGTTCACAAAAAGTTTGCCTCGTGTATGTGAACTATAAAAACACTAACAAAATAATGGAACTTAGCGTTTTTACTTTATTTTTTTCCTAAAAGAACACATTTAGAAAAATGCATATGTGTAAGGTTTGCTCAGTTGTTTATTGAAAGTCTTCCTATACGGACAAATTTTAAAGTGCGAAGTCAGAGTTCTGTACCAACGCTTTTAAAACTAAAATGAGCAATTTAACTTCAGAACAAGTGGCTGCTATAGTTGCTTTAATCGAAGATGGACGATCTCAAGCATACGTTGCTAATTTGATGAACATCAATCAGTCAAGTGTTTCTAGAGCCGTAGCCAGATATAGGGAAACAGGCATTTACAGTAGAAGACCTGTATCAGGTCGTCCAAGATGTTCTACTCGCCAAGATGACCGCTATTTACTACTACAAGCATTACGTCGAAGACATGTAACTGCGAGACAATTGCAGAACGACTTGGCTAGAGTCAGAAATACTCGTGTGAGTACTCAAACTATTCGGAATAGGTTACGACAGAGTGGATTAAGAGCTAGAGTAGCTGTAACAGCCCCTCGTCTCACTAGGAACCACCGAGTGGCTCGCTTAAGGTTTGCCAGAGAACATGTAAATTGGAACATTAATGACTGGGCCAATATACTCTTCACAGATGAGTCAAGAGGTCTTTACACCTCAGATAGGCGTATCTCAGTGTACAGACGAGACGGTGAGCGCTATTCGCAGTGTAATATCAGACCTAGACCTAATTTCGCTGGTGGCTCTATTATGGTTTGGGGAGGCATCTGTTTAACAGGTCGTACAGAGTTGGTACCAGTAGACAGAGGTACACTGACTGCCCACAGGTATATAACGGACATTTTAGAAGAACATGTAGTACCATATGCGCCAATTATAGGAAACGAATTCATGTTAATGCACGATAATGCACGACCGCATGTTGCAATAATCGTCCAGGAATACCTTAACGATGTTGGTATTCCAGTTTTAGATTGGCCTGCGGTAAGTCCGGACATGAACCGTATCGAGCACGTGTGGGACCTCCTTCACAGACGGATACGAACCCAAAATGTTGCCCCAGCGGACCTGCATGGACTAGCAAATGCTCTCCGTGACGAGTGGGAGAATTTGGATCAGGCTTATATACGGAGGTTAATCGAATCTCTGCCAAACCGTATGCGAGCGGTCATAAGAGCCAGAGGTGGCAATACTCAGTATTAAAAGCTACTGTTATGACATTTTTCTTTCCAAAATTATAATTTCTTGTTTTAATAAAAATCTCAAGTATGAGTTCTTGTTTTTATTTGGCCTGTATTTTATTTAAACAATCATAGAAATTATATCTTAGAGCGCATTAAAGTATATTTACAACTTTATGCTACAAACAAAGATTATGCGATACTTTTATGATTCAAAACTAAATTATGCGATACTTTTTTGGCGGAGTGTATTAAGATACCAAAGCCCATATTTCTATCTTAAATGTATTTAGTGATCACAATATATTCCTGTTGCATAATATTGTAGTCTACATTATAAGTTCGATCACACAGAAACAGCTACGAAACTTATATCTATATCAACAAATATGCTATTTCTTCGATTTATGCAGTCTCAAATACTATATACTTTTAGCTTCATTTTCACAAACAAGTAGTGACGGTATAAGAATATTTTTGTTACTGGATATAATATACAACCTTACCTATTCGACAAAATTCTCTTTCATTGATCAACATTTATTTTTGAAGCAAGTTATTACCGTTTCAGTTAATGTTCGCTTTTTACCGCATTTCGATCTACTGTGCGGGTGGTTTCCCCATTCGTACTGAGTAGCTCGCATCTAAACTCGCAAAAGTGAAGTGAGGTGAGTTAGACAGTGAAAAGAATTACTACTATTACAATCAATTAGTCGATACAGTAACTATTTCTTTTCCGTTTTATACCGAGTGGCTTTCAAGAAAGGACTAGTAACTTGTTTTATGTCATATAGTAAACAGTTTTAAGAAAATTTGCAATGGAAAAGCGGCGGACATTTCAAAAAACCTCCAGTGTTACTGACTGGAAAGGAAAGTTTCACTTTATATGTTGTATGCGTTCTAATAAACAAAATAAAAGCAACAATCTACATATCTAGCGATAAAAATCCCGCGCGTGTGCCAGATGTGTTTTAGAATCACAATGGGCTAATTATAGCCATCGCGATAAAAAAAAAAAGTGGCATATACGCATACAACGGGTATACTTGGAGCTTATCGGAGCTAACTAGTCGATATTCTGAGAAATGTGACGGCTCTACATAATGTCGACATGAATCGTGAGTAGTAGAGACAGTTCTGTCGTTATAGTTAGAAAGAGAATTTTCGATTCCTGTTTACGCTGAGAAAACAAGCTTAGTTATCACTAAATATTTAATAACGGTAGAAAAAAAATAATAAAATAGGAGAAAAATTTACATTTCATTATCCTCGATTGTATTCAAGTTTCTACACCCAAATATTTGTTCCAATTAACTTAAACCATTATTTAATAGGCGTAAATATACAATGTTTGTTACTATGAAGTATAATACTGGAGCAAATATATTAGATAACTAATCCAAGTAGAATGATTAAATATCGCAAACTATTGTATACTCATCACAAACAAACACTTTCATAAACATTAATAGTTATAAATAGCACTTAGCATATTCATAAGTTGCTTCACTTAAAATAAATAACACATTACTTTTGTTAAGAAAGCACTTTTATTAACCTCTTAATCTTTTCAATAATATTTAAGAAGACTCGTTTATTTCACACCCACCGCAGTGATTTTAAAATATAGTGTGTATTAATAGTATACATACATACATATATTCAAACACCAGTTTGATAAGACACATTTTAAAGCACGAATTCAAGTTTAAAGCACTAGTTTTTTTTATGAAATGTGTTTTTGATGCTATTTTCTGCATTTAATGGTAATTAATGTTTTTTTTTCTTTTTTATTTCTTTAAAACCTTTCTACCGTTAGGTGTAAGGTCATTTGGAGGTTGAGGTTAATTTCTTGCCCTTATCTTCTCTCTCCACTTTTTCCGGTCTTCTGTCATTTCTCTTGCCTCATGCCAATTCATTTCTCTCTCGGTCAATGCTTCCCTTATCTCATCGTTGCATGTTCTTATTGGTCTTCCTCTTGAATTTTTCCCAGATATTTTACTTTCATAAATTTTCTTAGTTGTTCTTTCTTCTGACGTTCGACAAATATGTTCACACCATCTTAGCTGTCCTTCTTCTATTTTCATTCGTATGGGTATCACTCCCAATTCTTCCCTTATTTTCTCATTCCTGATTCTATCTATTCTCGTTTTATTTACTACTTTTCTTAGGAACCTCATATCCATGGCATTAATTCTGGATTTATGTTTTTCGTTTAGCGTCCAGGATTCGCAGCTGTACATCAGCGTTGGCCTTACTATTTTGTTTATTACGTCGACTTTAACGTTCTTTTGCACCTCTTTTTTTCCTAGGAATGTCTTTTTCATCGTATTATATATTTTTCCACCCTTCTTCATCCTCTCATCTATTCCTTTGTCTATCTTTCCATCGGCTGCAATTATCGTCCCGAGGTATTTGTATTCGTTGACCTGTTCAATTATTTGTCCGTTTATTTTAATATTATGTTTTGTTTTCTCTTTTGCCACTATCATACTCTTTGTCTTATCTGTATTTATTTTGATATTAATTTTTGTAAATTCTTCATTTAAGATGTTTATATTATGTTGCAGATTTTCTTCGGTCTCTGCCACTACCACCATATCATCGGCATACATCAACTCTGCTATACTAGTGGATTTCATTTTCCAATATCCCAATTTTACATTTATATAGTCATTTCCCAAATCAAAAATAATTTTCTCAGTGCCCATAACTAAAACAAAAAGCTTTACAAGGACTATCTCGGAAAACAGTGTGCACTATTGATAACTTTGTTATCTTTGGAGGTACAGAATCGGTCAATTGTGAAACAGAAAAACAATTGAGCGTCGCGTTCTCTAGATATTCGTCCAAAATTATTTTTTTTAATGGAACGCCCTGTATATTTTTTTGCAATTTAAAAGAAAATTCCAAACTGAACAAAAAAGTCTTAGTACACTATTATAAAAAAATGTCAAATAAAGTAGTTACTGAGAAATCTTTATCTTTGCTTTGTTGGCATGAAATTGATATACCTATGGAAAATTAAAGCGCCACATTCATTAAAGCGTTTAATTTAATAAACAAATAAAAATAAATACAAAAATAGTCAAGAAAATTACTCAAATTAAATGTTCAAAAAGACACCTCCTTCCCTTTCAATACATTTTATCAATCTTCTGTGAACATTACGAGTAGCTCCTAAAATTGTCCTACCGTCGATGTCGTCAATGATGTTGGAAATTCTTTCCTGAAGCTCATCCACTATTGTACATCTATGTTTGTACACTTGACTTTTTCCTGCTCCCCACAAGAAAAATCTAATGGCGTCATGTCAGGTGAACGCGCAGGCCACTGAATAGGACCATTTGTGCCAATCCATCTATTTCCAAATAATCTTTCTAATAACTCACTTGTGTCACGGTGATTATGTGCGGGCGCTCCATCTTGTTGAAAGTAAATAATCTGTCCGTCTACCAAATTTAATTCATCCAGAAAATTTTCTAAAATTTCTGTCAATAATGCCACATATCTTTCTCCTGTTAAAGAACCCCGATAGAATGGTTCAACAATTCGGAATCCGATTATACCACACCAAACATTTAAACTAAATCGGTGTTAGGGATTACAAGGATAAACAGCAAATGGGTTTTCACGACTCCAGTAATGATTATTTCTTTTATTGAACATCCCGCGATTAGAAAAGTTAGATTCATCACTCCATGAAATGTGTCTAAAGAAATTGTGATTTTCTTCAAAAGCATTGATAAACCATTGAGCAAAAGTTAATCGTCTTTGATAATCGCCCAAAAGTAGAGTTTGAACAGACTGATATTTAAAGGGAACATATTTATATTTGTTCAGAATTTTATGGATCGTGTTACGAGAAATACCTGATTCTCTGGACAAATCCCTTACAGAATTATTTGGATGTACCTGAAAATATGCCAACACATTTATTTCTATCTCTTGTGATAATATAAAATCATTTTTTTTTCCCTCTTCTTTACAAAAATTGTTTCGTTGCTTCTTCATCTTCGATAAAGTTTAAAAAAATAGCGACGGTCTGGTACATCACGGTCAGGAAATTGCTGAATGTAACGTTCTAGCGCTCTATCTGAATTTTTGTTAAACAGCAAGTACAACTCCAACATATCACACTTTTCCAAATGAGTAAATGCCATTGTTACGGTTGAAAAAATTGTAAAAACAGTACTTTTTCCGCACAGTAACTTTAACAACAACAAATATAAATAATTTGACAGCTACTAAACAATGTGACGCTTTAATTTTCCATGGATATATCGATTTCATGCAAACAAAACAAAGATAAAGATTTCTCAATAACTATTTTATTTGATATTTTTTTATAATAGTGTAATTAGACTTTTTTGTTCAGTTTGGAATTTTCTTTTAAATTGCAAAAAAATATAAAGGGCGTTCCATTAAAAAAAAATAATTTTGGTCGAATATCTAGAGAACGCGATGCTCAATTGTTTTTCTGTTTTCACAATTGTTAGCGCCATAAAAAATACTACTACTTTGTCCATTTGACCGATTCTGTACCTCCAAAGATAACAAAGTTATCAATAGTGCACACTTAAGTGTGGACACCGGTATACTTACTAATTACCTATATATAAATTTTTAGCGCTTTAGTATAACTATTATATTATTATGACGTCTAAAGAATGAAAAGGAAGCGCACGGACAATGTCTACTAGAGCGAGTAATCCACGACACTAAAATAAGAAACATCGAATTCAGTGTGAAGATATCTACACTGACAGACATGTTTCTCTTATTCAAAGCAATATACTGAACATCGAAGAAATATAGTCAAATAAATACCTACCTTTGTCATTTTATACAATTGTTTATATACATAGTGTAGAGTGTAGAAAATACTGTTTGAAATAACAGAAAATGTTTAGAAATGTTTTTTCCTTGTTTTAATAAATTTCTTCTATCAAAGCTATTATGAAAGAACTAGTGGGAGGTAGAAGGTAGTTGCAAATTTATAACGCCCCAATAGCAATTTTAATACCGAAAAATCTTGCTTGCTGGGTCTATGGGACCCGCATGTGTCATGAAGGGTTAAGAACTCTTCACAGTCCAAGGATGTGTGAGGAGAGACCAATGTTAGTGTTAGAGGATTATTTTAAAATTTGAATTTGGCGCGATATGTATTCATGTTAGGGAGAGGTTATCCGACGATGATGATGGTTATGAGCTGTCTTATATATTATGCCCGCTTGTGTTTTTATGTAAAGTAGTATGTGAATAAAATGCCTTAAGGAATAATAATTAAACTAGCGTGTTTTAAGTTTTAATTTACAAACAAAGAAAAGGAGAGAACAAAGTGCGATTCGGGATCCTAGACGGTCTACAGGACGTGTGGAAAGATAAATGTGCTGAATTGAGGTTATGTTATACTTACTTTTGGAGGGAAATCGACTAAAGTAACTAACAAACTATACCATATCTGACAATATACCTACGGAGGAAGAATTAAATGCTTTCGCACGAAGATTGCAATGTGGTACTGGAGAACAGAGTAACGGAAGTGACAGTAATACAAACAATCGAGATGGTGCAAATAGTGATGGGCAAATTGTCAATTAGTGACAACAATTAATAATTTATTGAAACAGAATACCCAAATGTTGCAGATGCTGCAATTAAACCAACAGGATCGCTCACCGAATTTGAATGACGAACTTTAATGTAATGCCAGATTTATCAAAATCAATTATCAAACAGCAAAAAAATACACATGACGGGAGCTGCGAAACACTGGCTGAATATTCGAAGCACTGAAATAACAAATTGGAAAGAATTTATGGATATGTTTCATGGAACTGTTATATTTGAACGAAGTAAGGTGGAGTATTGGGCTGAAATGCAACAGAGAGCACAGAACAAAACTGAAAATGTGAGTGTTTATTTTCATGGGAAAGTTTCTCTGTGTAACTATTTGGAATTGTCGTTTACGGAAACCAAGGAGCAGATCGCTATTGGATTAACTTCACGTGAACTAACTAAACAAACATATTGGTTTCCAAACATGAAAGATGGAGTGAAGTTATACATAGGAAATTGCCTCAGGTGTATAACATATGCTCCAAAGTATGGTGAAAAAGAAGGACTATTGCACAGCATCGACAAAGGTAATATACCATTTGATACTTAACATTTTGACCCGTTAGAAAAGTCGAAACAGTTCCATCGACATGTTTTGGTTGTTATCGATGGTTTCACTAAATTTGTTAAATTATTTGCATGCAAATCTACGAGAAGTAGTGAAAAGTATTAACCATTTACGGAATTATTTCCCCATGTATAGCCGACCGCGACGTTTGATATCAGACAGAGGTTCATGTTTCATCTCCGCTGAGTTCAAAACGTTTATGGACGGATATAACATAAAACACGTATTAATAGCAACAGGAGTTCCCCGAGCAAACGAATAAGTCGAGGTAGTAAAGAGGACGCTAGTACTAATGTTGGTAAAACTATGTGGTTGTACAAACAATTGGGTAAACAAAGTATTACACGACTCCGAATTTGCTATGAATAATACCGTTAATTAATTAATTCTTCTACAGAGGAAGTACGGAGTAAAGTATTGTTTGGTGTGGTACAAGCTGGAAAGGTCAGTGATAGAATAAGAGAATCCTTAAAGAAAATGCAGGAAGATGTGAGAGATTTCCAGAAAATCAGAAATGAAGTTACAGAAAATACGAAGGAAATCATACAACAAGTGTTAGATTAATTATGACAAGAAGCACAAAGCAGCGATTGTATATAATGAAGGCGACTACGTGATGACAAAGAATATCGATAATACTGTAGGAATAAATTAGAAGCTGCTGCCGAAATACAAAGGACCGTACGTTGTAGAAGCTGTTTTACCCAACGACCGGGTCTTAGAAGATCCACCGGATTATCAAATTACTCAAATACCATTCAACGGAATGGCAGATGCAGCTAGTATGAAGCTCTGGAGTAATTCATAATGTTATCTTTTTTCACATTCCTAATTTTACTTATGTATTTATGTTTATGTACTGTGAATTTATGAAACCTGATTCTACTTATGTATTTATGTCAAATGTATTGTTCGTTTATGTATAGATCGAGGGGGATATGAGTGTCAGAATAGTCGAGTTAGAGGATTATTTTAAAATTTGAATTTGGCGCCCTATAAATGCCGTGATATTAGGGAGAATTTATTCGACGACGATTATGGTTATGAGCTGTTTTATGTGTTATGTGTGTTCGTATGTAAAGTTTTATTTGAATAAAACGCGTTAAGAAATAATAATTAAACTAGTGTGCTTTAATTCACCAACAAAGAAAAGGAGAGAACAAAAGGAATATTCGTGAATAGTGAAACTACATGTAGTGACAGCAAAACATAATTAGGAGGGAGTGAGTGCCCCTTCATAGTTTCAGCAAATGTAAAAGAGTCTTTAATATGAAAGTTAGTTTTATCTACAAATGTATTAGTTAGAATTTCGGCAATGTATGACCAGTGGCGGCTCGTGACGTTTTGTGCAAGGGAGGCTACTGTAGCCTAAGTAACCCTTCTCAGTCAATAAATTATACTTTTATAGTTATTATTGTAGCATTGTAAGTGTAGAATAAAAATTGAAAAAAAATAGATTAAAATAAAATATAATTTATTGTCTAGCAACACGTAGAGGTGAGAGCGAAATCTTGCCTGGATAGGAGCTTGGATGAGGTAATAGGTAAAAAGGTAATAAAAACTTAAAAAGAAACTCTTGATAAACGTAATAATAAACCAAAAGTAAACTCTAAAAACAATAACAAACTCTTAGCAAACTAACTATAAATAAAATAAAATTCTGCAATAAAGAAAGAAAAAGGTAGGAAAAACTTAAAATAAACTCTAATAAACCTAATGATAAACCAAAAATAAACTCTAAAAATTATAACAAACCCTTATCAAACCAATATTTTTCAAAATGTAAAAGAAATAGTCTAAGTATTGAAAATGTAACCTCGGTTTGTTCAAAAATCAATTTAAAAGTTTCCAATAAAAGCAAAATTTTTTGTTGGTTAAATAATTCTTTAATCCTACTGCCTCTCTTATATAGTCTGTGCTTCATTTCTGAAATCATCAATTTTGATTATAAAGTCAAAAACTTCAATTAAGTTTTATGTAATTGAACCGTAAATACTGCACGCGATGTAAAATTCCATTTTGTGTTGAAGCTACTTGGTAAGCTCCTGCCGCATATTTAAAATGTTAGATCGTTTTTTTGATTGTGAAAAAATTTAGTAAATCCGCTTAAATTAGAAAAGAAAATTCTAGATTCTTTGTTTATATTACAAGCTTTACTCAAAACTGAATTTAAGGCATGAGTATAACAATATACAAAAAGAGCTTGAGGTGCAATTGTTTTTATTTTACTTTGTAAACCATTTAAATGCCCTGCCATAACAAACGAAAATCAAATTTTTCGCACTTATTTGATAAAAGGTTAAATAAATCTTCAGCTGTTCGACCGGATGATACGTCAAAAAACCCCAAAGATCTTTCAATAATTTCACCGCTCTTGACATAACGTAATATGATTGATAATTGAGACTTACAGTAAATATCTCTGATTTCAATTACTTGCCAAGAAAAACATGGAGCTTCTTTAATTTCTGTATCTATTTCTAGTTTTAATACAAAAGAAATACAATCTATTAAATCATTTTGTATAGATTTAGATGTACCCGGAAAAATATGACTACTAACAAATTTATTAAAACTAGGTTCATATTTACTAAATAGTTAGAGTAATTCTTTATAATTTCCACGATCAAAAGAATCTGAAGCCTCATTGTGTCCCCGAAAATCTAAATCTTGTGATGCTAAAAATATTGTTACGTCTATTAATTTTCTTAAATTTTTGCGATTTTCTCTAACTTAATTATTATAGGCAATAATTGCATCTTTGCGCGCGCTGTCTACAGCAGTAGCAATAATTTAAATTTGCACAACGACGAAATGTGTTCTTTAGACTTAGAATGCCGATCAATAGCGCGCGGTAGATTGTTAATATCTGTATAACCTAATTTCGACCACGTTTCGGTTTGGTTACAAAAAAGTAGACATGGCCAACAAAATAATCTTTCCCGTTCAATTGAACCAGTTAACCAACCACATTTAGTGTACCATAATGAACTAAAACCACGATTTTACCGGTTGACGTCGTTAGATACTACAGATAAATTAGGCCGTGGTTTCTCAATGTTTTGTACGATGTGTAATTTCGTCTCTATGTTTAAGCAACGTAAAGAATTTCTTACCAATCAGTGGACAATATCTTGGCAAATTCTAATTTCGTTCATTTTATCCATTTTGTGTGTGTACCCTAACAAAACTCACCTAACGCGTCTTAAGTTATTAGTGCTGGGAACTGGGAGCCGCATGGGCAGTTGCGTAGCAACGTTTTACGACCGATAACGCAACATGCCGATCGGGTAGGATCTCACCGCGGCGGCAAGCCACCAACCATACGTATTCGCCGTATAAAGTGCACGTGCACTTACGGAGACACATTGCTTTCAGCAATGGCATTAATCATCGGTGCGGATCCAAATCTGTGGCTAGCCTCCTCGCTTGCTATTATAGTGCGTGCAGTAAAATTTCGCGCATTATTGGAAATTCGTATCTTTAAATTAAGTAATCAATAAATATACTATTGATTATATATTTTTTTTGCAAAATTGCTTTATTTTAGTAGATAACCGATGCTTAAACATTATTTTAATAGATAATAAACGCTACTTATTTTATTAAAAATAATAGGGGAGGCTTAGCCTCCCCTGACGAGCCGCCACTGACTTTGTGAGCTGTATATAAAAATCGTCACAACTCACAACCTAAACGTGCCAGTGACTGTCACCTTTACCCTACCTATGCCAATAATATTTAACTACTTTTTTATAGTTTTGCACAACTATGAATTATTACATACACCTAAAAGTGCAAATCTTACACTACATCCGCAAATAAAATTACATAATTTTTAACAATGTAGCTCTCATATCGTAAATTACACGCTACATAAACAAATGAAGAAGATAAGTGAAACAATATTACAACTTCAGGACCATAAACTAATTAGGACATATCAATATCCTAATTGAAATACTTCAAGTACGGTTCAAAAAACATGCAACATTTTAAGTATGTATGTATCTATAACGACTCCGGCACTAATTTATTCATATTTAATTACAAGCCAGACCTCAAAAGTATTTTTATCGACCGGCTTTGAAAGGCTATACTGGTTTAGCAGGTACTACTATCTGATATAATCGTATTTGGAAGCGTATGTTCGTTCGTTGTGGGTACATACGTATCTTTACTCGTTACCTTGCGATGTTTAAGTTTAAACCGAGGCAATTGTGTATGTTAGCGTAAAATAGCAACATTGACCGTACCGTCGTTCCATTTCTACACGTTTATTCTCATAAATTAAAACAGATGATAAATTAAATAGAGATCGTTAAAACGATAACAACGATAAGCGGAGAGATTATACATACGTTTAACCTCGATGCGAGGCCTCAACTATCGTGGAACGAATTGATAAAATAGCCTGCCAATTAATTTGTTTATCTGGCGGGTACGTTTGCCAATTTACCGTAATATTTTGCGCAAATAGTTATGCCCGGCGTTCGTGCATGATGTCCACGCTAAAAATAGCATCTATAAATACAGATGGATAACATGTTGATTGTACCGGGTGTTTATGTCGATGTATATTTTATTTTTGGCGTAGCTAAAATTTGAATTTAATCGTCCAAGAATGTTATTCTGTTTACAATGTTTGTAAAATTAAGGCCCGCTTGTACAAATACAGGATAAGCGTCGGTTTAATAAAGGGATTGTTTAATAAAGCCGTGGCTTAAATGCAAGTAGCGTTGTACATGCGTATCGAAACATCAGTTTAACAAAACTCTCGATCTTAGTAAAAATAATTGGGTTGGTAATATGTACACATGCGCATTAATAAAACTGATTGCACGTGTTACCTTGTTTACGTATACGAAACCTCGAATTTTTTAAATTTAGGTTACGTAGGTTTAGTATACAAAATTCAGTTCCAAATAGGAGGGTAATAGAGCGGATTTGTTGAAATTTGCATCTTAGAACGCGCGTCAGATGGAGAAAGCAAGTCGTACGCGGTCTTCGAATTTCAATACTCAAGAACAACCTTAATAAGGTTGGTTGAAAAGTATCGAGAGACCATAGAAAATAAAAAATCAGACACAAACTCTAATGCACAAAAGTGTATATTTTGGACAAAAATAGAATCTGAATTTAATGCTATAAATGGAGATGGATTTAGGGATACCAAAGTATTAAGAAAAAAATACGAAAATCTAAAGAAACGAACAAAAAGGCGCTTCGCAGACGAAAAGTGTTATCGGAATGGAACTGGAGGAGGTCCGATGCAAAAAATTGAAATCACAGACATAGACAACCAAATTAAATTTATTCTGGGCACCCGCGTTGAAGGTCTTCAGTCAAAATATGATGGTGATGCTAGAGATGATGTAATGAATTGTGGTGAGTATCTACCGTAAAGTGAGGAATACCTTTTCCTCAGATGTGACTGCGTGATTTCTGTAAGCAAAAATATTTAACACAATACTTACTTTCTTACAAATTACCTACCTCTTACTTGGTGAAGCAATAATATGCCTTATTTGGTTCAAAAGAAATTGTACGCCGTTTTTTGTTAATCGAAAGCGTTGGACAAATTCAGTTTCGTTCCATTTGTGAAAATGATTTTCCCTGTGTCTAAATATTTGTTGCCTTCGAGGCCGTTGTATGTATGTCTATGATTTCTAGAAAATCTTCATCATCGGTCAGATCATCTGCCATTTTTTCTTTATTTCTAGGTTAAACTGCCTTTAAACCACCGATCTTGACGGCTCAGCAAAGCTTTCATCTAAGCCACACTTATACGATAAACTAATTTTGTACAACACGCATTTGCACACTGAACTGGTTTACCGTCAGTTCAGTTTTAAGCCGCCCCTAAAGTCGCAATGTACAACCGGGCCTAAATGTCGTATCTCGAGAATAATGCTAATTGTGCCGTCGACTTAAGATCAATACTGCAGTAACTCTTTACATTTAATAAAGCTATACGTGCTTCCGATCAAAATATCAATATATTGATAAATCAAGGAATTTTTACACTTATACCTCTCGAGCAAATTCAATTAAGTTTAGTATAAGTTTAGCGTGGCGCAATATATTCTTTTAATTGTATTGCTAGTGTGGAACAAGAGAAGCGGCATCTTTATGGAAATTTACTGTAAGGTAAAACAGGGACACACGACGCACGTTTTTAAAAAAATTGATAGAAACATACAGTGACTCAAATAATTGACCGAACACCAACATAAAATATTAAAAGAGCGAATGTACCAGTGGCGGCTCGTCAGGGGAGGCTACGGAGGCTAAGCCTCCCCTATTATTTTTAATAAAATAAGTAGCGTTTATTATGTATTAAAATAATGTTTAAGCATCGGTTATATACTAAAATAAAGCAATTTTGCAAAAAAAATATATAATCAATAGTATATTTATTCATTACTTAATTTAAAAATGCAAACAAATTTCCAATAATGCGCGAAATTTTACTGTACGCACTATAATAGTAAGCGAGGAGGATAGCCGCAGATTTGACTCCGCACCGATGATTAATGGCCATGGCTGAAAGCAATGTGTCTCCGTAAGTGCACGTGCACTTTATACGGCGAATACGTATGGTTGGAGGCTTGCCGCCGCGGTGAGATCCTACCCGATCGCCATGTTGCGTTATCGGCCGTAAAACGTTGCCACGCAACTGCCCGTGTGGCTCCGAGCTCCCAGTACTAATAACTTAAGAAGCGAAGTTTTGTTAGGTTACGCACACAAAATGGATAAAATGAACGAAATTAGAATTTGCCAAGATATTGTCCACTGGTTGGTAAGAAATTCCTTTAGTTGTTTAAACAACAAAGGTTAAAAGTCATAATAAACATATGTCCACAAATTAACTGTTTACGAGATAACGGCGATTTGATCGCAAATGCAGAATAAGTTTGCTTTAGCGGTTTTTATTAAGTTATTATTGTATTTTAACATAAAATAGATTATAACTAAAGAAGATGTTCAAAATGACGTCCTTCCATTTCGACATAGGATCTACATCTGCTTTCAAAGGAAACGAGCACTCTTTCAAAAAACAAGGGTTTTTCTCGTATTATCTGGCAACAGTGTTCTATTGTTGCGTACACTAAACTTTTCAAATAACCCCAGATACTAAAGTCCAACGGACTGCTTGCTACGCAACTGCCCATGCGACTCCCAGCTCCTAGTACTAATAACTTAAGAAGCGTTGGGTGAGTTTTGTTAGGTTACGGACACAAAATGGATAAAATGAACGAAATTAGAATTTGCCTAGATATTGTCCACTGGTTGGTAAGAAATTCCTTTGGTTGTTTAAACATACAGACGAAATTACACATCGTACAAAACATTGAGAAACCACGGCCTAATTTATCTGTTAGTATCTAACGACGACAACCGGCAAAATCGTGGTTTTAGTTCATTATGGTACACTAAATGTGGTTGGTTAACTGGTTCAATTGAACGGGAAAGATTATTTTGTTGGCAATGTCGACTTGTTTGTAAGCAAACCGAAACGTGGTCGAAATTAGGTTATACAGATTTTAAAAATCTACCACGCGCTATTGAACGGCATTCTAAGTCTAAAGAACACATTTCATCGTTGTGCAAATTTAAATTATTTGGAAAACAAAATATTGCTACTGTTGTTGTGGACAGCGCGCGCAAAGATGCAATTATTGCCTATAATAATGAAGCTAGAGAAAACCGCAAAAATTTAAGAAAATTAATAGACGTAACAATATTTTTAGCATCACAAGATTTAGCTTTTCGGGGACACAATGAGACTTCAGATTCTTTTAATCGTGGAAATTATACAGAATTACTCGAACTCTTTAGTAAATATGAACCTAGTTTTAATAAATTTGTTAGTAATAACATTTTTTCGGGTACATCTAAATCTATACAAAATGATTTAATAGATTGTATTTCTTTTGTATTAAAACAAGAAATAGATACAGATATTTAAGAAGCTCCGTTTTTTTTTCTTGGCAATAAGATGAAACCACAGATATTTCCTATAAGTCTCAATTATCAATCATATTACGTTATGTCAAGAGCGGTGAAGTTATTGAAAGATTTTTGTAGTTTTTTGACGTATCATCCGGTCGAACAGCTGAAGATTTATGTAACCTTTTATCAAATAACAGCGAAAAGTATGATTTAAAAAAAAAATTAGTCGCTCAAACATATGATGGTGCATCTGTTATGGCGGGGCATTTAAATGGTTTACAAAGTAAAATAAAAACAATTGCACCTCAAGCTCTTTTTGTACATTGTCATGCTCATGCCTTAAATTTATTTTTGATTAAAGCTGTAATATAAACAAAGAATCTACAATTTTCTTTGCTAATTTAATTATTATTGTTTTTAGAGTTTATTTTTGGTTTATCAGGAGTTTACTTTTAAGTTTTTATTACCTCAGCTCATCCATTTTCCTATCCAGGCAAGATTTCACTCTCACTTCTACGTGGTTCTTGCTAGACAATAAATTATATTTTATTTTAATCTATTTTTTTTTTTCAAGTTTACACTTACAATGCTACAACAATAACGATAAAAGTATAATTTATTGACCGAGAAGGGTTACTTAGGCTACAGTAGCCTCCCTTGCACAAAACGTCACGAGCCGCAACTGCACCACACACTACTGGTTGTACGTTTGATAAACCATTCTTCCAACTGACTGCTTGCTTTCTTTCATTTATGTAAGATGCTAACAATTTATTTGCCGTAACTCTCACACCGATAGTCGAAGGCTTTACTCATGTCACATAAAATTAATGCCACGAATTCTTGACGATCTTGTGCCAGTAATATTTCTTCCATGGACTCAACTAGAGCCGTGGCCGTAGATTTTCCAGTCCTATATCCATGTTGCGCAGATGTCAATATCATGTTTCAAAAAGGATACTAATCGTTTGCATACTATGCTTTCCATAAGCTTAGATAAAGTTGGAAGAGAGAGTTTAATTTTTTCGGTAAAAACACGATATTTACAATACCTCTGACATAGGTTTGGCATAGTAGATGTGATGGCCAAACTTATTGTAAATGAAGTATAGTATCATGTCCTCTCAAAGAAACACGTCCACTTACCAGTCACCCTGTATAATATACACATTCTATTGAAAAAAAGCAGTTAAAATGTCCGTAATCTTAAAGAGGAAAGCAACAACAAAGGTAACACATGGAAGAATCTTGTGACATAGTTTGGCTTTAAATCTACGAATATCGAAAATAAACCCAAAATTTTGTTCTTTCTGAGCGCGAGCCTTAGAAATTTCGCCGAAATAAGGCCAATAGAGGCTGAAACATATACGATATTGTTATTGTATTCAAATTTTTCTGAGAACCTCTGAATTACTTCACGATCGATAAGATATATCAGCATTTGAAATAAATAGGTTAGGTGAGCGTCGCACAGTGTATCGAAAGGGGGTGAAAAGCGGACATTGACTGAAATGGTAATCACTTGCTTAAAAATTAATGTTGATCAACGAAAGAAAATTTTGTTGAATAGGTAAGGTTGTGTATCATATCGAGTAAAAAAATATTGTTGTACCGTCACTACTTGTTTGTGAAAATGAAGCTAAAAGTATATCGTATTTGAGACTGCATAAATCGAAGAAATAGCGTACTTGTTGATGTAGATATAAGTTTCGTAGCTGTTTCTGTGTGATGGAACTTATAATGTAGACTACAATATTATGCAACAGGAAAATATTGTGACCACTAAATACATTTAAAATAGAAACATGGGCTTTGGTATCTTAATAGATTAAATGTGTCGACACTATTAACGCAGAGATAAAGAGCATATATAATGTAAAATTATATATCTCTATTTTTAATAGACATTTCTTCTAAACAATGTTGTAAACGTTTTTGTGTATAGTAAAACAATTCGCTTACCTCTCTTGATAACAGGTCGTTGATAAACAGTGGCAGTACCTACTTTACACTTAACACAATTTTCAATTTTGCCGGTGAAGAATTAATAATTCTACAGCTTCTGGTAATAACTCACTTCTTGTATGTTCGTTTAATTTTCGTCTTGAATGGGAAATATATGGATCGAATGTGATTAGTAGTCTTTTCAATATCTTCGTTAGAAGCTGAACAGCTACATTTTCTGCTATTTTTTTCCCTGAAGTTTTGAAGGTCTTTATTTCGAGCTTCAGCAGCTTCTTCTGAAAGTAACATGTTGAATGATATCTGTACCATGCAATATGGAGG
Source organism: Cetonia aurata (assembly GCA_949128085.1). Lineage (NCBI taxonomy): Eukaryota > Metazoa > Arthropoda > Insecta > Coleoptera > Scarabaeidae > Cetonia > Cetonia aurata. The sequence continues at coordinate 25,880,949 of OX421889.1, read as the reverse complement.
CTGGCATATAATACCAACCATATATAAATTTTTCAGCTGTTCCTTCTCGCAATCAATTTCTTTCTCTATATAGCAATCGCTTGTAAGATTATCGCGATCTTCTGATTAGATTTGCATCTAGGATTGTTATTGAAGCTGTTATAGCTGGATATAAACATGCTTGTATCGTTTGCCACAGTATGTATTTTTAAATGTTTGTTTATATGGATTTAGCCCAGAACCACTGTCGAATCACCATTTTAAGACAAATTCACTTAGAATATTTTGTATTGTTCCTCCACATATTTTGACCATGCGAGTAGATGTGTTAATTTTATGTGTTATTTTTATTGCCTTTAACCAGTCGGTACATTGATACATTTATGATAATGATATAGATAATCTCCCTGTTTATGTGCACCTATGGTAAAACATAAATTGTATTGCTATTATCCACAAACCAACTAGATGGGGAATAACTCTTGGAATTTGCAGGGGAACCGAAGTAGTCAAACATACCAAGTATATAAAGAAAGATACCCCATTTTGTTTATCTTTTATTAATCGATTATTATAAGCTAACACAGCACATTTCACAATTTTAACTTAATATTATAACACAATGACAACGATACAATAAGTGCAGCGAATATTAAAGAAGTAGCATATTCGATCTCATAGTGTAGGTATACGACCGATATTCATAATTATGCTAATTGTTTTATACCCTTTTTAATCCGAGAACTAAAACTAAGAGATTATGAAACATACGTCGAATGTTTCTTCACTGAAATGGCATAACAAATTTTTGATATAAATATTAATTAACACGCATTTATAAGAATGATAGAGACGGTAATGCGATAAACAAAACGTCTTTTTTAAAAAGTTGCGCGAAGTAGCATCTGCAATCGCTGGAGCAAGTGCTAGAAGGATCCTAGATAACAAAACAGTTTTCCTTTTCTTGGGCAAATTTGGGCATTTTTTTAAAAAACTAATAGAAGTTAAAATTTATAAAGTCATAGAACACCATCTTCAAGAAATGGTAATTGTAGAGTTAGTTACAAATATGATTTGCTAATACTTTGCTGGTTGAATTACACATAGTTAGTGTATATTCTGAGCATATTGCAGTTTCGTATCGTTTCTAATTCCGAAGATTTTAGTAGTAAACAGCGTAACATCTCCGAACATGTACTTTCAGACTTGCTTCTGTTCGATATTCCGTCAATCTACTTGTTTTTACTATGATATCCATATCTAATGGTTATTTTACTATACACTTATACACATTTTATTATAATTCTGGAAGATTGGATATTTTACGCTATGTCAGATTTTTAACCAACTTCGATCCACTGTACGTCGTCCGCATGCATCCTCACTGTGTAGTGATTAATTTGGTCAAACATTTTGCATTTATAAAGCGAGATTAAAACAGGATTAATTGACAAACCTTGTAGGGCGTCATTTTCAACACTGGACTCTTCCAATCTCTCGTAGCTATTATTACAATCTACTTATTAATACGTTCAGGATTAAAACCATTGTTTTAAATAAATTATTTTATTACTTCATTATTCTTTTCGTTATATATACACTCCGCCAAAAAAGTATCGCATAATTTAGTTTTGAATCATAAAAGTATCGCATAATCTTTGTTTGTAGCATAAAGTTGTAAATATACTTTAATGCGCTCTAAGATATAATTTCTATGATTGTTTAAATAAAATACAGGCCAAATAAAAACAAGAACTCATACTTGAGATTTTTATTAAAACAAGAAATTATAATTTTGGAAAGAAAAATGTCATAACAGTAGCTTTTAATACTGAGTATTGCCACCTCTGGCTCTTATGACCGCTCGCATACGGTTTGGCAGAGATTCGATTAACCTCCGTATATAAGCCTGATCCAAATTCTCCCACTCGTCACGGAGAGCATTTTCTAGTCCATGCAGGTCCGCTGGGGCAACATTTTGGGTTCGTATCCGTCTGTGAAGGAGGTCCCACACGTGCTCGATAGGGTTCATGTCCGGACTTACCGCAGGCCAATCTAAAACTGGAATACCAACATCGTTAAGGTATTCCTGGACGATTATTGCAACATGCGGTCGTGCATTATCGTGCATTAACATGAATTCGTTTCCTATAATTGGCGCATATGGTACTACATGTTCTTCTAAAATGTCCGTTATATACCTGTGGGCAGTCAGTGTACCTCTGTCTACTGGTACTAACTCTGTACGACCTGTTAAACAGATGCCTCCCCAAACCATAATAGAGCCACCAGCGAAATTAGGTCTAGGTCTGATATTACACTGCGAATAGCGCTCACCGTCTCGTCTGTACACTGAGATACGCCTATCTGAGGTGTAAAGACCAAATCTTGACTCATCTGTGAAGAGTATATTGGCCCAGTCATTAATGTTCCAATTTACATGTTCTCTGGCAAACCTTAAGCGAGCCACTCGGTGGTTCCTAGTGAGACGAGGGGCTGTTACAGCTACTCTAGCTCTTAATCCACTCTGTCGTAACCTATGCCGAATAGTTTGAGTAGGTACTCACACGAGTATTTCTGACTCTAGCCAAGTCGTTCTGCAATTGTCTCGCAGTTACATGTCTTCGACGTAATGCTTGTAGTAGTAAATAGCGGCCATCTTGGCGAGTAGAACATCTTGGACGACCTGGTACAGGTCTTCTACTGTAAATGCCTGTTTCCCTATATCTGGCTACGGCTCTAGAAACACTTGACTGATTGATGTTCATCAAATTAGCAACGTATGCTTGAGGTCGTCCATCTTCGATTAAAGCAACTATAGCAGCCACTTGTTCTGAAGTTAAATTGCTCATTTTAGTTTTAAAAGCGTTGGTACAGAACTCTGACTTCGCACTTTAAAATTTGTCCGTATAGGAAGACTTTCAATAAACAAGTTCCATTATTTTGTTAGTGTTTTTATAGTTCACATACACGAGGCAAACTTTTTGTGAACGTATAAAAATATCTTGGTTCATAAATGCCCTTTTTTAGTTTATGCGATACTTTTTTGGCGGAGTGTATATAAAATAAGGTCATTTTCCGATGGTAAATACGTGACAAACAATAAAAGCATGATTGAACTGATAGATAAATACAACACGAAGGAATATTTATTAATTCTTGGGAATTTTATCACAGAAGTAAAGTATTTAGCATTATTGACATAAATATATTTTATATGGCAAATCGCCTTCTGCACGTAGCAACAAAACTACACAGCTAAAGCACCAGATGAAATCGGTTATAGACATTTGCAGACCCTAACATAAAATACGCGTATGCAACCCCCGAAGCGTCCCTTGACGACCTAACGATAACCGACAGTCCCCCTTTACGCCCTTGCCAGTGGAAGATCGATAATTTCACCCGCGCTATGCCTGCATTAAGCAACGCCACACCAGATCCCCTAAACGAAGAACTTCGGCTCTTCCTACGGCGCGACGTGTGTGTTCTGTCCCGACTATACGTCACAGTAAACAGTTGCCATCTCTTTCTTTCCTTTTTTTTCTGTTGTTGCAAATATCCCACCATTTCGAGATCGATGCTGGTGAAGCACTTTTTACAATAGTGCATCAGATGGCGTTAATGCTTTCGTCAGAAACGATTATTTCCAATAACTGATGTAGATATTTTGATTTGAACTGGCAGGAATTTATTACGATATAAATTGTTTTATTTCAAGGGCAAAGTTTACAGTTTTATAATTATTTTTTTCTATTTTGCGTTCATAAAAACGCAATTGTAACACGCTTTTGCGTATCGAAAAGTGCTTCATTGTGATACGCCTTTTTTCATTTCTATAGGTTGGCTGTATTGAATACATTATGACAGAAAGCAAAATTGACGTTTAATGCATGTAAATTGTAAATACTTTAATCAAAAATTCTATACAAATTTAGTTTACATTGTTATTGTTATGAAACGTGGAATTACTGTATACATTTACACTGACGGAACAAGTATCTTGAGCATGTATTGTTATGCCAGGCAAATTCTTCGTAACAAAGTTTGCTGAGTTATGTTATTGGCTTTAATGGTAGACTCTTGTGATTGAGAATCATTCGATGATATAACTCTAGAATGACCAGATGTACTTGGCCCTGATAAGTTGTGCGCTACAGCCACTTTACTTTTCATAGATGTTTCGATGTAACCCTCAGCTACCGCAGATGACTTCCATCCACCATGACGTTTTATAGTCAGCAAATCATTGCCTGCGTCTGCTAAGTGTGTAGCACTAGAACGTCTGAAGCAATGTCCAGTATAAAGCTCTGAATTGGGCAATTTTAGAAAATCAGCTATTAATTTAGGCATTTTGCCAATCGTATTAATTCCAATCGGGCACGATATACAATAACCATTGCGATATGTAAGGAAGAATCTTGAATGATTAATATTTTTTGGTCGCAGGGCGACATATTTTTTAATTAAAGTAATCCATCCTTCATCCGTAATTGCAAAAACTCTTACGATATTATTTTTTGTTTTAGGTACTGTCACCAAAATAATATCACTCTTAAATTCTAAATCATGTATGGACATATTTGTTAATTCACCTGTGTAACCCATTATTAAAACGATCTAAAATTAAATCCATTACATAAAAAATTACATTTTGCAAATAATATCGTACCTTTATTGCTAAATACAATGCGTCAGAACCTTCTTCTATAAATTTATTAATATCTTCAATGCATAAAATTTTAGATTTCTTAGCCTCGTATCCCTCAGAGAATCGTTTTAAATAGGCTTGTAATTTCATATATTTTGATATGTCTGTATTTTTATAAATGGAAAAGCAAGAACGAAGCATGGAATACATAGACCATAAGGTAGAAGATTTCTTATTTTTACCTTGTAATTCAAAATATGCCAATAAAATGTTTTCAGATATTGTGTTGACATTATTCTGTACAGCCCATAGTTCAAATTGATGGTAGCATTTTTCATATACTGCTTTTGATTTTTTCGGTAATAAATTTATGACGGCGTTATCCGCAATTTCACGCAGTTGTGGTGGCGTACAAGATAAATTTGTCTCAGTATCACTCATTTTTTACAGTTTACAGAGACTATATTATGAAATATATTGTTTAAACAATTTAAATAGCCGAATTTGAATTTTGAATTCGTCAAATGTCAATCGTATGTCAATGTGACCAACTTCATATAAAAATAAAACTCAACATTTTTTAATGAGATTTTTATTAAGTATTTATTATCAATTTATAATGCAAAATAGAAAAAATAGTATAAAGGACTCGTTTCATAAGGCTTTTTGTCGCACTCGTTCATTAGAAAACTCGCCTGCGGCTCGTTTTCTAAACTTGAACTCGTGCGACAATATCATGCCTTATGAAACTCGTACTTTAATATACTATTTTCTAAATCCTAACAAGAACATACGTCATATACTCATGTCGAAAAATTAAAGAAATATTCACTATAAATGACTCATTTGCACACTTTGTAAATATTTGCTTTTAATTAATATTTTATTAGCATTAACAATAATCACGTCTTACAACACCATTATCAACACACTCATAATGTAGATATCGTAAGCAACGGCTCTTCTTTTTTATAACAATGTCACATAATAGGGAATAATACAGAAAAACAGAATAAGAAATAAAGAGAACTCTGACTCAATGTTTTCCCCATATCGTAAGGATTTTATTTTCTGTTTGAATTAACTACGACACCACGATTCTGCGCATAAATTCGTTACAGATCTGCAGTAGCACATTTTATCAACAGAACTGGATTAAATTAAATTATGAACATGACAAAAGAAAATTTTGAAGAATATATTTTCCAAATACATTTTACTATAATTGTTTATAACCACCACACCATAAATACTACTATTTTTTCATTTAATAACTTAAATATAATATTGTATCCCAGTAAACACAGTTCTTTTTATTTTAATTTCCTCAAACAACTGCTGGTGATTGCCAAATTTAGAAGATTTGCATTTGATTTTTTTTTTAAACTCTTGAATACTGAAGACCTTGAAACTCTTGTGCTATGTATCGTAGCATAATTTTCTTCAGCATAACACAAGCTGCCTAATTCCCCTTCTTCAGTAAGTATATGGGAAACCTTTGTCTCTTTTTTGTGGAAATTTACAACACAACCTTCGTTGTTAAACTAAAAGAAATTCTGGGCATATTCCAGTTTTTCCCTTATTGTTGCTTCACCTTAATACCCTCGCATGATATTATAAATCTCCATTCTAGAAACTACTTTTAATCCAGAAGGTCCTGCAAAGAAAAAAAATTATTCAAAAAGCAATAAAATTTTAGTAATAGAAATGTTAAATCATTCCTAAGATGTATATAGGCATAAATAGGCAGACAAATTACTGTTTCCCATTAACTTGAGACTCTAAGTAAATAAATAAAAAAAACGCATTATTTAGAAACGCTTAGAAGTATAACTTTTTCTATTTTTAAAATCAAAAATTGACTGAAGTAATAAATTTATCAAGAATTTTCAGGACGAGATATCTACTAAACTAAAGCACATACGGATGCTAAAATTTTACAGATTCATGTACATGCCCGGTTCTGATAGTTTCATCACAGATAAGTAATACAGATAGCTCACCTTACGGGAGAATTGGCAGCGGCTTTCGCTAAAATGCCCTCGATCAAATAGTTGGGAACCCTACGTGAGTTCATTCGGAGCGCTGCATATATAAAATATGGTCTATTGTTACACTTTATTGTAAATTTCGCTTATATAACTTAAATACTTTTTAGGTATTTCAAAAACTATCACACTGACAAATGTCAATGCTAGGTTTTCCACTATCACCAAACAACAGTGGAAAACCTAGCATTGACATTTGTCAGTGTGATAGTTATTGTTACACTAAAGGTTCCAAAACCCAATTACAGGTATTTCAAACATGATATTTAGATTAGATTTTGACAAAATTCAAATTATTTAAAAACGTTAAGGTTTAATTATTATACACCTTATTAAAACAGATACTTATTTTGATTAGACAATCCAAAAATGCAATAATATACAAGCTATTCCATTTAAAAAAACACAACTTTGATACTTTTAGAGCTTTTGGAACAGCCTCTATAACATAAAAAAAATTTGAAAAAGTAACCATATATCCCAAAAGCGAAACCTTTGAACGTCACATGTTTTGGCCGCAATATTCCGTGCCGCATAGCGTGAATGACCCTATAAATATGATACATATTTTAAAAAGATTTGATGTTACTTGGGGATTATAAAAAATGATATTTTGACTTTAAATCGGATTTATAACGTTTCGACTACATGCAGTGCAATTATCACTATTCATTATCTTCGTTACTATCAAGAAAAAAAAACTTCATATATTATAACAATAATACAATAGTTCGTGGAATTTCAGGCTTTATTTTCAATATATGTGACTTCATTTTATTAATTAAATATCTTGTCACATTTCGACTACTTAATATGGTCTTCTTCAGACATGTATATGATGAAAACAATTAACAATTACATTAAACACGACAAACTATATTTAAAAAATCTATCTATAAAATCATCTCTTCTTTTTTAATGTGGTTTGTCATGGTTAATGTAGTTGTTCATTGTTTTCATCATACAGGTCTGAAGAAGACTATATTAAGTAGTCGAAACGTAACAGGATGTTTAATTGCTAATGTGAACTCACATGTATTGAAAATAAAGCCTGAAATTCCACTAATTTTTGTATTATTTACATAGACTACTGGCTATAAACTTTGATTCCTTCCAATATATTATAACAACCATAAAATATATTCTTTGAGACACGTACGAATAAATTCAATAAATACATTACGCGCACTGCAAGTCAATCTGAACAGTCTATAGAAAATATTCATATTCTAAATAAGAGCGTAAGCAATTCACATTCAAGGAGGTATAAATTCTATTCAATGTGCTATTCTATGTAAATAACAGCTGTGCGGCAAAAAAAAGCATATTTCTTAAATAAAAACAATTAGCGAATCGGTACTCCTTCCACACTCCGACGTCCGGTCTCCGACCCTACACCGTGCTCCCCGCAGCTATCTATGTTTCATAAAATCGTAATATTGCAGCCTTTTATTTATGCAACCTGCGTGAATCGGCCAATTCTGCTACGGTGAGCTATCTGTTTACTTATCTGTGATTTCATGATGCAACACTTCCACAGTTCTCCTCAAATAAAAAACCGGCAATAAAATTTATAGCACTAAACAAAATTATGTAAACAGACACGTCTTGCACAATTAACAGTAAACTTTTAAGTAATGTAGAAGGTAAACAGTTCGCATTTATAATAAACCCTTTACGGGTAATTATCCCTTCTACCTTTAGTATATGAAGTAGCGCAGAGGGGAGGAGGTTAAATTAACTTCGCAGAATCGACTTTTGTGCAACTAGAATCGATAAATACCCCACTGTGCGCCGGTTATCTTGACGAATGTAATGCAAAATGGCATAAAAGGAGCCGAAATTTGCAAACCTCTGGTGCGGTTTTTAACGCATGACAAAATATAATCTATTGCTTTAAATAAACATATGACATTAAAAAATAACATTTTTTGTTATTTTTTGTATGTAGGGATGGCAGTATTGATGTAATATGTAATATATGATTAAGAACTAATAATTCATGATTAACACTGTAGCCGTCTTCAGTTCTGCGGTGACGTGTGACGTATTTTTGTTAATAAAAAGTCAAAGGAAAATATCAACCATAGAAGTTGGCAAAACATCAGATAAGATTATTTATAAATATTCGATATCGAATTGATTACATATTTATGTATTTATAAAAATCATGAATGAAAGGGGACCAAGATTTGCTTCTTGAGAATATTTTCAAAGGAAAATTTCAACCATAGAAGTTGGCGAAACATCAGGTGATATTTTAAATTTAAATATTGACGAAAATACAACACGTTGTCAACCGGCGACACTACATTTATATTCTGAGATTAAAAATTAATGTCACCTAATACACTCCGCCAAAAAAGTATCGCATAAACTAAAAGAGGGCATTTATGAACCAAGATATTTTTATACATTCACAAAAAGTTTGCCTCGTGTATGTGAACTATAAAAACACTAACAAAATAATGGAACTTAGCGTTTTTACTTTTTTTTTTCTAAAAGAACACATTTAGAAAAATGCATATGTGTAAGGTTTGTTCAGTTGTTTATTGAAAGTCTTCCTATACGGACAAATTTTAAAGTGCGAAGTCAGAGTTCTGTACCAACGCTTTTAAAACTAAAATGAGCAATTTAACTTCAGAACAAGTGGCTGCTATAGTTGCTTTAATCGAAGATGGACGATCTCAAGCATACGTTGCTAATTTGATGAACATCAATCAGTCAAGTGTTTCTAGAGTCGTAGCCAGATATAGGGAAACAGGCATTTACAGTAGAAGACCTGTACCAGGTCGTCCAAGATGTTCTACTCGCCAAGATGACCGCTATTTACTACTACAAGCATTACGTCGAAGACATGTAACTGCGAGACAATTGCAGAACGACTTGGCTAGAGTCAGAAATACTCGTGTGAGTACTCAAACTATTCGGAATAGGTTACGACAGAGTGGATTAAGAGCTAGAGTAGCTGTAACAGCCCCTCGTCTCACTAGGAACCACCGAGTGGCTCGCTTAAGGTTTGCCAGAGAACATGTAAATTGGAACATGAATGACTGGGCCAATATACTCTTCACAGATGAGTCAAGATTTGGTCTTTACACCTCAGATAGGCGTATCTCAGTGTACAGACGAGACGGTGAGCGCTATTCGCAGTGTAATATCAGACCTAGACCTAATTTCGCTGGTGGCTCTATTATGGTTTGGGGAGGCATCTGTTTAACAGGTCGTACAGAGTTAGTACCAGTAGACAGAGGTACACTGACTGCCCACAGGTATATAACGGACATTTTAGAAGAACATGTAGTACCATATGCGCCAATTATAGGAAACGAATTCATGTTAATGCACGATAATGCACGACCGCATGTTGCAATAATCGTCCAGGAATACCTTAACGATGTTGGTATTCCAGTTTTAGATTGGCCTGCGGTAAGTCCGGACATGAACCCTATCGAGCACGTGTGGGACCTCCTTCACAGACGGATACGAACCCAAAATGTTGCCCCAGCGGACCTGCATGGACTAGCAAATGCTCTCCGTGACGAGTGGGAGAATTTGGATCAGGCTCATATACGGAGGTTAATCGAATCTCTGCCAAACCGTATGCGAGCGGTCATAAGAGCCAGAGGTGGCAATACTCAGTATTAAAAGCTACTGTTATGACATTTTTCTTTCCAAAATTATAATTTCTTGTTTTAATAAAAATCTCAAGTATGAGTTCTTGTTTTTATTTGGCCTGTATTTTATTTAAACAATCATAGAAAAAACTTTATGCTACAAACAAAGATTATGCGATACTTTTATGATTCAAAACTAAATTATGCGATACTTTTTTGGCGGAGTGTATTTAACTAGATATATTCATTTGAATCGTGAGAAAGAAATAGTAAATTTTTTACAACCTTCTGCCAGATTATTTTATAGAAATAGCGTTTATTATTCTGTATTTATCCACTAACCACAAAACGAAAATAGTTACTACCAAAATTTACTATGTACATAAATTTAATATGATAACACAGCTGCAATTAATTATGTCCATTAGAGCTGGTTCCCAGAATCATATTTCATAGAATTGTCGTCAAATCAGCCTTGAAATTCACGTAAATGTATTTAGCAGTACCACAATATCACCACGATTGTGCAAAATGTTCTAAAATCGCTGTTTTATCGCGTTGAACGACCTTGAGCTTGCAGACCGTGCAATAATTTCTTTCTCCAATTGTTTTCCGGGTAATCGCCTATAACAATAGTTAATGTTGTAAGCATTTAGCACGAGATTTTTTATCAGTTACGTGTTGTTGTACCCATAAAACTGTTTACGAGTATTTTAGTGATTATCAAACAAGATGTTGAGTAAGTCAACCTAGCTCACTATTGTAATAAAAAAAATATTGTATAGAGCCGTATAATTTATATACATCTTATTTCATTTGACATAAAATTTAGGTATTCCATTTATTTCGTAGCGCAAAAATAATACTGTGGTTAAAATAGTATGAATATTTAATAATTATCATGAACTGTCACAATGTAATATACAGTATAAGTAATAAGCATTAAGGGCCGGTTTTACAATCATGGTTTAGGGTGGGCTCAATGCTGAACCTCACTAGAGCTTAAAACACGGGTTTTACAACGCCTGTTTAGTGTGTGAACCAAACTCAAAATGAAGTTCAATTAAACGCTTGTTCTACGGAGGCTTAAAGCTGGTTCAACAAAATAAATTACAACCAACTCCGTTTGTTTACTTTCAAATTATTGTTACTATGTATTGTCATTACTGTCGAACGTTCATTGTCATAAAATGGATGAACTAGTAGGTGTTCTAACAGATGATGAAGAATTTCTAGAGTTATTGAACGTAGCGGAACATCCTCGGGCACCAAAAGTATACCGACTCCGAGAAAATCATTTTACAATGTGGAGTGATAGAGAATTTTTGGAAAGGTCTCGTTTGTTAAAAAATTCTGTACGATTCATTTTGCAAAATATACAAGAAGAAATATCACACACGACAGCTAGGTACGTCTCTTTTCTATTCAAGATTGGGTTATAAATATTGATATTTTGCAGAAATAATGCTGTGTCACCACAAGATATGCTTTTTGTAACGTTACGTTTCTACGCTACCGGATCTTTTTTTGCAAACAGTAGGTGATTTTATAGGAATTAGTAAAGCCACTGTATGCCACATAGTTCACAAAGTTAGTCGAGCAATCGCAACTTTAGGCAGATTATTTATCAAAATCCCAGAGACAGCAGAAGACTGTCAAATAAACAATCAGCAGTTCTTTAATATTGCACGGTTTCCTAGATGTATTGGAAGTGTAGACTGTACTCACATAAAAGTATCTTCACCTGGCGGAGAGGAACCTGAAATTTATAGGAATCGAAAAGAATTTTTTTCTGTAAACGTGCAAGTGGTATGTGATGCAGCCTGCAAAATTCAAGACATTGTTGTCAGATGGCCTGGATCCTCACATCATAGCACTATTTTTAACAATTCTCGTATTAGAGCAAGATTTGAACGTGGAGACTTTAGAAATCATGTCTGAGTTGGAGATAGTGGTTATGCTGTTAGACAATTCTTAATAACACCTTTAGCAAATCCTGTTCGTCCAGAGGAACATCTGTTTATTGAACCACAGATACAGATTAGAACCCGAAATCCTATGGAACAGTGTTTTGGAATCTGGAAAAGGAAGTTCCCTGTGTTGGCATTTGGAATTCGCCTACAACTACACAAAGTGTAAGCTGTAGTTGTGGCAACTGCTGTCCTGCATAATGTTGCAATGCTGTATAACGAAGAGTTACCACCAGTTAATGAAGAAGAACAGGCTGCTATTATTTATGTAAATAATGTAGAAATAGGCAATTTCCAAGATGTTGGTCATGCTAATAACATGGTCCATTTCACTTAATCAATAATTATTTTATGAATTTATTGTAAGTGCCTAATTTTAAATAATAAATTTAAAAAAAAAATTAAATTCACCAGCGATCACTTTCACTGCGCAAATTCATCAACTGATAACCAGCTGTCAACAGAGCAGTCACGTTGCTGTCAAATAATGAATGTTACTATTGGCAACCTTCACGTATTTTTGTTGAACCTATACTCTCCTGAACCATACAGAAGCCGTGCTTGTAAAACCCGTCGGTATTTTATAGAAGCGGTTCTACTGAGCTTTGGTTTACCTGAGTCTCGACTGAACTTTGAATTGTAAAACCGGCCCTAAATCGTCTAAAAATGCCGAGGTAAGCTTTGAGACCAGGTTTTATTCAAATATGTATGTATGTCATTTTACACAGACAACTTGTATTAGATCCTGACTTTTAAATGGCTACTGATCAAAATTTCCATCCGAAACCAAGCTGTATACCTTGCATAATCCAATGGTACTAAAATGAACGGTTTCTCACTATTTTCGCTTGTATTGCAACAAGCTGCTACGAAACATTTCTTCGGCATTGCTTAAAACAATTTTACAGCAGCAAAAGTAAATGATGTGAATAAATGATGCACACAATGTACCAATCATAGATAAGTATAAATAGAAAGGTCACTATGTATATTTTAAAAGAACATTAAACAGCGCCCTCTGCACAGGTTGGAGAAAAAGTAATTGCTGTCAAGAAACTCCCCGTAGGTATTTAAATATTTGTTTTGATAGAAAGTATTGAATTATTATATAAAATAGCATTAAATAATTGTTATTATAAAATATAACTTAATATTAGCACATATATATAACAATGCCATACTTTATATCAACATATTTTTTTTATTTATAATCATTAGGTAAAAAAAAAACTGCTTGTTCTTTCAAAATTTATTTTTTATGGGTTTTTAAATATATGTTTTTCGCACTCTTGAAAACAGCTGGATCTGAATCCGTCAGCGGTCGTAAATCTTTGCCATTCATTACCCGATTTAATTGTTTAACGTAGTTAAATATTAATGTCTTGGTTAATATTTGAAATATTTGCAACTTCACTTGATTTCCATGTAGTATACAACTTTCATTGAAATTAATTTTAGTCAACGAAGTTGCAATAATTTTTTTTCTTAAATTGTGCGATTGTATATTTTTAGTCAATATATAAAAAATTAAATTATAAGACTTCCTTATAATTTTTAAAGTCACAACATTGATATAAACTAAACGTTGCTTCTCATCCACTTCTTTGTTTCTTGTGAACTGATGTTGCTCTTCTTTTATATAGAATCTTTTGCTTAGGGGACAGGTCTATTTTCCTTTTAACTCCAATGGAGGATAATATGTGTTCTCTAGGTCCTGTAGTGGATGAAATATTGTGATTAATATACTGCGCCTGTTAAAACTAAAATAGTTTTTTACCTTTCATAGTAATCTTTCTCTCAGGAGTAGATAGAAGATTATCAGCTGTTGGTACATATGTTGATGTAGATGGTAAATTAAACTCAGCTGCTCCAATGGCTTCTGTGATAGAATTCTCTTGGGAAGTGGAAGTCATTGTAGTCTTAACAGGTGTATGGACAGACTCCATAACTTGACTTGAAGTAACTTCTTCGGCTCTTGTTGTAGATCCTAAAAATATATATAGATATACATTTTACAGAAAATTTAAACTTAATAAAAAGACATACTTGGAAGATTTAATGTTGGGTATGCACCATGTTGTAAAATATTGTTTCTTTTAAAACAATCATTTGCAAAATGTTTGCGACACACTCTACAATTGGCATAGACAGTTTCAGGAGCCATCAACAATAATTCAGGCCTTCCACAGATTGCTACCCACTTCTTGAACATCTCTGGAAACTTTGCAGGATTTGGGAACCTGTGTTTACTTTCGTAACTTCCAGTACATTCCGAAATCGCACAGTAAACCCCCATATTGAGAAAGCTCTACCAAACATCGTCCAAAAACTGGTACATAAAAAATACAATTAAATTACTACAATTTTTCTATTTATTAATCTTACCTTTGAAATCACAACAATTATCCAAAAACTTTACTTTAAATATTTAACAAATAAAAGGAATTTCAAATTAATAAAAATAAAAATAAAAACTCCAAAATAAAAACAAAATTCCAAATAAAAGTAAAAATAAACTTGACTGAAACGCAACTCGCTATTAAACACGTGCAATGAACGACGTAAACAGTGCTGACGCATTGCCTGTGTTTCCTGTGTTGGTAATATAGGATCACTATATGTATCTTTGCTGTGCGGCTCCACCTACTCGGTCTGGAGAAATACTACAATCAATGTATAACTATTTGCCGTAAATGTGCGCATGGCATGGTCACAATTAAAAGTTTGACATATTAACTGACAGCACAACCAGGACATAGATACAGACTGTCCAATCAGCGAACACCATTTTTTAATAGCCGGAACAGTTAGGACGTTTTCAAAAAATATACATTTTTAAACTTTTGTTTTTTTTTTTAATACTAATCCCTCAAACAAGAAATCTATAAATTTATAGTTATTGGAAACTTGTCATACTTCTGGCTAAAGCTACCAAAAATTTTACGCGGTTAAAGACTGAAGGAAGAGCACCTTATGGTGATTCAGTTTTTTTGGCTTAGGGTAAGGTCACACTAGATCCGTATTCGCCCGTATCTTCTGTACTGCCGTATTCGGTCGAATAAACAAGTTTGTTATTTTCAATTTACAATTGTGTGCAATTCGTGTTGAGAATGCCAGCGATCTAAAGGAAATCCCGGTTGAAAGGAATCTAAAATGAAATCAATTTTGTGTTAAAAGAATAATCTATGTATTTCTTTTTCTAGGCCAAATCATAAAACCAAAATGGCAACATCTTAGGGATAATTTCCGAAGAGAATTTGTTAGAACGGCAAAATGTACCACTGGAGATGGAGCTGCAGATAGTAAAAAATCTAATTGGAAATTTAACGAACAGCTATCCTTCTTAATTGACACATTTAAGCCAAGAAAAATGGAAGCGATGTCCCTTTGCTGGGAAAGGAAATTATTTCCAGTGGAGATTTTGATCCAGATATCGACAATATACAAGTGTCTATAGCAGAAGAAAATCTACCTCAGAACGATAATGAGTTAGACGTAGAAAATACATTTGCAGAAAAAGATACAACTGCAATAAATACTGAAACGCTAGCTAATATAAAAAAAAAGTTCTAATATAACTCGAAAAAGATGTGATAAAAATGATGCAATTTCTAAGTTGCTTTCACTAGAGGAAAGAAAATTAGAACATTTTAAACGTGTTCATGAACGTGAAGAGAATGTTCAGGATGAAGATTATCACTTCCTGATGAGCTTGCTGCCTCATCTTCGGGATGTTCCAAAAAGAAAGAAGCTCTCTGTCAGATTGAAACTGCAGCAAGTAGAAATAATCGAATCTCGTAGCACAATGAATTCTAGAATGTCTAACTACTCAAATTCGTCTCTACTTTCGTCATCAACACTATGCGAAACTGCACTGAAAAAAAAATATTGTTGGATTTAACACAAATGTGTTTCTTTTAACATAATCCTGTGTTAATTATTGTGACAACAGCAGCATGCGGTAAAATATACAATATTTTTGTGGTAAGCTTATTGTTGTAAAAATAACCATAAAACCCAAGTAGATACTACCACAACAACATTGCAATAATAACTGGAGAGTACTGTTCATGTACACTACAATCTGTTGTAAATTTAATCAATCACACATGCGAATTATACATTTATATATGGTATTTACTACCCTCCAGTGAAGTGGATTTAACAACCAACGGAGTATCATGAACAACTCAGTAAAGTTTGTATTACATTACCAACTTATAAAAATTACTATAATAACAGTAAAAAAATACAGTTGGTCTTGCTTCGCCGATGGTTAAATTTACACCAACTTCTGTATTAAATTCCAATAACTCGCCTTAAATTTTACTAAAAAATGCTGCAAGATTAACAAGAAGTATTGTGGACTCTACATAATATTATAATAAAAATTATTGCTCTATGTTGTACATATAACAACAGTGGTAAGTAGAAATTACGCTAGCCCTATGTTAGAATTACTACATTATCTCGCAGAAATAGCAATATTTTGAGTAGGTAAGAACCTATAGGCAGGTATGAAATAAATGCTGTGAATTTTAGAAAAAGTTTATTAACATTTCTACTGCTAATACAACAAAACCATTATTTTTAATATTTATTGTCGGTAAAACCAGGGGCAATATAATTAGTGCCAATATTTCCAAATTGCCTAGAGATATATTATCATTAGAATAGCAATAAAAAACTGTAAATTAAATACATACCATCACTATCAATAACCTCTTGATTTTCTTCAATTACTTTATCAATAAGTTTGCAGTGTTTGTTTCTTGCGTAATCAACAATTTTTCTGCTGGAAACGGGCCATTTATTAAAAAATATATTAGCTTTATCCGGATACTGCTTTGCTAAATCTGTCTCCAGCTACAAAATTAAAATGTTACTGAAAGTTCCATTACATACGGATAAGTAGGTTTAGCAATTTTAATAGATAAACAGAGATCATATTCGATTACCCGTTAGCGTCTTGCGAGGTATCGGACCCTCTAAGATAAAACTAACGTGGTATTCGTGGCACATATTCGAATTCGAATTGTGGTCTCAGAAAGAAATAGTTGCTAAAAGTGAACTAAGCTTAAGCTTAACAATCCACATACTGATAAAATTTGTTTTTGGAAAGTATAATCGATTATTTAAAAATATCTTACCAAAATATATCCGGACGGATTCTTTAAACATCTATATTTACCAAAATAATCATAAATAGACAAGCTCGCATCTTGTCGTCTTATTCCATAAGTCTTCTCCCATTTTTCCAAAACAGTGTTAAATGGCTCGACGTTGTTCTTAAGCCATAATATGTCGTCATTACACGTATCAAATACTACCTCTGCAAAGAGATAAATCTTTAAAGCGCAAATTGAATTTTTACTAACAAATGCACCCCTGTATATTATATGTAGCATGTATCTGTGGGCGGTCTATTATAGTTAACCTATCCACTTAACTGAAATATGTTGTAGATAAAAGTGATTCAGTATCAAATACTCAATACCGCAAAATTATTTTTATGTATGCAGGTTGTTCAGTTTTGGCCTGTGCGTTATACGACTTCGAGATTTTAAATAGAACACATTATATATTATTGCATTTTTAAATTCTTTGATGCAAAATGAAATAGATTTGATTTACATGCCCTACACCTACACCAAAACCGAACGGTTTAGGGAATATTCGATTAGATACAGATATTCTATATAATATAACAAAGAAATTATTTATTGGCTATTCACTTTCAAACACTGTCACAACTTATACTGCAAAATTATTATAAGTAAAGGCGGTATTTATTTGTCAAATGAACCTTGTAAATACATTTTTCTTCTTTCTAAAAAATGGAATGTCCCCGAAACCGTTTGGGTGTAGGGCATGTACATTAAATCTGCTGTATTTTGCATGAAGGAACTCAAAAATGCACCAAGATACAGGATTTTCCATTTAAAATAACAAAGTTGTATACATAAATAATTATGCGGAGTAGAGTATTTGATCGTGAATCACTACTGCTAGATGAAAATGCTTAGTAGAAATTTACTGAATAAAAGCGATGCCTAATATCAGTACGTTGTAATTGTTCAATTACATCAATTGTTGCCCAATTATCTTATTCTTGCGCAAAAATGTTATTAAAAATAGTATTATATATAATATGATATCACATAATGAGGTCTATTCTGTATGTACTCTGTTAAAGTCAACATCATTTAAAAATTAACTTACCTATAATTTATTGCCCAAGTTAATTTTTAACACGATATTAATTTTAACAGAATGCTTACAGAATACTCTCTATTGATTTATTAACACATAAAATATTTGATGTTATATCTTATACAGAACAATTTCAGATATCTACCTGAATTAACCAGGTGGCATTTCTTCTCTTCTAAAATGCCAATTTTTCTCAAAATCCTTCTCCTGTTGACATATTTGTCCCACAATATACCTCTGGCACTAATGGGCTTTCCATCAGCGCCCTTATTGTAAGGCACATAATAAATTTCTCCTCTCTCACCAGGAAATATGTGTTGTATTTCTTCAGCTATTTCTTTAAACCTTGTAGAGGTTATCCTAGTAATTTTGGTAAGTTGGTAAATTTAGACGGATAAGATTATTTTTAAAATTTTACCTATGATCAAAATCTTTTTTAAGTTCAGCTTCTATGATGAAAGTTGCCAATTTAGAGCGATCGACCTTTTTGGTTTTCTTATAATATGCTATTAATTCCTTTCCTTTTGTATTGCTGTCTAGCAATTTGCTTAATTTTGATTCGTTGGGTGGCCATCCATAGTTTCCCAGCAGTGGATAAATTATTGGGAATTTGCCTGCATCTACAATATATGCCCATACGCATTTTATTTACTATACCTTACCAGTTATTGCTATCTCGGGAAGTATGAGGGATACAGAGTCTGTTAACGTATCTTCGGAACCGTTTGTAATATGTTTAATGTGTTATTCATCTCTATAAATGCGAACAGTGTCACCTATACTATACAGAGATAGCAATAGCGTTCCTATCCAAATAGCCCCATTATCTATCATAAAATTTTATTCAATGAAAATTTCGTAGTTAAAGAAACATTACATATTTTTGATAAATATGTATGGATCGCCTTGTATATAGTATACAATATTCGCACATAATGAATTAATTCGAATCGAAATTTTTGTTGGCCCATGTTTTCTTATTGGCAAATACAGAGTGTCCCATAACGATTTAGACATGAAATATCTCTGTAATTCTTGGAATTCTTGTATTATGAAAGTTTAATTTGGTGGATAGATATTATACGGAACGCCGTATAACCTATGTTTAGATTATTCTTCAAACCTTTATTTTTGGGCCACGTGACAAAATTTAAAAAAATTTAAATGGAACACCCGTTATATTTTTACGTTTTCGAATTGCCTTCTAAATTCTAATTCAAATTTATGAAGGGACACCTATAGGTGCATAAATTCATTTGTTGTTGAAATATTTCGAGTTTTTGCAGTGACATTCGCAAGCCCTTACATAAATGTTAATATCTCATAATATGTGCTTTTGGTTGTCTTCAATTCTCCTGGAATACCTACATACTAAAGATAAATGCATTAAGGTGCTGCATAACAATTATTGTATCTTATACGTGATGTGTATGAAAATTGACAAAACATTAGTTTTGGAAAATTGTAAATGCAAGTGCCCATTGTTTTGCTTTGTTATGTATGATTCAACGTTAAAAATAAGAGGGATTTGTCTGCGAGCGCTAGTTATGTCTAATAAATGTTCTTTTTTGGCATCTTAAAAAAATGTGTCAAGTTGGCTATGGTCGAGGCGGCGTACAAGCAATGAGAATTAAATAAATAATAAAATAAAATATTTTCGAAAAAAAAAAACGGTTGTCATTGTGATGCCAATGAATTAACAAAAATTGAATAATAAAGCCAAAAAATTTCCATATAAAATTGTTGAGTTTGGTGCATTTTTTCAAAACACATTCCAAGCATATATGAAAGATTAACATTTATTTAAGATAGGTCTGCGTAGCTCGCTTCTCTGCAAGAAAATAAGTTATGTATATCAAAAAAAATAATTTAGATATAAGGACGATGCCTGTATAAATTTGAACTAAAATTTTAAGAGAAACTAAAAATATATAAATATACAGGATATCCAGTTTAAGATTTATAAGTTTTTTTCACGTGACCCAAAACAAAAGTTTAAGAAATAATCTAAACATACTACACGCCAGTAAACCAAATTCAAATTTTCCACAATTATTTTTAGTAACTTAAACTCTGAACTATAGAATTACCCACGGTTTTGTATTACATTCCTAATTATTTTAATGCATTTATGTTCAAGTTACCAAAAATAGTTGCGGGACATTTGAATTTAGCTTATTGGGATTATGCGGGTGTCGTATAATATCTATACACCAAATTAAACTTTTATAACACAATTCATTGTCGAGATATTTCGTGTCTAAATCGCCGTGGGACGCAGCGTATATTAACAGAAAATCCTGTTTACCGAAACGTATTTTGTATTATTACGCCAAATTTACTAACACTTATCTTTTATGTACTATTTACCTAAAAATTTCTTTTAATAAATTAAGTTAATTATTGTTCACCACCAGGATTGTTTATTAAAATCAAAACAATATAATGCATTTTTACTGTCATCGAATTAGCTTCTGTATGCGCAGAGGCAAAACATCACAACTAAAAATATTTAACGCTAGAATTGACTCAAAGTGCAAGCAAATCTTGCTTGTTACTTCGTTACAATTTCTAACAAATCTAACCTCAACCCTTCATTTGATTGATGTTTGAAAATTGTGAGCTATAAAAGGTTTCAATATGTTTCTATTACTGAACAACACAATAAATAATTCTATATATTTTCTACCATCAGATATAAATCAAAAAACAAAACTTACGACCACTTTCGGTGTTCTCGGTTGATGCTGATGTTCCTGGGGACCCCAAATCGTTCAGGCTTGCGTCACTTATTACAGACTCAGTGCACTTACTACTTGTAGAACTATTATCATCCAAAACAATATCATTACTTTGTTTAAGTAGTTTATATTGTTTTATAAATTTTATACGGTGCCCAATTTGAGGTATAAGTTCGTTTATGAACGTGTCTGTCAATTCCATAAAACTTGATTCATCGATGGCATTCTCTGAGACAAATTATAACTGCGTGATATGCGTAGTATAACAAACATGTTTGAAATAGAATTTCGGTTAATTCATGACTATGTGACGTTATAAATTTTAATAAAAACTCAAATTTATACCTATAGAACTCAATAATAGCAAGCAATATCAAATATCTTTTGTCAAACATGGCCTATATAAGGTACAACATTTACATTACAGAACTGGTTTATTTATAAATACCTTCAAAAGCTGAAACTAATACCTCTAAATTCCAACTCTGCAAGATATTTTTCACGAAACTATCCATCGTTTTTCCGTTATCTTTTACCCTTATCACAGAAACACACACTCGCGCACGGTCGAACAAGAAGTATGAAATAAAATGATGCAATATTGTGTAATACTTAATAGGTGCATATAAAAACATATTGGTAGGGATATTTGGAGGGAAGCTACCCGATTGCCTGAATCTCTGTAAACATATAAACATGCGATCGACTGATTGACGAGGCGAATTTACACACACGGAAAATATTTGAATTAGCAAATAAATTTAATTTGAATACTACGAAACGAAATATAACTGAAAACTAATGTCATAGGTTAAATATGTCATTGTTAGTTTTGGCTTATTACTTTTATAAACAAAATCATAATATAACTAAGTATAACACAAAATACGAAAAATGTATGTTATTAATTCCACTAGAAATGAAACTATTTTACTACGAGATTATTCAATTTTGACAACCACATTTTGACACTTATCCGGCTGTGTCAATTTACAATTAGAATTTCCACAAGATTTACACATTTCCAACGGTTAATTTTCTTGTGTAGCATGGACGCCGATCACATTGCTACCTATTGCAATTAAAGTGATAAGTCCCAAGTGACATTGTAGGCGACATCACGTAGGTACTTTTTGCAGGATGCCCTACAATTATTAAACTGTATATCCATGTAGGTATAAGATTTATACCTACATGGATTGATTAGATAATCAATTTAATATATGTATGCTTCGTAAAATATCCAATAGGATATACACCATATTGTGGCGCATATCCTATTGATTTGAAATCAAATAACGCGTCATAAATACTATAGTAAATTTGTAAAAATCACATCTATCTATGGTAGATATCACAAGTAGGACATGTTAGAAATACGTGTTCATTGAAGCTATAACATGAACACATTGATGTACAAGAACGTTATGCATTTTCTACTATCGGTATTGTAAAAAATACACAAAAAATTAACAATAAACTTCTTGTAATTTTTACTGTCTCGTAAGGAACAATTACTGTCTGTGAATGACAATTATTACATCAATTGCGCCAACATTTACACCAATCATATTACAATACCTGTATTGTAATTTTAACAACAGCTTTTTTCTCAGTGTGATACAAATAGTTATCAGGCAGCTCCCAATGCATATACTAAGCTCACTAATTATTCAAATTTTAAATAATAAAAGAATAATGTATTCGAGTTGAGTAATAAACATTTTTCTAAGCACAAAGATTTCTTTCGTTTAGGTTGATTTACTTACCTTAATGTTACCGCCAATCTTTCTGTAGGTGATATGCATATTCGAAAATTTGATGATTTTTCTATATAGGGTTCAATTTCATTTAATATGTACCAAAATGTTTCACGTGTCATTCTAAAATATTCTTGAAATTTATTTAGTTGTTCTAATAAAATCGCAAAGAGTGTATGAAACTCCCCACATTCTTCTCTTTCTTGGAATATTTTATTAACCCACATACTTCTTTGATTTTCAACAATTTTAATAAAGGATTTGTGTCTAATTTATACATCTGTGAACACATTCTTACTGATTTGACTACTTGTAAGGCAATATTTACTGGCGTAAACGGACACAGAGTGACCTTACTATTCGGCCGATTGTATATAGTAGTCCGTATTCGGACGAGCAATTACTCTGCCGAATACGGATCCAGTGTGACCTTACCCTTATATGTAACATCATCGTCACCCAAAATGAACGGTCGCTCGCCGTATGTTCACGGCTCGGTCACAGTCGTCGAAAAAAAAAGGAAAATAACCACTAGCGTATTCAAAAATTTAGTATGTTTCCCGTTTAAAAGCACCGCATGTAATAATCATGCTAAATGTAGTTTTTTATCACATGAATTGGCAAAAAATAAAGCAACGCATTTCAAATTAAACTTCGTACTCAATACGCGTAATTTGGTCTTATTTTTTCCTTTAGATACAAGTAATCATTTCCAAGTAATACACAAGGCCACTTGTACGAGAATATTAGTTTACAAACGACAATGTATTTATGAGTGGTAAAAATAGGATATAGGCCACACCTACCCGATAAAGCGAGTGAACATACAGCGAGCGACCGGTCACTTTGGGTGACGATGATGGTACCTACTATTAGTCCAACGGATCTTTACCCACGCGTAATTAATTTATATAGCAATAATACTCATTTGTTATTCAATGCATTTCGTGCAATTTCCGTTTAATACAAGAGAGAGAAAGCAAATTGAAATTGAAACGTTCGTCTTCTAGTCGTTGGTTCAAGCAATCGAAGTACTAATATTGCGCGTCATTCAAATAGAAAAGAGATAGAATACAGCCAAATAATCTATTCTTAAACGTGCTACACTTGTACGGCGCTAATCAAAATCAGTACACCATCTTGCATTGTTCTGTCAAAGTTTTGTCTATGGATCTGTCATTAAGCTTTTTGACGTTAGTGATGATGTTAATGCTATTGAACTGATTTGGGCAAGGGCTAAAACATATTATAATAAATATATCGGCAGATATGGATATAGTGTTGGGATGGTAATGTGTGGAGCAATTGCGTACGACACACAAATGAGCTAATTCAGAAATGGTACGCCAGGAGAACACTTTCTAGCAGAAGTAGATGTTGCGCCTGTCATTATCAATGTTGGTGAAGATTCTGATTCGGCAACAGAAGAATCTGATTAAATTCTTAAAATAAGTTACTTACATTTGTAAATATATATTTTAAATTTTTGAATTTCCTATTTTATGCTTTTCTTAGAGGACACAAACAATTGTGTTGAAAATAAAATAGAGATTCTTGTATAAGTGTGTGTTTAATTGTATTTGTATATAAGATGATAGTTAAATAATATAGTAAGCAGTAGTAATTAAAATTTGAGATAAACGTTAATCACTTTTCTAATAAGGTGCGAGGCCTTACAATCAAAACATTATTGCCACTCACTGTTCGGTTTTTTTTACCGATTTTTTCAGTATTCATTCTTGCTCTCGAACAAATATCTCTAAATTGAACTCGGTAAGAATATGTACTTCTTGTGGGCCGATTATAGTTTTATAAACTTCAGGTAAACAGAATCTTTTGACATTTACAATTGTCAATAGGTTAGAAATATCACCCATATCATAGTGTAGTGTAGTACTTAACTTGAGTATAAAGTAATGACTTGTTTCAGATGTACAAAATTTATGATGTCATGGGTAAAGAACCATTGGACGAATAGTACTTAACTTGAGTATCTTTCTGAGATCCTCAAATAAATCCAGCAGCTTACTTACCTACTTCATCATTAATATTATTAGGTAGATTTATCGCTACATATGTTTAGCAACCTTTTTGTTATGTAATTAGACATAAGTACAGTGATACATGTAAAACTAATAACAGTCCATTAAACCATTTCCCTAAAACAAATTCACACAACGAACTACTCTGTAAAGTAAAGAACGATCGGACAACGCAGATACAGCGTCTTGCTGCTGCACTCTAACCGATTATAGCATTTCTTTATTATAAGTAAGTTAAGCAAATTCCACGTATTGTTGCGCATGTACCACTTGCACTAAGCAAATATATTCTCTAGTTAAGAAAATATATCAAAACAAAAGTATTCTGGAATTAAAACTCGATTTCCTTAGTGGTAAAAAATTTACTTACAACAAAATTATTTATTTTCTTTTTATAAGAAAATTGTGTTAAAACAATATTTTGTTTTGAACTCAGAATGTATTTTTCTGTGTATGAAAGAATATCTGTAGAAAAACACTGCAGAGGTAAGATGTAGATGTGATTCATAAAAAAGAGCAGCAGCTCAATTTAAATAATTTTGTTCATTCTGATAAAATTACTTTGAACAGCAGTCAACTGCTCAACCAATCTCGATATTGGAACAGCTACTGCCAGCATGCCTAGGTTTGGCAGAGCAAAAGACAATTAGAGATTCACGCATTAGCATTGCGCAATTGTTTTTTCGAAGGTACAATCTTCTGTCATCCTCTTTACCCCATGTGGCATATTTGGCAGGAATTCCATTGTCTCAGCTTTTCGTTTTTCCTTTGTTACTGCCTCTGATGTTCGCAAGTAAGTACATCGGATATCGCGTGTGTGTCGGACGCGTGTTTGTGTGTATTCCACGGCCGTCTAGGACGCGTGCGCGGGTCCTTATCCTATTGATCGTCGGTTGTTTCCGCGGGCGACCTCATCAAACTTCGTACATAGCCGAGGCGGCTATGTATTTATCTGTACTGTATATGAAATGCCGTTGAGCCCGTTCGGGCCGCGTGACACATCGTCTATTTTAGATGCTTTGTTTTTGTTTTCTTATATCCACTCCACCTATCTCCTTCTTTCGCGTTTTAATCACGCAATCGTCGGAATTAGATCGTTCTGGCGTAGAAGAATTTGAACTATCGACAATTGCACGGCGTAGAATGCCTCGTCAGTGTATGGTACAATTTTATGTAATTTAATTCTACTAGGCGCCGTAGTAGGCATGTAACGAAATTAACAATTGAACGACAGCGGGGACGTGCCGTCGTCAAGGCAAGGCCGCCTGCGACGCAGCGGGAGCAGGAATGTTTGAACGGGAGAGAGATACTTGCCTTGCATTCTAGAATAAACGTCCGTGTTATTGAGTTTTTATTTCTTTATCTATATACATATAATTGTTTTTCTTTTTATTGTAATTTACTTATTTTTAATATTATAATTTCAATATGACAAAGCATCTTTTTTATTCTATGTAATACAATTTTTCTTTTTCTTAATTAATTTTAACTATTAAGTTAAGGGTAGACGGTTAATTAATCTTGTTCGTTAATAAAGTAAATCGCTTTAATTGACTACATAGTTTATTTGGAATAAAAATTGTTATTGCTTTATAAATTCCTATCGATTTATATATTGGTAACGAAATATATCCCGCCTAATACAAATATTACGGCCGGTTTCATAATGAATTTAAAGCACCTTTAAAATTTACATTTGCTCTTTTTTAAGTATTCGAATGCGGTTGTCAGTTTTTGCGAATAAAAATCCACAATGAATGTTTTAAATACAAGTTCGAGTTCGTCCGAAGATGAATTACAAGTAGTGGTAAGAAGAAGGAAGGTTTACAGAAAAAGAACGGATTGTTTCAACAAATACAACAACAACGAATTTTTCGATCGATTTCGGTTAACAAAAGTAACTGTTGTTTCTTTATTGGAACAAATTGAAGAACATATATCACCAGCTACAAACAAGTATGCTGAATTGTGTTGTGTTTATTGGTTATGAGCCGTGCATGTGTTTACATTTTCTAGAGGTGGCAGCATACCTGCAATGATCCAGTTGCTATTAACATTGCGTTTCTTTGGAAATATGCTTATTTCAGTAGCAGATTTTATTGGCATTTCCAAAGCATCCGCATCTAGGATTGTAAAAAGAGTGTCGACTGTAATAGCTTCATTAGCGAGAGAATATATAAAGATGCCTGCAAATAACGAGGAAATGGAGAGGGCTGCTGAAAAATTTTATGAAATTGCTAGGTTCCCTAGGGTACTTGGTGCAATTGAATGTACGTTAATTAAAATTCAATCTCCGGGAGGAGACGATGCAGAGATTTTCCAGTCTAGGAAAGGTTTTTTTGCCTTAAATGTGCAGACAGTTGCTGATGCAAGTTTGCGAATAAGAAATATTGTTGTGCGTTGGCCAGGCTCATGCCACGATCAAACTGTATTCAACAATAGCCGACTGAGGCAAGATTTTGAAAGAGGGATATATGCACGGAGAAAAATTTATTGTTAAGGTGGCACCAATTGACGCACATTGAACAACAATTTGTGGGTAAATATATGACAACAACAACCATTATTCAATACAACTTAAAACTTGTTGTCGAAAAATTTTGTTAGAACTGCCACAAAATTTGGAAGGATATAATCCCAAAACATCAACCAGTTGCTTCTTGTTTAACGAATCACAAAACTATGGTGCTTTCAACAAAATTGTGTGAAATACAGTATTAAAAATTGTTTATCACTACCAAAGCAATTTGAAACTTCAACAGCAAGTTGTGGATATTTAACAAACAATTGATTTTCCGTCATCATTTTCTACGTTTATATTGTCACTTGATTTTGATTTTTGTAATCGCAATTTCTGTTCAAAGCGAACAATATTTTAGTAGATTCACACACAAATTCGGTGCTGTCTTAAACGTAAGCTGTGGAGGGTTTAAATAAAATATCAGTATAGAATAACACATTTTTTTATTAATAATTAACAAAAAAAATATAAACAAGATAAATTCTAAAACTGGGAAACACTAAAAATGAAGATTAAAATTTCAAATGTATCTAAGTCTTATTTTACAAATGTCTCAAGGCAAAGTATATTCTAGATCGTTTTGCAACTTTTAAACAGGGGAAAACACTAGGTAATTTATCGAAAGGTTTAATGTACTCATCATTAGCAATCTGTACTTCGTACGCATAATATTCCATTCAGCTAGCTTCTCTGTAACAAAATTATCCATATCTAAGAGTCAGTAAACGTCAGAAGTGAGCCAGTTTTCTTCAATTTTAATACACTGTCGTTCTTTTACACAAAACTAATAAGCTAACACAACGTCACAACCGGAAATAAATGGCGTCGTCTACCTCGCCTGGTAACGAGTCTGTTTCTTCAAGGCTATGTAAGACCAATGAAACACGCGGTTAGAATCAGGTGATACTACTGTCCATGCCGGGACTTCCCGAATCACAAGTTGTAATATCGACAACGTAGGCGCCCTGTTGCGTCAACTACAATTGTGTGTAATGTAAATATTTCTTGACTGTACTGGTTTGAAAAATTGTGTTTACATCTACTTCACTTTATCGCACACGTTGTTCTGTATTTTAGATCTGAAATAACTACAAGTATAATGTTATCGCCAAAGCGATTATTTGTACCGTAAAATATTTTAACACCAACAAAAGTGTTGTTGGTGGAACAAAACAAAAGTTTTGGAATATACTTACAAAACTTTACTGCAATACCAATTTATTTTTGAACCGATTGCAACGTAAGGACAATACTTTTTTTTGTTGGATTTGCAATGTCATTTTTCTACTTCCGTAATTACTAACTACACACCTACAGCAGTTATTTCCAACTTCGCCAAGGTATTTGAAAAATACTTATATATCGACATTTATCGTCAGTTTAAACCTCAACTTTCTGAGCTACAACATGGTTTCGTTGCCAAACGAATCCACTGTCACTAACTTAGCCATTATCACTCAATCTATTTCTGAATCTTTGGATAACCACGAACAAGTTGATGTTATTTACACTGATTTCTCGAAAGCCTTCGGCCGCATTGACCATAACATTCTCTTATTTAAACTGAAATCTGTCGGTTTTTCACCCAACCTTATATCGTTTTTCTCTCAACATATATTTTTAATAGACAGCAATATGTTTCATATATGGGTCACCAATCTAAATTTTTCTCCCCAACATCAGGGGTACCCCAAGGCAGTAACTCGGGTCCTCTCCTGTTTCTAATCTGTATTAATGATCTGTGCTCGGAACTTAACTGTAATTGTTTATTATATGCTGATGATCTTAAATTGTTTTCCAAAATTACTACTTCTAACGATTTCGAATTTCTTCAACAACTTCATATACTTCATTCTTGGTGTTCTAGAAATAAAATATCGATTAACATCTCCAAATGTAATGTTCTATCCTACACTCGTAAGTCTAGCACTATTACTTATAACTACACTCCGCCAAAAAAGTATCGCATAATTTAGTTTTGAATCATAAAAGTATCGCATAATCTTTGTTTGTAGCATAAAGTTGTAAATATACTTTAATGCGCTCTAAGATATAATTTCTATGATTGTTTAAATAAAATACAGGCCAAATAAAAACAAGAACTCATACTTGAGATTTTTATTAAAACAAGAAATTATAATTTTGGAAAGAAAAATGTCATAACAGTAGCTTTTAATACTGAGTATTGCCACCTCTGGCTCTTATGACCGCTCGCATACGGTTTGGCAGAGATTCGATTAACCTCCGTATATAAGCCTGATCCAAATTCTCCCACTCGTCACGAAGAGCATTTGCTAGTCCATGCAGGTCCGCTGGGGCAACATTTTGGGTTCGTATCCGTCTGTGAAGGAGGTCCCACACGTGCTCGATAGGGTTCATGTCCGGACTTACCGCAGGCCAATCTAAAACTGGAATACCAACATCGTTAAGGTATTCCTGGACGATTATTGCAACATGCGGTCGTGCATTATCGTGCATTAACATGAATTCGTTTCCTATAATTGGCGCATATGGTACTACATGTTCTTCTAAAATGTCCGTTATATACCTGTGGGCAGTCAGTGTACCTCTGTCTACTGGTACTAACTCTGTACGACCTGTTAAACAGATGCCTCCCCAAACCATAATAGAGCCACCAGCGAAATTAGGTCTAGGTCTGATATTACACTGCGAATAGCGCTCACCGTCTCGTCTGTACACTGAGATACGCCTATCTGAGGTGTAAAGACCAAATCTTGACTCATCTGTTAAGAGTATATTGGCCCAGTCATTAATGTTCCAATTTACATGTTCTCTGGCAAACCTTAAGCGAGCCACTCGGTGGTTCCTAGTGAGACGAGGGGCTGTTACAGCTACTCTAGCTCTTAATCCACTCTGTCGTAACCTATTCCGAATAGTTTGAGTACTCACACGAGTATTTCTGACTCTAGCCAAGTCGTTCTGCAATTGTCTCGCAGTTACATGTCTTCGACGTAATGCTTGTTGTAGTAAATAGCGGTCATCTTGGCGAGTAGAACATCTTGGACGACCTGGTACAGGTCTTCTACTGTAAATGCCTGTTTCCCTATATCTGGCTACGGCTCTAGAAACACTTGACTGATTGATGTTCATCAAATTAGCAACGTATGCTTGAGATCGTCCATCTTCGATTAAAGCAACTATAGCAGCCACTTGTTCTGAAGTTAAATTGCTCATTTTAGTTTTAAAAGCGTTGGTAGAGAACTCTGACTTCGCACTTTAAAATTTGTCCGTATAGGAAGACTTTCAATAAACAACTGAGCAAACCTTACACATATGCATTTTTCTAAATGTGTTCTTTTAGGAAAAAAATAAAGTAAAAACGCTAAGTTCCATTATTTTGTTAGTGTTTTTATAGTTCACATACACGAGGCAAACTTTTTGTGAACGTATAGAAATATCTTGGTTCATAAATGCCCTTTTTTAGTTTATGCGATACTTTTTTGGCGGAGTGTATCATCTCAATAATGACATTATCCCACGGTGCAATTCCATCAAAGATCTAGGTGTCAGTTTTGACTCTCAACTTAATTTTAAACAGCACATCACTAATACTATGTCGACCGCAAACTTTGGGTTTTATAATCAGAACTAGTAAACAATTCTCTTCTGTTGAGTCGATACTTCCACTTTATTTTGCCTTTGTGCGTTCAAAGCTTGAATATACTTCCGTTGTTTGGACACCTTTTTACAAAACCCATTCCATTATGCTTGAAAAAGTTCAGCGTAAATTCATGAAGTATCTTTATTTCAAACTTAATGCGGTGTACCCCCATCAAGGCTTCGATCACAGCACATTGATAAACTTATTCAATCTTCAACCTCTTAACTTCGCCGGAACCATAACAATATCACATTTTTGTTTAAGCTACTTCATAATGTATTGGATGGCCCTACTCTTTTAAATAAAATCGCTTTCTTTATACCTGCTCATCTAATGCGTATAACTTTTTACACGGCAACTCCTAATACAAATATCTTATTCAGATCCCCTCTGCATAGGATATGCTCATTCTATAACAACATTGCTGACAATACTGCTGATATTAATTTTTCACATTTGCCGTATTTGCTGAGCAGGTGTACTGAATTGTTTAGTATGTAGTTTTCTGTCATTTGATTATTATTATTGTTTGTTATTATCTTACTTTTGTTACTTTACTTTTTTGTTTTATTGTTATTCACTATTATATCACTCTTAGTATCTTTATTTTTTAGTGTAATTTATGTTATGTAAGTTCAGTTATTATGTTAAGTTTATTCTAGTTAAGATTTTTTGAGCACCCCTTCTCTTTTAGTAGCTATCTCTTACTGTTTATCCTGTTATTGGAGTTTCTCTGTTGGGCAATAAAGGCATATTATTATATTATTATTATTATTATTACAAATGTTATATTCTTATGTAAATGTAATGCTATATTATTTTGGCTAATATTTAAAAGAACTATCTTAAATCATATCAAATGAAATTGTAATTTATTTGTATTTGACTATATTAGTTCCATTAGTGTATAAATACATACATTTTAAACAGAAAATTCATTAATAAACTAACAAACGTTCCAGGATTTACATACCTCAATTAGGTTGGGCTAGTGGGAAACGTTTCTGTAGAAACTGTGATGTTTCTTTGTTATTTGATTTTGTCAAAGAAATCTACCAAACCTTTGTATTCAGATGACAAAAATACTCAAAACGGTTACATTCGTGACCAAGTACCTTCATCTAATAAATTTTTCATTAAAATTCGGCCAACGTACCCGTTTATCATTATAATAAACCACCGTTTATTGTATTAACGAATAAGTACGTTCATGTATGTAATAAAGCATGTTATTGATATAATGATTTAATTTGATTAATATGTGATAGTTCTATTCATTGTATTAATACTGAAGATTATCAAAATAATAACTTTAGTTTATTGAGTTAATGCTTACTGTACATTGAGTTGACTAAAGAAATTCCTTTTTTGATGTAGCTTAATTATTATACAGTGTGTTAAAAAAAGGTTGTCGGATATTTTACCCAATTGTAGTACTGCTGGAAATAAACAAAAAAGTCTTAGTCAACATGGGTCCGCAATTCAACTGTTTTTGACATATAGTCGATTGCATATTGTTTTAGTAGGATAAAAATTTTCAAAGAAATTCTGATCGCAATGTAAATTAAACAAATGTTTATTTAAAGTAAAACTAAAGAAATTGTTCTACATGTCCACCGTTCATTTCTAAGCACGCTTCACACCTTCTTATGAAAGATCGACGCAATCTTTCGAAAATTCCTGGAGTCCACCGAGTTTCCTCGCAACAATTTACGATTCGTTGCTTGAGTTCTTCCAAATTGTTTACAGATCGTGCGTACACTAATTGTTTTAGGTGCCCCCAAACATAGAAGTCTAGAGGTGTCAGGTCAGGGGACCTAGGAGGCCATGCAGTTGGTCCACCCCGTCCTATCCATCTCTCGTTGTAATCTTGATTTAAGAAATTTCTAACTACGATGGAAAAATGCGCAGGAGCTCCATCGTGCATAAACCACATATTTAATCTGTTAAAAAGTGGCACGTCTTCCAACAAAACGGGTAATTCATTTCTTAAAAAATCCAAGTATACTTGTCCCGTTAAACGATTAGGGAGAAATACTGGACCAATTAAACAGTCTCCAAAAATAGCACGGCAAACATTTAGCGAAAAACGGTTTTGGTGATGCAGTTCAACAACAGCATGGTGATTTTCATCTGCCCAGACGTGATTGTTATGAAAATTGAATATTCCCTCTCTTGTAACCCAGCCTCGTCACTAAATAAAATCTGAGTCGCAAAATTAGGAGTTTCTGCCAGCTTTCGTAAAACCCAATGACAAAAAACCCTACGTGCATCATAATCGAGAGGAGCAAGAACTTGCACGCGTTGAATGTGGTAGGGATAGAGCTACTGTTCCCGCAGAATTCTCCAAATGAGAGGATGACTGACGTTCAGTTCTGCGGCAAGTCTTCGGGTGCTAATATTTGGGTTGTCTTCTACCCGTCTCAAAATATCTAATTCTACTGCGGGAGAAGAAACTGATCTAGGGTTACCAGAACCACCATTAATTTTAAATGAACCAGTTTCGGACAGCCGGATATGAAGTCTTGAGAAAATCTTATCACTCGGTAACAACCGATTTGGAAATTCTTCGGCATACATACGCCGTGCTTCAGTGGCATTACCATTCGCACGACCGTACATAAAATGCATATCGGCCATTTCTGCATTTGTGTACTTATGCATAATTTGAGAACAAAAAAAAATTGACGCAAATGATAAATAATCTGATGACAGATGTCTGACAGAACTAATTTTAAGTCACAATCAGTTGTTTGACAAAGGGAACTATTCTCAAAACCGAAAAATGTTTTTTTTTTATTTTAAAATATGCAATCGACTATATGTCAAAAACAGTTGAATTGCGGACCCATGTTGCCTAAGACTTTTTTTGTTTATTTCCACCAGTACTATAATTGGGTAAAATATCCGACAACCTTTTTTTAACAGGCTGTTAAGGAACCCCGTTCGTCAGTAATAAATAAATGCGTTGTGGATTATATACACTACGGATCATAAGTTTGATCGCATCTAATACATTGCGCTAAACGTAGTAGGTACTATTTAAAAAATTGCCTAAATATTTTTAAATAGTACTACGTTTAATGCAATTTATTAGATGCGATGAAACTTATGATTGCTAGTGTAGATCAAATACTTTTTTTTTTAATAAAGTAGGCAAAAGTTAAATAAATCGAATGCCAATATAATATATAATATATATTATTATTATTTTAATAGTTTATTTTATATACTGCATGTGATGTTTTATTTTTTTCAATTTCTGATTAAATTTTGTGTAGATTTGGTTTTTATTATATTGTTAAAGAAACAAACATCTTAAAACATTAATTACTAAACACTTCTAAACTAAATTAAATTCTAATTTTCTTACATTTTAGTATTACTTATACGTTTTTTTTTCAGGTAAAAAAAAATAACAACACAATGAAATAATTAAATATAATCTATTTTAAACATTATAACAAATAGAGGACAAATATTATTAAATGAAGTGCAGTGGTACTTCCTAAGTGACTTATTTATCATGTATTCTACAAAATTAGTGCGCTACCGGTTTCGGCGTTATTCAGCCTATTATTTACAAAAACTGTAAGTAGGAATACACTGACTATTACAAAGTGTAAATCACCTGAAGAAGGCGGAATAAATCCGAAACCTGTAGTGCAATGATTTTGTAGTACCTACATGAAAAATAAATTGGCAAGTACAACTTAGCTTGGAAATCTTTGTAGTATACGTCAACTGTGCCTGATATATTTTTAAAGTTATACATAATTCCTCCAAAATACACGAATGTTTCAGTTATTAGTGAAATTTTGTTTCTACCTACTAATATAAATGGCTGGATGTTTTCTTGCCTGTTAGAAATGAAATCCAGGTGATCTTTTCTGAAGTAGTCTTTAGGCTTTCACGGCCGTCGTTGCTGGCTGCTCTTCGGTTCTCGGGTTCTCTGCCGTGTAGAAAGTTTAAATTACTTGACGTTTCGATCATCTTGTCGTGATCTTCTTCAGAAGTGAAGTGACTAGTTTGTCCTGATCCGGGGTTAATATATGGTCCTGTGTCCGTTGGTGCGTAATCGTTCCGCGCTGTTGAGGCGTGTCCGTTGCTCTCCGCTGGGCTGTGAAGAATGATTTCCAGATACTTGGTAATTGTAGTCCGTCTTCTCTGTTGATATTGTTCGGATTTTTCTGTATTTCAATGGCTTCTCTGTACAATCTTCTCCAGTAATGTGGTTCCGTTGCTAGTTTCCTGCATTTGTCAAACTTGATTCCGTGTTTCGTGTTTGTTGAGTGTTCTGCTACTGCTGATTTGTCTGTGTATTCATACTTTGTATCTCGCATATGTTCTTTTAGCCTGATATTGATGTTTCTGCCTGTTTGTCCAATGTATACCTTTCCACAGGGCACTTGTGGAAAGGTATACATTGGACAAACAGGCAGAAACATCAATATCAGGCTAAAAGAACATATGCGAGATACAAAGTATGAATACACAGACAAATCAGCAGTAGCAGAACACTCAACAAACACGAAACACGGAATCAAGTTTGACAAATGCAGGAAACTAGCAACGGAACCACATTACTGGAGAAGATTGTACAGAGAAGCCATTGAAATACAGAAAAATCCGAACAATATCAACAGAGAAGACGGACTACAATTACCAAGTATCTGGAAATCATTCTTCACAGCCCAGCGGAGAGCAACGGACACGCCTCAACAGCGCGGAACGATTACGCACCAACGGACACAGGACCATATATTAACCCCGGATCAGGACAAACTAGTCACTTCACTTCTGAAGAAGATCACGACAAGATGATCGAAACGTCAAGTAATTTAAACTTTCTACACGGCAGAGAACCCGAGAACTGATCTTTTCTGTTTTGGATTGACGTTTCTTGATTTTAAAAGGAAAAGGATCTATAAGGAAAGTTCACTTAATTGGGCGCATAAGCAGTTAAAAGTGAACGGAGTTATGTAACTTAATACTATAACTCGTGTCTCGGAGTTAGATTTCATTTTTACAATGTAAATTTGCACCTGTGCGGAGTTAGCCGTAAGTGTAGCGATTACTCTGATTTGGAATTGATTTAAACCCGAGCTACTTATCAGTATACTTTGTAGAGTTAAGATACTGTAGTATCTAAGAATTAATTTTCACTTTTTGGAATTGTTCCAAGAACTTTACGAGAATAAAGTGTGAATAATGGTTTACTAATTGACATTTTGGTGTCACCTTGACTCCTCTCCTTAGTTAAACCGCTGACCAACACTAAAAGTTTATACGAATACTTTTCTTTTTATTAATATGTCGGACTCTCACAAACTGGATGCGATCATACAAATACGAAGCAAACCAAGTCGCAGCGACACCCCTAATGCCGTACTCCTGCAGTTTCTCCAAAAGGTTGTAGTACTGCACGCAATCAAAAGCCTTCCGAAGATTACAGCAAATTCCCAAGACAGATTTCCTATTTTCAATTTCGTTTAGCACAGTATCATAGAAATCGAGTAAAGCCGTAGTTGTAGAGTTTGCTTTCCTAAAGCCATGTTGCGAATCAGTCATGACATCACACTTTTCCAGAAGTCCAATCAATCTGTCTAACATACAATACTCTAATACCTTAGAGACGCATGACGTTAGGGCAATAAGTCGATAATTTGAAGCGTCTTTAGTATCACCTTTCTTATGTATTGTAGGATAATAGCCGCTGACCTCAACACTTCAGGAAACATACAAACTGAGAAGGACAAATTTACTAAGTATGTTAGTATGTCTTTCAAGTATTTCTTCGACTCTTTAATAATGGCAGTCGCTAAGTCATCCGGCCCTGCAGAAAAATTGCACTGAGAAAAATAGATAGTAACAATAGGGACAACTAAAATTATCTTATCAATAAAATATTCAAATAAAGGATATTCCGTTTTCATTATAAATCAACAAAAACTATAAAAGATAATCAAACAATTATAAAATATATAAAAATAGTCTATGTAAAACATTTACCCGAAAAAATAAATCAATTTTTGAAACTTTATAACTTTATAAAATAACAAATCAAAGTAATAACAAAGTACAAACTCAAACCTGCCCAAAATTAAAATCAAAAATTAAAAAAAAAGAAAACACAAAATAAAATGCCAAAACTGTAACAGTTTAAAACCATCCAATTATTTAGAAACCAGCCTTAAAAAACACGAAGTAACACAACAACATACATTTGATTTTGACAATATATC
The DNA here is from genome assembly GCA_949128085.1 of Cetonia aurata. Taxonomy (NCBI): domain Eukaryota; kingdom Metazoa; phylum Arthropoda; class Insecta; order Coleoptera; family Scarabaeidae; genus Cetonia; species Cetonia aurata. The sequence continues at coordinate 25,843,540 of OX421889.1, read as the reverse complement.
ATTTTTGAAGGAAATGTGTCACTAAACTTTATAACTTTGTAATTCTAATAGTAATTTCTAAAGTTCTTCCAAATTTTCTTGACTTTTTAATATATACATATATGTGTAGATCTTCTTGGTTTTTAAAGTCATATAGTTAAACAACTATTAGGGTGAGTAAGACGTTTCGGTTTATTAATAAAACCTTAATCATTTATATTTTTAAAAATTAATAATGTAGAAAATAAAATTTTGATGTATAAAAATACATAACATTTTTTGTTTTATTGATAAAATCAGTTTGTTTTTTGTTTTAATTTGAGAGTTTTGAAATGTTTTATATAAAGATTGTTTTGTGAATTGTGTCAGTTGTATTAGTTATGGTAAGTTATGGTTAAATATAAAAAACGTTACTAAATTTTTATTAAAATTTCATTTATAGAATTAAGTTATAAAGTTTAGTGAAAAATTGTGTCAGTTTTATCATTTATGGAATTATTATGTTTATAAATTTGGATTATTTCAAGTATAGTTCGTGCTTTATAGTTTTGTTCTTGGTTCTTGGTTTAGGTTTGATACATTGTTAAAATCAAATGTATGATTTTGTGTTATTTCATGTTTTTTTAAAGCTGTAAGATTTTTGTTATATTTGTGTCCTTTTATTCTATTTTCTAAATATTGCATTGTTTAACCGATATATACACCATTACAATTTTGACAATTTATTTTATATACATACTATATGTGATGTTTTATTTTTTTAAGTTTTCGATTTTAATTTTGTGTAAATTTGATTTTGTAGTTTATTATTATTTTGATTTGCTATTTTAAAATTATAAGGTTTGGTAATTAGAAGAGAAAAATATAACAAAATTATTAGAAAAATTTAATTCGCATCACCCTAGATTAAAATTTACAGTCGAAATCGAAGAAAACAACAGCATTACACTTTTAGATATTCAACTGATAAAAACAATAATGAAATTTTAACTAAATGGTATACCAAACCTACATGGTCTGGACGTTATTTAAATTTTAAATCATCACAACCAATCTCGCAAAAAAATAGTGTTATTATTAGTTTAGCTGATAGAGCTATAACTTTAACCAGTCCAATTTTTCCAAATGATACCATTAATAAAGTAAAAACTATTCTAAAACAAAATAATTATCCAAATCATCTTATCCATAAAATATTTAAACAAAGAATATTCCGTTTTTATAATAAATCAACAAAAACTATAAATAATAGTCAAACATTTATAAAATACATAAAAATTCCTTATGTAAAAAATCTTTCTGAAAAAATTAATCAAATTATCAAACCTTATAATTTTAAAATAGCAAATCAAAATAATAATAAATTACAAAATCAAATTTACACAAAATTAAAATCGAAAACTGAAAAAAATAAAACATCACATATAGTATATAAAATAATTTGCAAAATTGTAATGGTGTATATATCGGTGAAACTATGCAATATTTAGAAAATAGAATAAAAGGACACAAATATAACAAAAATCTTACAGCTTTAAAAAAACATGAAATAACACAAAATCATACATTTGATTTTAACAATGTATCAATCCTAAACCAAGAACAAAACTATAAAGCACGAACTATACTTGAAATAATCCAAATTTATAAACATAATTATTCCATAAATGATAAAACTGACACAATTTTTCACTAAACTTTATAACTTAATTCTATAAATGAAATTTTAATAAAAATTTAGTGACGTTTTTCATATTTAGCCATAACCTACCATAACTAATACAACTGACACAATTCACAAAACAATCTTTATATAAAACATTTCAAAACTCTCAAATTAAAACAAAAAACAAACTGATTTTATCAATAAAACAAAAAATGTTATATATTTTTATACATCAAAATTTTATTTTCTACATTATTAATTTTTAAAAATATAAATGATTAAGGTTTTATTAATAAACCGAAACGTCTTACTCACCCTAATAGTTGTTTAACTATATGACTTTTAAAACCAAGAAGATCTACACATATGTAATTTCTAATGTACCTAATATACAGTTACACATCTTTTTACTAAACTCTTTTATATTTAACCATAGAAATAAAATTGATTTACAATTTATAAAATAATATGTTTAAGTTAAATACTGATTTTATCAACAAAACAAAAAATGTTGTCAAATATACGTTTTACATTATAATTTTTGTTGTTATTACCTAGGTTTTCGAGTTGTTTACAATGTTTAACTCTAAATCGAAGTAAGATCGACCTACATTTTCAAAAATGTTTTTTCCCAGCGCTACGTTTGTCAAAAATTATAACAAACATAGGATACAAATAAATATGTGTGAACAAAAACATTTAGTTGAAAATAACAAAATCGTTTTTCCAAATATATATTTAATTCCCTTTACTAAAGCAAATATATTAGAAAGAATCATTTCCTACTATAAATAAAGCACTACAACTCTCCCCCCAAAACAACTTTTATAGTTCATATTCTCCCCGCAATGGCGCACTCAGCACCCTTTCTTAATCCATCAAAAACGTCAAACTGTAACCCTTGCTTACAGTTTCCATGTCGTGTGGTGTGGAAAGTGCAAAGCGCTGATTACGGGACCGCAACCTCCCATAAAACAGTGCCGTGCGATAAATCGCCTATAACATAACAAGTGAAATTGGTGAGAAAAATCGCGGTAAAATTCACTCCCAGCATCTACTTCAGTCGGTCGGTCGGTGCGCTAGCACGCTGCGAGATATTGGGAGATTTATTGCCAGTCGGATGATGGGACGAGGCAATAAAGTGTGTAGCCCGTTATTGGGGTTGGGAGGGGGAGGTCCCCCGTAGTCGTAGACGCTTTTATGTCCGATCAACAGATGTCGACAGATACGGAATTTGTGTGCGGAGGTTTTGTATTTTGTAATAATCAGCACAAGTATGTAATCCCTTTGTTAGAAAATAACGTTGATGTTACCATGACAAATAATCAGATCAACTACCTATCATATATGTTACGGTAACGTGTAGGTTTAATGCGTTGTGTTAACGTAACCTATTAACTTTGTACTCTGTATCCCGTAACATTTAATGTTATTTAACAACATGGTTATCTCAATCCGTTTATTTTAGTCTTAACGTTCGAATTATAACAAGTGCTTCAGGTGTGTCGGTAGAAAGCTAACCATGGCTGTTGACAGTTTAATTCATTTAGTTTTCTTTCATGAAATGCATAATTTAGAACAACGGTAAGAAATTTTATTTAATAGATTATTTACTTATTTAGTTGGGTATATTCTAGTTAGTATTAAGGGATAATTATGATCCTTTTCAAAAGCCCAACAAAGAATTTACAAAATTTGTTAGATTAAGTGAAGAACTCACCAGACATTTAGTTAATGACCTTCGCCCATTTCTAAGAAATGGTCAAAGAAACACTGCTGTTTCTATAGAAAAGCAAATTCTGAGCTCCATTCTGTTTTTCGCACATGGATCATAGCAAACCTGTACCGGTAACAACTTTAACTTAGGATTGCCCCAACAATCTATTAGTAGATGCATAACTAATGTGACAAATGCAATAGTGGATAATTTGCTGCAAACATGGGTAACTTTCCCTGAAAGTGAACAAGCAAGAAATAGTATTAAGGAGGAATTTGTAGAAAAGTTCAATTTTCCAAGAGTAATAGAGGCAATAGATTGCACTCATGTTGCAATTATTACTCCTCCTATGGATACTCCTATACATCCAGGTATCGCGTATTATAACAGGAAAGGTTTTTACAGTATCAATGTACAATTAATTTGTGATTCTAATCTGAGAATATTAAACTGTAATACACGGTTCCCTGGTTCATCACATGATGCAGCAATTTGGAGCCTGTCAGTAGTTAATACACACTTACAAGAATTACATAGGCAACAGGCTTCGCGTTCTTCCTGGCTTATTGGTGAATCGGGATATCCCTTGCAGCCATGGCTACTAACGCCGATACCAGATGTTGTTGAAAATAGTCCTGAAGGCAGACACAACAGAACTGATATATCATCAAGAAACTGTATTGAAAGGTGTAATGGAGTTTTAAAACAAAGGTTTCGGTGTTTATTGCAACACAGAGTTGTTCATTACGATCCGATTAAAGCAGGAAAAATTATTTTGTCTTGCGTTGTGCTTCATAATATGGCATTGCGTATTAATCCACTCATGGCCGACCATTATGAAGCCCCACTAATTAATGACGAAAATAGAATATATGACGCACGTTATGATGGTAAAGATATAAGAAAGGCAAAATGCAAACATATTATCTTTCTTTTTTTTTTATTTATATAGGTATTAATTTTTTGGCAGAAAGTCGACGGATAAGAAGTACACCAATTAGACAACATTTTACTTAAATTTATTTTAAAAGAATGTAAAGCAACAAATAAATAATAAAATACTACTCTTCTATCCTTTTTTAATTATAATGTAACATATATTGCTATCTCAACTTTCCGTAAACGACCGAACAAGCTCTGTTAACTGTAATTTTTAACATGCTTGATAACGTGAGCTGTTATTCAGTGATACAAAGTTTCAAATTAAACATAACCTGTTACCATGTACGTTTATTTTTATTGTTACCGTAACATAACCATTTTATGTGACGGTAACGATGTTGGATACGTAGTTGATCTGAATGTTAAGTTATTTGGGAGAGCAAATTGAAAGTACGTTTCTCTAGATTACTGTTATTTCTTAATAGTAATGTTATTGTTAACATATAACCTTGGAAATTAACAAAAAATGTTACCATGAATGTAAATTCTAAGTGTGTATCATATTCTTAACGGATATGGTATAATTTTGATGTTAGTTTGAAAACAACAGCTAATTCATAACAAGAAAGACCTCCTTACATTATGTTAAGCAAAACAAATTCTGTTTTTAAGCAGCGTAGTGGTAATTCAGATTGATTTTAAAATGGAAAGACTGTTGAATATCTTTCTCTTGGATGAACTAGAAAAGGCAGAAGCGCAGTAAATTCTTTATTTAATGTGAAATACAAAATTTATCCTGAAATAAAAAAAAAACTGGTATTTGATCGTTTTTAAAAGTTAACCTACAATATGTTTAGGGTTACCAGACGTACTGATTTATCAGTAGGTATGTAGAAGTACCTACTGATTTTTTTACCCTTGCACTGAATTACTGTTTTTTTTTATAAAACACTGATTTTTACCCGGAACAATGACTTTTGCATTTTTTTTATCTCTTTGCTTTTTTACTCTCGTTTTGAAAAAACAAAATGTCTTACTACACTTGATAAAAAGACAAAAAAAAATTGTTTTTGTCACAAGATAAATCATTTATTTAATGCACTCGGACAACCCTCTGCTCTATGTGAAGTACTTTATCCTAATTTTCAGCAGATAGGTTCAATCCAAACATGCAAACGGACATGTCCTAATTTTTTGCTGGACCTATCTGGTAACCCTGTATATGTTCTAGTTGTTTGGTTAGGTTTCGTTTTACCGCTAATAATCACTGATTCGCTTCGACAGAATCACTTATAAACATGGATGATATAAACTAATACAAATAAACGGACGCGCCGTTATAAATGATGGAATATGGACCACAGACCTGATAGACTGCCAATGAACCGTATGCGCATCGCTACGGCGCACCATCAAAAATCGACAGGACATCTGAATACAGGCGTCATTACTTGCGTCACGATTCATGTAGCGTCATGCTTACGTTAGTTTTCTATAGGAAGTTTTTGTGTTAAGCCACGTTAAGTTTTTTGCAAGTTGACAAGTCTTACTGGTATTACCTAACCTTGTAGATCGATTGTTTTATTTACTCTCTTTGTGTTATTATTTCCCGGACTATTTCTTAATATTATAAATTATTCACCGAATATTTTTGATTTATGTGTAAGTATGCATATTATAGCATTAATAATTGGGCTTATGTGATAATTAATCCAGGTAGTTTTTCCTGAAAAAAGTGATGCCATCGTGTCGTGTAAAATCCTGCTAAAGCAATAGTTACAAAGATGACGGAGAACTAACTTTTCATATGTAAGTTGCAGAATAATGCCATAGCTTAAAAATATTCTGAAATTGTGATAATACTTAGTGTTTCTATGTGAAATAATTTTTTGTAGATTGCCCAAATATTCTTTTGTGGATTACTGTTACAGGGACTACCATAAATCACAGCAAAAGTAAACGTGCATATGTTTGTTCATTACATTTCCTCGAAAAGGATTCTTATAGAGCGGGACAGATGTGCGAATTAAAGAGGGAGTTATTCCAACATTGAATTCGGACAAAGAAAATCTAAAAAAGTATATTTTTATTTAGAATCACTTGATATTCCTGAAAACAAAGGGTAGAGGTAAATACATGATGTATAACATATATATTTCTTTAAATTTTCTGCACTATTTCTTAGGTAAATCTAATCTGCCCATCAAAGGAGGTACAATATATTTGCCAGTTCACCGAAAAACCAATTCGGAAAGTAATGGTCTTGACAGGAAACAAGATTCCACAAGAAGAAAACTTCCTAACGACTTTTGTTTATTTACCATCAAGTCATGTTCCCCAAAATATTTTTTCTAGTTTATCCCATCATCTGTTAGATATGTCACCTCTGGAAGAAACTCGTGTTTCAATTTTAAGTAAAACCATAATATCGTCTTATCGCAAAATTAGATTTCATAATTTAGCGAAGAAGTTTACAGAAAAAATACAAGGTAAATCAATAAGGAAGGAATTAAGTAAACTAATATTATTTAATCATCAATAAATTATACAACAACTACCGCAGTATATTATTTACTCCTAAAGACAACATACAATGTTGGATTGTTATGACAAGTCGTGAAGATCTTATGAAACTTGTATTAGATTTTTCCTACGTATTTTTATATGGCGTTGAAAGAAATTTTTTCTTTTCTCTCTTATTAAACCTGACAACGAATGAAGTATATGTTACCAGTTCATCGTAAGTTTAGAAACTGTTTATAGGTCTAAGTTGTCCACAACTTTAATAAAAAAAACAATGCCATAATATACATAGGATAAAATCTAACATATGCTACTAATTATTACAAATTCCAAGTGCTATTAAAATTTATTGATATCCTTAACTTTATTTATTTGAATATCCGCCATGGTACCGACGTCATTGATGACGCCTGTATTCCAATATGGCGCATTTCAATTGATGGCAGTTTTGAGTTCAATATCAGCACTCTATCATCTCTATGATATGGACTCTGAGCATACACGAGCACTGATCGGCAGTTATCGACTATAGCCGATGGTATACGACTATTTAGCACTATGCATCTTTTTTGAACAAACAACTAATAGCTTGAATGCTTTCTCTTTTACGTGGTTAATATTTGTTGCCTTTAACATCCCCAGAGCGCGGTTATAATTAACAGGGCGTATAACAAGTTGTTTACTACGTGGATATACACTACCGAAGAAGTTATATTCTGTTATTCGTCATATTATTTATTATGCTGTTATAAAATAACATACCACTACCATTTCTTAACAGAAAAGATACTTACTTGGTATGAATAACTGAAAGTTCTGGTTTACGTTGCCGTTAAATAGAGTCCTGATAATAATTAGATACTTAGGTGGTGCTTAGATATCCATTTTACTATCCGATAACAATACATGGCGAGAAGATGTAAAATGTGTCAAATTAACAAAAAATAGGCATCCAACAAAAAATTGTTGGTTAATACAAATAAAGGAAAATCTGGGCGAGCTTTTAGTGAGATTCTCTGCCAGTAGATGGCGCGGATTCTTTTTTCCGCTGTTTCTAGACATACCAATCAAAATATTTTAAACTGTGAAAAAAACCCATTTAAAACTGCACCAATGTTTTCTTTTTTGAAACTTCTTTTTCTGTTTGGTTCTATTTGGCTTCTAGGAAGGAAAAATAAAACAGTGGTCAAGGGCGACGTTTCAGCGGTACTTACTAATATTAAAGCAATATTTTTCATTCTTTTTCGATGGAAAATAGAGTCCGAAAGAGGGACTTCTCCTTGATCTCGCCTGCCTGGGCAGCATAACTACTAGGCACACGTCGAATCAAGTCCGCCACAGAAATGACACCGTTTCGAGAAACCAGATCTTTTCAAAACATTGCTAGTTAGTGTGTACTGTGAGCTTACATGTATAGATTAAGACTATTTCATAATGGTTTTTAGAAAAATCAAATTAATAAGGCGCTATCACAAATTTTATCTAATTTATTAGGCCAAAGAAGGGAGCTATTAATTTAAAATAAATAATTATAGCACTGATAATGTTGCTACTACGAATCAGTAAAATGAGTGACTTATTTTATAAATAAAGTAACTGCTGCTTTCCGCGAACTGAATTATTTCGCGGTATCCACAAATTTCAAGAGCATTTGTAGTGATTCAATCAGGAATAAACTTCAAGCGGTACTCAGCTCGAAAAGAAGGATACCTCTTTAACATAATAAATAAATGTTAGAATCGGTTAGAGTGCAGCAATAAAACGCTGTAGCACACAATTGACCGACAACGCCGGTCAATTGTGTGATAGTTTTTTACCTTACAGAGTAGTTCGTTGTGTGAATTTCTCTTATGGAAGTTGTTTAATGGAATATTATTAGTTTTACATGTATTAATGTACTTAGATCTAATTAAATGATAAAAATGTTGGTAAACATATGTAGCGATAAATCTACCTAATAGTACTAATGATGAAGTAGGTAAGTAAGCTGCTGCTCGAATTGGATTTGTTGGAGGATCTCAGAAAGATATTTGTAATTAAGTGTTTTTTTTTATTTATTAAATTACAGTATTATATTGGTATGCTGGTATGCATATGTACAATGGTATTCAGGTGGCACAACCTCTTATGACGTGTATTTTTCATCGCATTAAACCTATGTTTTATTAATTCAAGATATTAATAATAAGAAACTACTTTCTTTTACGGTAATCTAATTGATGAAGCCAAGTTGCAAAATTTAAACATTTTTTCATTTAAATATAGTCAATCAGGGAATTATTATTTTTGTAATTGACATTGTATTTATGTGGGCACTGTTTAAATACAAGTTCAATTATCATTTTGTTCAGGAAGATTCATTTTAGTTCATTTGTACATTGATTTTTTTTTTGAGTTTATCCTTTCAGCAGTATCATGTTTGTTTTCTATCACCTCATTTGGGTGAACAGAAAAACTTTTATTATTAGTATTTTTATTTTTTAATTCTTGAATTTGTCCACGCTAAGATTACTTTCAATTGTTAAACCACGTGGATAGCAATTTAAAGGTTATGTATAAGTTTTAAATAGAAAAATCTTCCTGAACAAACAAAACCTTTTGCTTTGCATAGGAAATAGGATTGTCCTATTTTAAAAATTCGAGTCTTGTGCAGCATTTATTTTAGGTCAGAACCTTCAGTTCAAGGTTTTCTTTCTGCACCGTCGAATGATATTGCGAATAAATTTGAATAAAAATAAAACTATATTCTTTTGCACTATCTATACACGTAAACAGATAATTACAATACAATCATATAGTAGTTACACTGAAAAGGTAAAATTATGTACAATATCATAATTTCCAGCAAATTTTGCGAGCACTTATACTTGAAAGAAAAAAATTGCTTCAAATTCCTGTATTTAAAAAAAAAATACCTTCAAACCAGACACAAGTAGATCACTATTTTCATTATAAATCAGCGGTTCTGGCCATATAGGATTGTTTTCCGTGTTGCAAAATGAAGTTACCTTTCCTTCCAAGTGCATTGGTAATTCAAGCAGGATTTTAGACTAAAAGAAGATATCAATTTTTTACAGTTTATTATTTTATCCATATTTATACCACATTCAAACATATTGTTCACACATAATAATATAAAACTTTCACGGGATTCGGCTGTAGACGGTTTCCAATGTTGACCCTTTTTTCTAGCTATTCTTGACGTTGGTGGTATGAATGATGCTAGAATATAAAACTGGAGCAAAACCCGTGAATCTGAAAAATCATTTAAACATAGGCTTTATACGTCTTACAAACATAATAAAGAGTAAAACTAAATACACTACATGTACATATGTGCCTATAAAACATAACTGGTCAATGTTGCGTATTGTTTTAAGATTTAAAAAATTTTTCAAATTATATCAAACAAAAAATTGTTCGTATTTTCGTAGGTGAAGAATAGATACAGCACCAGTGTAGCATTAATGTAATAGACACTAAATTGATTGTATATTTACATAGTTAAACATTGTGATAAAAATAAACTTTCAATTCATTTGCAATTTTATAAAAAAAAATATCGTAGCGGGCCTCATGTTGGACAGCTCTGGTTTAGAGGATTAAATATTCGAAGTCAATGCTACAGCTACCAAGTATTAATTAATGGGGTGCGATAGCGTTTAATAAAGGTGTGTCATTTCTATAATACAACTAAATATAACACTTCAAAACAAGTTTAAAATCACAAAAGGAGCACTCACATCAGTTGTTTTTACTATTTTTGTTGTTTGTTTGCTGCAGTAACTCCATATTTGTGTAGCCAAAAAAAAATACATGGCCTGTTCTTGTTCAATTTCATTTTATAACTTGTTTCATGCTATAATATAAACAAATGGTTACTTACCTTTAAACACAGGAATAATATCATCCAACTGCCACTCTTTTAATAGGTTCGCGATAGTTTCATCTGCCATAACTGAGATGTACTATTTAATTTGCTAACAACTCACTACACGGTGCAAGCTGAAACATCTAATCTAATGACAAACGAATAAAACCAAAATGTGTATTTTTAGATGCATTTCCACGTGTTGCATAGCAGGTGTTCAGCACGTGGCTAGTACAGCCAATAGAATTCGAGCAATTCAAGGATATGTCAGTGGTAGATATAATAAATCTATCGAGTTAATGTAAGCATAAGTACTTTGTAAAATAGACTTTTCTTCCTGTTTATATTAAATTTGTGTTTTCTTAAAACAATGGCATATACCGTTTCCTTTCAACAATTTTATTTTAGTTTAGGGAACAACCACAATTTGTTAACAGGACGCATCTCATTTGTTTAATTTCTTGTTTAACGTTTTCAACTTGTTAATTCAACAAAAAAATGTTAACAAACATTTTTAGTTCATGCAATGCTCTATTTTTGTTGATGTAACAAAATTTTCGGTAAATTCAACGAGCGTGATCGTAACAAAGCGATTTTTGTTAATTCAACACATCTTTTTCTCTCAGTGTAGTGACATAATAATTACCAAAAAAATAACAAAAGGAGAATTATAATAAACAAGCTATAAAGAAAACGAAACGAGGGAAGGCGCCTGGGCACGACACAATAACAGCGCACATGTTGAAGGAACAAGGAGAAGAAGCAGATGAAGTACTCAGACATTTGCTTAATAAAGTGTAGACTGGAGGACAGGCATAATAACACCCATATACAAGAAGGGGGATTTAAGAGATTGTAATAACTACAGAGCTATTACTTTTCTCAGCACAATTGGAAAGGCCTTCAAGCATACGCAGTTTGGTTTCATACCCAATAGGGGAGTGGTCGATGCGAATTTTATACTACGCCAAATCATCGAGAACGCCATCATAGAGGAAAGGGACATCCATTTATGCTTCGTGGATCTGGAGAAAGCTTTTGATAAAGTTAAAAGAGAAGATATATGGCGAATCTTAGATAAGAGAGGAGTACAACATGACCTAATAGTTGCAACACAAAGTTTATATAAAGAAACTAAGAACTATGTAAAAACCCGACACGAAACACAAAAAATGTTCGAAACCACTACTGCGGCGTAAGACAAGGTCGTATTCTCATGCCGCTTCTCTTCACAGTCGTGCTAGATGAGGCCATAAAAGAAGCAAAAAGCAGGTGAAGCAAGATAACGTAGGTTGTAGGTCTGGAAGCTAGAACAAATCAAAATTCCTGTACTCACTTATGTGGATGACATGGTACTTTAGGAAACGCTTAACCAAAACCTAAAAATATATAACGAAAAGCTAGAAACCATAAACATGAGGATAAATATAAACAAAACCGAGACAATGATTATAAACAACCATAACAAAAGACACACAATACAACTCGGAGACGCTAAATTAGAACAAGTTAGCAAATTCAAATTTTTGGGTACACAAGTAACAGAGGACGGACAACTGGAGGAGGAAATAAGCGAGAAAATAGCAAGGGGAGGCAGACTTTTTAACAGCATAAGGAATAAATGTTTAGGCAAAATAGAAATCCCTACACGAAGACCCAAATATTTATGAAGGTAGCCATCCCGATACTTCCGTATGGTTCAGAGAGATGGACAATGACAAAGACCAAACAAATAGCCTGCAAAGTATTGAAATGAGATTTTTACGAAAAATTGCAGGCCAAACAAGAATGGATAAAATAAGAAATACAAGACACCGAGGGCTGGAGGGAGGTATGCAAGCCGGAATGACGAATCGACTCCCGCACCTTACACTCGAAAGGGTATTATAACACTGAGAGAAATCCTTGTAGTAAAAACTTACATGGCGCAGTACTAACGATTTTGTAAAAATAAGTAATACAAACAAGTGGGCTCTAACGTACACGTTTATCATTTAATACTAGCCGTTGTAGGAGAAGTTCACAGCTGTTTGTAGGATCAATTTTGTTGGAAATAGTAACACAATTTCGTTAAAATTTGTATATATTTGGAAGTAGCAGAAATTGATACTCTATTGTAGGAAAACTTAGCTTGTAATTACTTTACAATGTCAGTATATATTTTTACTAGTACCTTACTGTGATATCTACCACTGCACAACAATGTGCCAATAAAGCCACAAGATCATATAATAAAAAAGACTATATGTTTAAAACACATCCTATTTCGTGCTTAAAAATATACATATTTATATCAGGCAATTATAATTTGTAATAAAAATAATCTTCTATACGCTTAATATACATATTAGAATGTCCAGTGATAAATATTTGATACATTCTTTATTTTAATAAGTTCGACATTATCTACTGTGTACGTTGAAATTAATAATTGAAATCAGGTTTTTTTTTATGTTTATATATTGGAGAGATTGTAGTTGTTTTTAATTTGGCTAGATATACAGGGTGTTTTGAAACATCGTTTAAAGATTTTAAGGGCATGTAGTACGATCGAAAAGAAGGTTAAAAGTCATAATAAACATATGTATGTCCAAAAATTAACTGTTTACGAGATAACAGCGATTTTATCGCAAATGCAGAATAAGTTTGCTTTAGCGGTTTTTTATTAAGATGTTATTGTATTTTAACATAAAATAGATTATAACTAAAGAAGATGTTCAAAATGACGTCCTTCCATTTCGACACAGGATCTACATCTGCTTTCAAAGGAAGCGCGCACTCTTTCAAAAAACAAGGGTTTTTCTCGTATTATCTGGCAACAGTGTTCTATTCGTTGGCGCAACTCTGGCAGATCGTTTACCGGTGTTGCGTACACTAAACTTTTCAACCCCAGATACTAAAGTCCAACGGGTTTAGATCGGGAGACCTTGAAAAGACTCCCAGAAAATTCATTGTTAAGATGTTCCCTAACAGCACGCGTAAAGCGCGGTGGAGCTCCATCTTGCATAAACCAGAGGTTCAGTCTTAGATTTATAGGTAAATCTTCCAAAAGTTCAGGTAAAGTATTTTCCAAGAACTCGAGGTATGCAGGACCTGTTAAGCGTTGTGGCAAAACAATCGGTCCTAACAACCGTTCCCCTATCATGCCTAACCAGATGTTTAGAGAGAAACGTTGCTGGTGCCGAGCTTCAACGGTAGCATGAGGATTCTCGTCACACCAAACGTGATTGTTGTGGCAATTAAATATTCCATTTTTAGTAAAACCAGCTTCATCATTGAAAAGGATGTTATCAGCGAAATCTTGCCGATCAGCAGCTGTTCGCAAAAACCACTCACAGAAAGCCCTTCTCGCTTGATAATCCGGAGCAGTAAGGGCTTGTACCCGTTGGATATGGTAGGGGTATAGGAGTTGCTCATGAAGAGTTTTCCAAACAAGATTGCTGCTTACACCCACTTGAGTCGAAATTCTTCTAACACTAGTTTCGGGGTTTTCATCAATAATATTCAAAATTCGATCTTCTATCTGTGGAGTACATGCTAATCTCTGCCGTCCAGTATCAGAAGACCGCTTCTCAAACGAACCAGTTTCTCTTAGTCGTTGAAACACCGTCTGAAACATCACATGCGAAGGCAGTTGGCGATCAGGAAACGTTTCAGCATAGAAGCGACGTGCTTGTAAAGAATTCCCATTAGCACGACCGTACATGAACACCATATCACTCATTTCAGCATTAGAATACGCAACCATTGTAATTGCTACAAATTGCACAAAACGTCAAATTAAACTGTCATAAAACAATAGCTGATAAGCACCTGTTTACTGGGATATGTTATATCCATGTACTACTAGGAACACTCGCTGTTATCTCGTAAACGGTTGATTTGTGAACATATGTTTATTATGACTTTTAACCTTATTTTCCATCGTACTACATGCCCTTAAAATCTTCAAACGATATTTCAAAACCCCCTGTTATTCACATACAATATTTTCTATCATTGTTCGACATGGAATGGGTGAAAACAGATGTAACGGGGATAGCGCAGTTTTGCGCATCTCCATTTACATTTACATAACGCGTCAATTTGCATTGACATGATCATCAATGATTGGCGTTCTCGATCACGCGACACTGAAATGCACATGTGTAGTTCACTGCAATTGTATTCCCTTTTGGTTTTACCTGTGTTAGGTGCGGTTGTGAAGAATAGTGCTCTCTTGATGTTTTAATATATATACTTCCCAATTTATTTATTACAATCTTACTATAGTACTGTGGTAGTTTCAGTTAATAAACCGTCTTCAGGCACTTACCTAGTGATGTAATAGTGCTAATAGTCAATTGTCAATGGAAGAAAATGTGAAAATTACCAGCTTCGGAGAGGGTACGCCAGCGATGCGAGAGCGTGCTGGTAGTATAGTAAAATTATAATAAATAAATTAGGAAGTACTACAGAACACTGCTGTTTTGTTTTATCTCCATTTACATTTACATAACGCGTCAATTTGCATTGACATGATCATCAATGATTGGCGTTCTCGATCACGCGACACTGAAATGCACATGTGTAGTTCACTGCAATTGTATTCCCTTTTGGTTTTACCTGTGTTAGGTGCGGTTGTGAAGAATAGTGCTCTCTTGATGTTTTAATATATATACTTCCCAATTTATTTATTACAATCTTACTATAGTACTGTGGTAGTTTCAGTTAATAAACCGTCTTCAGGCACTTACCTAGTGATGTAATAGTGCTAATAGTCAATTGTCAATGGAAGAAAATGTGAAAATTACCAGCTTCGGAGAGGGTACGCCAGCGATGCGAGAGCGTGCTGGTAGTATAGTAAAATTATAATAAATAAATTAGGAAGTACTACAGAACACTGCTGTTTTGTTTTAAATATTTGTGCTATTTTAAAGTCTGTTATTTGTGAATTTGCTTAGTTTAAGAATATATGTTTCTAGTTTGTTAATATAGTGTATCTTTACTACCTACTTTGATACTTTTAACTATGAAATGAAACTTTAACGATAAATTATAGAATTAATGATAAATATTAGAAGGGCTACAGACGACTGAAACATTTTAAAACTGCAAGGTAGGCATTTTACATACTACATTAGATAAAATTCACAATAACAATTAGTACAAATTATTGGAAATACACTCCGCCAAAAAAGTATCGTATAATTTAGTTTTGAATCATAAAAGTATCGCATAATCTTTGTTTGTAGCATAAAGTTGTAAACATACTTTAATGCGCTCTAAGATATAATTTCTATGATTGTTTAAATAAAATACAGGCCAAATAAAAACAAGAACTCATACTCGAGATTTTTATTAAAACAAGAAATTATAATTTTGGAAAGAAAAATGTCATAACAGTAGCTTTTAATACTGAGTATTGCCACCTCTGGCTCTTATGACCGCTCGCATACGGTTTGGCAGAGATTCGATTAACCTCCGTATATAAGCCTGATCCAAATTCTCCCATTCGTCACGGAGAGCATTTGCTAGTCCATGCAGGTCCGCTGGGGCAACATTTTGGGTTCGTATCCGTCTGTGAAGGAGGTCCCACACGTGCTCGATAGGGTTCATGTCCGGACTTACCGCAGGCCAATCTAAAACTGGAATACCAACATCGTTAAGGTATTCCTGGACGATTATTGCAACATGCGGTCGTGCATTATCGTGCATTAACATGAATTCGTTTCCTATAATTGGCGCATATGGTACTACATGTTCTTCTAAAATGTCCGTTATATACCTGTGGGCAGTCAGTGTACCTCTGTCTACTGGTACTAACTCTGTACGACCTGTTAAACAGATGCCTCCCCAAACCATAATAGAGCCACCAGCGAAATTAGGTCTAGGTCTGATATTACACTGCGAATAGCGCTCACCGTCTCGTCTGTACACTGAGATACGCCTATCTGAGGTGTAAAGACCAAATCTTGACTCATCTGTGAAGAGTATATTGGCCCAGTCATTAATGTTCCAATTTACATGTTCTCTGGCAAACCTTAAGCGAGCCACTCGGTGGTTCCTAGTGAGACGAGGGGCTGTTACAGCTACTCTAGCTCTTAATCCACTCTGTCGTAACCTATTCCGAATAGTTTGAGTACTCACACGAGTATTTCTGACTCTAGCCAAGTCGTTCTGCAATTGTCTCGCAGTTACATGTCTTCGACGTAATGCTTGTAGTAGTAAATAGCGGTCATCTTGGCGAGTAGAACATCTTGGACGACCTGGTACAGGTCTTCTACTGTAAATGCCTGTTTCCCTATATCTGGCTACGGCTCTAGAAACACTTGACTGATTGATGTTCATCAAATTAGCAACGTATGCTTGAGATCGTCCATCTTCGATTAAAGCAACTATAGCAGCCACTTGTTCTGAAGTTAAATTGCTCATTTTAGTTTTAAAAGCGTTGGTACAGAACTCTGACTTCGCACTTTAAAATTTGTCCGTATAGGAAGACTTTCAATAAACAACTGAGCAAACCTTACACATATGCATTTTTCTAAATGTGTTCTTTTAGAAAAACAAAAAGTAAAAACGCTAAGTTCCATTATTTTGTTAGTGTTTTTATAGTTCACATACACGAGGCAAACTTTTTGTGAACGTATAAAAATATCTTGGTTCATAAATGCCCTTTTTTAGTTTATGCGATACTTTTTTGGCGGAGTGTATATAGTAATTAGCATATATTAATACACAAGTTGAAACTTATCCACACAACAATGTAGTATTAAGTTATATATCTTTTGTGGATGTTTCAATAAAGGTAAGTAAAATTTATTATAGAATTATAATAATTTAAAATAATGAGTGGAATAAATATTACTACAACAGGTGTTAATTTATGCTCACCAGTACATAGAAAAGTCACACAAAATTGTATACAATTTTACTACAATAAATACTACTTTATCTTACAACGTTATTGAAAGAAAACTAACTGTTCATTCTTGTTTTTCATACAAATTGTAAGAATTAATACTACAAACTTAGTGCTACAATTTGATGGTAAACATGGCTACAAATTGTACTTGTCCCTATATGTACTACAATGTGTAGTATAAATGCTGACAATTGTAGCAAAATTACCTACATTTTTCTCCCTGTGAAGGCACCTGGATTGAGTAAGTAATTAATGCAATCAATCACTTACGTCATAAATATTATAGATCATTAAACACCCCACATACAGAATCACCTTGAATGATTCAAATTTCATTCAAAAGACCTATCTGTAAAATTAAAAATTGACGTGTTCGAGCATTTTTCATACAACTCTACGATAACATAAAAGATAATTTTATTCCATTAGTGGTGACCACACTGTACCTATGTTTTGTTAATACAATAATATTTTTTCAACAAAATGACGGAATGCATTTTCTTCGCTTAGTGTAAGAAATAAACTTTCATTTTGAAAACTACTCTTTCTACACTTCCATACAACAATATCACAAACTTTACCGATCTCTACCTTATTTTCCTAACTCGCATCGTCGGAGAAATACTGCGCATAATTTTAAAATTGTAATTGATTCATTTGCATTGAATGAGGTGCCAACGCGTCACTCGGTAGCGCTCGATCTTCTCGTAGCGGTTAACGACGACAGCGGACCGTCTTTCGACGATATCTGAGTTAGACTCTAGACTCTAGACTGAACGGCAAATTCACGTTCAACGACCAACGAATCCCCATCTCCGCCGGAGACGGTAAATTCGAACCGGGGAATTAATTTTCCGAGAGCGTAGTTGGAGATTTAAATTTTTCGTCGACGACAAGAAAAAGTCCTTGTGAAATTTATGTGTCGACATAACGTCGGTCGTTGTAATGGCTGGGTATCCAAATATCGTTCTAGGGATTTGTAAAGGAGAAAAAAGCCGTTTTGTTTAAATTTAGGGGACAGATAAGAAATAATAGCATTAGTTTGGAAAGTGTATTTTATATTGCCTGCAGAGTTGTTGAAACTTTTTTCTGCGTGGCTCGGTCGATACTTCTCTTTAGTGACTCATCAAGAACATTAATTTCATTCACTCCTCCCAAGCGCACCAATACTGGAAACGATCGACTATCTAATGGAACTTTTAAAGTGAAATAAATCATCGAAGACTTGGTGTGAGTCCACATTTAAATAAAAAACAATACCGGGGTTTATATCACACAATGACTTTATTAAATGTGATATACTATATGCGTGGAACCGATAGTTACATATCTAATAAAGAGATTGCGTGAACTAAATCCCTTCATAGTTTCCTATTTAAAATTGGATAACTGAGAGGATGCCAAGATGTCGCAGAATATAAAAAACTAACTTCCCGATGTATAGTTGCAGCTAATAAAAAATAGGTCAACTTTATGACAGATTCTTGTCTAATAGAGTTGCAGAGTTTATTAGAGAGGAATTTATCAGTGCCAACGAATTAATTAGTACAACTAAAAAAGGTCTCAGATCAACTTGCTGACGCCTATCTATGGCTGATGAAATGTACTGACTAAGGCGAGCTAAATTAGTAGCTGTCGACCAGAGAAATGATATATAGAAGCTGTCTCCTCGTTGAGTTGCATAACTTCATAGGGTTATTCCTTGTATCAAAATTAGCAAAACACTTCAGCGTAGGTCCAATTCTCAACCGTTTTCGAGATATGGGTGGTCAAAAGCGCTGAAAGTCACTAGTTACGGTAACTAATTTAGATGAATCATGGACGCAATTGGCTCGACTGGTAACTTAGTTCCAATGCACTTGACGTAGGCTTTTGGACAGTTGTCATGTAAGCAGTTTTGTTGAATTTTTGACAGTTTTGGATTTCGCTCGCAGAACATTTAAAAATGCCTCTTTTTACGAAGGAAGAGTACGCCGACATGATATTTTTGTATGGCTATTGTGGAGGAAACGCTTCAGGAGCGGCAAGAGAGTACACAGAACGCTACCCGAATCGAAGACATCCTTGTCGGACAACCATCACGAACTGTTTCATATCGCTGCGCGAAGAAACCACACGGAGAACCAGCATAAGAAGGATTACTACCACCACAGGACAGAAAAGAGCGTCGATTTACAGGACTTTACGTGAAAATGGGCTACATCCATACCACGTACAACAAGTACAAAATCTCTTACCTGCCGACTATGCAAAACGGGAAGAATTTTGCTCGTGGATCCTAGAGAACCAGGATCTCCTCCCAATTGCTTTGTTCGCTGATGAGTCCACCTTCACTCGTGATGGGATTAACAACTCACATAACGAGCACATCTGGAGCGACGAAAATCCCCATCCTTTGTCAGAAAGTAAACTTCAGCACCGATTTTCGGTTAATGTGTGGGGAGGAATCATCGGAAATGTTATCCTAGGACCGAAAATCTTTGATGGAACATGGACTAGCCATATCTACAGGAGATTCCTAGAAGACGAGCTTCCCATTCTTCTTGAAGATATCTCCTTGAACGTCCGTAATAGGATGTGGTTTGTCCATGACGGGTGTCCGGCACACTATGGAAGAGTGGTAACCGACTTTTTGAACACTGCGTTTCCAAACCGCTAGATAGGGCGGAATGAAGCTGTCGCATGGCCCCCGCGCTCGCCGGACCTGACGCCTCTCGACTCTTTCTCCTGGGCAATGTTAAGACCATCGTTTATAGACAAGAGAAGCCGGCTGCCAAAGAAGAACTGGTAGGTAAAATCCAACCAGCATTTCAGGAAGTTCGTGGAAATATGGAAATTGTCAACTGGATAGGAGGACTGAGTCAAAGAGCAGAGTTGTGTTTGGCAGTCCAGGGTCGCCATTTTGAGCAGCTTTAAGTGTTTACAGCATTGTTTATTTATTAATATCATTAAAAAAATTCTTCTCATTGTTGTGGAGGTAAGACTGGAATTTAAGTTAATCGTTCCTTAGCAACCATTTCATGCCGAAATTCGAGCTAAATGCGTCTATGATTCGTCTAAATTAGTTACCGTAACTAGTGACTTTCGGCGCTTTTGACCACCCATATCTCGAAAATGGTTGAGAATTTTACCTATGCTGACTAGAAGTGTTTTGTTAATTTCGATACAAGGAATAACCCTATGAAGTTATGCAACCCAACGAGGGCACACCCTGTATACTAACGTATATAGAATAAGCATTACTTATAGCTGCCTATACACAAAATTGAACCCGACATGTAAAAATAGATACCTATATAGTAATACTCATATCTGCGCAAAATCCAGAAAATAAACACATGTACGCATACCCTTAGTTGATCATGCACATATGTGAGTATTATTATATGTAGTTTTCTCTGCACCCCCCGTTGATCTAGGGATTGATGTTGCCCTCAAAAATATCAAGATATGCTTGTTCTATATACACTCTAACGAAGATTTGGTAAAATTCCTGTACGGTTTCGGGGTAATTATATTACCCCGAAACCGTACAGGTATTTTACTAGTGCGAGCAAAACTAGTTTTATGTAAAAATACACCAAGAAAATTTAGTACTAGTGTATGAAAAATACTAAATAAAATGAAATTTACTGGGTAAATTTCTTACAATAACAAAAGGTCCCTAGTAAAATTCGTTTAGCATGGAAATTTCATATGGAGCTTTACTATGTATTTAGGAAAATTCTTAAACATACATAAAGGAATTTTGTATAGAAATATCCCTAAAATTTGTAATTTACCAATGAAGTTTACTACGTGTAGGTATTTTTCCGATACTACCGAAATTTATAAGTAGGAAAATCCATACCTATTAAAATAGTTGCCAAGATCATTTCTTTATAACATATAGAATTTCTTTCACAAGTTTTCCGTTAATGTTACACTTTGTATATTACAAATTCTGTTTGTCCTAAATGTGAAAATATTTGTAAATCCATCACTTACTTTCCTATTTGCAAATTCCAGTGCTACGGAAACGCTGATAAAAAAAAGACATACCTTTCCACGAGCAAAATCAAGTAAGTATCTGATTTCAATCAAGGAATAGGATTAACATAGGCACTGCAATACCATTATAAATATATATTACAGGTAATTTAACAAATATAAAAAACAATGTTTATAATAATAATAATAACAATAACACATTTAGATGGTACTCACCTGTTTCATTAAACTTATAACTTTCTTTCTCGAGTGTGAAAAAAGGCTGCTTTTGGTGTCGGCATCAGGATGCGTCTTCATGATGTAGCGTTGGAGAAACTGCAACAAACAACTGATCTTTCATTATTGATATACTTACAAGATCGTAAGCTTTGATGAAAAATGAATGCCTAGATATCAATTAGTATCTTAGTATGCAATATGTAATGTGTGTAAAATATAGGTTTTAAATTACCTATTTGAAGAGAATATAAAAAATAAAGTATGAAGAAGGCTAACTGTATTATATAAATTGTGCATTCGAAATTTGTGCTTTATTTATTATTATGTGCTTGTTTAGTTGTTATACCTGAACGCCTTCTTAACCATAAAAACAAATGCATAGATAGGTATAAGATAATATTCTAAGTATAAATAGACAAGTTGAATAATACTTTCACAACCTCTACTTCAACATAGCGTAGTAAGTACAAATATATTTTATATACCCTGTCGAGGCATATTAATGTGTTTTTTTTTTGGAACACAATTAGGTGTATTGTGTGTTTGTATATGCACAAACCTATATGTTTC
The DNA here is from genome assembly GCA_949128085.1 of Cetonia aurata. NCBI lineage: Eukaryota > Metazoa > Arthropoda > Insecta > Coleoptera > Scarabaeidae > Cetonia > Cetonia aurata. Next base: position 25,821,219 of record OX421889.1, on the reverse strand, counting down.
AACTTTTGTAAATTATGAAAATGCAGCTGTAGGTCACCCACAGTAGTAAGAATGCATTATTTAACTACTAGATTTATTTCAAGTTAGTCACTTACCTAAATATGCCTATAGATAAAACAAAAAGAACGACCACTGGCACCTATCACTTCCGTGCGTCCTATGTATCTACCTACAAATTGAACCCATAAAATTTAACATGCGCGCATTGTAAGTATGTATTTGGTTTCCTAAGTAAATTTCCTAACTGCGGATAAAATCACCAAGTAATTTAGTAAGAATCCCTGGGAAAGCAGAAAAATTTTAGTAATATTACGTTTTTACGTAGGAATTTTACGTACAAATGAAAAATACTGGTCGATATGTGGGAAATTTCCTGAAGTATAGGTAATTTTGCTAAAAAACGGAAAATTACTCAGTTTTTGGTGATTTTGCCCCAAATGGTACTGGAATTTTTCGGAGGAATCCTGGTAAATTTACTAAAAATTTTTAGTGTGTATATGATAAAATATAACATAAAAACATGTTATTTCTAAAATCACTTGTAATTACATGTTACATACGGTAACATCACACAATAAAGTGTTTAAAAATACGTAATATGTATATGTAAAATTTACCTGTAATATTACACATGATACACGGTAAAATCACATATTAAAATATTTAAAAATACAAGATATGTTATGTAAATTTCCAAATTTACAGAATGGTTTGTGAAATTCCATCAATTAACGTTGGTAATAAATTGCCAACGTTAAGTTATGTAAATTTACAAGATTTTTTGTTTCCGTGTTACCCAGTTACAGAGATTATTGAAGCTTCTGACCTCCATATTAGCCAGTTCATGCCAGTAAATCGAAGCAGGAAATAAGCGGAGGTCAAAATAAAATGGAAAACCCGGTGGAATAAAAAAGTGTTTAATATGGTGTATCTTTTTATTATTATATTAGCTAATACTATTTTTGCGCATATATTTCTCTGTTAGCAATATTGACACTTCTATGATTTCTTTTTTACGATTCCGAAACCCAATTCTCGGAACCTATTCACTTTACTCTCTCGAAAAGCCATCGTAATTTAATTTTCCGCGTGTCTCAGGCGTAAATCGACGAAACGCGACTTACCTTGGCACGAGATAAGTCACTACTTTAATTGTCGATCGTTCAATTTTAACGCCTATATTGCTCTCTTGCTTTATACCACACGATTTCTCCTTCAATATGCCCGTAATATCTGACCCGCGCGATTTGGACCTCACGTCAACACCGGTGAGTATGTCGTCGTCATAAATTTTCCTTTACGTCAGCATCGGCGCGGTTGCGAAGTCGTCTGTCGTCGCGAACGGCGACATGCAACGCACGAAAGTTTCAGGAACTCACTTTATAACGTGGAACGAGTAGAAAGTGCGGGATTTCTCGCTCTGATTTCACCGGAGATATTGCGAGAGGAATGCCAGATTTACGAGGTATCGTGAAGTTTCGGGGTGATGGGGAAATGGCGACAGATTGATTTAGTTTATACTTGTAGGTTATCGCAAGGGAACAATTTTAAAGGTATATAGTAGAAGTTATTTGCTGGGTTTTATATTGAAAAACGAAATATGCACTGAAGAGGAGTGCGACTGCAGTCAAGTTGTTTGTACAATTAAAATCGATATATTGGAGGTACAACTTAAATAGTGACGGTCGAACAGAGAAGTTGTAACTTGGTTCTTGTAATTGTATCAGAATAATTCCGTTTTGACAAGCAATGTAACCGGCTTTAGCGTTTCAAGTGTGTTTATATCCTTAATTCTTTCATTTTATCCGTTTTTTAACCCATTTCATACAAATCAGCTGTTTCCATAGCTAAATGAACATGAAATATCACAACCTCAGGAAATAGTCAATACGTTCACTGGTGAGTTTTCAAAAAACTATTCTACGATTTCAAATACTGCGTCTCAGATGTTTACATATAAACTTTCGTTTGATGTAGGATACACTAGTGAGGATGAAATTATATTAAATAAGTGTAACAGTTAAGCCAGTGGTCGTCGTTCTTTTTGTTTTATCTATAGGCATATTTAGGTAAGTGACTAACTTGAAATAAATCTAGTAGTTAAATAATACATTCTTACTACTGTGGGTGACCTACAGCTGCATTTTCATAATTTACAAACATTGGAACATAGGTTTGTCCACACACAAACACACAATATGCCTAATGGTGTTCCAAAAAAACACGTTAATATGCCTCGACAGGGTATATAAAATATATTTGTAGTTTGTGTATTACCGTAATGTTAAAGTAAATGGTTATAGATATTGTTTATTGCAGTCATATTGCTACGCTGAAGTAGAGGTTATGAAAGTATTATTCAACTTGTCTATTTATACTTAGAATATTATCTTACACCTATCTATGCATTTGTTTTTATGGTTAAGAAAGCGTTTAGGTACAGCAAGTAAACAAGCACATAACTATTATACGCTTAGTACAACATTCATGATTTCTTCTACCAATTTTCGAATGCACAATATATATAATACAGTTAGCCTTTTACATACTTTATTTTTTATATTCTCTTCAAATAGATAATTTTAAAATCTATATTTTACACACTGCACACTAAGATACTAATTGATATCATGGCATTCATTTTTCATCAATGCTTACGACCTTGTAAGTATATCAATAATGAAAGAAGATCAGTTGTTTGTTGGAGTTCCTCTAACGCTACATCATGAAGACGCATCGTGATGCCGGCACCAAAAGCAGCCTTTTTTCACACTCGAAAAATAAAGTTATAAGTTTAATGAAACAGGTGAGTACCATCTAAACATATTATTGTTATTATTAAAACAATGCTTATAGTAAGCATGATCTCCTCTGCCAACGGTAAATATTTATTAATCTTCTCCGCATACGTTTTCTCAATATTTGGTGCCAGCGGAACTGCTACATCAATGATATAAGTAACCTTCTTTTCTTTAAGTATTAATATTATATCTGGTATGTTATTTGGAATAGGACGATCAGTAATTATTTTCCTATTCCAGTAGAGTCGGACCTCTTGAGTTTCACATACTTGTGCGGGTTCATATTTGTAGTAAGGCGTATCATCTTCTTGATTTAAATATTGGCCTCAATTTCAGATGTATAATCGCCGCGACTCTATTATGCCGATCCAGATATTGCTTTAGTGCCAACACAGAGCAACCAGCCATTAGATGATTTAGTGTTTCCTCTTTATTACCGCACATACGGCATTTTATGTTACTTATTTATTCAGCAAGAATTCTTCTCCTATAAGCTTTGGTTGCAATCACCTGATCTTGGATAGCTGCTATAAATCCCTCTGTTTCAACAAAAATATTGCCAGAACAGAGCCATGCTTGCGATGCGACGGTATCAATATCAGGTCGGTCAATGAAATTGATATGATTTCCCGTGCAACGATTTACTTTTCCACTGTATTTTCATGTGCTCTACGTTCCGTATCTTTACTGACAGATCGTAATTATTGTCTGCCAGTAGTAACGGTGTTATACCTCTATCAAATTGCACAATGGCTCTATGTAGAGGACTGGAAACTGATTTTTCATGGAAATACCTTCTTAGATTTATTACTTGCTCATAATGTTTGGAATAGGCGCTCGGAATACCTCTTCCTCCTTGCTTTCGTGGGATATGAAATCGCTCAATAGCACTACGCGGATGATGAGCTCTATGTCGGCTAGCCTGTACCCTTGACTTAATATCAATATTATTAAGCTCCGTGTCAGTCCACCTCAGCACTCCAAAGCTATAGGTTAACACTGAAGTTGCATATGTATTAATGGCAATCGTCATATTTCGCGCCGACAATTTGGTTTTTAAAATGGATTTCAGCCGTTGGAGGTACTTACTGAATTCTTCTTCCTTCGCGATCTTGTCATTGATCCCTCTTGCCTGTAAGTACCCTAAATATCTATACAGTTCCATTTCTTCCATCCTAGTCACAATTCCCTGATCAGCTCCGACATTATAACCAGAATGCTCCGCCCAACGACCCCCTTCCATACAATTTATCCTGCACTTTCCTAATCCACAGTTCATTCTTATGCCTTGGCTAAACCGACCAACACAATCTAATAAGTCATGTAGATGATTCTTTCGATGAGCATACAATTTTAAATCAACCATGTACCATAAATGACTGTCAACGGATGGGTTTCCCATATTATAGCCCTTCTGCTGTTTTCTCAATAGCGACGTGAGCGGTCTTAATGCCATACAGAACCACAGCGGACTGAAGGCATCTCCTATTATTATTATTTATATTTCCCGCGGTATTTCTCGGTAACACAGCCTTGAAGGGTTTTGAATAAGGAGCGATTTTATGTATAGATAAGATATTGATTGGGCATTGACAACGCGAGCTTTAAATGACGTGTTTATTTTATATTTGCCATACTAATTTAAGTTGTTACAATTCATCTTATAAATGCTCTCAATACTACTACTTATAATGAGCGAAACGCTATCGTGTAGTAGAAGGACAATACGTTATTCCAATAAGATATAGGCAAACTTTAATGGCTGAGAGAAGTAAAGGTAGATGGACAATGTTTAAATTCAATTTGCAGGTATTTGCGCTGCTTCTCATCGACAGTACGTTCGTGTTCCTATGGATCCATTTCGCAAAATATGAAACTTTCACCACCACGGAGACGGAACAGTCAGCGGATGACAGCAATCCATACAGTTTTCCGTTGCATACCAGAGGAGCTCCATCATCAGATATACAATGTTCATCCTGACCGCACTCCATTTGGTCTTCGATAAATCGTTGCGCGTCTTCTCCAGTTTTATTAAGACGCTGCTTGCATTCAGATATTTCGAAGAAGCTCCATTTGGACTTCTGAAGAAGACTGGACGAATGTGGCTTATTGTGAACGGCCAGCTCGAACCAACCGTATATGTAACACTCTTCTGATTCCGATCGTTCTTTTTTATGCAAATTAATAAAATGTGGTTTTGGGCTATAGGCGAAGGGATGCGTGAGCCTGATCAATCCGATATTGTTTTGGTTTAGTTTGTAGTCGTCACGAAGGACGACAGTACGCGCCTTTCGATCCATTCCATTTAAAGTATCAATATTCTCATCGCCAGCTGATAATTTCATGAAAGCTACATCTTCGAAGACTAGCGCCGCACAGACGGCAGTGGTTAGGACCCAAACAGGTGAAATATAAGATCCAATGCAGTAATGGTCTTCTACGTCGTGAACATTAATTAGAAATGGCACATCGAGATCGCTTTTCTCTACTGAGGCAGCATCAGTGTATTTATTTAGGTCATTACTTACGATTAAGATGCTAAATATTACCCCAACACGATGAACTGCTACTGTCATTTTCTTGACACCGGTTTAGTCAGGTTTATTCATTGAACATGTCATTGACGTCATTTTTATAGTACAGACAGTTCCTGACTTACACTATTCTACTTACGCAAATTCGGAATTTCTATTCACTATCAGAAAAGTAATATAATTATTTTTAACCTGCATTAGTGATGATTACTGGATAAAGAGTGTTTCTCTTGAGTTGAAAGGGACAGTTCATCACTTCCATATCTTGGATGGAAAGTGAAGTTTCTGTCAAATAATCAAAAATAATGTCAGTTCAACGTGTATCTACACCACGGGTATGAAAACGTAATATGCGGTATTGGCAACAAACGAACATAGCCGCAATAAAATCCCCTAGAGTCACGGTCACCAACTATCAGTGATACGCAAGAAATACAACTTCAGTTTATTGAATTAATGTTGGCAAGTATTGCTGCCAAAAATGTAATGTTCAAACACAATTGTTCCTCTAAATAGGGCAATATTTAAATAGCGTTTTTAGTACGAAGTAGCAAGTTTAAGACAATCATTAAGTAATTATATCTCTTTTTTTTAGAGTGATTATTTAAACACATCATTACAGTATAACATGGAGGGACCACGTTGTATATAAGTAGACATCGTTTTCCCAATCCTGCAAATGATATGGACCTGTTCCAGAAGTGGCTGCAGTACTGTGAAAATGACTAGCATACTTTACCACCAGAGCAAATATATAAGAACAGAAGAGTATGTAGAAATCATTTTACCGATGATCAATTTGGACCAAACAACAGATTGTTTCGAGCGGCTTATCCAGTACGGAATATTCCAAGTATGTTTTCTTTATTAATACTGTGAAGTGTTATTTGCAACCTTTATTAGCCAAGTGCAAATAAGGCCTTAATAGAATATACTGTTTTTATCTTATAGTTATCTGTACACCTTCGACCTCTGCTTGCCAAAAAAAACAGGACAGTGAAGATGTCAGCATGGAGACAGATTTATTAGGCTCATCCAATACATCAGATTTGCCCTCGGTAACCAAAAATACCATAACCAGTACTCCAATAAAGCCAGGTAAAATGTTTTCTGTTCTTTAGATTAAATCTTATTCTTGAATTTATATTTAACATCTAAAAGAATTCAATAGATGAATAAAGTACTACTATATAGCAAGATTACGAGTGTACAATGTTAGGATTACACAGACTAAATATTGTTGGGTATATGACTTGTTGTTTATTATGCTATTGTTAATGATGTAATCACATATCATAATACATGATTTTATTTTCAGGAATTCTTACAGAGGTGAACTTGACCAGGAAAAAAGATCTAACTCCAAAAGCGCGAACTTTATATAATAGATTGAAGGTAGAAATGCGAAAAAGACAGACAACATTACGTTGGAATGTGTCTATAAAGAAGAAAATCCGTCAGGCTCAAATTTTTTCAGAATCCAACACATATGCTAAGATGTGTTCCAAATATAGTGTATAATTATATATTTTTTTATTTTCCATATTTGTAATTTCTGTCTCGAGTTATAATATATATTTTTTTATAATTTGCTGTTTTATTTTTCTTTCATCGTTACTTCAAATAATTTTAAATTTATATGTAAAAAGTAAGGTAGGTATTCAAATTTGCCGCTAACGTAAATTAGTACGAACCTCTCCGCTAGATGAATAAGGTTTGAGTTTTATTACATTAAGAGATGCTTCTGTTTATATACCTCTTCTATGTGTTCAAAGTACGGTTAACCTCAATTATTTGGAGAGCACCAGATTGGTACCTTGTTTACTAAAAATTTCAGAAAAATTCCCCATTGTTTTCAATAGATTTGTTATAATTTCCCACGCTCTCCCCACCACGATGACGATTTTACAGCTTTTCTCGCTAACATTCCACAGTTGCAATTGGCATGCCAATATTTTTCAGACATCGTCTCTGTGCTCTTGAAAACGTAAGTAATAAATTTTGATTTTTAAATAATAGATATTGCATATTTCCTAGGTGTCAAAGCATATATAGAGCTAAGGAATCAGTTCGCTCTCATAATTTCCCAAAACATTCATCAACGCTGAAAATTTAGAAGGAAATATGTCATCTAGGATGATTATGCAAATGTACAAAAGTTTTGATTATGCTCTAGGCACTTCTGTAGTTCCAATTACAATCATCACTATTTAAAGATGTACCTTAATTATGACATCGTCCCTTATGCAACCTTTTCAAATGTTAATAATGAATTATCTCCATTATGACCTACTTTTGCGAGCCAAACAGGCAACTTACATTCTTTAGAACGAGATAGTAGCAATTCATCTTCGAATTAAAATAAATAAATTAAATAAAAAAAAAAAAAAAATTCATAACTTCGACCAATAAGATCATGATTATTGCACGTCGTTACAGCTTCTGTAAAATTTGTTAAACATTCCTACTGCAGAAGCATCTGCGTATGTTGCTGGTTTGATTCTTTCCCAAATTGATGTGTCTGTGTAGCTGTTCAGTTTGTATTGAAAATTTATATTCTTCTGAGGTTCTCTCATAACATTTATTTGTAAGTTTTAGAGAAATTGACGATACTAATAGGAGACTTAGATATGTCGCTAGTAGGTTTATTGAATTGGTTGATGTTATTCATCATCGTGCATTCAAATATTTTCATTGTAGGGGTCATGAATCATGGTTATGTCTGTGATTTCTGCAAACTAATTAAATTGAACAATATGTACACCTAATATTTAATTTAACGTTGCCGTAACTAAATTTATTCTAATTTTCAATGTTTTATTGTGATTATTCATAATTGATAAATGATAAGGAAGAAAGACATTACGATTATTACGTAGTGAAAAATTTTACAATCTCAAAAATTATTAAAAGCCGCATTCAAAATGTAATCGCGACATTGTTAAATTAAATGTTAGCTGTAAATACACACTGATGAGATTAAGGAAAATCGAAACATATCTAATTTTTCAAATCTCGCGCTATATTTCGTAAGCACGATTACGTATTATCTTAACATGTAGTAATGTCGGCTTCAATAATAACTGACTATAATACAATTTTGGCTGATATACAGGGTGTTTTGAAACATCGTTTAAAAATTTTAAGGGCATGTAGTACGATCGAAAAGAAGGTTAAAAGTCATAATAAACATATGTCCACAAATTAACTGTTTACGAGATAACGGCGATTTGATCGCAAATGCAGAATAAGTTTGCTTTAGCGGTTTTTATTAAGTTATTATTGTATTTTAACATAAAATAGATTATAACTAAAGAAGATGTTCAAAATGAGGTCCTTCCATTTCGACATAAGATCTACATCTGCTTTCAAAGGAAACGCGCACTCTTTCAAAAAACAAGGGTTTTTCTCGTATTATCTGGCAACAGTGTTCTATTGTTGCATACACTAAACTTTTCAAATAACCCCAGATACTAAAGTCCAACGGACTGCTTGCTACGCAACTGCCCATGCGACTCCCAGCTCCTAGTACTAATACCTTAAGAGGCGTTGGGTGAGGTTTGTTAGGTTACGCACACAAAATGGATAAAATTAACGAAATTAGTTGGTAAGAAATTCTTTTAGTTGTTTAAACATAGAGACGAAATTAGACATCGTACAAAATATTGAGAAACCACGGCCTAATTTATCTGTAATATCTAACGACGGCAACCGGTAAAATCGTGGTTTTAGTTCATTATGGTACACTAAATGTGGTTGGTTAACTGGTTCAATTGAACGGGAAAGATTATTTTGTTGGCCATGTCTACTTTTTTGTAACCAAACGGAAACGTGGTCGAAATTAGGTTATACCGATTTAAAAAATCTACCGCGCGCTATTGAACGGCATTCTAAGTCTAAAGAACACATTTCATCGTTGTGCAAATTTAAATTATTTGGAAAACAAAATATTGCTACTGCTGTAGATAGCGCGCGCAAAGATTCAATTATTGCCTATAATAATGAAGTTAGAAAAAACCGCAAAAATTTAAGAAAATTAATAGACGTAACAATATTTTTAGAGTCACAAGATTTAGCTTTTCGGGTACACAATGAGATTTCAGATTCTTTTAATCGTGGAAATTATAAAGAATTACTCGAACTCTTTAGTAAATATGAACCGAGTTTTAATAAATTTGTTAGTAGTAATATTTTGTCGGGTACATCTGAATCTATACAAAATGATTTAATAGATTGTATTTCTTTTGTATTAAAACAAGAAATAGATACAGAAATTAAAGAGGCTCCGTTTTTTTCTTGGCAAGTAGATGAAACCACAGATATTTACAGTGGGGGAAAGTGGGGAAAGATGGCGATGGTATGGAAGAAAATTCCTACAGTACAAAATATGGGTTTATTAAATCAAGAAAAAATAGAAATGGTTACAACAAAGCTTTGGTAACAAAATAACAACCATTCTAGTGAAAATAGAACTTGACAATTTTTGGAAAAAAAAATAAAACGCAACGATGCGATCTCGTTATCTTACCTCCTCGGGTGGGTAAGTTGGCGAACTTATCGGGGTAAGATAACGAATTCAGCATAAATCACAATTGAACGGTCCTCTTCCTAAATAGTCAGTGCAAGCTTTGTGCCACCAGTTAGAACATGAAGAATCCAGTCTTGGGTAGGGGGGTCATTGTATAGTTCTTTGCAAAGTGGGCAGCTCGCAGATTTCCGGTTGGATTTCGCGATTTCTTTTGGCGCAGAAGGAATTTTCCTCTTCGCTTGTCCTTGCTTTGCCTCCTTTTGTTTAGATTCGTTCTGCCTTCTTTCCAGTTCCTCTTTCACTGGACTACTGGTTATTATTGCTGAATCCAGTTTTCGGCTCTTGCGCTTTACACTTCTTTCGGCTTTTGGAAGAGGCTTGATGTCGTATGGGGTAACAGTGTAACTGCAGCTCGGTTGAGGATTATTTTGATCTTCAGCAGAAGTCAGTATTGTAATGCATCGGTCCTTAGTTTTTCTCGGAGCTGCTACATAGTCTTGTGCATCAATTCGTTGGCACGGAGCAGTGGACGGGCGCTCTGGAACCTTGCTCATGTAATGGCTTAAAGGCAGATCATGTTCAGAAGAGTCATCTCTGCCTGTGTTGTCCATACCTGGCGCATGAAGTTCGGATATGTATTCTCGGTTCGTTTCTGCGGCCGCGAAGTCCTCATCATTGAAAACTGATGGATCATATGGCTCAATTCCGCATTTCTGGAAAGCTTTTAATAGCTGTACCTACTGTGGCCGCTTTCAGATAGGCTTGACAAAAGATTTGACCAATATTTTTATCGCCAAATGTTTTGCCTGGATTGTTGACCATAAAAGCATCACACGCTTGGCTGAAATAAGTTTTTAAAGGGCAATAAAACCCAACATCTAACGGCTGCAGCCGGTGTGACGTGTAAGGGGGAATTCCGAGCATGACTATTCCTTTTTCTCTGCAATAATTAATTCCCTTAAGGGATATATGTGACGTGTGATTGTCGATGATAAGAAGAACAGGTTCTTTCACAGAAGGTTTGGCAAATTTAGCAAAGTGCTTCAGAAATATTAAAAATGTCTCTGTTCACATCCATCCATTTCTTTGGGCAGTTCCATCTGAGCCCGGGGGAGTATTGTTCTTGACGCATTCGCATACGACCAAATATGAAGAATGGCGGAATGTACTGACCGGTGGCACTCATGGTACACGCCACGGTTGTGTTTTTTCCACGTTCAGCTGACACAAATTTAGTGACTCGTCTGTTTCCAGCTGGACTTAGAACCTTTGGAAGCTTGTTGGTGACAGTGGATATGCCAGATTCATCGGCATTAAAAATTCTCTCTGCTGAGAACGCATACTTTTCCCGAACTTCCTTCAAATTTTCAAAGAATTTTCCAACGGATGCACGGTTAAATCCCATCAGACGACCTACTGCTGTTGCTTCCGGAGTCCTTAAACTAAGATGGTGTTTCGACATGAATGCCACGAGCCACTCTTTCCCAGCCATTTTTAATGTTTGATTAAATCTATGCTTTATATTGTTTGCCACAGCAAATTCAAATACAAATTTTCTAAGCGTGATTGCCGTAAGACCGAATCCTCGATTGTCAAATTCTTTAATGTATTGGACAAGTATTGCCGCTTGTTCATCATTAAATGTGCAATGAAATCTACCCCCGTGAGGCGGAATATCTTCACCACGATTTACCTTCTTAACATAACGCCGCAAAGTAGTTTCCGGGATGTCATATTCGTTAGCTACGCTATTGCATGACCTTCCATTTTCTATTTCGTGAAGTGCTGCAATAACAGCAGCATCGCTCCAAGAACGTCTTGTACTCGTCTTCACATATTTTCGAGGCATTCTACAAGGAAAAAGAATATTAAAGGTAAGATGACGAATTCGTCATCTTATACCCGCCATCTTATCCGTTGAGGTTATGCAGCAAGTTTTTATTTTTTGTGACATTAAAAAACTACCTGCATCAAAATTATTAGAGTCATATGTGACCCATGCAGTACAGATTCAGCCTAACACAAAAGATTTTATCAACTTACCTTCAATTTTTGTAAAATCCTTACCAAAGTACACAACAAAATGATACCGTAACAAGCGAATATACCAATGTTAAGACATCTGGTCTAAATGTAGAGTTCTCCAAGTTATGTTGAGAATTATATGTCCCCATCTTTTCATAGAGGACGCCGCAGAGTCATTTCCTAGCTATGTTTACGCAGAAAAATATTAGCAGTCTTCGTCATCTTACCTGCCTCGTCATCTTACCCCACTCTCCCCTAAGTCTCAATTACCAATCATATTACGTTATGTCAAGAGCGGTGAAGTTATTGAAAGATTTTTGGAGTTTTTTGAGTTAACATCCGGTCGAACAGCTGAAGATTTACTTAACCTTTTATCAAATAACAGCGAAAAATATGATTTTAAAAAAAAACTAGTCGCTCAAACATATGATGGTGCATCTGCTATGGCAGGGCATTTAAATGGTTTACAAAGTAAAAAAAAAAAAACAATTGCACCTCAAGCTCTTTTTGTCATGCTCATGCCTTAAATTTAGTTTTGAGTAAAGCTTGTAATATAAACAAAGAATCTACAATTTTCTTATCTAATTTAATTGTTATTGTTTTTAGAGTTTATTTTTGGTTTAGCAAGAGTTTATTTTTAAGTTTTTATTGCCTTTTTACCTATCACCTCGTCTATTTTCCTATCCAGGCAAGATTTCACTCTCACCTCTACGTGGTTCTTGCTAGACAATAATTTATATTTTAGTTAACCTATTTTTTTTTTAATTTTTATTTTACACTTACAATGCTACAATAATAACTATAAAAATATAATTTATTGACTGAGAAGGGTTACCTAGGCTACAGTAGCCTCCGTTTAACAAAACCTCATGAGCCGCCACTGCTGGAGTTACGTTGGACAAATTGATAAATATAGCTGCTAACAATGTTAAATAATCCGCTATATGCAAAACGATACTATACTATAGTGGCCAACAGTTAAATTTCGTACAGCAAAAGAAAATTAAACAGAATTCTAAAGGCATTGTATACTTTTTACTTCTTATGCATACGTGGAATATCCCATATTGTAATTTATGTAAATTTCTCCGATACGCCACGAATCGAATAACGAAAGCGAAGATCAGTTCTGTTCTACGAGCTGGTCGACGGTGAGCGATAAGGACTGGTTCTCTAACGCCGAACTACGAGGTGTTTAGCGATGCTAATGGGACCGACACTTTCAACAAATTCATCGGACCAAAACCGGCGAGATTCCACTACTAGACAATTCTTCACCTCTTACGACTTACCACAACCGCAATAATAAGCGTACTACGGCTACCGATACACATTTCCTGGAAACTCGCAACAATAACCTCTAAACAACACTGAAGAAGAAAAGGACGAACAGACTAAACTAACTGGAGATATATAGCAGAAAACGCACGTTGGCATATATGATAAGTACTTGTATTTCTTAACTTTTTTAATAAAGACAAAGCACTAAAATATTTTCGTAGTTTTATTTGCTAATTATGCTACAGTGGAACCTCAATTAACCGACTCCTCGGTTTAACCGACCATGCGTGTTATGCCGTTGTTTGTAATCGGCAAGTCTAAGAAACCGAGAGCGTTTAAAAACATCGACATGGAAGCACTCCCTGTTTATTATAGAGCTCAGTAAAGTACTTGGATGGGTCCCACGTGACGTCTTTGATCCCACCCATGGATCAGAGCGTCATAGAATGGCTGAAACGACGTTACAGGAGGAAATACGTGAGCGCTTCGTTAGAGAAAACAGAAGAGGGTTGCGATCTCTTTGAAGCAATGAAAAGCCTTAACAGAAAAGATGTAATTTACACTTGTGCTCAAGCTTGGGACGAACTAAAAGACACCAATCTTCAAAAATTTTCCTCAGCTAAATTTTTTTCCTCCAACTTACTTAATATTCTCTTATACTGGTAGAAGCCGTGGTGGTGGTGTTATTTTAGCTATTAAGTCTATATATACTGTTACATTAGTTGATTTAAGTAAGCTTAAAATGAATTTACCTATTGTTGACATCGTTGGATGTTACTTATCCTTTAATTCTAAGAAAATTTATATATTTGTAGTATATATTCCACCAGATGTCTCTGCTGATGATTTAGATATGTTTTTTAGTTTGTTTGAGGAAGTTCTTGTTCTTGATAGCGATCACGTCCTTATACTTGGCGACTTTAATATTCCTAGTTTTTGTAACCCTGGCAGTTATGACAGAAAAAGTCAATCGATACGTGCTTTTCTTAATTTTAGTAATCTTAATCAAATTAACACAGTATTGAATGCTAATAGTCGTTTGCTTGACTTAACTTTAACTAATATTACCAATCATACTATTGAAAGAGACATCCCTTTAATCCCTTTTGTTAAAGAAGATCCTGACCACCCAGCACTTAAACTTGTTGTTACTTTCAACAAACCATTGCCTTTGCTTCATGGCAATAATATGGTAAAGAATTATAATTATAGAAAGGCCGATTTCAATAGTTTATACGCTGCTCTCTTTAATACTGATTAGACGGAATTACATAATTTTACTAATGTTAATGATGCGTGTGAAGCATTCTATAACATTATTTACAGTTATATTAACAGATATGTTCCACTGAAAAATAACCGCCTGAATCCGTATCCACCGTGGTACACTTATCAACATGTTCGAAATATTAACAAGAAAGATGCTTACAGACGTCGTTATAAAACCAGTGGATCTCCGGATGATTACAATAAATTTAAACAATTACGTAAAGAAATTAAAAATTACTCTAAAATTTTATACACCAATTACTTAACTAATATTCAGAATTCAATAAAAACTAACCCGAAAAAATTGTGGAACTTTGTACATACAATAAACAAAGATAAAGGAATTCCTAATGTCATGACACTGTTAATGGGGATTCACTGGACAAAGCTGAAACTATTGTTAATGGTTTCTGTGATTACTTCAAATCTGTATATCAGCCTATATCTAATAACTTTTTGCCTACTACAACTGTCTCTAATAACAACTCATGTATTAATATTGAGTATATTAATGAAGATAATATTATATCTGCCATAATGAGCCTCAAAGACAATTTTACTATGGGCACTGATCAACTTCCTCCTTTTTTGTTAAAAGATTGTGGTTATGTTCTTGCTGTGCCATTGGTCTACATCTTTAATCTCTCCGTTAGCACTGCTTCATTCCCCGATATTTGGAAAACTACACGTTTAGTCCCAGTCTATAAGAAAGGTGAAAGGCAAGTTATAGCTAACTATCGTCCAATCGCTATCATCAACAATTTCGCTAAGGTTTTTGAAAAATGTATTTATTCTAGTATCTATCCTTCAATACATGCACTTATAAGCATCAATCAGCATGGCTTCGTTAGTAAACGCTCAACTGTTTCCAATTTAGTTGAATTCACTCAATTTATGTCGAACAACATTGATAACAATAAACAAACTGATGTTATTTTCATGGACTTTACTAAAGCCTTCGATCGTATTGACCACAATCTCCTCTTACATAAGATGGACGGCTTTGGCTTTTCAACTCAACTCGTTGCTCTGTTTACCTCTTATCTGAAGGATAGAAAGAATTATGTAAGATATATGGGCTACAACTCTTCCTGCTTTTGTCCAAGTTCTGGAGTTCCTCAAGGCACTAATCTGGGCCCACTTTTATTCCTTATTTTCATCAACGATATCTGCAATGACTTGTCCTGCCAGAAACTTCTATTTGCCGACGACATTAAAATATTTACTACAATTCAATGTCCGAATGACTGTATTTATCTTCAGAATCAGATTGATATTATATGTAGATGGTGCGTTGATAATAAGCTTAACATGAATGTTAGCAAGTGTTGTGTTATGACTTTCTCCCGCAAGCTTAAACCTATCACGCATACTTATTACTATGACAACACTGTTTTAGAGAGAAATATCACTACTAAGGATCTTGGGGTGGTTTTTGATCATAAACTTTCATTTGCTGATCACATACTTGGCATTTACAATGACGCTCTTAAAATGCTCGGATTTATTATTAGAACTTCCAGACGTTTTTCTCGTATCGATTGTGTTATGACTCTTTATTATGCTTTTGTTCGTTCCAGACTTGAGTACGCTTCTGTTGTCTGGTCTCCCATGTATAATTGTTATATTTACCTTCTTGAGCAAGTTCAACGCCGATTCTTAAAATATTTATACTTTAGAGAACATACAGTTTACCCTCCTCAAGGTTTTAGTCATGCTCTTCTTTTAAGGACGTTTAACATCGATGCCCTCGATCTCCAACGTAACAAAGCTAGTATCAAATTTCTTTTTAACTTACTGAATAATTTTACTGATTCTGAATATTTACTTAGTCAAATTAGTTTTAATGTTCCTAGGCTATCTGCTAGAACCTCTGACACCTTCTACTACCCTACACCCAGAACTAATTTACTCCTTAAATCCCCTATATATCGAATGTGTC
Organism: Cetonia aurata; assembly: GCA_949128085.1. Taxonomy (NCBI): domain Eukaryota; kingdom Metazoa; phylum Arthropoda; class Insecta; order Coleoptera; family Scarabaeidae; genus Cetonia; species Cetonia aurata. The sequence continues at coordinate 25,804,836 of OX421889.1, read as the reverse complement.
TTATATTTAACGCTATCCCTAATAGTGATATCAATTTTTCTACTCTTAAATCTATTATGGATAGTTGTAGTAGTAGTGTTACTTATTTCTACTGTACTTTAGTCTTTTATTTTTATATTTCTTTTTTTTCTTGCTGTACTTTTAAGAATTACGTAGTTAGTCTGGTTTAGGTGTAGTTATAATTGTAGTTTAGTTTATAGTTTAGTTTATAGTTTCTTTTTATATATCTTATTGCATTAGTCACTTGCATATGTACGTTATTTAATGATAGTTGTCCTGTAATTGGATTTGTATCTGTTGGGCAATTTAATAAATTATTCTATTCTATTCTAAAAATCCTGGAAAAAGGTTCGTCCTAGCCTCAACCAATATCAAGACATTCCAGAAGCTGATGAATCAGACACAGCAGATTTAGTGACTGATCTGCAATCTCTTCAACGAGATATTCAGCCTGCTGATGTTGAAGAATGGCTAGCTGAAGGTAACGTTGCTGCTGTTTCAGTAGAAGAAATGGGAGATGACCAGATTATCGACCTCGTTTTGGAACAGGCTGGCAATGAAGAAGATGAAGAAGAAGAAGACGACGAAAAGGAAGAGGAAACAATCAGCCAGTCCGCAGCAAAGGATGCGTTCGAGACTGCCCTCAAATATTTAGAACAACAATCAACCGCTACATCTATGGACATTTTATGGGCAAAGAAGTGGCGTGATGCAGCAGCTATGTCTATAGATTTAAAAAATTAAAACAACAAAACATGAATTTTTCAAGTAATTTTTTAATGTCTAAACCGTTCTTTTTTACTTTGTTTTTACTTGTAATATTAGTGTAACCTGTTTGCTTGATTTTGATTTATTACATTCATTTGACCTCTGCAAATGGCGTTTTTCATTCATCTCTGATTATCTGACCCTTTTAGCGTTCCGACCATGCCCTGATCCCGAAGGTGACGGTTAATCGAGGTTCTACTGTATTTTTGTAAGGAAATATTTTTGTTGCCATTTATTAGCCACGTTCTTGTAAATAATTCAGAAAGAAAAAATCTTTAAAATTAGATCAAAAGCAATGGTTTTCATTTTAATTAATCAATGTACGATTTATTGGAGCTAGTTCTGAGCATTTATACAGGGTTATTATTATATAGTACGAAATATAAAAAAAAGGGTGGAAAACAAACAGGAGCAATCCCCAAAATACAGAAAATTGCGGTTCTAAGTGCACGTAGTACCGAAAAAATGATTTTTCTTTATTCGAGTCCGGCTCTGACTCGTTTAGCATAACGGTGAATCGCCAGTCTTCGCTATATTTTGCACGTTGGGATTTACATTTAGTGTGCACTTGCTATTCGCAATGGATGCGTTCGTTTGCAATGGCAGCGTATACGAATATCGAATACACTGACATGATCGTAATTTATGGTTAAACAGGACAGAATAGTGTTGCAGCAAGGAATTTGTACGTAGAACGTTTCCCCGCATCGACGTCATCCTTCGCCTGAAACATTTGTAAGAGCCGTGTATCGACTTCGAGAGATAGGTCGTGGGCCTCAAAGATCACGCACAATACTACAAGCCGAAGAGGCAATTTTAAATATTGTAGAAGTGGATTCCGGCGTAAGTACAACAACCCTCGCGCAGCAAGTAAATGTGTGTCAAGCTACAGTGCGTCAAATTTTAAAAAGGAATTTACTTCATCCGTATCATATTCAACGCGTGCAAGGCGGTTCCAAGGCCGAGAAGTTCGTCAGCCGGATCTTGCGTCAGTAGTCCTAGTTACACAAATCCAACATGCAGTTTATTTTCAACACCCTTTAAAACATTTGCATTGTACAATTTCATGTCCAGAGCATGGACAAAGTTAGTTGCTCAATTGCGTGCTTGAATTGTATAATAATTTCAAGCAAAGCACTGGACGCATATCAAGCTAAACACCTGTAGTAGAAATTTTACAGTAGCATACCATGTATATCAATTCTTGGCGAACAAACCACACTGACGCATTCAGTGCTAGTCAGCGGAATCTTGTCCTTTTTTCGTGCAACATTGGAGAATTGACCATTTGGACCGTGCTTTATTCATGTCATATAAATCAATTTGTTGACATTGTGAAATGACTGACAAATTCCTAACACCTTGCTGATTTCGTTAAGGGAGGCAAAGGAAACACGTGCAATGAGAAATTTGTTCAACCACTTTTTCTTACCAATGATCATATGAGGAAATATTTTAGCTTCATATGCAAGAACATATATATGTGTTTATTTTGAAAAACATTTGCTTTCAATTATTACACAAAGTGAAATTAGTTATAATTATTTAACCACAAATGCAGCAGCACTTGAACATTGATAACCAATTCAAATTTTATGTTATTATACAATCAATGAACCAATATTTTAAATAATAACTTAGCAGTTTGTTGCATACTGAGCGATTTATTACCTAAGTTAAAAAAGTGTTGATTTTACTTTGTTTTATTGCGAAAACATCAAAATGTTCAACATACATTTATTATTATATTAATAACATTCACATTGCATATGTTTACTTTGTGATTGTATTTTTGTTTTGCTGTTTACGGATATGTAATTGATCAGTTTACACAAACTAGTTAGTATTCTATATTTGTAATTTGTTGTATTTTGTTTTACTCTACGTATCGTCGTATTCCTGCAAATGGTAACTAATTACAATTATTTAATTCTTCGAAGATTATTGAATTTCAATCTATTTTTATATTAAGCTAGACTACTTTAGGAATGTGAATGTTATTATAGGAATATATAGTCATTTCTGGCGTTTTGTGTTTACCACGAGTGATTAAGTTTTGTCCAAAATATGAGTGCCTCTTTGCATGAATATGACGGTATTTTATTGCTTTAAATTCTATATTTATGTACATGGGAAGTATACTGTCCAAAGTCCATTTTATTCTACAAAAAGAGTAAATTGAAGCTTATCTAACATTTTAAGTACAAGGAATTAGATTATTTCCTTTATTTTCTTAATATCTTTAATTGTGGTCTCAGTATTACTATTACATACAATCAAAAACAGATTTCGATAACGCAAAAGCATCAAAATTGATAAAAAAGCAATATATATATATAAGTACAAGGTTTTCCGGTTTGGAATCCTGAAGGGTTTTCGTGGTTTTCCTTATTTCTTGACAAATGCTGAGAGACGAACACCCTAAGTCGCTTTCACAGGCGTAATAACAACTACTTTTTTCTTTTCGTAGAATTCTCATTTGAGTTTTGAATATTATGTTTATGAGTTTTAAATATCTTTTTTTTTAACCAATACATACATACAAACTAATATTCTGTATATACAATGTATTATATCATATGGGTATTCAAATTGCGCGCCATAATTTTAGTACCACTCGCTACGCAGCTGGCGGCGTAAAACGCGGTCCCAGATTAACCGAGAGAGTCACCATCCTAGTCAGGTTATTCTACGGTTAATACCAACACAGATAAATAAACAGGTAGCTCACTGAAGCAGAATTGGACTAATCAGGCGGGCTGCATAAATCAAAGACTGCAATAATTCGATTTTATGAAACGTAGATAGCCGCGGGGAGCAAGGTGTACGATCGGAGACCGAACATCTGAATGTGGGAGGAGTACCGATTCGCTAAAAAATATGCTCTTTTGCCGGACAGCTGTTATTTACCTAGAATAGAAAATTGGTTAATTTCCTAAAAAAAATATTAGGGAAATGCTATTGTGCAAAACATATTATAGTGTGGATGAATTTTTCATTCATTTATTACTTGTATGTGTATGTGTGATATTAGGGTGATAGTACACTGCGACCTAAAAGATCTATTGTGTCCCCTCTTCTCGCTGTATTTACAGCTGGCCGTCCAGTCTGATTCGTTTTAAGAAGTGCAGAATGTCCGAAGGCCCCAGATTAGGTAACTCTCCCTCTTCGATTTCACATGCTCCCAGGTGCAGCGCCCTTGAGTTGCACAGTGCAATACAGTTTGTGAGTAGATGAATGGACGTTTCGTCCTGTTCCCCACAAAATCTACATTCGGCTTCCTTCGCTATTCCAAGCCTGCTTAGATGTCCGTTCAGTTTACAATGGCCTGTAAGGATCCCTGTCAATATCCGAATATTATTTTTACTCAGGTTGATGCATTCTGCAGATCTCTTCTGGTTATAGGTACCCAGAAGAGTTTTAGCTTGCCTCATTCTCTGGAGATTCTCCCAGTATTTGGATTTTCTCTGCTCTACTTCATTTTCCAGTTTCTCCAGTGTTATGCTGCTACTTATCCCACAAAAAGGTTCTGGCCCTACAAAAGGTGTTCTAGCCCCTCTCTTAGCGAGATTATCTGTTATTTCGTTTCCTTCCACTCCCGTGTGTCCCGGAACCCACAAAAGGGTTACCTTGTTCTTTTTGCCTAGCTCGTTTAGTTTTTGTAGACACTCCCAAACCATTTTGGAGCTGATTATGTTTGACCTCAGCGCCCTAATGGCTGCTTGACTATCAGATATTATGATAATCTCCTGCTTTTCATAGCTTCTGTCAATATTGACCTGGACACATCTTTCAATAGCGTGTATTTCCGCCTGGAAGATACTTGGGTACATCCCCAAGCTTTCGAATTCCTTCCATTCCAGTTCCCTCTGCCGTTTTGGAGCCATCTGTGTACCATTTAATGGCATTTCTATTGAGTTTCGAAATGGTATCTCTATCCCATTCACTCTTAGTGCTAAGCTTTGTGGTAAAATCTTTCACAAAGTTGAACTTCCTTGGCATGTCATCTCGGGGCATGTCCCAGATTTGGTCACCTGTAGGAGGCTGAGGCCTATGCCTAGCCGTTCCTTCCCTGATCATCATCATTTATTACTTATTATTGCTTTATTATTCTTAAGTTACTTTTGGTCTTTTAATTTTGTAATTTTGAGTTTCAATATTATGTCTTTTTCTCTTCCATTATTTTTGTTATGACTGATTATCTATTATATATGATACTTTGAATCAATAAACCATTATTATTATTATTATTTGTCTGATCGTTTCTTCAAGGTCTCTGTGTCTGGAATTAACTCGGAGTTGACGTCCATCAATCAAGGAGTGCCACAGGGAAGTATACTTGGTCCACTGCTTTTCCCCCTTTTCATTGGTGACATTGGAGACCACCTATACGGATGCCAATATTTTACATATGCAGATGACATAGCAGTTGTAATTGCTTCGGATAGTGCTAAGTTAGCGTTTGAGCATCTACAACATCAGTTTACCAACCTGTGCTCACAACAAAAAACTAATTATTAATTATAAAAAGACTAAAATAATGCACATCGCATCTCCATATTTGACTTACTACCTCCTATTATATGTCACGATCACAGTTGCTTACATTCACCGACTTATAATGGTGGTGCTTGTGTTTGTCATATCCATCTGGATCTGGTGGACAATTTTTGTTATCTCGGTCTTCACATTGACTCAGCATTCTTATGGACGAAACATGTGACAGTACTGTGTGAAAGAGTGAGGCTGTTCGCACATCGGTTTTACTATTTATCAAATTGTCTACCTCTGAAAACGATGTACATACCTACATCATATATTATTCCGTAGTGGAACCAATACTTCTATATGGGATCACAATTTATGGTGCGGCATCAGAATATTTACTAGAGAGGTCGTGTTCAGTCCAGAGACTTACACTTCGAAATATGACAGCTGTAAGAGTGCCTGATACAGATTTGTGCAAGGAACGTAGAATTCTTTCAGTGAAACACCTTTATCATTACAGGATGTTGATATCACATTACTTCCGAACTGACATGTTTCCCAGCGTTACTCATCAGCATTCAACAAGATCTCAGTGCGTGGGTGATTTGTGTGTGCGTAAGTGCAACAATAAATATGGGTCATCATGTGTGAATGTTGTTGTGCCGCGTATTTCCAACAGCTTGCCTGCACAGTTGCGATCTTTAACATCAATATCAGGGCTGAAACGAGAACTCAAGGACGCGGTATACCGTGTTTTGTCGCTATAGCAATACATGGAGAACATGCGTAACAAACTACATGCAGAAAAGCACTACGGAATATTAGTTGATGGCAAATTGTAGCGCGAAACATAGCGAAAGGATTGAAGAATGTCTTGCGCTAAGTTTGAAGGAATGAAAATGCGTTCTAATTATGTTTTTTTCTGACATTTTTAACTCGGAAACGTCGAAATGGTTGCATAAATTAGATGCCAACTTAGCCAAGTGACACACTATCGCAGTTCAGCAAAGTAAATATAGATGGCAGGAGGGTAAATTCTTTTTTAACAATTATTTTTTTATTAAAAATATGCTACACTTATATTACATACGTAATTTAATAGGAATAAATATGAGAAATAATATATCGTCGTTGTTTCTGCAAAATCTGCTATGTGTAAAAACATCTTTTTTCAGTAGACCAAAAAAACTGTTTAAAAAATCATCAATAATTTTGCCGTGTTACATAGCAGTTATTTAATTTAATAAAATGGAAGAAAACTGATTTACTTTGCACATGGCAGCTATTACCAACTGACAGAGGGAAAAATTAGGCTTCGACTGATACCAAAACATCAAAATGACAAAAAATGCACATAGCAGGTTTTGAAAAACCAACGACGATATGTATATAGACAGGCCCGCCGCTAGCCGGCTGGACGCCCGCGTGCAAAACCAACGAAGCCGCCCCCCGTCTTCTCCTCTGCCTTTGTACAAAAGGACTTTAATAATAACTGAAATGTTTGTGGATATTTAGGCTTTATTATTTTCAAGTAGAAGTCAATAATAAAGCCTAAATATTCAAAATCATTGGAGTTATTATTTAAGAAAGAGGCTACGACAACACAACTATAATTAAAAAGACTTTTAAATTTGTTACATATGGGCATATAAAAATGTAAAGAAATACTTTTCAGAATCAAACAATTTATTGTATTTAGGTACTATGTTTACACATTGGGCGAAATAAGTGTTTTCTAACGATTTTTACTGTTTCAAGTATTTATGCATTGATGTAACTACGAAATGGGGAAACTAACGCAGCACGCGTTATTAAAATAAATAGTTTAAACTAACATTGGTCAGAATCGAGTACTTTTAAGAATCGAATATTTGAGAATCGAATACCGAGACCGAATATCGAAATTCAAATACCGCGACCGAATACCGGGCCTGAATACCGAGACCGAATACTGGAATCCAAATACCGAGAACGCAAATCGACAGAACACCAGTACAAAAATATTTGATGATTTAATGAATTATAAAAATATCCCAAAATAAGTTAGAAATTATTTCAATAGACTTGAGGTGTAACATATATTTTGTATTTTTGACAACTAAAAGTTCTCGAGTACTTCACACGAAGTACTCTACTTCAGCAAATACTTTCAATTCTTACTGCTCGAAAACTCCCTTCACTAGTTTAAATTCGCTATTAATAATACAAAGAAATACGGCTCAAAAAGTTACAACAGTTAGAATTGATCAAATTATGTCATTTCGGTTCTAAACTACAAAAAATATATTTAAATTTTAAGACAGCATTGTTCTAGAAAATAAAAAACTGTATATAGAAAAATTTTAAACTTTTCAAATTTATTTTTATTTAAATAAAATTATGTATAACTCTTCTCTTCAAATTTATGAGACATTTTTGAGAATTGTATAGAAATGTAAGATAAACGTTAATTATTTAACGGATATTATAAATTAGGTAACTAATATTAAAAAAAAACAAATATTAGAAATTTGTTTCTTCAGAATTTGTCTACACCCGACATACCTTTAATTTGCAGCTTTTAGAAAATATCATTCAAAATTTACATTGAGAGTTCCGAATACCTTTGTTTTTGAGTATATGTATAAATACATGCATAAATAACAAAGGCGGCATTATGTCAGTCGCACATTCTGCCTTGAACGCCTAATAACTAACGTCTTGAGTTTATTTGTATACGATGCGTTTTCTTACGATATCTGTATATTCATCAATAACAAGAAATTCTTTATTAAACTTGATGTGGACGCATTAAAATCCCTTACACAGACGCTTTAAGAATGACTACATAAGAGATTTTTTAATTGTACGCTTGTGATAAATGTAATAACATTTATAATGCTATACTGATTAGCCCTGTATTTGCCGCCCCCCTGAGCATGCCGCCCGCGTGCGATGCACGCCTTGCACGCCCGCTTGCGGCGGCCCTGTATATAGAATAAGCATATCTTAATATTTTTGAGGCCAATATCAATTAGTAGATCAACGGGTGGAACAGAGAAAACTACTTATAAAAGTACTCATATATGCGCATGATCAACTAAAGGTATAGCGTGACATGTATTTTACATTTTCTGGATTTGGACAGATATGAATATAATTATATAGGTATCTCTTTTTACATGTTGGTTTCAATTTTGCGTGTAGGCAGGCATATGGAGTGCTTGTTCTATATACAATATATCATTTCTCTGGAATAAATAATAAAGTCATAAAGTATAATAGATATGTGATGTTGCGTAATTGTTTCGGTCTTTCTACGGTACTCGGTACTCGTAACACGAGCACTAGCTCGGCCAGATTTGCTTTTTGCAGACGGTCGATGGTGTGGTGGTAGACGTTTTTTGTAACAATTTAAAAGTTATGTATTAGTGTTTTATTTTATTTATATTTACATAGCTGTAAAAATACATCGGATAGGTATGCTGGAGTTACGTATTACATACCTACATACATCATTTAGGGATATGACAACGTCGACTAGACTAGTCGGCGTACTCCATGCGATTCTGAAGTGACATTCAGTACAATTCAATATTGGAATGCCGTTGCAAGTACATCGTTGATGCCCCTAAGCTTTCTTTATAACTTTGGCGGCTAATCTTATGCCTAATTTTTTTTTTTTTAGTTTGGTTGTTTTTTTTTATAATACTTTTATTTTACTTTGTCTAGAGTTTATGTCATGAACAAGAAAAGCAGGGTAAGATTAAGACATTTTTCAACAATTAGATAAAAATGATTCTGACACACATGTGCTTCACATATAATTGTGATAGCAATTTACGATATAATTGAAACATAAATCTTCTCATATGTGTGTAATATATTTCTCAATAATTATATCCTTTTTTCGTAGCCGTAACTTAAATTTTGTTTTTTGTTTCTCTTGGTTTAGCGGCTGGTTTTTAATTTAATGATTTTCAAATAAAACAATCTATTACGTTTCGACAATTCTTATTTCTTTATTGTTGTCTTCTTCAGATTTCTGTTTTTTTAAAAACATATAATAGTTCACAAAAATTTGTTGTCTAGAAATTATGAAAAATGTTAATAACAATTTGATCAATTTTTATGTGTTTTATAATTATAGAGTTAAGACGTTCACAAACATTTTAAAAAATCTTAAAATTATTTTTTTACTAATAAGACATTACATTTTTATTACACAATCTACAAACTGTTGTCATTTAAAATTAATAGTGGTGATACATTTTGTAAGGATGTCGGCGAACTACATTTAAAATAATCCCAAGTGGCTTGCTTAGCTATGGGCTTTTTTTTCCCCCCTTAGTTGTACTAAAAATTGTTATTGAAAAGTTACCTGTATATATTATTGGCGAAAAGTATTTAAATGATTGGTGAATAAATTTTTGATAAGCTTTCTATATCTGTTTTGTCGTTTACTGCGGTATTTTGTTTTTTAATTTGGATCATTTCTAATATACATCGCGCTTTATAATTTCTTTCTTTATTTAAAATCTTTGTATTATCGAAATTGAAAGTATGACCGAAGTTTATTGTATGTTTTTTAAGAGCAGTGAGGTTATTTTGATATTTGTGACCTTTAATTCTGTTATGAAGTTGTTGTGATGTTTGTCCTATGTACACACCATTGCAATTGTTACAGGGGATTTTGTATACTACATGACTTTGGTTTTGTAATGGAATATTATCTTTTAATTTTGAAAAGTTAAAATTTAAATTATTGTGGTTTTTGTGTGCAATTTTTATTTGATGTGGGTCAAGAATTTTATTAAGTTTTTCGGATAATTGTGGAACGTATGGTACACTAATATACTTGAAAGTACATGGGTTTGTGGTTTTCGTGTTGTTGATCTGTCTGGTGTTGTAATATTGATGTATTTTGTTTTTAATGGTTTTTTGAATTAATGGCAAAGGATAGTTATTTTTTTGTAGGTTAATTTTTATTGTGCGTAATATTTCTTTTCTATATTTTGGATTGGTTAAAGTAATGGCTCTATTAATTAAGTTGGCCATAACATTTTTTTTTAAATCAAAGGGTTGGGCAGAGTGAAAATTTAAATAACGACCAGAAAAGGTTGGTTTGTGATATAATTTCGTCAGAATTTTATTATTTTCGCGAATCAGGGTCAGATCTAAATAGTTTAACGTTTGGTTTTTTTCTAATTCAAGAGTAAATTGTAATTTCGGATGAAAGTTGTTGAAAAACTGATGAAATTCTATGATCTTGTCTTCAGGAATACACGCCAAGCAATCGTCTACATATCTTTTATAAAATGTTGGTTTAAAATCTAAATTAGTAATTATATTTTGATATTAAAATAATAACAGTAAAATGTTCGTTTTCCAATCCTATTTTATTGTTTATTATCTTTTATAATAATAATTCCAATCCCCTGGAACACTATAGATAGTAAGTATATGTTTTTCGAGATCTTCAAGTACTAATTGAGCTATTGTGCTTGATATGGGTGAACCCATTGTACAGCCAAATATTTGTTTGTAAAATTTATTCTGAAAAGCGAAATAAGTTGTTGACAAAGTGATTTCAAGTGCAGTTAGAAATTCATTTATTGGTAATTCTGTATGGGGTTGTAATTTTTTCCAATTTTTTCTTACTATATTTAAGGCATAATCTATTGGAATGTTGGTGTACATAGAGACAACGTCAAGTGAAATTAATTTGTCATTATTTTTTATTTTTGTATTATCAATATATTTTTTTAATTCAAATGAGTTTTTTTTAGATAATATTCGTTATTGTTGATTATGTTTGAAATTGAATTGGCACGATACTTTGATTGATAAACAGAAATCTGAAGAAGACAACAATAAAGAAATAAGAATTGTCGAAACGTAATAGATTGTTTTATTTGAAAATCATTAAATTAAAAACCAGCCGCTAAACCAAGAGAAACAAAAAACATAATAAATTATTGTTAATAAAAATTCCAAAATTTGTGGAGTTGTAGGTTTCTTAATGCTCCAACAATCTGAGTTCATAAAAAACAACGAAGTGACACAAAATCATGCGTTTGATTTACAATCTGTATAAATAAAAATCAATTGCCCCATGTATGACCAAGCATCACTTGAGAACGGCTCAGCCGATTTGGCTAGAAACAATGTTTCTATGAAAGAAATTTTTTGGAAAAGCCCGAAATTTGGACGGTATTTTTATATGAAAAAGAAAATACAAATTAAAACGAAAAATTAAGAAAAAATAAAATATTAAGAAATTATATACATCTCCTTTTCAACGAGAAAAAGACATGAGAAATTAATGGATTGAAACTCTATTCTAAATTCCCATATCAATTCTCCATATGTAACGTTTTCAAAGTGATGTTTCATATTAATGTCATATTCTAAGTATTAAAGTTATTCCTTGGCGGACCGACAAAATAATCGTGCACATGTTTACCGCTAAGCCGTTTAGCGGGCCGACAAAGTCGCATATTTGTTCGCCGCTAAACTAAATAAAACTAACATCACACATTTTGCCTTCTCTTTCGCTCTATGTCGCTCCCTTGTTTATATACTGAGGAAACAGATTGTATGCAACTTGTTATTCACGTTGGTTTGAAACCTTACTAATTTAAAATAAAAATAGGGTGGCGTCCCCTGGGCGGCCATTTAGCAAATTTCTGAGGTATATCGCGTCTTTAAACACTGATTCTTTCAATAAACTAATTTACAATGTATAACTACGGTGCTGACCCTTCAAAACAGTTATGTTTTTAAATTTTCTGCATGTACACTCTGTATATATGATTGGTAATACCACCGAAATGCAAATTTTTTGCTTGGTGGTGCTATTTAAGTTTAGTAACCCTAAATACTTACAGCTAATGAATATATTGGAAATGTTCAACCTTTCCAAAAAAATCCTTGCTCCAACTAGGGTAACTGCTGAATCCAGTGTAACGATCGACAATATTTTCACCAATCTGGGGAACTGTTCCAAATATGAAGTTAAAGATGTACATTTCTCAGATCATAAATTAATATTACTTTATTCAGAAATCTATTCAGAACCACTAAAATATTACCAATATCAAAGGACATATCATGAAACCAATAAGAATTATTTTATAAATCAACTGAGTGATGAAAACTGGACAGAAATTTACAACGCACCTAATATTAACGATAAATTCAATATTTTTTTTGATACGTTTTATTTCTACTTTGATAATTCCTTTCCATTCAGCAAAAGACTCTATTCTGATGGTGCTACGAATTGGGTAAATGACAATGTTCGTCAGTCTAGTGAAAAGCTGAAGGACTTAAATATATTGCAAAAAAGATTCCCGGAATTACGAAATATTGACCTGATACATAAAAATAAGCATAAACATTTCATCAACTCCAGTAAAGCTCATTTTATCAATAAAAAAATACTACTTTCAGAAAAAAAAAACAAAACAACCTGGAATATTATTAATAATCTTCAAAACAAGGTAAATAAAACTAATAAATATGAAAATTTAAAAATTGAAATTGAGGGTAATTTAATAGAAACGCCGGGAATAATTGCAGAAACGTTTAATCAATATTTTCAAAGTATTCCCTACGTGACTTCCGAAAATATTCCGATAGCAACAATAACTAACAGCCATATGAAAACAAACACAAATACCATGTATTTGTATCCATATTGTGAAACTGAAATGCTTCAAATCTTCAGTAAAATTAAAAATAAACATACAATTGGACCAGACGGAATACCCGCTAATATTTTAAAACATTGTAAGCATGAAATTCTCAAATCTATAACTCACATAGTCAACGAGTCGTTTGAGCAGGGAATCTTTCCTCAATTATTGAAAGTTTCCTTGATCAATCCCATTCATAAAAAGGGTGATAAGCAAAATGTAGCTAATTACCGGCCAATCTCTGACTTCTTGTTTTTCAAAACTCTTTGAATATGCAATTCTGAATCGGATTGAAAACTTCATTAGCAAACATAACTTATTGTCTTCATCTCAGCATGGTTTTAGAGCTGGCAAATCAACCATTACGGCCTTGCTTGAAATATATAATAACTTAATAAATAGTATTGAAGCAAAACGTTATCCCATAGGGATCGTATGTGATTTGTCAAAAGCGTTTGACTGTATGGTCCACAAATTACTGTTAGATAAGCTTTTTATTTTGGGATTTCGTGGGAAAGTGCTAGAATGGATTACCTCATATCTATCCAACAGAGTCCAATTTGTAGAAATTAGTACAGTTGGAGACGGGATGAGGCATAGGGCTAGATCGTCCCTGCTGCCCACGAATATTGGAGTGCCGCAGGGATCGGTTTTGGGTCCTGTGCTGTTTTCCTTGGTTTTAAATGACATCATTGATTTTCTGTGTGATTTTGTGGTTGTCTGTTATGCTGACGACATCACCATTATAGTGTCTGAAGATGAAAATAATAAGGAAGAGATTGCGAATATGGTATTGGATAAGATTTTTATGTGGTTCTGTGCTAACAATCTTTCGCTAAACCGTAAGAAAACCACGTACATATTGTTTCATACGTTACAAAAAAAGATTAACGATTTCATAGACTTGAAATTCGCTAATAACGCAATTACTTCAACCGATTCGGCAACATTTCTGGGCTTATCGTTTACCGCTACCCTAAATTGGGATAATCATTGTCGATCGTTGGCAACTAAATTAAATAAGTCAATCTTTAAACTTAGATCGTTAAAAACCGTAGTTGACTCTAATACTTTAAAAACAGTATACTATTCAGAATTTCATTCGCACCTGGTGTACGGAGTATTGTTGTGGGGATCAAGCTCCTCAGCTACCGACATACTTATCAAGCAGAAAGCAGCTATAAGATGTCTTGCGGGGATTAGTCAGCTGACTTCATGTAGAGGCTTCTTCATTTCACTGAAAATATTGACATTACCGGAATTGTTTATATTAGAATCCTGCTGTCATATCCATAAACACAAGCATCTACTGCTAACCAAAAATAATAATCCTAATAATTATAACATCAGAAATCAGAAGATACATGTTATGAAGCATCATTTGAAATTAACGGCTAGTAGTCCAGAGGTTCTAGGCACTAAGGTGTACAACCGTCTGCCCAATAATTGGAAAGCACTTACGTTGAATAACTTTAAAAGAACTCTCAAATCATGGCTAAGAACAAAATGTTTTTATTCAATCTCTGAATTTCTTAACTTTAATGAAGATAGAGAACTCTAGATTATGTTGTAGTATTTTTCTTTGTTGTATTATTTGTCTTTGTAGTTCTTCTTTGTAGTGACGTGTCTCATACCTATTCTGGTAATTGAAATAAATCTCCTACTTACTCCTACTATTTTTCTTAAACTATAACTTGTTAGTTCTAACTTTTATTCTATGTATATTTGATTTATGTATTTGTTTTCTAATGTCATAACCTTTTGACATTTTGGAGCCTGTTCAGTCGGAACGTGGCTACAAACTGGCATAAATGTAATATCACTGTTGATATAGAGTTAAACTGTGACTTCCAAATTTTTGTCATATAATTTTTTAAAGAAGTTAAAAACTTAATTTCACATTTCATTATTATTCAATAATCTTTCAAAGCTGATAGCAATACGAAGTTATAAGTATTTTTCACTTTTCCACATATATACTTTGATATGATATGATAGATGATAAAGGATATATATACCTATACCTTTCCTGCATTATGTGACACAGTCTGTCTTTTTAGACTAGTTAAGTAATGTAATTTTTTAGTACATATGTATGTATATGCATACAAATACCCTGTTCGATTATCCTTATTACATTGTATTAATATTATTATTAAAAAAAAAATTATTATTATTAAATTGGCCCACACACACAAGTCCAATACCCAGATTTAGAAATTGTAGGCCAAATTCATCATTTAGTATGGTTGCACATTAATACTTATCCTTTATGCTACCTGTCCCACTAAAATACATGTCCAAAAGATATAGTGTGAAAAATTTTATTAGTAATTTCAAGTCCAACAATTTCAACGTAATACACGTTAAAACAATTTTTAAATTAAACTGGACCATTCTCGTATTTTGTAAATGCCGACGGTAACTTTCAGCTTACGCAAACATTTGTTTTGCTGTACTTAAAATTGTTTTATTGAAGATAAGATCTGCGAAAGCTTCAAGAAGCATTGATTTTAGTATCCTTTAGTTTTGACCGTCTTTGCCCTTTTAATATTTGTTAAACTGTATAATGCACATTCCATTATGATTATGAGTTGTGATAGATATAGAACTAGCAGGCTCCAATCATTTGATTGCTTTTATCTCTATATTTTATTACAACTAAAAACGTGATTAGGACGATGTGTTCCTCCAACTGTTTCGAGCAGGATATTCAACTGACTCTAAAAAAAAAAGAAACCTTAACATAAAAATACATAGGTACATACGCCTCACGATATTTTAGCGTCTCAATCTCACAAAGAACGAACAGAGGCATAAAAAAGAAAGCACACAAAATCCTCCTAGCGTTAAATAATAAGACCCGTAGTCGTTTCACACTCTCGGGCCCACGATTTGTCCAACAAATTCGCAGCTATTCTACAGGCACGGGGCCAGCCGCCGTTAGCCGTACAGAATACTAGGAAATTCGCTGCCGAGTGAGACATGTAAACAGAGTTATCTGGCTCGGCGTAACCCTAAAGTATTTTATCTTGTTAGCGCTGCCGTTCTATCCCGTGTAAAATTGACTGCACGTCACCGTTACGCTCCGAAGCATATTGTGAGACCGATATACGGAGTCTAAATCTAAACATAATTACACAGTGGATTCAGACGAGGAATTAAACAAAGATAGGAAACGCGCTACGACGTAGAATACATTCTATTGGGAACGGAATATATTCTTGTCGATGTTTCTATACCAAATAAATCTGTGTTCACGTCACAACTCCATTTACGATTCTCTTATTTCTTCCGCAAGATTTTACCAGCATTGTACGAACGTGGAAACTTACTTATTGTTAGTTACTCCAGCCGCCGGTATAATTGTCGCACTATCCGGCTGATTGCGTTTAATTCCCGTTTTGAAACGTGGATATTCCGGCGCATTATGTGTTTAGACAGACAGGATGCGTAATGTCGACGTGGCAGCAACTGAAAAGCGGACTGTACAAATAGCGTAGACCTCACATACTGTTGCGCATTTGAAATTTAAGATACGGGTACATAAATACACTGCGCCTATGTACAAGGTTGTTGTATATAGCGTGGTAGCCGTAACGCGGGGTGAAGTAGAGGAAGATTTAGTGTACAGTCGCGATCAAATGAAACTGAACACTTACAAGGGACGATCCCGAACGTAAAAATTCAAAAAAATTACGAAACTTTGGGAACATGTAGATCACATATAGATATGTACAATCCATTTTTATTCTGGGGAAAAACACTCTTAGTGACTAAAATAAATGTGTGTACCCTCTAAGGGTAAGAGGCAAAGAAAAAGTTTTAAAACAAATATTGTTTCTTTGAACGAGTTTTAATAAGTAGCTAAGAAAATATAGCTCAATATATTAACACTTTTGTAAATATTTTTAGTTTTTAAAGTTTGCGGTTCAAGACTTCAAGGGGCTTTAGGCTAAACATTAACTGGCGTTCTTAACTTGTTAATTTATGACGTTATATCAAATTAAATTGCTGCCATCCAGTAGGCAGGAATTTCACTGTGCCTCTTGGAAATTTGGGGTCTGAGGCTTTAGCCTCCCGAGCGTAATAATAATAATAATAATATATTTATCCTTTAGACCAAAGTAGTACAAAAAAGTACATGGTGGTATAGGATAAGTCAATCACTTAATCAATGAAAAGCTAAATGCAGTATAAACATACAGTGTGGCAACCGTTCATAGCACGATGCATGTATTAGTAACTACTGGTCGACTATAAATGGGCGTGCCACCTTGAATTGCCACTCCTACTTAGCGGCACGCGGATGGCATTTACAAACGATAGCGGACGTATTATAAGTGACACGTATAAATGTATTGGGGCATATAGGCAAATCAAAGTCTTTTAGAGTTCTATGTTATAGCATAAGTGATAATAACATTACATGTGGTAGAAAATACTATTCCTGAAAAATAAAAAGCACTGTTAGAGGTAGTGTGTTCCCGATATAAGTAAATATTTTTAGTTGTTTGAAGCATCAGATAATCACTGATAACATGGCAGTGAAGTAATTCATCACATCCTCATAAACAACATAAAAAATCAAAAATAAATAATCAGAACTCCTAAACTTTAAAATAAAAACTAAAATAATATTGTTCAACAAGTATAAAATCTAAAAACGCAACTATAATAAAATAATGGAAAATAAAATATATAATTCTTAAAACAGAATTGTATTCAACATTGCAATAAACCTGCAATTAGCTAAAAGAGAATATTATTCTTAAACAATAATAAAATTTGAAGTAAATTAATTTATTAAGTGTTCAAATAAACCTCCCTCTTGATAAGAACAGTAACCCAACCGATAATAAACATTCCGACGAACATTTGTTAACATATCTGCTGTGACAGTATTACTGATTTCAATAATTCTCGCGCGCAGTTCCTCTAGGTTTGATGGCCGTTGATCACCGTATCCGTATATTGTATTATGTAAAAAGGGCCATAAAAAGAAATCGATTGGAGCTAGATCAGGGGACCGCGCTGACCATTTAATAGGGCCCAAGTTACCGATCGATCTGTTTTCAAAAACCGCGTTTATAAAGCTTGTTACAATGCGTGTATTGTGTGCTGGGCAACCATCTTGCTGAAACCAAACTTCATTTATATTAAATCGCTCCCGTATTGCCGGAATAATATTATTTTCAAGTAACTGTAGGTATCTATTTCCGTTTAAATTACCGTCAATGAAAAAAGGCCCAATTATATGATTTCCAATGATACCTGCCCATACATTTAGCTTGTGTGGATACTGCGTTCGCGTTGGTATATTTAAATGTAGGTTTTTACGCGACCAGTAACGACAAACTGCGCGGTTATGATGCCCGTGTAGGTAAAATGTTTTTTCATCTGTGAACAATACGTTGTTAAAAAAAATTGGTTATCGTGATATTTATTTATCATTCTTTCGCAAAATTCCATTCGGCGATAATAATCATCGGGAAGAAGTACTTGTGAACTTGTAAATTTGTATGAATGATATTTATTAGTACGTAAAATCTTATGAACCGTTGTTTTAGAGATACCTAATTCGCGAGTAATTTGTCGAGATGACATAGTGGGATTTACTTCAACTAAAGCACATACTCGAATTTCTATATCGCTTACATTCTTATCCGGAACAACTTTATTTTTATTATTTACTAAAGAAAATGTAGTTTCAAATCGATTAACGGTCCTACGAATGGTGCTTGCATTGGGAATTTGACTTTCGGGGAAATTAGCTGCAAATAAATCCCGAGTTACTTCCGCGGAATTACCACCGTAAAAGTGTTTAATCATGAAGAGTTTTTGCTCCGGCGTATACTACTCCATTTTTAACATAACCGTTATCTACCTACCAACAACGCGTTTTATTAAATAGTACGAGCGAGTAGTTCTCCCGACGAAATATAAAATGCATCTGACAGGCACGTGTGCGAGCGACGGCTCTTGCGCCTGTGCGGCGACAGCGTAGAAATGTGGATTTCTTGGCAAATACGAGTGCATCATAGCAATATGCTAATGTAATCCAGTCGAATATTCCGTATACTACCGATATCGCACGCTAATTTTTTTTTTTGAGGTTGGTAACAAAAAAATGTAACCAATTATTCAGCCCAAGTATGTAACCTCCCTGTTAGAAAATAACGTTAATGTTATCATGGCATGTAACGTTAAGTTTTTGGAAGAGCAAATTCAAAGTATGTATCTCTATGTTCATGACAGGGAAATCAAAGACATTCTAATGAATTTAGGGCAAAACCCTCAAAAAGAAATAGTAAATTTAATGAAGGACAAATAAAAATTAATTCTGGGCAAATAAATTTAAAAAATAAAAAACTAAAATAAGCCTCAATAATAAGAAATAAACGTGATTTTTTTTAAAAATCATTGAATCTTCAAACAAAAGGTTCAAATATGCCGCCATCCTTGGCTAAACAATATCCTAATGTGTTGTAGAAATTCATTCTAACATTCTCCAACATTTCTGAGCTAATGTTGATTGACGTTTGAACAATTTTATTGCGCAACTACTCCACATTAACTGGTCTAACGTCTTCATTACCATAAATTATTTCTTTTAAATAACCCCAGCAAAAGAAATCGAGGGGAGATAAATCTGGTGAAATATTTGATATTTTCAGAATGAGTTCCGATCCACCGGTTAGGAAACTGTTCACTTAAATAGTTTCGCATAGCCACTGCATTATGTGCAGGGCAACCATCTTGCTGAAAGTAGATGTTTTGCATATTATGTCGGGAAGTTGCTGTACAGTAAGTAGAATGTGGGTGTTCAGTAATTCTAAATCTGCATTTGCGTTCAAATTGCCATTGATAAAAAAAGGCCCAATAATATGGTTGTTTAACAAACCTGTCCAAACATTTACTTTTTGCTGTTGCTGACTAGATGAACTTAAATATCTGTGCTCGTTTTGCTTGGTCCAGTGTGTTGTCACAGATAAATTGTGACTTCTAGCCAAAGGAAAAGAAGATTCATCGGTAAAGATAATATTGTTTACCAAATTAGCATCTCGGTTAATTAAATCACTTAACTTTTCACAAAATACCATACGCTTAAATACGTCGCCGTGAAATAATTGTTGGTGTTTAGAATATTTAAAATTGTGATACCCATTTGCTTTGAGTATTCGCTGAACGGAAGAACGAGATATGTCTAAATCATTGGAAATAGTGCCAGATGACATATTCGAATTTATTTCAACTGCAGCACATACTAAAACGGACGTATTATTAGAAATTCTGCGAGTTAGAAGTGATGTTTTTAAATTTTCAACCGAACCGGTATTGTCGGTTTTATTTTTTAATTTGCAAATTGTTGCGTTATTTGGAATAGGCCTGTTGGGATATTTAGCTGCAAACATGTCGCATACCCTTTGAAAGGAATTGCCAGCGTTACCACCGCATCATTTCAGCTCTCTCCTCCACAGTATAACGCGGCATTTTGCGCAAAAATATGTATTTAAAACTTAGACAAACAATTTACTTGAACTGACTAATAATACTGATCCCTGATCAGTCTACACGTGCTATTATCGTACTACAGCGCCACACCTCGCTGTTAGGTAGAGTGGGAGACGGTGGGAATATATGTACTTCCCCGCCGTTTACTTTGCAGAGATTCAGGCTGTATATACATATATAAGTAACAATAATGTTACCATGGCAAATAATGTTAAGTTATTTGGGACAGCAAATTGAAGGTACGTATCTCTAGGTTACTGTTATTTCAATATTTTCAAAATGATTGTAGCAATATGTACTACGTTATCGTTATCTCTCTTCAATTGTTGTTGCCAAAAGACCGTTCTTTACACCATATCTGGTTTCTTCCGACTATTAAAGTTTCATCTTCTAAAAACTTATTGAAACGGCAGAATTCTTAACGCCAATATCAATTTAGACAATTGCCTAAACCTCCCCAAAGGGAATCCTTTCATCGAAATCTGGCCGGAATATTAATCCCCAACTTCTAATCCATTATTAAAACTCCCATAACAAGCGCCGAAACGCATAAACAGTCCTCAATAATACCATTAGTACCGCTTTAAAATCATTAATAACATAATTTCGTGTACCCCCTAAAGGGAGAGACCCTACAACAACCCCTATCTCTCTCTCGGGCTGTGGGTTCTTCGTTCTTGCTTTGTTATCCTTAACCTCGACCGAAGAAAGAACGCTTTACGCTTAGATTCCTTCCCTGATGTTGAAAAAAGATCATAGACAGAGATAAAATCGCTTCCAGATTCGCCACGTCACCACTTTGGGAAATTGCGATTTGTATTCGCGCGTATTTACAGCTCGATTTTCACTTGTTTTATGGACGGGAGCGCGTTAGTGCTCCGTCTCAGTCGGCGGTAATTGGCCGTAGGTAGAGGGAGGAAACATCCCCCTCCCTCGCGCGCCCTCATGCCCGGACGGCTGGAATTCCCAGCTGTCCATGCTCTCTTCTCGTGCCTTCATTAAATTTATGCGTCGGGAGATTATTCGAATAAAAAATAGGAGGTAAAAAAAGCGAGGCGTTACGCTAGTGGAAAAAAAGATTCGAGTCGCAGTAACCTATATAGAAGAGTATAAAAATGAGGTTTCTTTAAATTTAACAATATACTTGATTATTTAACAAATTATTTAAGGGCACATAATATAAAAAAGTATAATGGTACCTCATTTAATTGAATAAAACACAAAACAAAACAAGTATGGAAAACAATTTAAAACTTGTGGTTATATAGGTTTATAACTGAAGTTATAATAATTTGTTTGCTACTACATTTAATTTTCTGTATGCAGCATTCATACTCAAAAATTAGTTAAGTAATTTTTTGTTAATAAATAATTTATTTTGGATCTATTGGTTCTTGGTCTGTCTATGAAAATAGTTTTGATTCTGATGCGCAATATGGATTTCTCTGCAAAAAAACAAAACATTGCTGGCATTCATCACAAGATAAATTCAGAAACATGTGAGGATTAGTACCATACCACCTTGTGTGAAAACGATCCGAGATATAGAGCTATCGAAATTTTCTTTTGGACCTTCATGGGCAGCTTTACCCCGTAAGGCAACTCGGCCAGAAGATCTATTGTGGCCCCATGCAGCTCTTTGGACCTGGCTGCAACCGAATAAAGAGATCCGCAAACTGGTTGAGAGTAAGCTTGCTTAATCTGGGTTCGTCTAACCCCTAAATGACTCCTTCTCTTACTGTCCGCTTCCGGGGAATCGGCCAGAAGGTGCACAGGAGTTTCTTCTGGTCTCCCACAGTTTCTGCACAGTGGAGAGTCTACTCGCCCCATGCGGTGCAAGTATTTCTGCAGTGCTCAGTGACCAGTTAAGACTCCTTTAAGTAGTCTTAGTCTGTTCCCGCTCATAAAGAATCTTTCGTCGCCTGCATGAATGCCATAAGAGCTCCCACACGACGGTTCTGGACCTGTGAATGGTCGTTCACTAGCGCCTCTAGCTAGTTTGCAATTTCGTTGCCTCTGATCCCGGAGTGGCTTGGAACCCATCTGAACGTATCCTTCCAGCTTCCTGTGGCACCTCAGTACCACTTCGGAAACGAATTTGACAGCCTGCAGTGACCTCAGGACAGCTTGGTTGTCAGAAAAAATTTCAACCGATCCATTCTCATGCGGGCAGTTTAAGATGCCCTCTGCGCATGTCTGGATGGCTATTACTTCAACCTGGAAGATGGAAGTGGAGCACCTTAAACTGATGGCTTCGCTATTCGGTTCTTCATCTCTCCAGATCCCAATGCCAGTGCCATTCGGCGTCTTCGAGGCATCCACAAACCAGCGATGGGAACCTCGCCTTGGTTTTCGGACGTAAGCTTTTGCAGTCTCACTAATAGAAGTATCTACAAGGTATTTCCTAGTGAAGCTGAAGACGGGCGGAATATTGTCCGCCTTTGTGGACAGTGGTACTGTCTGTTCGATGTAGTTAAAGATACTGGTATGGTCTCCGGTTTTACCAGAGAAACCTTTACATCCGCCACATTTTACTCTGTATGCTCCCAGGGTAGCTTCTGACGACCGCAACACCAACTGCAGTGGAGGAAGCCCAAGAAAGGTCTTCATGGCCGCAGTCGGCGTCGAGGACATGGCTCCCGTGATGCCTAAACAGGCAATCCTTTGGACCTTGCTGAGCGCGTTTACCACGTAGCCCAGACTGGCTTTATGCCACCAGACTAGCGAGGCGTAGGTTATAGAAGGTACTATAACCTTCGTGTACAGCCAGTGCACCATTCCCGGTTTCAGCCCCCACGTTTTACCGAACATTCCTCTACAGGCCCAGAAGACCCTCGTGGCTTTGTTTCAGGAGAGATTTGTACATACGTCAGTTTTGCGTCCAAAGTAACACCTAGGTATTTAACCTCACTAGATACTAGTATCTTCGAGCCGAAGATGGTTGGACACTGGAGTTTTTGAAGTTTCCTCCTCCAAGTGAACGTAACCATAGTCGGTTTCCGAGAGTTTACATTTAATATTTATAGATAAAGTAAAAGTAAGTAAAGTGTAAAGTTGGTAATTTATTTACCAACTAACGAAAAGGAAGCAAATTTATTAGCGTCATTTAAAGGTGGACTGAAAACATACTTAGAACAGAAAAATGTTTTTATTCTTTAAATCAATTTTTAACGCCTGCACCATTGTAAGTCTATGTGAGATCTTATTGTTTTTTTTTCCCTTTCTGTTAACTTTATGTTTAATGTTATATTTTGACGAAACCTCTATCCTTTTGACTCTATGCTAAATAAAAACTATTTTTATTATTATCTTTTTATTGCATAAAAGGTAGCAATACTGGTAATAGCTGTAAAGTGAATCTTTAGTGAATAATTCTCAAGAGCAATAAGTCTAAGAATATTATCTCTCCTTACTTTAAATTTTTTCTTACTTTAAATTTTTTCTTATTTTAACAAATCTTTTAGTTTCTGATTTCTAGATTAGTCATAATTAAAAAAAAAAAAAAAATTATAGAGCTGCTTATTTACAGAAACGCATAAACGTACCCAATTGTTGACTGACATACTGTTTCTATGTATCCACATCTATAATGTCCAACCGGGCAATTCCTAATGCATACGTATACATTATACATACATAAAACTAACATATCGATTTCTTTACTCTCACAGTACCGAGAAACAATCCATACGCCGATTTTCTCAGAAAAATGTCGATTATTGGAAGAACGAGAGGAAAAATAAAACTACACTGAGAGAAGAAGATGTGTTAGATTAACAAAAAAAACTACATATCCAACAAAAAAATGTTTGGTTAAATACAGTCAATCAATAATTCATCTTTTTTAAAGTAACAAAATTTGAGTGTTGAAATAATCAGGTTGATTTAACAACATTCTCGTTTTGTTTTAACGGTCAAGGCAATTTTATTTTGAATCGTTAAATTTGTTAAGACGGTAAGTGCTTTGGGCTGAATAAACAGTTATATTATATTAAATGTAGTACTAGAATTGATTAAAATAAAAGCAGACGTGTTTAGGTTAAATAAAAGTAGGGTCCATACCTTTACAGTGTTTCAACTCCGATATTAACTTTAGTTTCAAATAAATTTATACAGGTGCTAAATTAACGAATTAGAAAGATTGGCACTATAGAAAGAAATACTTACATGAACCAAAAAGCTGCA
Source organism: Cetonia aurata (assembly GCA_949128085.1). NCBI lineage: Eukaryota > Metazoa > Arthropoda > Insecta > Coleoptera > Scarabaeidae > Cetonia > Cetonia aurata. Next base: position 25,780,201 of record OX421889.1, on the reverse strand, counting down.
ATTATTTAAAGAGTGTCTTTTCTTTAAAATAGTATTTATTATATCCAAATTATTGAATTCCTAATACTAATGCTTAAAATGATCGGCTAAATTATATTTTAATTATTCGAAATATAATACCGGATATTGCGGAGATCAGACCAAGCCGTTAGGTGCAGTGTAAGTACCATCATCGTCACCCAAAATGACCGGTCGCTCGCCGTATGTTCACGGCTCGATCACAGTCGTCGTTCCCGCTTTATCGGGTAGGCGCGGCCTGTATCCTATTTTTACCACTCATAAATACATTATCGTTCGCAAACTAATACACTCCGCCAAAAAAGTATCGCATAAACTAAAAAAGGGCATTTATGAACCAAGATATTTTTATACGTTCACAAAAAGTTTGCCTCGTGTATGTGAACTATAAAAACACTAACAAAATAATGGAACTTAGCGTTTTTACTTTTTTTTTTCTAAAAGAACACATTTAGAAAAATGCATATGTGTAAGGTTTGTTCAGTTGTTTATTGAAAGTCTTCCTATACGGACAAATTTTAAAGTGCGAAGTCAGAGTTCTGTACCAACGCTTTTAAAACTAAAATGAGCAATTTAACTTCAGAACAAGTGGCTGCTATAGTTGCTTTAATCGAAGATGGACGATCTCAAGCATACGTTGCTAATTTGATGAACATCAATCAGTCAAGTGTTTCTAGAGCCGTAGCCAGATATAGGGAAACAGGCATTTACAGTAGAAGCCTGTACCAGGTCGTCCACGATGTTCTACTCGCCAAGATGACCGCTATTTACTACTACAAGCATTACGTCGAAGACATGTAACAGCGAGACAATTGCAGAACGACTTGGCTAGAGTCAGGAATACTCGTGTGAGTACTCAAAGTATTCGGAATAGGTTACGACAGAGTGGATTAAGAGCTGGAGTAGCTGTAACAGCCCCTCGTCTCACTAGGAACCACCGAGTGGCTCGCTTAAGGTTTGCCAGAGAACATGTAAATTGGAACATTAATGACTGGGCCAATATACTCTTCACAGATGAGTCAAGATTTGGTCTTTACACCTCAGATAGGCGTATCTCAGTGTACAGACGAGACGGTGAGCGCTATTCGCAGTGTAATATCAGACCTAGACCTAATTTCGCTGGTGGCTCTATTATGGTTTGGGGAGGCATCTGTTAGTTAGTACCAGTAGACAGAGGTACACTGACTGCCCACAGGTATATAACGGACATTTTAGAAGAACATGTAGTACCATATGCGCCAATTATAGGAAACCAATTCATGTTAATGCACGATAATGCACGACCGCATGTTGCAATAATCGTCCAGGAATACCTTAACGATGTTGGTATTCCAGTTTTAGATTGGCCTGCGGTAAGTCCGGACATGAACCCTATCGAGCACGTGTGGGACCTCCTTCACAGACGGATACGAACCCAAAATGTTGCCCCAGCGGACCTGCATGGACTAGCAAATGCTCTCCGTGACGAGTGGGAGAATTTGGATCAGGCTTATATACGGAGGTTAATCGAATCTCTGCCAAACCGTATGCGAGCGGTCATAAGAGCCAGAGGTGGCAATACTCAGTATTAAAAGCTACTGTTATGACATTTTTCTTTCCAAAATTATAATTTCTTGTTTTAATAAAAATCTCAAGTATGGGTTCTTGTTTTTATTTTGCCTGTATTTTATTTAAACAATCATAGAAATTATATCTTAGAGCGCATTAAAGTATATTTACAACTTTATGCTACAAACAAAGATTATGCGATACTTTTATGATTCAAAACTAAATTATGCGATACTTTTTTGGCGGAGTGTATTTAAATGTGAAAATAATTTTTAGAATTTGGGCATGCCCAATCGTGAGTAGGTAAACACTTAGCTTTAGTTCCCTTGTTCACAACGAAATTTTGTTACGATTAACTTTTCGTATTTTCCCTTAACCATTTTAATTGGTACCTACACAATTTACGAAATTAAGGGGGGCCAAGCCATCTATTTGCCATTATTATTTTTCATTTTGTATGTCTGTGTATTTCTTATTTGTCAAAAGCACAAACGCCTAGTTCCAATCGAACAATGGTGCCAAAATCTCAAATATAGATAAATAGTAGAACATCATCAACTTTTAATGAAACACGGACGTATGTTTATATCCTTGCAGTCGTCTGTTTGATAATATGAAAACTCATTATTAAATGAGAAAGAATAAAAGGGTTATTCAAAGGCCATAGGCGGGTAAGTATGGGTTGCCGGCCCCAAGGAAATTTATTGAAAGACCTTGGAGGAAAAACATAAAAACCAATTTTTCATTGAAAAATTTTATCTCGCGATTAGGTTGTTCGATCGGAAGGTAAAAAAAAAATATGCTGTTTTATAAAGACTATCAGAAAAAAAAAATAATAATTCAGTTTTCGTCGATCACGCGCACAATTTCTCCAACGTTTTCATTTTTCAACATTTTTTGACGAAGTAGTCGCCGTTTTGATACATCCACCAAAATTTTTCTTACCATTCTCCTATATACTGCCTCAGTTTTTTTCTAGATGATCTAAGTGGCACGCCATTATAAAAAATAAACTCCTGAAGTTCGTTCAGAGATATTGTTTTCTCGAACTGCTCGTCTGATAGAAGTACAATTTATAGTTACAGCTTCTACTGCTTTAAGCAGCTCCACCTATGTCCATTGTCCCCTATTGGTTTTTCTTGCGCCATAGAATGTCGGCATTATGCTTAAAAAAATAAGGTATGCGATAATAGCTTTGTTCGCTGTGCAGTCAGCAACTATCCACAACTGAACGACGCATGCGTAATAGCAATTAAGCGTTCGCAGTGCTACAATTTCGTATTTGGACCGTTTGCAATTTAGAATTTGGTGTTCGCACAGTGTCAAATTGTAGTCCGTAACGGTTCGTGATTAATCCAAAAAGTTCACGGATTTCTTGTGGGTTTCAAATCCGCACATGCGCATTAAACTAGAGAGATAAAACAAAGCGTGTTGAAATATGTTTTCTTGTGTTTGTGAGGGGATAATCAAAAGATCGGCCATACCGAAACCTGTAAATTATATTTCTTGAGTGGCAAAGCAATCAATAAATACTTTCATATTAAAGATTTACCATCCATATTAATCCTGTTATTTTCACAAAAATACAAGCCAGTATTCAAATTATTATGTATCAAAGGCAAGATAACAGACACAAACTTTAGGTTATACCCAGTTATACCAAAGTTCACGCTGCGCACATAAATTCCAATTGTTGGACACAGATGGCAGTATTGTTGGTTTTGGATGTGTTCGCAGGGTAAATTATCAAACTAATTTCAAACTATAATCCTTTTTTGAATCATGCGCACTGGAAAAACTCTAATTAAGTTGTGATTCGCACAGCGAACAAACCTAATATTATCTCCGTCAGCTCTTCCAAATTAGTATGCGCCATTTCTCCCAAAACTGGGGGATAGAGGACGCATCTGTTTGCGAAATAATTGTAAGCACAAGAAGAGCTGCAATTGATGGCAACGCAGTCTAACCTAACCTATCTTTCACTACAGTTCTTACATTCCATTCCAAACAATGCTCTCTTTCTCATAGAAACACTTTACTAAAACTGTGAGAAAACTTCAAGGTACTTACTAATTAAATATCTCTTGATGTCCACTCTTTTTATATGTTTTTTACTATGTTTTGTATACCAGCATGTATTCTCGACTAAATTCTTTGTATGACACATATATCCGAATGCATTACTGCATTATCACTGGGTTATTGGATTGGTGCGTCGTCTGTCGCTGTTTTACCTTAAGTACACAATTTTATCACCACATAAACCGTTAATTTTCTGAATGGCGTAAAATTTTCTTGATCAATATAATTATTACATTGATTGATCATAAATACACAGAATAACTAAGGTACAAACTATTTGACATTCAAACCGCAATATACAATGTTTTTTTTTTATATTAAAGAAAATCCATATTGCCACCTGATTTGCATTATTATGAAGCGTTGTACAACTCTCTACCCCAATAAACCTTTTAACTGGACAAGCTGATGCCAGCCGAACGCGCGCCTGTCCAAATGGTGAGTAGTTTTGATAACACTGGTCAACAGTGAAATTGCTTCTTAGGTGAAAGTACCCAATCCTGAATGAATTCAACGTGCTGAACACGAATATCACATTGAAAAAAGTTGATTGGCTCACGTTCCAGAGATATTGACGTTTTGTCCATTGTATAGATGCTATTGCATAATGTAATGCAATTTAGTGAGAAATTACGAAATTTTGCGTCATATTGCATCACCCCTTCATGAAAAGAAGTTAATGCAGCATTTGCTGTAAGTTTCCATTGAGAGTGTTGCGAAATTGGCAGGCCAAAAGAAGTCGAAAGCCAGAAGCAGACTAATGTTTTCTTACCATGTATTATAATATTGACATAAGTACACTTTTTCTGAAATATGCGTAAATGTTTTCTTACCATGTATTATAATATTGACATAAGTACACTTTTTCTGAAATATGCGTACATATTACAGAAAACCCGTAGCCAATTCAGCTTTTTCTTAGTCATTTTCGTGTTCAGCACATTGAATTCATTAAGAAATGACTATTTTCAGCTTGGTAGCATGAACTTTTCGAAAATTTGTTGCCCAGTGTAATCACAGCGCATTGGACGACATTACTTATTCTGGAGGGGTACAAATATCTTCTTTTATAATCAGTAATATATTTTTTCTAGAGTCTAGATTATATTAGGTATACAATTTATATTAACGATTTCATCTCTATCAACGAAAATGTAATTTAGTCGATTATTTGAACTTTTCATTTTAACTATTACAAAACTAACAATTTGGTTTCTACTTGAACAGTTGCTTTAGATACATATACACTAAACATGAATGAGAAGGATGTTGAGAAATGGTTCTTTTAAATAGCGACAAAGGAATATTACTTAGTTTTAAATAATCCTGTTTTCTTAATGTAACTACAATTTCAGTAATAATGAAAATACTTTCACTAAATATTCTAAATCCAAAACAAAAGTAATGCTGATTTAAACAAATAAACGGTTGTAAAGTATGTTTGCAGCATCTCGTTAAACTCCGTTTAACAAAATTTAACAGACCACGTAATAATTTTATATTAACTCATACAGTTTTATTCTCTAACAATTATGATGTGGTTAATGTAACGAAATATTTTTAATTTGTTTAAATAAAATATTTTGTTGGAGTTGACGCTAAAGAATGGTAGAAACGGTTGAATTTACATAATGATGTTAACATTTGTTTTAGTTATTGTAACTATCTTTTGCCTAATTTGATTTAATAAATATTGTTAATACAATATTTTTACAACAAAATGATTTTTGTTCACGGAAATTAAATTTCTGCTAAAGAAAATTGCTCTCAATTCCTTTAATTAAATAAAAATTATATCTTTTAATTAATAAATTTCTTTTGCAAAAGAAGAAACTTTGTACAGATAAAAATGTAACCTTCCAGAATATAAGAATTCAACACAATCTAAATTTTACTGGCTGTAGATATAATGAGTTCCAACAACTCTTTATTAAACCCGTCATTATCATAAACAAACAGTTCATTCTTTATTATGTCTGTACATGCATACGTACACGTGCTGTACGTTATCTTCGTCTCGTATGAGTTTCATCCTATCGTGGTTTATGGGACTCGATATCTCTGTCTGCGGGAGCGTCCGGAACACACTCCCAGAAACAGAAACTTCGTCGCTGTTACAGCGAGTGAAGACGTCCGAGGTAACTCGCTCGAGCGAGAGGCAACGTCTCTTGACATAAATTAGCGCCGCAGACGTCGCGTCGTGCATAGGAATCGTTCGTATTATCAATCTGCTGTGTCGTAAGCGCACACGCGACCTTGGAATATCGGTGGCGCGGCGGGTTCAGCTATTGCCGCCGTGGTATTTATGTATACGGTACGCGGAGTCATGTATATGTATGCGGGAATATACAGTCGGCGCCGAAAAATATCGAACGACATTGTAATTTTGGGTGTAAATACACTCCGCCAAAAAAGTATCGCATAATTTAGTTTTGAATCATAAAAGTATCGCATAATCTTTGTTTGTAGCATAAAGTTGTAAATATACTTTAATGCGCTCTAAGATATAATTTCTATGATTGTTTAAATAAAATACAGGCCAAATAAAAACAAGAACTCATACTTGAGATTTTTATTAAAACAAGAAATTATAATTTTGGAAAGAAAAATGTCATAACAGTAGCTTTTAATACTGAGTATTGCCACCTCTGGCTCTTATGACCGCTCGCATACGGTTTGGCAGAGATTCGATTAACCTCCGTATATAAGCCTGATCCAAATTCTCCCACTCGTCACGGAGAGCATTTGCTAGTCCATGCAGGTCCGCTGGGGCAACATTTTGGGTACGTATCCGTCTGTGAAGGAGGTCCCACAAGTGCTCGATAGGGTTCATGTCCGGACTTACCGCAGGCCAATCTAAAATTGGAATACCAACATCGTTAAGTATTCCTGGACGATTATTGCAACATGCGGTCGTGCATTATCGTGCATTAACATGAATTCGTTTCCTATAATTGGCGCATATGGTACTACATGTTCTTCTAAAATGTCCGTTATATACCTGTGGGCAGTCAGTGTACCTCTGTCTACTGGTACTAACTCTGTACGACCTGTTAAACAGATGCCTCCCCAAACCATAATAGAGCCACCAGCGAAATTAGATCTAGGTCTGATATTACACTGCGAATAGCGCTCACCGTCTCGTCTGTACACTGAGATACGCCTATCTGAGGTGTAAAGACCAAATCTTGACTCATCTGTGAAGAGTATATTGGCCCAGTCATTAATGTTCCAATTTACATGTTCTCTGGCAAACCTTAAGCGAGCCACTCGGTGGTTCCTAGTGAGACGAGGGGCTGTTACAGCTACTCTAGCTCTTAATCCACTCTGTCGTAACCTATTCCGAATAGTTTGAGTACTCACACAGTAAATAGCGGTCATCTTGGCGAGTAGAACATCTTGGACGACCTGGTACAGGTCTTCTACTGTAAATGCCTGTTTCCCTATATCTGGCTACGGCTCTAGAAACACTTGACTGATTGATGTTCATCAAATTAGCAACGTATGCTTGAGATCGTCCATCTTCGATTAAAGCAACTATAGTAGCCACTTGTTCTGAAGTTAAATTGCTCATTTTAGTTTTAAAAGCGTTGGTACAGAACTCTGACTTCGCACTTTAAAATTTGTCCGTATAGGAAGACTTTCAATAAACAACTGAACAAACCTTACACATATGCATTTTTCTAAATGTGTTCTTTTAGAAAAAAAAAGTAAAAACGCTAAGTTCCATTATTTTGTTAGTGTTTTTATAGTTCACATACACGAGGCAAACTTTTTGTGAACGTATAAAAATATCTTGGTTCATAAATGCCCTTTTTTAGTTTATGCGATACTTTTTTGGCGGAGTGTATATTGCGAACCAGTGGCGGCTCATGCCTAAATATAGGTGAAGAGTTGCAAAAAAACTAAACTTAGAATTAAGAGCGAACGATATCAGCTAATCAAATTGACATACGTGCATCGTATGCCTTTGTTTTATATGAAAGGCTTTCTTACCTTCATGGGCACGTTTACCCTGCAAGGCAACTTGGCCAGAAGACCTATTGTGCTCCCATGATGTTTTAGCCCTCTCGACCTGGTTGCACCCGAACAAAGAGTTCCGCAAATTGGTCGAGTGTAAGTTTGCTTAAACTGGGGTCGTCTATCCGAGCGACCCCTAAATGACTCCGTCTCTTATTGTCCGCTTCCGGGGAATCGGCCAGAAGGTGCAGAGGAGTTTCTTCTGCTCTCCCACAGTTTCTGCACAGATGAGAGTCTACCCGCCCCATGCGGTGCAAGTGCTTGTTCAGTGCACAGTGGCTAGTTAAGACTCCCGTAAGTACTCTTAGTCTATGCCCGCTCATACAGACTACCTGGCGGAGTCTTTCGTCGCCTGGATGAATGCCGACGGTTTAGGCATGTCTGGCGCAGGCAAGTCCATTCCAATAGCCGCCATAACTGTCTCCCACACGACGATTCTGGAGCTGTGAATGGTCGTTCGTTGGCGCCTCTAGCTAGTTTGTCAGCAATTTCATTGCCTCTGATCCCAGAGTGGCTTGGAACCCATGTTAGTGTAATGCTGGCATCCCAGGAACATGAATTTGACAGCCTGCAGCGCCTTGAGGGCGGCTCGGCTGTCAAGAAGAATTTCGACCGATCCACCCTCATGCGGGCAGTTTAAGATACCCTCTGCGCAGGTCTGGATGGTTATTACTTCAGCCTGGAAAATGGAAGTGGAGTCCCCCAAACAGATGGTTTTATCATATCTCCAAATCCCAATACCTGTGCCATTCGGCGTCTTCGATGCATCCACAAACCAGGGATGAGAAACTCGTCTCGGTTTGCGGACTTAAGCTTTTGCACTTATAGAAATATCTACAAGGTATTTCCTAGTGAAGCTGACGACGAGCGGAATTTTGCCCGCCCTTATGGACAGTGCTACTGCCTGTTCGATGTAATTGAAGCTGCAGGTATGGTCGCCGGTTTTGCCAGAAAAGCCTTTGCACTAGAGGTGCGATCGGGCCGGACCCGAGAAATTCCAGATGCGGGCCGTGCCGGGCCGGGCTTTTTATAATGAAACGGGCGGCCCGTCGAGCCCGTTCGGGCCGTCAAGTCCGCCCGGTCCGTCAAGCTCGCTCGGTCAAGTTTCTTCAGGTGGCCAAATTTGCTTGGTAACTGGTTTTTAATATGAATAAACTATCGTATGTATCACCATTGATTAACGTAAAATACATATATAGCTCCAATTCGAATAAAATAATATTTGATAATTGGATTTGTCCAACGTTGAGTATTTATTTTGGTTCGTACGCTTCGGTAGACAGTTGCTGCCTTTATCAGGCTGTTGATGCTGCTGTCATTCATTTCGTAAATACAAATAGTAATTCAGATATTTTTCTGCCTTTGTCGGATAGTTTTAATTTTTTTTTTCAATTGCGTTTCTTTAACATACATCTATAGTACTGGTATGCTCTGTATTTTATTTTATTATTTAATAAATGGAGAAACTTTAAAATTTTACAAACACGCATTTTAAAATCAGACACACAACCATTTTATACTTAGGAAATTGTATTTTTTGTATATTACATTTGCATTTTGTACATGGAGAAAATAAAATCCATTTATAAAGAAGTTTATCTATTTCATGCGTTTATCTATGAACATTCTTTTTTGAAATTTGCACTTCTTCCATATTTATTTTTTGGCAAACAGTGAATATGAATACCTATTATATGTATACCTTCAAGTATATATGTTAAGTGCATCTTTAACTTCATAGCGAAAAAGTGATATTCTTTTTATAATAAAATGAAATTAATATGCTTATTGGAAATGACAAATATTATATAAATTGTCTATCCTGTTCTTTTATTAAGCCACCACTGGCTGCTAAAGTTTATTATAGACATTTGCAGTTGCACATAAAAAATGTAATTCTTTAAATTAAAACATTTGTCCTAAAGAAAGATAAACTTTTGGAAGGGCAATCGGTAATTCACACGAGCTGACGGGCCGTCGGCGTCGGGCCGAACAACGGGCTTGGACGGGCTGGTTTGGCAAACGCGACGGGTCTGGCCGGGCCCGTTTTAAGAAAGAGCGGGCCGGACCTGGCCCTTTTTAAGAAAGAGCGGGCCGGGCCGGGCCCGGTTTAGGAAAGAGCGGGCCGGACCAGGCCCGTTTTAGCAAAGAGCGAGCCGGGCTTAGCCCGTTTTAGGAAAGAGCGGGCCGGGTCGGGCCGGCCCGAGATAATTCCCAAAATGCGCACCTCTACTTTGCACTCGCCACATTTTACTATGTTAGCTCCCGGGGTAGGTTCTGAGCGCAATTCCAACTGCAGCGGAGGAAGCCCAAGAAAGGTCTCCATGGCTGCAGTCGGCGTCGAGGACATGGCTCCCGTGATGCCTAAGCAGGCAATCATCTGGACCTTACTGAGCGCGTTTACTGCGTAGCCTAGACTAGCTTTTTGCCATCAGACTAGCGAGGCGTAGGTTAGGGTTTCAGCCCCCACGTTTTACCAAACATTCCTCTACAGGTCCAGAAGGTCCTCGCGTTGGTCACCTGTTCCAGGTGAGATTTGTACGTCAGGTTTGCGTTCAAAGTAACACCCTACGAAGCTTCCTCTTCCAAGTGAACGGAACCATAATTGTTTTCCAGAGAGTCTACATTTAGCGCTTCTCGTTGACACGCCAGCAAACTTTCCGCAGACCATGATGGTGATATCATCTGCGCAGCCCTGCGCGTGGAAACTCGCCGTCCGTAGATTAGAAAGCCAGCCATCCACCACAAGGCACCATAGCAAGGTTGACAGTATGCGATACATGAACCGTTTTTCTTATCATGGAGCCGATGCACCTCCACACAGACTTTGCATTGTTGCAGCGCCTTTTCCATCGGCGGAAAGGACGCCCTGTCGAATGCGTCCTCGATGTCCAGAAAGGTGGCTCAAGGTAGCTGGGTAGTCCATTATCTTCTCCAGGGTTTTGAAAAGGAATGAGGTGAGACTGATGGGCCGGTACAACTTCGCTTCCGTATAGGACAGTTTGTCATGCTGGGGAATGAAGATCACCCTGGCCTCTCTCCAGCTCATTGGGGTATAACCCATAGCTAAGGTTGCTCCTAACAGGGTACATAGAACTAGGGAAAGCGGTTCCAGGCCCTGTTATAGCAGAGCCGGGAAGATGCCGTCACTGCCAGCCAATTTAAAGGGTTAGAACAGGGGTGTCCAACGTGCAAGGCCTCAAGGGCCAAAACTAAAACCTTTGATGTGGTTGCGGGCCATATAATAATTTTGTTAAAGTAATAACAAAATAACGTGAGGTATAAAAATAATTACGGGGGCCACAACTAATAGCATCGCGGGCCGGATGCGGCCCGCGGGCCGCCAGTTGGACAACCCTGGGTTAGAAGGATTCGATAGCCCAGCGAATTCTAGATATTTGAATAACTTTCTGCGCAAGGTTCGTGCCTTCAGGTTAGATATCTGAGCGGACCTCAGTCCCATACATTCCCTCCCTATCTGGGTTTAAACGACGCTGGAGCCCAAAAAGTGCACCTCCAAGAGATGCTTGAGGACTTGCTCCTCCGTTTCGGCTTTATCGCCGTTAGGCTTACTGAAAGTCCCAATCTTATAGGGTCCTTCTTTTGAAGGGACTTAAATTCTGGAACATTCAGGGACCCCCTCCAGTTCCTGGCAGAATTTTTTCCATGACTCTCTTTTCGCCTTTCTCAAGGCACAGTTGTACCTGGTCAGAGATGCTTTAAATGAAAGGCATAATTGATGAACGTCTGAAATCGGTATCAATCTTTATAGTAGCTAGCGATATTCAGGAATACATACCTATACAAATATTTAAAAATTTGACAATCGCAGGGCGCATCATACACGATGAAATCTCCTATTCCCAGAAACTGAAATGGGATATATAGTGTAATTATAATTTATCTCGCAGGTCAGTGATACGTTGATGACGCCTTCATAATCAAGCCACATGGACGCGATTCCTTAGATACCTTCCTTACATTCGTTAATTCCTCCGCGTTGCTGAACATGAGTATAACGCGGGCGTTGCGTGTAACTGCTGAGCATAGGCTAGAGACCGGCAACCAAATCCATTTCAACTCTGTCGAAATTCTATCCCGAAATCCTCATTACCAAAAATGCAAAAGCCCAGAATTCATTGAAACCCATAAACATGCTAATAACCTTAACCGTCACGACGGTTATTTCCTACACAATATCTCTCCCTTCTCTCGAAGCAATCCAGCGGAAACCGTCACACCCCACTGAACCGTAACCATTAGTTGCTTATAAACCCAATCCCATGTGGAAATTTCAGGTCAACAGCGCAGAAGGAAGGAGCCCTGAAGATGTCTTGTGGGCAAAACATCGGCCAGATGAAGTTCTAAGACGTGGTTCCAACACGAAAACCAAGAAGTGGATAGCAATTACTTTAATGGCATCTACGCAACGAAGAGTGAATATTAACACTGTTGTGTTTCGAAATTCATTACACGCTATTTTACGCAGTTTATTATTATCATTTATTAAAAACCGAAAACTGCAGCAGCATGAAATCACGGTTACAAAACAAATTCATGGACATAGTATTTAACCTAAATGACACTGCATTCAATTATTATACGTTACACGACATTATTTTCACAGTATAAAATCGTACAGTCAAAAGCACAGTACCCGTGCTTACCAAAATAAAATAGGGTTTGTCCTTCTGCATCGCACGTACTATTTATATCACGAGAGTTACAACAAACTTTAGCCCAATGAAGGATTCTAGAGTTTACAATTTGTGCTCTTCGCTGCACACATGAAAAACAGCTGATCATAGTTACACGAACTTATACCTTCTTCAGACCAAATGTAATTTGTTACGTTCAGTTCTTGTTTAACACATGTTCATGCGTACATTACGAACATTTACTTTTCTTAAACCGAGTATGTTCCGTACAGTATACAGCTAATGATTGCAGCATCCAATAAGGGATTATGTTGGAGATCCACCAATGTAGACGGGTAATAATGAATTGCTTTTGGTTGCCTCTGGCGCTAACCATCCCAGTCACTCACTAGCGTACCACTAAAAGACCGTAAACACATATATCGTATTGAAGTCTACAATTAATGTTATCAGGAAACTTTATCATAGATTTTACTGTGTTCATATCCAGATTTGCGAGAATCGGAGACATAAACAATGGAGGAAAACTCCCCATCTTCATCAATCTCAAATATAAAACAAGGAACTCTTCCCAATGATTCCAGCACTCGAACAAAAATATAATTGACATATAGTACTTACTTAATTATAATTTAGGATTCATTTCACTAAAAATTAGTAAAAACTTTCAAACGATGATTTTTTTTCTTAGATTAAGGTTTATGGTTGTGCGCTGTTAGTATGTAATACTTATGTAATTTTGTCCTAATTTCAATGTCAAATATAATGTGTGTATGAACTGATCCGTATACTTACATGCTAATGTCGGTTACATGTATTACAGTGTTATGAATTAGTTTTGGCTTCTGAATTAACAATGTCTCTGGAGATGGTCCTCTTTGGTCGAAACTAGTCAGCGAATAGCCGGCAGTACGGCTTAATGGTACGTTGCATTATTGTCAGTTTTGTGCGTCAAACAGCAATATGCACAACAAGTTGTTGGATGGGTGACGGTGGGTGACCATTTCAATAAAAACTTCTGCCTAAGCGGCTCGGTGTGTCCGGCGCCCTGGGGAGGTAGCACAATGGGCCCGGTAAGAGTGGCCTAAGTGCATGTGTTGTCACCACCTTCCCCGACCAGAACTTTACCTTTTAGTCAGCCAATATTAAAATTTGATTAATTGAATTTATTAAATTGATTGGGTAGACTAAACAGTATTTTATTGTTTTCCTTTAAACATCAATGTTACCCAATTTAGACTCAATTATGAATAATCTGTAATTGTTTTTACAACGTTACAAATATTTAAAAATCACTGTCACTGTACAATTCACAAAAAAAGCTATAAAACCCGAAAAAGGTTATTTGGACCCAAACTATAATTTATTTGATAGCACTATATACATACATTGTAAAAAAAAAGTTTTTTGAACTGTTTGCTTAATTTGATAAATTAGAAAAGGGAAAACCACGCAACCGGTCATAATAGATCATCCTATATTTTATTAAAATTCTTGCATACCCGGAAATATATTTAATAATGATTAAATAATGATAAATTGTTTAGCCATAATTAGTAACAATATCAAAGCCAACTGAATTTAAATAAATTGTATTAAATGTAGTTCTCGGAAAATTGAAATCTAACTACAAGAAAACTATTCATGTAAGGTACAGGAAACCCTAATATATTTTGACTAAAATTTCACTTCTACTTACTTAGCCTCTTAGCTGATTGATGAAAGAGTTAGGTGTGCTTTACGTTGGATTACACAAGAAAAATTAAACCTAAATCTTGTACTGTAATTTCAATAATTTTAAAATAAATATGCCGATGGCTTTAAGAATATGGAGTATTACATAAACTTACCATAATTTAATCTTTAGATTTCAAATGTCATTGGATACAGGCTATTCCATTTAAAAAAGGTAACTTTGTTATGGATCTTTTTCTCGAACTCGCTGTATAATTCAAAATAAAAATTGTACATACAAAGTTCTAACATTCAACTAAATAAAAAGGATCTCAAAAAATTCTATGCGTTTCCATATAGAGCCCGTGCCGTGTGAGATGGCCCAGCCTGTATACATAATCAAATTATTACATCTAAATATACAAATGCTACCGGAAATTTTACAGTAAATGAATAAAATTTCTTTGTAATATTAAACAATTCGTAAATTTCAATTTTTGGATTTTAATTTTCCGATGTAATATTTTCACTAGTGTAACATTACATAGGGTATGTCATTCAATTTATATGCAGGCTGTAATTTTTCATTCAAAATTAAAAATTACATTGCACTTGCAAAATCACATGTTTTTCATGGCCACAAGTATAATCAACGACAGTCGTTGTTTTACAGAAAATTTTTAGCTATGTAGTAACAATGTTCTATTTTATTAATTTAGCATCTGTATAAATTTATTTCAAACAAAAGTTAAAGCATAGTTGAAACACAGTAAAAGTAATTATAAACCCTATACATTTATCTAACCTGACCCCTTCACTGTTTATTTTAATCAATTTTGCTTTAGCAATTTTAAGGATACAAAATAAGATATCTTTTTTTTTTTTAAATCTTTGAATCTTGACCATGTATATATTTCATTTCTCTTTTTCTTGGTTTTTAGGTCTTTAATAATAAAAGCATGAATGACTATAACGACGTTTCGCTTTTTCAAGTTATAAATAAATGTAAAAAGTGTGATAAATAAGATGTTTTTGTTTAATAAATGACAAATTGTTTGTTTTCTATGATTTTGAAAATATTATTATGTTTTGATTATTTATTTTTGAATTTTGTAATTAAATAGTTCTTTAAAAATATTGTATTTAGTTATAAAAGTAAATTATATAATTTTTATCTCAAAAAGTTAGTGTTATTATTAGTTTAGCTGACAGAGCAATAAAATTAACAAGTCCAGTTTTTCGATCAGATATTATTAACAAAGCAAAAAATATTCTAGAACAAAATAATTATCCAAATTCTCTTATAAACAAAATATTCAAACAAAGAATTTTTCTTTTTTATAATAAATCAACAAAAAATATAAATAATAGTCAAACAATTACAAAATTTATAAAAATTCCTTATGTTAAACATTTATCCGAAAAAATAAATCAAATTTTCAAACCATATAATTACAAAATTGCCTATCAAAACACAAACAAACTACAAAACCAAATCTATTCAAAATTAAAATCAAAAATTGAAAAAAGTAAAACATCACACATAGTTTATAAAATAGACTGTCAAAACTGTAATGGTGTATATATGTATAGGTGAAACCATGCAATATTTGGAAAATAGAATAAAAGGACACAAATATAATAAAAATCTTACAGCTTTAAAAAAACATGAAATAACTGAAAATCACACCTTTGATTTCAACAACGTAACAATTTTAAACAAAGAACAAAATTTAAAAACACGTAATATACTAGAAATAATTCAAATATATAAACATAAAAATGCAGTCAATGATAAAACCGATATACAATATTTCACAAAATTATATAATTTACTTTTATAACTAAATACAATATTTTTAAAGAACTATTTAATTACAAAATTCAAAAATAAATAATCAAAACATCTTATTTTAAAACGCAATCTTTAATTAAAACATAATAATATTTTCAAAATCATAGAAAACAAACAATTTGTCATTTATTAAACAAAAACATCTTATTTATCACACTTTTTACATTTATTTATAACTTGAAAAAGCTTTTAATAAAGCGAAACGTCGTTATAGTCATTCATGCTTTTATTATTAAAGACCTAAAAACCAAGAAAAAGAGAAATGAGATAAGATATCTTGATTGATAAAACAATACAAAAAATATTGTTAAATTAACCTAAATTATTATCAACATTCAAATTTTGTTACTTTAACCCACATTTTTGTTTGACTGCATTTGATCAAAAAAACGCTGGTTGGATTTTGTTAATTTACCATACCACATCTTCTTCTCTCTGTGCAGATGTGAGACATCCTGTATACATCATTCTATAATGCAAACGCGCCTTAATACTTCGCATACGGAATCCGGGCACCCACGCCTCTACGCCGGCCTGGTTATAGGGCGAAGGCAATTTACAACGATGAGAGGGCCGTCAACTAATCATTGGTTTCGACCGGTACGCTGTTAACACCACTCGGACCGCTGTTACGTTCCAATCTGGCCGTTATACACGACCGGCGAGTTTTAACAGTGTACCGGCTTATATTAATTCATTGGTGCGAGCCGTGCTCGATCGAGAATCGAGTAAGCCCGCTGCCGAAACCGCGTTCGAGTAGCGTGACGTGTACAGAACAGCCGTGCGCTGGCGGAAGGTCCGCCGAAGCCCTCGGGCGCTGTAGCCGGCACGGCCGGCGTTGAGCGGTCGGCTTTTGTTTTTGCCGTATTCACCGCTGTTGTTTCTATATAGCGCTTTCCTTCTCGCGCTAACGTTCGAAGCCGGCCGCGTAGATATGAATTGGGCACCTACGTACATGTATGAAACGGTTATGTATACGAATCTTTTTTATGGTGACCGTTTACATAGGGATTATGTATACGTGCATCGCTCGTCGGCGTACAGCGAATGAATTACTGTTTTTAATATGTGTTTCTCGTAAAGTTTGCGCCGATACAATATTTGAACGGCGCTATAAATTATTGGAAACACGGTGGGTAATTCAATATGCGAATAAAATTTGATTTAATAGCTATTGTGTTGTGTAGAATAACATGCGATAAAGAGAAAGCATAATAGGATATACACATTTTCTTTTTGCGTTATGATACTATACAAAAATACATTTCCATTATGTAAGTTATCCATAGACGTAGTTCATTTACACACAGTAAAAGAAAATACAAGGATATTCCAAATAATTTTCAGGCCTGTATTTGTCTGCGACGGTGTTCTAGCGTTCTCAGCTTTTCGTCCTTTTTAGTGAGTTATAGTGGCCTTTAATTGCTGAATTTTGTATCACTATTTAGAGCTAGGATTTGCCCATCCATTGGTTTTGATGAGGTGTGTTTGTGTCGTACACTGAGAGAAATAGATAGTACTCTTTAACATAAATATAGTATACTTTAATATATTTTATAGCTCCTATAGGGACAATCATATTTTATATTACCGGTGACAATATCTGTATAGTAAATATCTGTGAATACTTTTTATTAACTCGTATGGTAAAGTGTACTATATTTGTATTATTAATTTGAGCATACATGTTAGTAAATGTGAAAAAAATGTCTAGTAGCGCTGACTATATTTGATAATAACTGTTAACAATGAAAACTATAATAAATATAGTTTAATAATTTTTAATTATAATTAATTAATATAATTTGATTAGCCGGTGACAGCCGGGCGAATTGCCGTCGTATCGGGCAGGATTGCGGGAATCAGCCCGGCCCGTGTACTGTAGAGTACTACCGGTATTGAAGCGCCTCGTAATTCTCGTCTGTGGGCAATTTGTCCACAGTACTTTTTACACGACGTTAACCATGTATAAGCATCATATAGATATTACGCAGCCACATTTACCGATCACAATTTACATTGAGTACGAATTTCAAAGATTATGAAACAAGCGTAGCGCCATCTTTACGACAAAAGCTGTAGTATCACATATTTATGTAGCTAAACCAATTATGAGTATTATGATGTTCCTACTATATAGATATAAAACTATACAGCATTCATTTCATTCCATCTCATTATTAATGCCGTTTTCAATAATCAAAGTAAGGTGACTGTTGCAAGCGCCTAACCTAACCTAAATAAACACAACACAGTAAATTTGCTACACCTGTTATTATAACTGTCTTCACTACATTATATGCAATTTATTATATTCACTTGTTGTAAAATATTGTAAAACATTTCACTATATTTTGTAGAAGATTGTCACACAATATTTTTAAACAGTTTTATTGCTTTTTTTGTAACCGTGATATAGGAAAATGCAACGCCGTTGTTCTAAGATTTTGCACAATAGTAGGAATTCTTACTACAATTTCCGTCAAACAGTGAAGTGTAAATATTACAACATGGATTTTTCTCTGTGCAGACACAAACATGCACCGACACGAATACGTACACCTGTATCACACGTACATAACACGTGTGAGTGGCAATACAGCTTATTGGTCGATTTCTTCGGTAAAGATCGACAATGAATAGAGCAAGGGGTGGGAAGAGCGTTACGAACATTTATGTTAGAAATTGAATATGCATCGAATACCTGGTAACATCCAGATTTTACCTCTTACTATAAGCATGGTAACATCTGGTTATTTTACTCTTAATACCCCACATATTGTCGTTTTGACAATAATTATGTTACTAATTAACATAAAGAGATTTACTATCTAATTTCTACAATCCATTTTTTTCAGTGTACGTAACTTGTTACATCGCAGGTAGGAATTTCTATATTGCCCTGTGTTAATACTTTTTCCTACACAGCCACTTTTTTGTCGAAATACACTTTTTGGTTTTATACATGAAATGAAATGAAATTGAATTTTGTTTATTTACAATCGTATTTCAAAATCCTATTGTTTTCGTCGCTGTACCTGACCGTTCACAGTGGATCGAAAGGCGGTAAAAAGCGGACATTGACTGAAATGGTAATCACTTGCTTAAAAATTAATGTTGATCAACGAAAAAAAATGTTATTATCTTAGACCTAATTCCACGAAATTCAACATACTGCATCCTATCAAGTAGATATGATCTGCAAACATCCAGCAAACCGGGTGCAACTCCCAGTCTTTGTAATTTGCTGAGCAGAATGAAGTGATCAATCTGGTCAAAGGCCTTTTGAAAATCAGTGTAGATTATGTCCACTTGTCCTTGTTTGTCTAGGGCCTCAGATACATATTGCGTAAAGCAGCATAAATTAGTAATTGTGGAACGCTTGCTAACAAATCCATGTTGCACAGTGGAAATATTTTGTAGTAAATAAGAGATGGTATTATATAAAATGGTTTCAAATATTTTTGAGAAATTGCATAATATAGATATTGGTCTATAATTTTCGATATTACTGCGATCGCCCTTTTTAAAAACGGGACAAATCCTTGAGATCTTCCATACACTTGGAAATATATGTTGATGAATGATAGTATTAAATATATGGTGGAGAGGTTGAACAAAAGCCGCGGCACAATCCCGAAGTAAAAAGCTGGGTACGCCATCAGGACCAGTTAATAAATTATCCTTGGATTTCTGCAATGCAGATAATATCTCTTCCTCTGAGATATAAGAAATGCTGATATTTGTTGAGTTGGGAACATCTGAGTTGCGAGGATTTTGCAAACAGTTTGATGCAAGGTAAGTACTGTTGAAAAAATCTGCAAAAGCATTTACAATTTGTGAAGAGGTGTCTAATTCGGAAAGGCCATATTTCATAACACCTGGTATTCTGCTATTTTTACGTTTAGAATTAATATAGGACCATAACTTTTTTGGTTCGAGATATGGCTGCTGCTGTACATCAGCAATATAAGATCTGTAAGCATTCTCAATATTAAGGCTTTGCAGGTTGAGCGCAAATGTTTAAATTTTTCGGTGTAGTATTCAATTCTGTATGTTTTATAGTTTTTGTGTGCGGTATGCTTATCACGTAAACATTGATTATGTACAAATTGCTTTTAAATGCTCCGACATTACCTAAAGATTTACAAATTTACAACATAGACGAATTCCTACGATAATTACATACCTAATAGTTTATTAGATACACTTATTATTTTTATGAAATTGATAAATAAATATTGATTCGAGTAGTATTCGTTGACTTTGACCTAACGGTTACAGTAAGAGAGCCCGTTCTTTAAAAATCTCACATTAGAACACGACTGCATCTTGATAATAAAGACTGGTAAAAATAAGGAATTTCTGGTTACATAAAATACTAAATATGCATTTGATAATGAATTAATTTGTGATAGACTGAGGTAGACATTTGATAAAATTAGGTTGTATTTTCAATAAATTTATGACTTTTAATATACTTTTCAAGATTATGTATTATATAATATACGTATATTAGTAAAGTAATTAGTAATAATACTAGATTAATAAGAGTATTTGACTGCTTAGATACATTCGTAATAAAAATACGATGTATTTTTTGTATTTGTATTTTGTTGTTGGGCGAAGCTTCGGGTTGTGGAATACACTTTGACACTTCTAAGCACTGACATCTATTTGACGTATTGTACCAACCCCACTGAAATTTGGCCGAACCCGAAGGGATTTCAACCTTCGGTAGGGATTTTTTACGTGCCAAACATCGTATTGACACGGGACCTACGGCTTTACTTCCTATCCGAGAAGAAGGCATGTTCTGATTTTTATCCACAATTAAAAATCACCGCCTCAGCCTGGGATCGAACCAGAACCTGCGGGGTGAAAGGCGAGCATGCAAGCCATTCAGCCGACATTCAGCCACCGAGACGGCTAAAATACGATGTAAAGTGCGTAGTTAAAAATCACCGCAGTGGATTTTTGGCTGAAAACTGAGCACATATTTGACCCCCTTAGAAGTAATCCACAGCCAAATTCACAGCTCTGAATAAACACTAGTCTTCTAATACAAATATGATCGATCGAAACGTAATAAAAAACAAAACAAAGAAAATATTCGGTTTTTTGGAGGGTACCAGAAAAAAAAAATATTTCGGTGTCCGCTCTCAAATTTTTTTGTTTAGTTTTTAATTATTTTGCCACGGCTTTTTTGTGCACTAGCCGTTTTGGTACAATTACCAAAATTTTTTTTTTACTATGGCGTGCCACTTAGATCATCTAGAAAAAAATTGAGGCAGTAAAGTTGAGCAGAGGCTTGGTAAGAAAAGCTTTACAACAATTTTGGTGGCTGTAACAAAACGGCTACTTCGTCAAAAAAATATTGAAAAATGAAAACGTTGAAAAAGTTGTGCGCGTGATTGACGAAAACTGAATTATTTTTTTTTTTTTCGGATAGTCTTTATAAAACTGCATATTTTCCTTTTTTTTACCTTCCGATCGGACAACCCATTCGCGAGATAAAAATTTTCAAAGAAAAATTGGTTTTTATTTATACTCTAAAACCTTTCAATAAATTCCCTTAGGGCCGGCAACCCATACTTACCCGGCTATGGCCTTTTATTCTTTCTCATTTAATAATGAGTTTTCATATTATCAAACAAAGGATTGCAAGGATATAAACCATAGAGATGATAGAGTGCTGATATTGAACTCAAAACTGCCATCAATTGAAATGCGCCATATTGGAATACAGGCGTCATCAATGACGTCGGTACCATGGCGAATATTCAAATAAATAAAGTTAAGGATATCAATAAATTTTAATAGCACTTGGAATTTGTAATAATTAGTAGCATATGTTAGATTTTATCCTATGTATTTTATATGGGATTGTTTTTTTTATTAAAGTTGTGGACAACTAGACCTATAAACAGTTTCTAAACTTACGATTAACTGGTAAAATATACTTCATTCGTTGTCAGGTTTAATAAGAGAGATAAGAAAAAATTTCTTTCAACGCCATATAAAAATACGTAGGAAAAATCTAATACAAGTTTCATAAGATCTTCACGACTTGTCATAACAATCCAACATTATATGTTGTCTTTAGGAGTAAATAATATACTGCGGTAGTTGTTGTATAATTTATTGATGATTAAATAATATTAGTTTACTTAATTCCTTCCTTATTGATTTACCTTGTATTTTTTCTGTAAACTTCTTCGCTAAATTATGAAATCTAATTTTGCTATAAGACGATATTATGGTTTTACTTAAAATTGAAACACGAGTTTCTTCCAAAGGTGACATATCTAACAAATGATGGGATAAACTAGAAAAAATATTTTGGGGAACATGACTTGATAGTAAATAAACAAAAGTCGTTAGGAAGTTTTCTTCTTGTGGAATCTTGTTTCCTGTCAAGACCATTACTTTCCGAATTGGTTTTTCGGTGAACTGGCAAATATATCGTACCTCCTTTGATGGGCAGATTAGACTTACCTAAGAAATAGTGCAGAAAATCTTAAGAAATATATATGTTATACATCATTTATTTACCTCTACCCTTTGTTTTCAGGAATATCAAGTGATTCTAAATAAAAATATACTTTTTTAGATTTTCTTTGTCCGAATTCAATGTTGGAATAACTCCCTCTTTAATTCGCACAATCTGTCCCGCTCTATAAGAATCCTTTTCGAGGAAATGTAATGAACAAACATATGCACGCTTACTTTTGCTGGGATTTATGGTAGTCCCTGTAACAGTAATCCACACAAGAATGTTTGGGCAATCTACAAAAAATTATTTCACATAGAAACACTAAGTATTATCACAATTTCAGAATATGTTTAAGCTATGGTATTATTCTGCAACTTACATATGAAAAGTTAGTTCTCCGTCATCTTTGTAACTATTGCTTTAGCAGGATTTTACACGACACGATGGCATCACTTTTTTCAGGAAAAACTACCTGGGTTAATTATCACATAAGCCCAATTATTAATGCTATAATATGCATACTTACACATAAATCAAAAATATTCGGTGAATAATTTATAATATTAAGAAATAGTCCGGGAAATGATAACACAAAGAGAGTAAATAAAACAATCGATCTACAAGGTTAGGTAATACCAGTAAGACTTGTCAACTTGCAAAAAACTTAACGTGGCTTAACACAAAAACTTCCTATAGAAAACTAACGTAAGCATGACGCTACATGAATCGTGACGCAAGTAATGACGCCTGTATTCCAAGATGTCCTGTCGATTTTTGATGGTGCGCCGTAGCGATGCGCATACGGTTCATTGGCAGTCTATCAGGTCTGTGATATAAACACGAAAAGTTAATTCGTACAAAATTTCGTTGTAAACAAGGGAATTAAAAAGGTAGGTACTTACCTACCCACGATTGGGCATGCCCAAATTCTAAAAATTATTTTTACATTTAATTCCTTGGCGGCAACTACAAAAGTCAAATACGCAAGCCGAAAAGGTCTTTATCGCATACCCCAAGAGTATTATCTTTCGATATGATTCTCCTCCAATCGAATAAATTTGGAGAATATTAGCAGAGACAATATTCTAAAGGAGATGGGTAAGTTTAATGGGCCAAACTGTTAACAAAAATTGGTGGTGACAAGAGACGTTTCTAGATGGCGCTGTGAGTCCGAATTGGGAAAGTTGCTTTGTTTAGGTTGTATACAAAATTTAGGTTGGTGGTTTTGTTTTTTACACTTGCATGATGGTTGCATCTTGCATCCTTTGTTTTCACTCATGTGATTTGTCTTTTGTGGTTTCCACGTATTTGCTATTTCCATACTAATTATTTTTGTGTTTTTTTTTTTAAATATTATTTAAACTTATATATTATAAAGTTCACTAAATATTCTCTAATTTGAAGGTGTTAGTTACACATTATACTTAGTCATTTAAGGTAGATTAACATAAGTATAATATTAATAAAAAATAAATTTTATATGTCATGTTAATTATACATATAATAGTAATAGTAATAGTAATAGTAGTTTAATAGTTCATAATGAAAATTACATTGAACACGTCAACAAAAGAAAGAAAAAAAAAGATTAAAATAATTTGTAACAATACAGAGGTACAGCAATACATTCTAAAATCTATCATTATAAAAATCTTCAACACTATAATACACCTTAGCTGTTAAAATGTTTTTTAATGCCTTAAGAAATTGTTTACCTGGCATTTTCTTAGCTACAACACAGTATATAAAATATGTACTCTTGTACCATGTTATGTATATTGTAAATAAAATGTTATCTTTAGGCAAAAGGTACTTTTCTTTATTTACCTAGTATTTTGAATTACAAATATTAAAAAATCAAAAATTAAATAAAAGCATATTTTAATATTGTTTTGTTGCGCGCCCTCTAGGAACGTCCCTTGGTACTTTAGACGAAAAAATATTAACAAATATAATATATATAAGTGAGTTACCCATCTCCTGAGGTAACTTATCTCTGATGTTAGTTTGCGAACGATAATATATTTATGAGTGGTAAAAATGGGATATAGGCCGCGCCTACTCGATAAAGCGGGAACGACGACTGTGACCGAGCAGTGAACATACGGCGAGCGACCGGTCATTTCGGGTGGCGATGATGGTACATCCAATTTGGTGCAGCCTGTATACATATCATACGTTAGGAGTCTTTAAAACCTTACATTTTTCCCTTTCAATATTTTATACCTGCATACGTCCCTAAATTAGCTACAACACAGTATATAATACCTTACTTATCTTCAACATAAACTCTTAACTCTATTATTATTAATTATATGCGTGCAGTCCATTACCATATCACGAGACGGAGCCATACTATTACTCGAAAAAAATATCCATGAACCTTTTCATTATAGTAAAAGAAAAATGCAACATTTGTCTGAACTATTATTTTACATAAATGTAGATACATTCTCACTATAATCTATACATAACTACAGTAGGAAGAAAGGAAAAATATTAGCAGCTTCATGGAGTCCTTATTTTTATTTGTTATTTGTATATATCCCTATTAATGTGCAAGTGTTCAAACTATACAGTGAGGACGCGTGGATTGGAACAAATTCATTTAAAATTCAGGGGTTTGTTTTTTAGAAAAACGCTCGGACATGTCAATTTTTATTTTTGGTTGCAAATTTTTTTACGGTAAATTCATGTATACAGTGCCGGCCAAAAATAAGTAATGACTACTAACTAATTTTTTTTAAATGAAAATACCTGTTCTTTTATTTCTTTTTTGAACTCTGCATCCAATTCCAAGTATCTTTCTTGTGCTATACCTAAATTCATTATCCAGGAATTTACGATGGATTTCTTTCAAAATTAGGGAGCACGCGGCAATTTATAAAAATCATTTAAAACTCAAAGGTTGGTTTTTTTGTAAATTTATTTAAAACAAAAACAGAACAAATCAAATTAAATGTTCAAATTGTTGACCATTAACTTCCTGACAATAGGCAAGTCGATATTCAATTTCTTGTAACACTTCAGTTAAAGTTTGTGGCTGAATTTGTTGTATTTCGACTCTAATTCTATTATTCAGTTCTTCGATATTTTCTGGTTTATGGAGGTATACTTTGGATTTTAGATAACCCCATAGATAAAAATCTAATGAGGGCGCTCCATCCTGTTGGAACCATATCGAATCTGCCGGTATATTTAGGTTCTCACAATTCCGGTAAAGTGCATTTAAACTTGGTACTATGGAATTTTGCAGTAGATTTCAATAATTTTCAGAATTAAGTGTTCCCTCAATAAAAAACGGTCCAATAATTGAGGTACCCGCAATTCCGGCCCACACATTTAATTTTTGAGGGAATTGTGTGTGACTTTCCATACTCCGGTGTGGATTTTCTGGTGCCCAATAGCGACAATTTTGCGTGTTTATCGAACCATTCAAACAAAATGTTGCTTCGTCGGTAAAAACTATCTTACTTAAAAATTGCGGGTTGGCATTGCACCTACCCATCATTATTTCGCAAAATTCTAATCTGCGGTTAAGATCATCTTCAATAAGTTCCTGAACTAAATGTATTTTGTAAGGGTGCCATTTGTGCTTGTGTAGGTATTTTAGAACAGAAGATTTACAGACTGACTGGTCTACAGCTACTTGTCGAGTTGCTTTTTGCGGATTTTCTTTTAAATCGAGCAAAATATTCAATTGTGTGTCCTATGGAACTGGAAGATGGTTGGTTTTATAATTATCTCTTACGTGACCCAGGTCTCTAAACTTTTTTTCTATCTTACTAACCACCGATCGTGTAATAGGCCTCTCCGGGTATTTATTATTGAATAATTCGCAAACTTGAGCTTGTGTTCGGGTTCTGTCGCCATATCCTACCATCATCAAAATTTCTATTCGTTCCTTCTCAGTAAACGCGCCATTCTTTCAAACTTTATAACTACACTTGACAATTACTTACATGAACTGTCACACGTTGACAAGTGACAAGTCAATTATCGAAAATGCCAGAATTAAAAAAACAAAATAAATACAAAATCGAATATTTTGCTTGATACAAAAAAAAATCCCTAGAAATATGGTCTTAATTAATTCAATCATGAATTTCTCGATAACTGTTGAGTTTAGGTATAGGAAATGGTACACGAAACATACTTAGAATTCGATGCAGAATTCAAAAAGGATATAAAAAATAAGTGTTTCCATTTGAAAAAATGCAGTTGGTGGTCGTAACTTGTTTTTGGGCCACACTGTATGTATACATTTTACAAACAAAAAAATACCCTGCTAAAAACAAAAATCGACGTATCCCAGCATTTTTCAAGAAAAACAAAACCCTGAATTTTAAATGAATTTGTTCCAACCCACGCGTCCTCACTGTATATAATATACAGACATATAAAAGTAAAATATCTTGTATTTGTAGAAATCCGTTTAGATATAAACGCTAATGGTATGTTTGCTGCGGTTTGTATAATGATTAGATATATAGACACGAAATTATATTTAAATGGCTGTTATTTAGAAACGTTCGGAATGAACCTATAATTTCGCATTATTATGCTGATTCCTATTTCCACATTTGGATTTAGAATTTCTGCATTCTTTCCTATAATATATGCACGTGTTTGCAACTAATTTTAGAATTAGTTTTGGTATTTCTTGTTTATTGGCGGCTTATAACAAAAGATGCTAAAGTATCGCTTCATTTCTATGCTGTTGTATATTTTTCAACTTCACTTGATCTAATCAGGGGGTAATTTTTTTTTATGAAAGTGCACATTAGTTTTGAATTTAAGTATCGGTATTCCTTTTTTGAAATTATAAATTTGTTTATTAGAACCAACATTTCTTTTTTTTATATAGGCAACAATTATCTATGTATATGTAATAACCAGGATTTAATCAGGTGACACCTTTTCACTACAGGTTACCCTAAACATTAAATTTTTACATTATCGTCATTATAACAAAAATCCAAAAAGAAAGGTGAAAAGATCCCTTACCACAAAATTTTGTGGTAAGGGATTTTTTCACCTTTCTTTTGGGATTTTTGTTATAGTTTTCAAGCCACAGTCTCCACCCATCACAGGATTATCGTCATTAAAAATTTGAATTTGAATTAACAATTACAGAGAATGATACTCTACGGTTGATAAATAGACTCAACTTCTCACATTCAAGTGGATATGATGTCTCAAATAACCTTATCCATCAAAATCTATAAGTCATTCATTATTACTGTCGTTAGATAATCCTTTTAATAAATCTTATGTTCGAAAATATTATATTACAAACAATACACAAAAATAATCCAGCATTATTTAAAAATTATAGACCAACTTTTGCAAAACTATTTGAATTAGCTGTGCATGGGCAAGTACTACATTTTTTAGCAGCAATAAATTACTTGCTCTAGTGAAAGCCACCCTTTGTTCACTCTATGGGAGTAGATACAGCACTTTTTCAGTTTGTTTCGGAGATTGTAAATGGCATCGATAAAAAATCAAATATTTTGGGTTTGTTTGTTTACTATAGTGGCGCCTTTAATAGTGTACATCATAAGCTGTTACTGGAAAAACTGCAACGCTATGGGACTCGTGGGAGAGTTTTAAATTTAATAGAAAATTACATCAAAGATAGACATCAAAGTGTGAAACTACCAACTGGACACGTCGACGAGAGCGTGCAAATTACTGCGGGTGTACCGCAAGGCTCTATTTTAGGTCCACTTTTATATATTATATATAAAAATGATTTATCTCAATATTTAGAAAAATTAAACATACATAATTTTAAACTCGTATGTTATGCCGACGACACAAACTGCTTAATAAGAGGTACCTAATTCTTTAACGGATCTTGTAATCCTTCCTGTACGAGTGTATAAACAAATATTACTTTGGTCAACCAAAAATTTTCTAAAATTAAATGAAAACAAAACCGTGACGATACAGTTTAAAAGCGTGAGATCAACTTCGAATCTACAATGTCATGTACATAATAATATCAAGTTAGACACCACGGTCAAGCTGTTTGATGTTGGTTATTAGGGCTTGTGGAATTAAAAATACAATTTCTAATAACGCACTTTCATTAACACGATCTTACTACTAAGAACATCGACGAATAACTAACTAAAAAACTAACTCTGTTAGGTAAACCGTACGGGCAGGTATATTGGAGAGCGCGTGAGTCATAAGCTCGAACAAAGAAAATGCCCTATCCTACGATGAGATCATCATCGATAGGGTTCTTACAAAGAAGTTGATTTGTTTTTTTTTGTGTGACTATTTCCAATACACCCCCTCAAAAAATACATCAACTTATCCCTATTTCAAAGAAGTCTTATTCCCACCTACTGCGTTTTACGGGGAATTTATATATGGTTCAGCATTTGCTGCAAGGACTAGGAAAAACCCCACTTCAAAAACCTAGCCAAACCCTGTAGTTACATTTCTTAATTCTACTTTAACAACATTATAGAACTTAATATTAACACAAACCACCAGAACTTTATTTAGCACTTTGCTTCTCACTTTTCATTCAGGAGTCCCAGCTTGCAACGCAATTCTTGGAAACGAGGAGCTGGTAGTGCCTTGGTAAAGATATCGGCCTCCTGGTTTGATGTAACAATGTATTTTAAGCAGATAACTTTGTTCTCTACTTGCTCACGAGTGCAATGATATTTAATATCAATATGTTTTGCGCGTTTGTGACCTGTAGGATGAGTAGCTATTGTTATACAGCTTTGGTTATCTTCAAATAAAATTATTGGATGTATAATTTGTATATTTATACTTTGTAGCAAAGCTTTCAACCATATCTATAGCTGAGAGGTAAACAATCCTAAGTCCAAAATTAAACTACAGGTAAATATTTAGCAATAATATAAAATGGCTATCAAAAGAACTCTTAGGGTTGATTAAAATACTATAATAACTGTAATAATACATTCGCAGTACTTGCTTCAGTTAATGGAAGTTTCTAAAATTTTATAATTCATTAGCATTTCCACTTGTTTTGCTCATTACTGAAAATTTTCTTTTACGGACTTACGATTGTTTACCTCTCAGCTATAGATATAGCTTCTTTGACTGCTTCAAAAAGCGCCATATACTCTGCTTCAGTTGATGATGCAGCAACTGAGCTGTGCCGTTTTGTATTCCAAGTAATCATACAATTATTAAACATTTTAAACACATACCCTGTTGTGCTTCGTCGGTCAGTTTCATTATTTGCCCAGGCCGCATCAACATAGCCAATTAATTTTTCGACATAATCACATCTTCTGCAAATTAGTTTTACTTCAATGGTACCTTTTATGTATCGCAACACACGCTTCAAGGATTGCCACAATTCCTTGTTTGGTTTGTTTTGATATTTACTTAATATGTTCAAAGATACACATAAGTCTGGTCGTGTACCTAACATTACGTACATTAAACTGCCAATTAAATTTCGACAGGGTGCACCACAGGCTTCATCGGACTCTAAAGCTTCATAATTTAATTTTATCGGTAAAGGTGTGCTTATTGCATTACACTCGCTCATATTGTGTTTTGTTAAAACAGATTTTATATATAGACTTTGGTCTAAAGAAATTTGGTCTTCTGTTCTCTGTATCCTAATTCCAAGAAAGAAATTTATTTCTTTTAAGTCGACCATTTGAAATTTGTACATTAAAAATCTTTTGAAAGCGTTCACTGTGTTTATTTCCTGTGTTACTATTATCAGGTCATCTACATATAAAATAAGGTAGATTTTTTGATTAAACTTCGCATGATCACGGAAGTATAAGCAATGATCAACAGAAGAATTAATAAAACCATGCTGTTTTAAAATACTATCGAAACATTCATACCAACACCGAGATGATTGTTTCAACCCGTATAATGATTTATTTAGTTTACATACCAAATTATCATTTTCAACTGTAATGCCCTCCGGTACTTTCATAGATATGTCTTATTTTAAATCACCATTTAAGAAAGCTGTTTTGACGTCCATTTGATGCACTAATAGTTTATATTGATTACCAAAAGCTAAAAGACATCGAAAGGTACTAATTCGAGCGACCGGTGCAAATGTTTCATCGTAATCTAATTTATACAATTGGTTAAAACCGCGAGCGACTAATCCTGCCTTATATTTCATCAGAGTTCCGTTTTTATCCTGTTTTATTACAAACACCCATTTACTATCAATCACATTCACATTCAACAATACTTCAAAACAATACTTAAACAAAAACAAAACAATGCAACTACAAAACATAAGTAAAATCAAATAAACGCAGAAATAAGCTTAGCAACAAAAGTAATTCCATACAAAATATATGAACATACTCGGGTATGCTTCTGTTCACGTATGTATAATTTTTTATCTGTTGACATAAAGGTTAAACAGCTTAATAGCAGAATAATGACTGTATTTGACACTTACACCTATAGCGTTGCTGTTTCGTTCATAGAAACGACAGTTTATTTAGCAAAAATGTAAGTAGCCATGCACCTGATACAAGGACAAAATCTCTATTAGGTATATACACTCGGAAAAGCACACTACAATTTTATATCAGAGAAATATTTTCTATAAAGGTTGTAAATTTTATAACGAGTTTGTATAATTTCAAAAGAAAACTAAAGGCAATGCTGCTCGCGAAAACTTGTTCGAATTTGAATAATACTGCTTTTTTAATCGAGAAATGTACTATAGCACAAAAGTACCTTTTAGTAAAAGTTCATGGCACATAATAACAGAAACGTTTTTTTTTAAGGCAGAAGTAACGAGTGCAACGTATACTAAAAGAAAACCTAACCCTTCTATAATTATTGTGTAAAAAAGACAAGCGTTAAAATTAAGTGTTCATAAACCTTTTTAATAAATTTTTTTTTTGAAATATGTTGTAATAGCCCTTTATATTTTTAAAATAAAACACAATTGGTTTATTGGAAGTATCAGGTTATTTGATTCAGCATTTCGTTGTAAAATCGACAATTTTTCCCTCTCTTGATTTTTAAACATATTGACACTATCTTCACTTATCTTCAATATTTTAAAATGTTGTTTACAAAAAGTGACTTGCTTACGACTTGAAAAACTATCAATATTGATGTACTAATTTCTCTTATGGGCTTCATAAGATAGCTCATAATTTTGTTCAGTATATAAGATTTTTTTCAGATGCTTTAATATAAAGTAAGCCTTCTCGAGAATCGCATACTTGTATCTCGTAGCATGCTATTGGAAGTAACCGTTTTTTAACAACTTGTCTGTGGCGATTGTTTCGCTGTAATGTGTTGAAAACGGAAAGTAGTAAATCTGGACTTCTTGTGTTTTTTGATTATTTACTGAAAAACTATAAAGCTGCAGTAATTTTCTTGTAAAAACTTTGTTACAGCAATAATCCTGTAAAAAGAAAAAAAACCGGATTATTACTGCATTATTACAGAATTCTTTACTGTGCATATTTACGTGTTAAAACTTTTCAACTAATATTTAAACCTCATAGGAAAGATAGACAATAAAATAATTCTGACAGTGTTCTCACAAACAAGACATAGGTATTCACTTTTGTTTCAGCCGTATTTTCGATGTTTACAATTAAATTGAAACATATTGATTCATGAGCGCTTAAAGAGCTTTCCAGAACACATTCTTTATTATCACTTTCAAAATCCCTACTTATTTTTTCGAATTGAATGTTGCAATAAAGCTAAAACAAAAGACGACGCAATGCTGATATGAATATTACCGCACACTGTGCTGTAATGAGATATTAACGCACTAGCGGGGTATATATACTCTTGCCGGAACGTAATATAGGCGATTAATGTGCAAATTAGAAAAAATACTGTAAAAAACGTGTGCCACAATGACTCACACCAAAAAATATTTGCAATTCCTACGGAAAATTCTAGTAATGTATAGGGTAAATTTACCAAAAATTAGGAAATATACCTAAAGTTTTCTGGTAAATTTCCCAAATTTTGGCAATTTTACCTTATACGTTACTGGAATTTTCCGAGGAATTGCATATATTTTTTAGTGTGCTTGTAATGCTTGTACTCGCATTACATGAACGTCATTGTGACACTTAAAAAAATACTATTACAGCATTTTTATATGTGCTACGCGACCCTCTTGCAGATCACCCTCAAGTGTCTGGCGGATCACCGCTCGAGAACTGCTGGTATATTTAAGGCGTTTTTCCTCGAGCTTACCACGGGACGGTGGTTAGGTTTGAACTATGACATCATGGTTACAAATAACTCAAAAAAATATACGTCATTTTTAATAAATTATAGGTTGTTTCTTGTACTGTATGAATTGTATCCAAAATTCAAATTAATAAATGATGGAAGTCTTAAAAAGAAGGCAATTTCCTTTTCAAATAATAATTTAGGATATATTTTAATGCAGTTGGCGATAACCACGCATTAGTGCCATGGTTTTCATTCCTTTCGGAAGATGATTTGGAAGATCAGATCTAAGATTATCCAGAAGATAACGAAAATGCAGGAGTAGAAAAAGGACAACGAATTATTACTATAATATGTGAATATACATAAAAATAGAATAAATAAATCAAAAATGTTTTATTACAACAAGAAAAAAAAACACAAGGAAATATATCTCTCACCCCTGAATTTATAATATATATATAATACATAACAGTCTTATTATATTCTGGACAGTAATAAATTTAAATTATAATTCAAAAATAACAAAAATTAAATACCTACATAAAAACTAAAGATAGAGTAACAACAATTACAGCAAAAATGTTTTCAAATCACAAAAAAAAGGAATCTTTTCTCTATCCCTTTGTGTATAAATTACAATAAAAGGGGGTATCAAGTTGATAGAGAAAAGTGTAAATTTAAGTAATGGATACAACACATGGATACGTCACATGAATCCGATGGGAGCTGACAAAACAAAGAAGTTTTACGGCGAAAGTGACTTTAACTTGTGGAGATAATTAATGCGCCAGTCTGATGAAACTGAGGATCAACAATCAGACGAAACAAGTAAAACAAAGGAACGCAAGATCAAGCTTTTTGCGTTCCTTTGTTATTAAAAGCAGACATTTAAACAAAAACTTGTTGAATGCAGTGATCGAAATTTACAAGTTCAAAAAGAAAACAAGGATAGAATGTTTGAAAGAACAAAATAAGTTGCTTCAAGAGCAAAATTAATAAAGAACTCAGTTGATATATATTTTGGGAAAGATGGCAAAGGGAGGGTAAAAAAGAAGGCGCAGTGACTGCGATTATAAGTTTTTTTTTTGATTTTAAAAATTGTTACTGTAAATCTTAGGTATGTTTACGGTTCTTATACATATCCGCAATTTCACTTCAAAAACTTTGCTTTGAAGTTTTTCATTTGAATTTAGTTTTGTAGCATTCTGAGACTTGTAAGGCAAGTAATTCTTCAGTGCCTTGTACATCATTTTTAGTGCGTTTACGTTTTGACTCCCAAATGGCAGTTACCTACTATGCCACTGAAATGTTAAAAAAAGAATAAAAATTCCAAACTAATTAAGGACCCTTCAAACAAAATATAATAGCTTTTTATATTTAACATATTGTATAGATACCTTCGTCTATTTCATCCTCTTCAAAGGATCTCGCATTTTTTATTGATGTCACAGAGCTTGAAGATACTCTTTTAATACCTAAATGCCACTGAATATCGTAAGGACTAATTGGAAGCGTCCAACCTTGTATTTGATTTATTGTATTGTCAAAAGAAGGCAGCATCTATAATAATTTATTTTATATTAAAATTACCAAGCAAACTGCAACACTACTCCCCGTTTTTTAATTTCTCAATAGTACTTTCCGAATCACGCAACACATATTTTTTGGTTAGGCACAGAGTATTCTATTTTCAGTTAAAACAAAGTTGCTCGATTTCTAATAATAAAAAAAGAATGTTGTAAATAGTTTTCTAACCATAAAAGTTGGGGAAAATGAAAATGCATTATGTACAGCAACGACATAGAGAGAGAGAGAGAGAGAGATAGCAATACATACCAACGCTTGTAACTATCTTGCAAAGAGAGTTACATGTTTTGGTAAGGTTTGACGTCACAGTTATATGGTGTAGCCGAAGAAATTTAATTGGTTACATGCGGTTAGCTTTCGTAAGTTCTAGTAAGCTCGCGAAAAAACGCCTTTAGTGTGTAATATTAATATCGGGGAAGAAAACATTGCGTTTGTGATTGCATGCGTTTGAGATTTCTTTTTTGTTTTAAGCGAAACCTAGTATCTGTGGCTTTAGAGAGCGGAAGTAGCAACGCGTTGCTCATGCACATAATATATCGAACCTTGTTGAAGTACCCCAAGCCGACCAAATTGTAATTGTAACATATGTTCAATACTCACTTCGCAAATATAAAAGTAAATATTTCGTGCAACTTGGGACTTTATACCTAGTATAATAACAATATACGATTAAAAAATCATAAAGTTATACGTATTCAATCTTTACTTAATTATTACCATCGAAATTTTTAAGTTTATTTTAAAGCTTCTCCATTTTTTATGTGCACATATGAGTGTTGAAATATTTCGCATTTTTTTACTTATTTTAAAATTACAAACAGTAGCCGTGCAACATAAAATTGTAGCTACTATTTCCATGCCATTTTTTATTTTCGTGATGTCTGTATACATGTACGTTAAAAGCATTATAGGTTTTAAAAATCATTCCACAATCTTCTACGATACATTTGAATCGCACACTCACCAAATTCCGGTGTATATGGTATGTATTTTGTATTTCTTAATGCTGTAGCACATATAATCACATATACTTTTGTTGTACATATTCTTAAAGTTTATTATTTATCAGCACTTCCTTGATGTATAATCTGGTCGAACACTAACTACGTATGTACCGAACACCATAAAAACGCGAAGACGCTAACATAACTTTGGATGAAATCATATGAAGTAGAAAGCATGCGCGTGCGCAACAAGTATACTTTTGTTGATCCGATATGAGTCTGCGCCTAAATTACACATCTGATTATGGAAAAATTGTACTTTCAGTACAAGTTATGTATAATTCAGTTGTAAAATGATAATTATACAATGTAAAACAGCAAAGTATAATGTATTATGTAATTTTAACGTTACATAATTTATTCTGTAAAAAATATACAGTACCAATTCTGTAAAAATACCCCCATTTTTCTCAGTGTAGGAAAACACCACAATTATAGTCTTAGTTCTGACAGGACAGTAATCGAAAATGCATTTGGTCTTTTAAAGAACCGACGGAGTAGATTGACATACATAAAAACATACAACATATGCAAAAGTATTGAATTTGTATTAGTCGCATGTGTGATACATAATTTTTGTTTAATAAACAATGATGTGTGGCAGTATGAAACTCCAGAAAACCAGTATGAGGCAGAAGTACAATGTATTATTCAAGAGGAACAACGTTTAGGACAACAGAAACGAAACCGTATAGCCCAAGAACTATATTGTGAAATAAAATAATGTACATTTACTATACGTATAAGTATCATACAACTTATTTTATAAATTAAAGTGTTCTCATCTTACTAAATATCTCTCTGCAACAAAATATTTCATTAAACATTGTACTATAGTCAAACACAATTTTACCTTACAAATATTTTATTCATCACTTCAAGTGGAGTTTCTTCTCTTTCTCTTAGAAATTTTTAGATGTTGTTAGTCTTAAGTACACAAGTAACATTTACATATGCTACTAAACTGAAATCTTGATGTTTCATCTCTACAGTCACAAGTTAAGACAAATTCTATGGAATCTGTAGTACTTTCCGTTTAATAATAAACTTACATATTTCGATATCTACTTGCATGAACAAGTCTTTGCTCTTGTAATTGATATTTAT
The DNA here is from genome assembly GCA_949128085.1 of Cetonia aurata. Taxonomy (NCBI): domain Eukaryota; kingdom Metazoa; phylum Arthropoda; class Insecta; order Coleoptera; family Scarabaeidae; genus Cetonia; species Cetonia aurata. The sequence continues at coordinate 25,743,943 of OX421889.1, read as the reverse complement.
ATCAACCAAATCAAGTTATTCAGTATTATCCGCCATTTCGCACAATCTGGTACAATTGAAATAATTTACAAAACCACGATACAACGGACACAACTGACATAACCTGTAATCTCATAACATATTAGAACTAACTACCTAACTCCCTAGGGAAGTTGGTATGTTTTGTTTACGTTTCGTTACACAAAAAGGTGACGTCATATGTATTCTCCATTTAAACAATTTGCTCGCGAAAACAAAAAAGTATGTTTTGGTAGGTATGCCACATATCGTACTAAAGTTACTCGCCAAAACTCCCTTACTAAGTGTGTTCGTATTCAATGTTTGGTTGCGGTTATAGTTAAATTAACAACAAATATTTTGTGGTATTAAGCAAATACAACTACCTATCCTTATTCTGAAGTAAATTAGCAATGACAAAGGTGATGTTTAATCAATTAAATCAAAAATTAGAATTTTAAAGGTCCATCATCCACTACCGACATAATTTCCTATCCCTAGTGAAATTAAAATAATATAATAATATTTAGAAATGTACTGCAATTCTTTGTTTTGTCAGAGACACAATGCTAGAATAACCACAACAAATTTACCACCTAAGATTAAAGTAAATCAAATCTAACCTAAAATCGTTCGAAATTAATTTCTGAATGATTAATTCAAATTCTCATAGTTTTTGCCTGCTGTATTAAGCTGAGTAGTTGCCTCGTAAGTTTTTGTGTCAGAGAATTTTTATTGCTACGCACAGAGTACCTCTCGCACAAAGCGCTCGAAGTTTTCACAAGCGAATATAATACCTCTTTAATAACAGTGTAACTCAAACCGTGCGCCTGCAATTAAACAACCGACAAGTCTTCGTCTATCCAACGCGCATTACACGAAGTACTGGGACCGAGTTGAACGCTTTTTAACAGTGTATTTCAGTAAACGAACGAACCTTTCTCTGGCAAAAGGCCGCCGGTGTGGCTCTATGTACCGTACGTATAATACATAAGGGGAAACAGTACATAGGCCTCTCTCTATGTACTCGGTCTCGCTCGCACATAGCAGAGCCGTGCCATGAGAAAACAGTCTGTCGCTCGGAATCGTGTTGTGTACAACTATTGCGCGCTAACGCTCCCCGTTATTTTTTTCAAAAACCACGGGAAAAATCCGATTTCCCACGCGATACGGTGCAGATATAGTGCCGTCGCTAATCCGATGCTGATCGCCGTTAATTTGCGGCGAATTTTCGCGAAAAAATCACGCCGATACGACCGTTTTTAGGTTATGTCGCTGTAAGGACGAGAATCGCTCGTCTCGGTGTATTCGTGAATTTTTTCGCTCTCGGACCGAGCGCGATCAGGATATTTCCCGATAATTCATCAGGAGCGTCCCGCGGATGTGACAGTGGACGAGGAGAAGTCGGCACGCAACGAAAAAACACGGGGAGAAACCAAGTTTTTACTCCCTCCCTTGGAGTATACGCATAGAAGTGGATGAAGTGTTATCGCCTATTATTAAGTGTGCCTTGTAATGTGTCCGAGATCGTAGGCGAACAAGTGAAATATCTTTGATTGATGTTCGCCTCGCGCAACAACCCCCGTGCAGTGTTCGTTATCATTGGCGTTCCGGTGACGGTTGCTGTTACTTGAAAATAATGGATACGACTCGCCGCTGAACGTCCATACCCGGAGGTATGTATCTCCTGTCCCCCGTTACCCGCAACTAACCCCTAGTTTAGGCCTTTTTCTCGTCTACTTTTACGAGAACGAGGCTACCTTGTTTGCCGGCGCGTTGTCATAGCTTTAGTCGCGGCTACGAACTCAACAAACTTTCAACTTCATTTCCTCCAAGAATTTCCGTAACGTTTTTTTTATACAATTTCCGAACTTATGACAACCTGTCAATACCCCCTAGGGCCTGAATTACCACCCCGAGCACACGCAGATCGAATTCAACTGCGTAAACATCGAGAAAACGAAACAGAATACTTGGAATTGACATCCCCGTGTTGTTATACCTAAAATTTTCTTTACAATTCCAAAAAATCACCTGCACTTTGACAGTTGTAATATAACCAACGCGTAACTGTCAAAATGAAATTTAACCTCGAGATTATCTGATTTTTACACCGTCTAAAGTTGTTATAACCGTCAAAATTTCATTTAATACGTAACTCTCACGTTTCAACGCATCACTTACATATTTACATAAATATCCCGGTTTTAAATCCCCGAACGTCCAAGTCTAACGCTCTTAAACCGTATTCATTAGAATGTTTAGCGTATACCTCACGAAAATAGCTGACATAAACTTCTCTTTTACATCTCTGAAAACTAGGAAACACTCAGATTACGTGTTGACGGGTATACGATATAAAAAAATCGACGCATCTCTAGATGAACTCTACGCTGTATTAGGCCTAATAATCAACCGCATTTACGCTGGTACATAATACATGATATAGTAAGCACAATCAGTCGTGTTTCCAAGCAATACAAACAGAAAAGTGTTTGCTACCACTTCTTGATACGATATCGAATATCGGAGTTTATGAATTCCACGATTACTATACCGATAGGTCTGCTATTGTTTCGGTTGAAATAAGGCATGCGTTTGTACACGACGCCAATTGTAAATACGAATTAGAAATGGTAGTGTTTATATAACACAAAACACAATCCTTGTAGCATTACCTACACCTTTTACGTACCTAGAGTGATTGTGTCGTGTTCTGTATGATGTGGGAACTTTTATATTATGTTTATTCAAGAAGTTTCGTAGGTTGCAGGACTTAAATTATATTACTGTGAAAATCTGAGGTATATAATCCGTTTTGTAGGTATCGGGAGGTTGGTAATTTGGATATTACATTTTTAAAATGATTGATATGGTAGGTATGAAACATCTGCCAATTTTATAGACAAAAGAAGAAAATTTTTATTACGTATAGAGATATTACTTCAACATGCTTAAATTGAAATTATGGTATATATTTATTAGCTAGATGTTTAAGTAGGTATATGACCGTATTATAAAGAACAGTGTTGCAAGTTTATGCACTTCTAAGAAATACCGCGCCATATTTTATGGCGCACTAGGTACTACCTGCTAATCACTGACAGTTGTATGGTTTCAAAACTATAAAAGAGTTTTCGTACTTATATGTAGTACGAAGCACAAAGGCTTATTTAGTTTCTTATTTAATATTCAAATTATAATATTTAAGCTTTGTATTAACTGTAAATTAAGAAGATTGCATACAAAATAGTTGCTTTATATTAGTACCTACATATCATACTTTCTTTATTATTATATAACGGCTATGAGATGCAAATCTTACAATGTTTTTATGTAAAACTCTTAAATTGAAAAATATAAATATAAAAGGACTTATGACTTCTTAAGCAGGAATATAAAAAATAAACATTAACATCAGAATTATAGAAAACAAACAAGACTTAAAACTGCTGAGATACTTATCCTTCGAGGTTTTTTGCGTTGACAAACTCTTGACCGGCACAATCTCATATTTTGTATTATTCATTATACAGGGTTGGTCATTAGTGCGTCAAAGTCCAATATAGTCTTTAAAAAATAAAACTAAATGAATTTATTTTATAAAAAGTGGTACAGTAACCAAAAACGCACATTTTAAAAATAATTCGAAGTAATAATAATAAATAATAATAATGTTGATCAATTACATGGACAAGTATACAGGGTGATGTTCTAAAACGAGGTTCATTAAAAAAAAAATTTAAACGAAACGCCATCTATATCCTTGGTGTTTTCTTATCTGCTTTAAATTGTGTTTTCAACTATCCCTGGGTTTTTGGTTTTGAATTACGCATTGTTAAGTTATTAACGAAAATTAAAAAAAAAATGGTCGTGACAAGCTTTACCAATACTAATTCCAGTCGACATTAGGATTAGTTAAGACAAAATTATTTGATAATAAGTATGCAGCCGAGGGATGTGTTGAAGGTACAAAATGATTAAAGATTAATTTTATTATACAGGGTATTTGTTACGATGCAGTGAATTTGGCGATTGTCAAAGAGCGTTTACTGAATTTTTTCAAATGGAACACCCTATACCCAAACCCAATAATTTCAAAGTTATTTTCAATTTTACACAAACCGCTAATTATTTGTTTTTGATTCGATCATGTACCGAGCAAACGCTTTGACAAATAAAAACAAATAAACGTCAAAAAGTGGCAAATGTGTCAAGTCAGTGTCAGTTTGCACCAGGACCGCAAACTCCAGAGGCTCCCAAGGGTAAAAGAAAAAGGAAAAAAAGTGTTGGCTATTGAGGTCTTAAATTAAAATTAAAACCAATTGTAAAACTCCGGGAGAGTTCCATCAATTATAAGGAGCAAACGACTCAATGTTTTCCCCAAGCCCCAAAATATCTAGGGGCAGCCCTGGCAAACACTTACGGTTTTTCCACAGTACCGAATTTTGTAATATAAAAGATAAATATAAAACCGGGACAACTGAATTACTTTTACTTATAAAAGTTTACACATCGGGGTAACCAGCAAATTATGCTGTTTGTGATACAAAATGTATTTAAGACAAGGGTGTTTGTGTATGTATATCTTAGGGGTATCTCAACCGCCGAGTCGCGACACATTGTTGTGGAAGAATATACAAATTTTTAGATTTACGTGGACAGGAGAGCAAGCCTAGTCCGAAATATTTGGTGTGCGGCATAGTATTATCAAATGAGTCTATGGTACCAAACAAGCTGAGAAGACATTTGCCATGAAACCACTACAGCGTCTCTAAAAAAACCACGAGAGTATTTTCAACGTCTGTATAATTCAATTCAAGCATTTCCTGTCGTGATGGAAAAACGAATAAAGCGCGCAGATAAAGCTCTTCTGGCATCATTCAAAATTTATGAAATGATTGGTAAAAAACAGAAATCCCATAACACTCTGCAGCGACAGGAAACAAAGGGATTTCAAACTTTTGTGCGAAATAAAAACCGATCAGTAATAACCACTCATTGCTTTTTCCACCGAGAGGCGTTATTGGTAAAAACTACCGACGAAAATCGTTTGGGTGAGGTTATTCAAACGGTTGTTTCAATGATTAACTAGATATATAAAAACTCCTCCTGTAAAATCGCGAGTGTTTGAGAAATTCTGTAAAGAAATGAGCACATATCATAAAGTGTTGTTATTCCACAGCAAAATCCGTTGGCTTTCCAAAGGAAAAAACATTAACTAGAGTTCTAGAAATTAAAGACGAACTACTTGCATCTTTTGAAACTAATGATAATAATAATTTTGATGACCGTGAATATCTTGAAAGCCTCGTTTGATGTGCTGAGCTGGCGTATCGTTCCAATATTTTCTAACAAACATAATGCTTTGAATGCAAATATGCAGGGAAGGCATCAAGTGATAAAGTCAGCGTATTTTCGAAAAAACTCGCTCTTTGGATCTCGGCCTTAGGAGATGTAACTGCTTTTCCAGCTACAGCTACCACATTAAGTGACTTATTATTATCTGATTTGCAAGAAAGAATATCCAAATAAAGGGTCTTTCAAATTAAATGCTTTTTTTAAAAAAAATAAATAAAACCCATAATTTGCTTTGATTTTCAAAAACTTCTATTGGTAATTGAAGTATCAGTTGTGACATCTACACAGGAAAAATATCTGACGAGTGACCTCCTCTTGCTGCTTCACGGCTGTTTACTCATTTATTAAAATTTTGACATAATTGAGGCTCTATTTCACCAATGACTCGAATAATTTCATCTTTTAGTTCAAGAATCGATTGTGATTCGTTCTTATAGACCTGGCTCATTACATAACCCCAATTTCTTGCTACAATTCTTCCATGAAATGTTTGTCCCAATTAAGGAATTGGTATTAATAATTAAATGTTCTGTCCAATCATTTATTTTAAAAAATCCTGTGTCTACCGGTTTCGGCTTATTGCCATCTTCTGGACACACAGTACGTCTAAAAGGAACTAGGTGTTACGTCGTTTAGACGTACTGTGTGTCCAGAAGATGGCAATAAGCCGAAACCGGTAGACACAGGATTTTTTAAAATAAATGATTGGACAGAATATTTAATTATTAATACCAATTCCAACCAATCAAAACTTTCATCAACTAATTAAGGAATTGTTTCATTAGAAAAATGAGGCGTTGCACCATCCTGTTGAAACTATTTTTAATTTATTTAACTATTTTTCAGCTTAGACCAGAAAAATTTGGTTAACATCTCTCGATATCGAACAGCATTGTTACACCATCTAGCCATAGTGAATACCAAACAGTGACTCGTTCAAAATGTATGTAAATGCCTTTCATGTATCACTTATGGATTTTCCTCACCATAAATACGAGCATTTTGTTTATTAACAAAACAACCAATTTCAGAATGTGCTCTATCAAAAAAGATCATTTTTTGTGAACAATTTTCTGTGTGTTCTTTAATCCAATTGACGAATGCACGAATTTTGCATGGTCCAATGGCTTTTAGTTTCCGTGTTGTTTGAACCTTGTATGCCTTTAAAGCTAAATCCTTTCGTAAAATGCGCCAGTTTGTCGATTCACTGAGTCCAACTTTGTTGTGAACGTCTACTAGTGGACATTCCAGGTGCTTCAGCAACACTTTCACGAACCAAAACAATATGCTCTTGTCAACGACCACTACGACTGTAATAATTCAACAATTTGAATGCGTTGTTGTATGGCGTACGAAGGAATTTTTACAAATGTCATACAACAAACTTCGTAAATAACAACATACCGAAATGAATTCAGTGTGCCATCTATATTTTATTTATTTTTAAAATGAGGCGCACAATTTGAAAGACCCATTACTTTCCCTCGATCTTGACTACTGGCTGGCAATTGGGGGATTGCACATGACGATGGAAACATATCCAAAGCAGAATTAAACTGCTCCGAGAAAGAGTAACTTATCAATTACAATCGTGAGATCAAAATTTAAAGAAAATGCTCCCGATGTGTTTTAGATCTCAATCAGAATTGAATATCCGGATATCGCGAATAAGGCAACATGTCTTTTACTACCCTTCTCAACGTCCTACTTGTGCGAGATTTGATTCTCTATACAGGGTTGCTCATTACTGCGGCAAAGTCCAATATAGTCTTTAAAAAATAAAACTGAAGGAATTTATTTTATGAAAAGTGGTACAGTAACCAAAAACGCACATTTTAAAAATAATTTGAAGTATACAAAGTGATTCCCTACAGCGCCAATTTTTTTTCAAACGAAATGCCCTGTATATCTTTTGTGTTTTCTTATCTGCTTTAAATTATGTTTTCAACGATCCCTGGGTTTTTGGTTTTGAGTGAGGCATTATTGAGCTGTTAACGAAAATTTAAAAAAAAATGGTCGTGACAAGGTTTACCATACTAATTCCATGCGACAATATTACCATTAGCTAAGACAAAATTATTTAGTAAGTATGCAGTCAAGGGATGTGTTGAACGTACGAAATGATTAAACATTAATTTTATTATACAGGGTAGTTTTTACAAAGCAGTGAACTTGGTGATTGTTAACCTTCCGGAACACGCGCGCGGACTCCTAGTCCGCAGTCTGCCGCGTGTACTAATGTTCAAATTTGTTACGCGTGTTCCGGAAGGTTAAAGAACGTTTACTGATTTTTTTTCAAATTAAAATTATTAAATTTTTGGAATCACGCGTTAATTGCCCTTAATTTTTGTTAATAATGTCCTATACCCAAACTCAATAATTTCAAAGTTATTTTCAATTTTACACAAACCGCTAATTATTTGTTTTTGATTCGATCATGTACCGAGCAAACGCTTTAACAAACAAAAACAAATAAACGACAAAAATTGGCAAATGTGTCAAATCTTAATTATTGCTACTTATTACTTAGGCATTTGTGAGTTCGTAAGTTTCTGCCTTTAATATTGTCATTGTATTATTTATTAATTGGATTAGTTGGTACGTAGTTTTCTTGCACATTTGTTTGTGTATAGAAAATATAGGAAATAACTTCGAAAACTTGCTGTTCTATGTATTCTTGATTTGAATGTTAATTTCAGGGATACCTAGGAAACTAAAAGTTTTACTTAATTTTTTTTTTTCACCTTTCAGTCATTACATGTCATGAGGCATCAGTCCCCAAGTTTATGGCGTATAGGTTGGGAATCACCTTGTATATGTAATATGTAATATAAATGTAACGAACTTAAATATACAGTCTGTTCAAAAAAAAAAACTGACATGCTAGATATTGTTCTAGCAGATAGAAATATTGACGTTTTGGGTATGTGTGAGCATTGTCTTAGCATTATGGAAACACACTTGTCAGATCATCTTGCACAAATAGCTTGTATTTCACTTCAGAATGTCGTTCCTGAAGCAAAAACCGACATAAAATGCATACGAATAATAAACCATGATAAAAAATATACAACTATTAGAAGCAACCTGATAGAAGTGAACTGGGATCAGATACTCCATCATGGCAATGCACAAGAGATGTTCACTGCATTTCATAATATCATTATGTTTACATACAATATGAGCTTCCCTAAAACTTACAAAAAAAAATAATGTTAAAAATGGAGATTTGAAAACTTAGGCTAAAAATAAGTTAGATGCTTCATGACAACAAAAAGTCCTGGTATACTGCAATTATATAAACGAGAAAAATATATATATATCGAGAGACAGTTACAAATGCATAAAAGAGAAATTATGAATCGCAGATTATAAACTCCGAAAATAAACAGCAAAAAATCTGGGACATTATATAGAAAAAAAATCTGGAAAGACCAAGGAAACTTCAGATGTACACACCCTAAAACAGAAAAATTTAACAACTTCTTTGTTCAAATTGGTATAGTAGTACATAGAATGATGTCGAGACGAGTATTATAAATCCATATACATACATTGCTACAAAATACTGAGAAGTCGCCTACATTTCTTGTTACATGAAACCGGTAAACATACACGAAGTAAGAGATATAATACATAATATTAAGAATAAAAAACCAAACACGTATATGGAATGACTATACTAATTTATTGAAGGAAGTTAGTGCAGAGATTGCAGAACCTTTTTCCACGGTAATTAATATAATGTTTAGAAGAGGGCACTTTCCCAAGCCAACTAAACATTAGCAAGGGTACACCCATTCTTTTTTGAAACACAGCAGGTATTGACCCCTACACTGAGAGAAATACATAGTACTCTTTAACATAAATATAGTATAATTTAATATATTTTATAGCTCCTATAGGGACAATCATATTTTATATTACCGGTGACAATATCTGTATAGTAAATATCTGTGAATACTTTTTATTAACTCGTATGGTAAAGTGTACTATATTTGTATTATTAATTTGAGCATACATGTTAGTAAATGTGAAAAAAATGTCTAGTAGCGCTGACTATATTTGATAATAACTGTTAACAATGAAAACTATAATAAATATAGTTTAATAATTTTTAATTATAATTAATTAATATAATTTGATTAGCCGGTGACAGCCGGGCGAATTGCCGTCGTATCGGGCAGGATGGATTGCGGGAATCAGACCGGCCCGTGTACTGTAGAGTACTACCGGTATTGAAGCGCCTCGTAATTCTCGTCTGTGGGCGATTGTCCACAGTACTTTTTACACGTTAACCATGTATAAGCATCATATAGATATTACGCAGCCACATTTACCGATCACAATTTACATTGAGTACGAATTTCAAAGATTATGAAACAAGCGTAGCGCCATCTTTACGACAAAAGCTGTAGTATCACATATTTATGTAGCTAAACCAATTATGAGTATTATGATATTCCTACTATATAGATATAAAACTATACAGCATTCATTTCATTCCATCTCATTATTAATGCCGTTTTCAATAATCAAAGTAAGGTGACTGTTGCAAGCACCTAACCTAACCTAAATAAACACAACACAGTAAATTTGCTACACCTGTTATTATAACTGTCTTCACTACATTATATGCAATTTATTATATTCACTTGTTGTAAAATATTGTAAAACATTTCACTATATTTTGTAGAAGATTGTCACACAATATTTTTAAAAAATTTTATTGCTTTTTTTGTAACCGTGATATAGGAAAATGCAACGCCGTTGTTCTAAAATTTTGCACAATAGTAGGAATTCTTACTACAATTTCCGTCAAACAGTGAAGTGTAAATATTACAACATGGATTTTTCTCTGTGCAGACACAAACATGCACCGACACGAATACGTACACCTGTATCACACGTACATAACACGTGTGAGTGGCAATACAGCTTATTGGTCGATTTCTTCGGTAAAGATCGACAATGAATAGAGCAAGGGGTGGGAAGAGCGTTACGAACATTTATGTTAGAAATTGAATATGCATCGAATACCTGGTAACATCCAGATTTTACCTCTTACTATAAGCATGGTAACATCTGGTTATTTTACTCTTAATACCCCACATATTGTCGTTTTGACAATAATTATGTTACTAATTAACATAAAGAGATTTACTATCTAATTTCTACAATCCATTTTTCTCAGTGTACGCAACATGGAGATAGGGCTGGAAAATCTACGATTACGGCTCTGGTTGAGTCCATAGAAGAAATATTACTGGCACAAGAACGTCAAGCATTCGTCGGCTTAATTTTATGTGATATGAGTAAAGCATTCGACACGGTATCACATCAACTTCTCCGAACTAAGCTTAATTACTGCGGTATGAGAGGTGCGGCAAATAAATTGTTAGCATCCTTCATGAAAGAAAACAAGCAATCAGTTGTAAAAATGGTCTATCAAACATACAACCAGTAGTGTGTGGTGTCCCATAACGATCAATTTTTAGCCCAGTACTTTTCACGATATACGTAAACGATCTTCCAGAATATTTAATCTATATACAGTAGTACCCCGTTATCCGCTGACTCCGTATCCGCGGTTTCAGTCATCCGCGATTTACCTATGATGAGCAGAAAACGCGTTATATCAATAAATACAGAAACAAATAAAGACATTCGAGCCTTATTAAAAGCTATAGGAGCATTTGTCGATATATCGTCGTATATATGAGTCATCCCCTGAATTCGGCGCTCTCTTATGATAAGTTAAACAAGTTGGAAGGTGCTTAAGGTGCCACTCGCTTTTACTTGTACATATAAACGCTCCTGTTAGCTATGAGTTTAGTACTATTCGAATTGTCGGACAAGACAGTGCTAGCAATAGTTTTTAAATAAAGCAAGTAAATCTGAAAATTATTTTAAAATGGCTTCTAAACCAAAAAGAAAACGTGAAATGCTCACTATTAGTGAAAAAATAAAAATCATTAATATGATTGAAATAGAAAAAAAATCTATTGCAACTGTTGCTAAAATATACAATAAACACGAATCTTCGATACGGGAAGTGTTAAAAAAACAAAGATAAGATTCGAGCTAGTTTTTCTAGTGCACCCCAAACTGCAAAAGTTGCAACCACAATACGTAATAAAGTGTTACTTAAGGTAGAAAATGCCTTAAATTTATGGGTGGGAGATATGACAAGAAAACATATTCCTATCGATGGCAAAGTGCTACATCAAAAGGCGTTGGTTTTATATGAAGATATGCAGACTCAAGATTATACTGAAGAGGGAGAAAAATAATTCACAACAAGTAGGGGGTGGCTGCATAGATTTAAAACTCGGTTTAATCTAAAAAATATAAAAATGACATGGGAATCTGCGTCGGCTGATCATGTAGCTGCTGCCCTGTTTCCAGAAAAATTTAAACAAATTATTGCAGAAAAGAATTATCATCCTAAGCAAGTTTTTAACTGCGATGAGACTGGTCCTATGTGGAAAAAAATGCCCCAACGGACTTATATTCATAAGACTGCAAAGAGTGCACCAGGTTTTAAAGCAATTAAGGATAGACTTACCTTGATATTTTGTACAAATGCAGCTGGTCATATGATTAAACCTGGACTTGTTTACCGATCACAGAATCCACGTGCTCTTAAATACAAAGATAAAGCTTGCCTGACTGTGTTTTGGTAATCAAATCGAAAGGCGTGCGTTACGGCTGCTCTATTTACACAATGGTTTCATCAATGCTTTATTGCGGATGTGGAAAGATATTTGGAAAAGGAAGAATTACCATTTAAAGTGCTGCTGATACTAGACAATGCTCCTGGGCATCCTGTGTCACTACGCACAGAAAATAAAAATGTTGAAGTGGTTTTTTTACCACCTAACACGACCTCATTGCTTCAGCCCCTTGATCAAGGTGTCATTAGATGCTTTAAAGCCATATATATTCGACAGGTTTTCGAAATGCTGTATACAATGGCTAACGAATGCTCTGATATCGGGCTCATGGAATGCTGGAAGTCATTTACAATTGCTGATGCAATTCTATTTTTCAAAGGAGCGATGGAGGAATTAAAGTCCGAAACGATAATAGCATGTTGGAAAAATCTGTGGAATGATATCGTTCTTAGTTCTGAAGACACACATGATATTAATTCACATCTAACAACGATATTTAACATAGCGCAGAAAATAGATGGAGAAGGATTTAACGATATAACCAAAGAGGAACTCTGTGATTACATAAACGAAGAGGATCAAGTATTCACCAACGAGGAATTGGTAGAGTCAACAAGAACCGCCAGCATGGACGCTTGAAAAATTTTCAGCGATATTCCGAACTGCTCAAAAATTAAAAGAACAGATAGTAGAATATGATCCGATAATGGAACGCAGTATAAAAATTACTCGCACTATAACAGACGCCTTGAAACCTTTGGAGGATTTGTTTATTGAAATGAAAAGACAAAAACGACAACTACCAATAACAATGTTCTTTGAAAAAGTCGACAAAACTATCGATAATGCACAGCCATCAACATCGTTTGCTTCGGATCTAAGTAAACAATCGACTGCTTACTTGGACTTGGAGAAAGATGAATGAATATGTAGCTCACGATGATAAAGTTTTTCTTGTCGTGTATGTAAATATGTACTATATGTACATATGTATGAACTTATATATTTATTAAACTTAAATTTTATTTGTGGCACAGCACAAGAATATTTATTTATTTATTGTTTATTTATTTTAAATAAATATTATATAACTTATTTTTTCTTGTTTCATTGTTTTAACTTTGCTTCATATTTCATATTGTATTCGGAAATAAAGCGTTCGCTACTATCCGCGGTTTTCAGTATCCGCGGAAGAGCACAGAACCAAACCCCCGCGGATATGGGGGTACTACTGCACAGCAAAGTGTGCTTGTATGCCGATGATACCTCTTTTATTGCCAGAAGTGATTCCAGTTGACATCACGTTAAAGAAAATTCGCTTTTAGCGGCAAAAACTTGCTGTGATACAAATAAACTGAAAATAAATCAAAATAAAATACAAGCACTTACCTTTACAGCGGCTACACGGAACCATACGGTGAGTCAAAGTATAGATGGAGGACTCAACTGGTCGGACATGTGCCTAAAATCGCACCAAAACTCAGCGCTGCAATATTCACGATCCGATGAATAAAACAAATAGAAACGCGCGAAGCAGCAATTCTAGTTTGGGGCCCATCTTGTGATCTGCAACGCATTTTTGTATTGTAGAAACGTGCAATACGGGCTTTGTGTGGCTTACCATCCTGCGACAGCTGTCGTGAATATTTTGCTAATGAAAAGATATTGACATTAATGAACGCGTACATTTTGTGCTGTGTTAAATAAGTTTTCGTAGTTTTCAAAGAACTCCGATTACCATAGTTACACTCGTAATAGAAATGAATTAGCTACATCACACCAAGGAAATAATATCGCATTATTCGCCCAGGAAAGTGAAAATTTACAAGGTCGGTGGATTTTGTGCTGCGAAGTGAATCCATTAATATGTCTGTCATTGAAATATATGTATATCCACAGCAAAATAATTAATTCAATGGTATTCCGATATATGTAGAATGAATAATAGAATACACGGAAACTATATAGAATAAAAAAACTACATACAAAAATATGTAAACATAAGAACACCACAAAATACTAAATAGAGATTATATATAAAGGAAAACCACAAACTGTGAATGACAAATGATATGAATACATCTAGATATGTTGCATTCGTTGATTGATAACAAAGTTACCAGGATGTAGACAATGCATTTTTTAATGGAAACACTGTAATTTCTATTACTTAATAACCTACAAATGTTTAGCTTTTATAATTTTGAATTAGCAGTATATATTCGGTTTATTCTGTTGCAAAAACATCAAATTTAAAATATTTCAGAGACGGTTACGTTTGGCATAGCGGATATAATGGCCTAATTTATTGCAAATTAGGTGTATACTTTCATATCCTTTCAGAGACAGATACGAAATTTTACTCAAAAAGTTGTCGTAAACTCCAGTGTAATTGGGAGGACATTGTACATAAGACTTTGTCCTTACGTAAAGAACATTTTGCCTCCTTCTCCACATTTTTTTTTTTAAATGTATCCCCATTTATTTTCGCAAGTTTTCGGTTGTTGGTAGGATTATAAATACAGTAATATACAACCCTAGAACGGACATTTTTTCGGTGATCACTAAAATTTGCACGAGATTGCGAGCCGAGATGAAGCCGCGGTGAGCAATCAAACGAGTTCTATAAAGACCACTTTCCAGCCGCGGTGCGTACAATATTTTTTTGACTATCACATGATTTATTATTATTGTTAGTAAAATCAATTTACTTGCATTTGTAGTAGTCAGAATACAGATCACTTATATTTGAATGACAGATTGTTTGACAGCTATTTTAACAATCAAACTTCAAAATCTTCACAGACTATACTTAGGTATAAATTATGTGTTTTCATTTTCACAGAAAAAATCAGTTTTTATAAAAAGTGTTGTTTGCTTTGGAAAGGCTTTTCCGATAGTCGAAATGTAAGATAAAATCTACACAGAGAAATATCCATAATATTATATATAGTATTTACACTTCACTCGTCGTTGCATTTTCCTACATCAAGGTTACAAAAAAAGCAATAAAATTGTTAAAAAATATTATGTGACAATCTTCTACAAGATATAGTGAAATATTTTACAATATTTTACGAATAGTGAATATAATAAATTGCATATAATGTAGTGAAGAAAGTTATAACAACAGGTGTTGTGTTTATTTGGTTAGGTGCTAGCAACAGTCACCTTACTTTGATTATTATACATAACTGGAAACCGCATTAATGAGATAAAATAAAATGAATGCTGTATCGTTTTATATCTATATAGTAGGAATATCATAATACTCATTAGTTTAGCTACATAAATATATGATACTACAGATTTTGTCGTAAAGATGGCCCTACGCTTGTTTCATAATCTTTGAAATTCTTACTCAATGTAAATGTGGCTATGTAATATCTATATATTACTAAAGGTACTGTGATTGACAATTGCCCAGAGACGAGAATTACGAGGCGCTTCCATACCGGTACTCTGCAGTACGGTGTGAAGCCATTAAATATATTGGTTTAACCCGAGCCCAGCGAGTGGTTTGTTACTAGGGAGGTGTTAAACAAGAACGTAGCATACATAACCTCAAAAAAGTGTATAAATATTTACTACATCCATTACATTTTTTGGTTAAGGTGAATCAAACCATAGTCAAACGAAACATATTTTAATAGTATGGTCAGTTTTTCCAAATTAAAAAATGCTCAATGTACTCTTTACTTTTTTTTATTATTTGGTGGTTCGTAAGAATCGTAAGCATGTTATATAGATAAAGGTTTGTTAATACTTTAATCTTTAATGCCTTACTATGTTCGTCTGTGTTAAAGTATCGAACACTGTCGCAGTGTTTTAATTTGTTTTGTGATGTAATTTTATTGTTCTATATTAGTTCTGATATGATTCTATATTTTACAAAGCAAGATAATTCATTTTTTCGTTTGGAAATCTTTGAGTGTATTACCGTAATATGTCAGTTGTATCACAGTTAAGTGTACTTTTCTTCCCTAATAAATGTAAATTTGATATTGGATATAATGTTGATTGTCACAGAATTTTTATGATATTCTATTGAATATTTTTCCCTTAAAAACCAGAAAGAAAATTTGGGAGTAGGAAAAAGAGAAGGTTTTTAACTACTAATCAGTTATTATATATTATTATTTTGTCGATAAATACCTAAATATACTTATATATAAAAGATACAAAAAAAAAATCACTACACTAGGGGTTCTTTTCTTTAGAAGACACCAACATAGTTTTATACTTTCAACCACAATCAATTTTTTTCTTTAATAAATACTTGCTACAGCTTTATAGTCTCGCTACTAAATTTATAGAGTTCCTTTTAAGGTATGTTTTGATGCTATTTCATACTTATACTGCCCCAAGGACACAATCTACTTTTGAATACGTGTTTGCAAATTTAAACTTTTTTTTTATCCAACTTTGAATCATCAAACTGTTCCTTTCAACAATTCTCTGGTCCATTCCTCTCATCGATGACGTGGAACTTCAAGTCACCTTTCTGGAAGTTTTCGACAAAATCACCCACCGAATCCACGTTGATTTCAACCCCATATTCCATCGCTACGTATCTCCTATTCGGAATATCCACACCAATCAAGAGGGGTACCACGTCGTCCAGGGCTATCAGATCTCTGAGGAGGTCACCAGCTTCCGAATCTACTGCTATGAGGAATTGCGGATAGTGATCTTCCTCGCAAGAGGACAGTTCTTCTTGTGGACTGTTGAAGTTGATGTCGTGCTTCTTATAGTATAGATCTGCAGCTGGTGTTAGGACTTTCTCGGCGAATTGTAGCTCAGTTTCTTCAGTATCTGGAAGTAATTATATTTCAATTGTCAATTGATCTTGTTGTCATGGAATCGCAGAAATCACTTCTTACCAACGAATAAAACAATGGCGGGGTAATCGTGCAGTTTTGAGACGTGTCAGTTAAGACGTTGACAGATCTCTGTTTCCATGGGAAATTCTGTAAGAACATTAAAGTATTAGCATTTTTTTTAAAGTAAATATTACACCTCGAAGAAGACTTTTTCCTTATTCACTGAGACGTCTGACCATGATCTCAGTATAATACCCCAGCCTAAAGCTTTATTCTTACAGAAACTCTCCAGTATACTAATGTCCTGTAACAGACAGGTCCCTAGCATGGAGTTGTATGTATCTCTTTGGTTCAACTTTGTCTTGCTCAAACAGTGGATATCTCTTGTGATCCACCGCCTCACAATTGCATAGTATGTATTGAATTGTCTCTTGTTCCTTTTTGCATAATCTCCATTGAACATCAATATCTTGTGCACGTATTCCTTTGTGATATGCGCCCCACAATCATTCATAGCTGACTCCTACTTAAAACTAGCCGCCCTCCAACTCTTCTCTGGCATTGCTTGGCATGCTCATGCCTGGCTATGTTTGTCCAGTGCTTCCTATCCAGTCTTCTATACGGCTAAAATTTTCGTCAACGATTTTGTAGGAAATTTTAATAAAAATTGTGCTCGTCATAGGGACGATGTTACACAATTCGTTGCACTAAAGTTTACAATTGTTTTAAAATTTACAATCTTTTCTCTGTGTAGAGGTGTCATATCTGGTGAGCGATCAACTTAATTTAGCCCTCTATTTCCAATCCAGTTCCGATGAAATTGTGTGTCAAAATACTGATGAGCTACGCGCGAATTATGAGACGCAGCTTGCTTGAAATCCTTTCCTCAATCGTTTTTTCAAATCCTATATAAATATGTTAAACAACTATCCTCAATATTTTACTTAGGACCACGCGCAAAAATGGAATGTTTATTATGCTTTTCTAAAATTT
This sequence comes from Cetonia aurata, assembly GCA_949128085.1. NCBI lineage: Eukaryota > Metazoa > Arthropoda > Insecta > Coleoptera > Scarabaeidae > Cetonia > Cetonia aurata. Next base: position 25,726,092 of record OX421889.1, on the reverse strand, counting down.
CTTTCACCCATATACTTGCATGTAACAATCCATAAATCAACCAGCTACATATCTATGTTGTATATGTATGTGAATAGTCTCATTTAATTAGCCGTTTGAACAATAAACGCTGCTTCACTAACAAACCTCTTTTAAATAGATCACATTCCGCCACCGATTATACCGTGACTGGCAGTAACTTTCCGTGTAATGTATCTTTTACAAAACTTACGATGTGCCTCGTTAACGGAATAGAAATGTGCACTTGTTAGTTAGTTCGGGGTATGACTCGCGTACGTATTATTTCGTTGTTGTTCTCTTGGGCAACGTATGCTGCGTAACGTAAAGGGAACTTACTTATTGTACATACATATTACTCAATATTTACTTACGTTGTATCTTTCTACCTTACAGAGCGTATTTACAACATAAATTACATGTATATACCTGTTATGTATCTTTTCCATTCGGTTAAGCATTATAAGGCAGATGCTAAACGAGCGCTAGTGGCTAGTTGGATTATTAACAGAATCTTGCATATATGTAGTAGGAACAAGTCTTTGCGTATATTGGTTGTCGTGAAAGAAGGTCAAAGTGTGAAGTTTTGTAATTAACAATGCGTATTAGGCAACTAATTTGAAGTAAGATCTTTGTTAAAGGTTCACAATTTTTTTTTTATTGGCTGGAACGGAAGTTTCTTTTTCTTTTTGTCAAAATAACGAATCATATTTGTGAAGATGGATTATCCAAATAGTATATTAACACGCAACTGTTGTTCTTATTACTCCAGATTTTTAAGAATTGCCAAATTAATTTGGTTAATCGATAAAAACTTAGGTAATACATTGCTTTTACTAAAATGTAGTTGTTGCTTATGCGTTCTCTTGTTTTAAGTGTAGGAATAGTGTGTTAACTTGTAATAAGTAATCGGATTTTTAATTTTATTAAGGGTGAAACATCAATAATACGAACATTTGAACATAATACATTTTTTTTTATTTAAAACATTACACTAAAACTATTTCATATATTAAAACGATATAATTTATAGATATCTAATCTAACTGTGGGATCGTGCACTCATGTTGTGGTCTCATCACCAATCGGCTTTCGCTTATGTCCATGCCGATCCAGGCATTAACCCTGCTTTCGTTTGCGCCCGGGTCGGTCCGAATAGTTCGTTCAATAAATTTAAATTTTAATTTCAAACATATACGTAACCTGTACTGATGAGGTTGGTATGCAGTTATTTCTAAGTTCAAAATTTTGCTGTAAGAAATATTATAGATATACAGACTTAGAAAATTTTTTAGTAATTACAAGTGAAAATTTAGTATTGGCAACTAAAAAATTCATTTTTATATGTGACAAATGATCAAGCTACTTACAGCAAGTAAAGTCGTGTTTCTAACAATGATGACTAAGGATAAATAATTTTAGGTTTTCGGATAAATGAAAAGCCTTATTTATTCCAAATGTTTTGCATTATTTGGAGTATTAGTTACTGTATATTAATTACACTAAATATCCATATTACTTACAGTGAATAGTTTGTCTTACTACTGTTACATAATTGGCTTTACTTATCATAATTAAACTATGTAACTGCTATAATAAGAATGGCACTTACTTCAAATAAAATATATATTTGAAGGTATATTTTTGTGTAGTTATCGTTATTGACTTGGTTGTGTTTTGTGAGTTGAATATGAAATAGTTAATGCCTATTAATATGTTTTAGTATTTGAGATTATTTCACTGTGTTAGAAACTTTACTTTACTTACTCGTAGTGTTTAGATCATTAATTAAGACTAACTAAGTAGTTATACTTATTAAACAAAATAGTTGTCAGTAATGTAAAATGCTAAATATATTGTCGATTTGGACCATTTTTCTCAGTGCACTAAACTTCCACCAGACTATATATACCTATATATATAATTAAATAACACTCACAGTTGCATAAAGAATTACTTCTGGGATTTTTTGGTTAATCCTTGAAAGATATTGCAACACGCCTTGTTTTATCTCTCTCGTTTAATGCGAATTTGGAATACAAAAGATATCCGTAAACTTTCTGGATTAATCACCAACTGTTACTTACTACAATTTGACACTGTATGCGAATACCAAATTCTAAACAGCAAACGCTCCAAATACGAAACTGTAGCTCTGCGAACGCTCATTGTTATTAGGCATGCGTCGTTCAGTTGTGGATAGTTGCTAGCCGCGCAGCGAACAAAGGTATCGTCGTTTTCTGAGTGCACATATGTCATGTAAAACTGTATGTTAATAGCAAATATCTATTTCATTGGAGCAAGTAACGTATTCACTTACAATAACTACTTCAACTTACAATAAGCAGTTCACCAGTTTTATTGTGGCAGATGTCACATTTATTAATAACAAAGTCATCGCTATAGTGGGTATAAGATGAACGAAATACCGTAGCAAATATTCTAACCCAGAAATCTAGTGTTATTGTGGCACAGATATTCTAAGTATTTAGGGTGTTATAACAAAAATCCCAAAAGAAAGGTGAAAAATCCCTTACCACAAAATTAGATAACAAATCTAAATACGTATTTCGGCAACTAAGTTGCCATCTTCAGTAGAAACAAGTGAAGAGCAGTGTTAAACATAGTGTTTTCGGCTAAGGTAAACCTTGGAAGATACGCTCTTTACCAAATCACTAGTGGAATAACACTGTTATAGTTTTCAAGCCACAGTCTCCACCCATCACAAAATTTAGGGTGTTATGAATGAATATTACAGATTTGTTAAATAATTTTGCTAATTTGACAAGGGTGTTATTTATATTAGCAAAATTAAAAATTAATAAAGCACTTGATAGTTGAAGCTTCATATGCACCCTTAAAGATTAACAGTGTGGTCCAACAGTTACATCCAATTGATTTCGAAATAAGGGAAACATTTTGCCTGCGGTTAATGAACAATAATTAAATAATAATAATAATGTTTTGGACTTGACGTTTTTTTAGTGATGAAGCGTGGTTCTATGTGATGTCTGGCTGCTTAATTAACATTGTATTTTTTTGAGCATAATTTTATCTGACAATGAGCGAATCTCAGACTGTTCAATTAACTTAATTGGTATTGATTTTAAAGAACTGGCTGCATTATTGCGCGAATTGGGGCGTAAAAAAGCATCAGTTAGGTATATGAAACTAAACTCCTATATACAGGTCCGGTCAATATACTAGCACTACTTGCAATATTCTGATTCGAAAGATGTAAAACTTTCACCTATTTATTATATTATTTTTTGGAGTGTAAAATACAGTTAAATTTTTTATGCTATCTCAGAGTGTGTGCATTTGTTGTCAAATTTCGTAACTGTCAATCAGTTATAAAAGATCTTTTGTAAACACTTATCATTTCGTGCAGTTAATAAATGAGGCTTTTTTAAATTTGTTGTGCAAAATTTTAACTATCACACTGACAAAAGTCAATGCTAGGTTTTTCCACTATCACCAAACAACAATGCACAATCTCTCGACGCGCGTTTAGCTAACCAAGTTAGCATCATCAGGAGATGATTAATTGCAAAATTTTGTGAAAAAAAGTGAAAACGGAAGGTAATAAAATTTTTTTAATATACTTTCTATAAAATCGTGTAATAATTTTATAAAAATTGTATAGGTATAGGTCGCGGAAAGCATTGTTCGCCGGTAAAACGTGAACTAATAAAAAAATTTGCGTCTGAGGGTAAATCGTATTCCTAAATAACAGAATTGCTGGGCTGTTCCAATAAAATGATAATAAATGCCCCAAGATATGAGCAAAAAGTTGAATCCCGTGGTAGGAAGCGAGTTTTGTCACCCTTAATGGTAAAACGGTTAGTACGGACGACTAAAGCAAATCCCTTTATGACAGCTACGGAGCTCAAAAAAACATTGGATGTGCCGGCAAGCGTGGAAACTATTCGCCGCAGACTTCGAGACAACAGCCTCAATGCCTGTAGTCCTCGAAAAGTGCCGCTCCGTTCCTCTAAGCATGTTACTAAACGGATATCTTTTGCTAAAGTACATCTCAATTGGCCAAAGGAAAATTGGAGAAATGTGCTATGGACTGACGAATCCAAAATTGTTCTTTTTGGTGGAAAGGGTTCCAGATGTTTTGTCCGTAGGCCACCTAACAGCGAATACAAGCCACAATTCACAGCAAAAACTATCAAACATGGAGGTCATAGTATTATGGTATGGGGTTGCTTCTCGTATCAAGGTGTGGGTCCTATATATTGGATCAAAACCATTATGGATTCATCGGTTTATGTAAAAATCCTTGATGAAATTATGCTGCCGTATGCTTCCTAGGAAATGCCGCTGGTGTGGGTCTTCCAGCAAGAGAATGACCCCAAACACACCAGCAAAATGGCAAAAAAATGGTTCAACGATAACTCTATCAATGTAATGGAGTGGCCTGCACAGTCCCCAGATTTGAACCCTATCGAAAATCTGTGGACGGACATAAAGAAGGGTGTATCTACAATAAAACCAACAAGCGTTGAAGGGCTCTGGGAGGCTGTGCAGAAAATTTGGAGTTCCATCAAAGTTGAAAGATGCCAGCATTTAGTGGATTCCATGGGAAGGCGTTGTGCCGCGGTAATAGCAAACAAAGGGCACGCGACAAAGTATTGATACCATACAATTAATTTATCTACAAGATATCTGAGTGAAATTGTTGATTTATTTTAAGAAAGACCACTAATTTTTGTTAAAAATGAACTGAAGTGCTATTATTTTGACTGTGTAGTTTTTAAGTTTTTTGTTTAAATTAATTAGCGTGTTATAAACTGTTGAAGAAAACCAAATAATTTTCTTATGATAATAAACCATTAACATCAAAGAATTTATTATTTTGTTTTGAGTTGGATCGGCCCAACAGTTAAACAGATGTAAACGGAGTCAGTGTAAATTTGTGCGTGGTGCTATTATATTGACCGCAGCTGTAATTCTGTAATCACTTGCGCATAAAAACAGAAGATTAATAGGATACAAATTATTCAGATGTTGCTAATTCATGTACTACGTACATACGAATAATAATTTACCTTATAGAGAAGTACCATCAGCACATGTTTTCTTTAATATCCATGCACACTTAGTCCGTATAGGACAAGGTGTAAATACAAACCTTTAATGAATTGTGGTGGTATTTAAACGCGCTGTCCGGGACCGAATTTCCAAGAGAGTAAATGTCGTTATATTCCTCTTAAAAAGGAACGAACACCCATTTCACTCTATCCTAACGACCCAGACGTTATCATCGTCCTTTTCTAGCGTAAACATTCTGCTTACCTACTCTTTCTCCTATTGTCATTCAAGGAGAAGCTCATACTTTCCGAAAGTTTTACATCTTGGCTCATCTCCGTTAGCTGTTTCTATCTCTTTCTCCATCGCGCGTTTTATATTTCCTTTTTCCTTCATTTCGTATATTGCCGATGAGGTATCTGTAATACATATATGCGTGATGTTCCTCTCTCGCCGTTAGCGCTATCTCTGTTCCTCCGGATTGGTCGCGCTGTTCCGATATCTTTTTTCCGCAGGCCGGATATCGCTTCGGCCCTGGGGTGGAATACACCCCGTTCTGAAAACGTCAGGTCAACGCGATAGATATATACCTCTCTATAAGCTTTTGCACGATATGGTTGTCGCAAAAAAAACGCCTTTGACACATTAATGAGTATTTATAAGTGAGGATCCATCAACATCTACGACAAAAATAGGATCTTCTTCTATTTCTGTGTGATCTAAAGTACTGGTAACGCGTTTGTTTCCAAGGGAAACCTGGTAGACCTCTGCCGACGTTGTGAGGGTGGTAAATGCGGTCCAAATTGCTCGGTGCTACATACACATGGCAAAAGACGATGATTCATAACGAATAACCTACCCTAGATCGCTTTTAGAGCATTGGCGGTAAGCCCTATCTTATCTGGGGGTAAACAAAGATAAAAAGGTGTTCGGGTTTGATTGAAGTTACGTTTAAAATTAAAGCTTCTTAATCAGGAAACATATATAGGTATTTTAATAGAAATGTAATTAGTTCATAAAATATTTTATAAACTGCAAACTCATTATTCCTATATTAATGTATATAATTGCTAAAATTACCACCCTATTATTTGTGAAACGACTACTTATTTACTATTCGAATCTTTCCCGAAAATGGAGTGCATACAATATATACTGATTGGCGCTCAATAATAAACGGTTTTCCATTAAGAAGTTCCCGGAAAAAAAGAAAACTGTAGAACATTGAACTACAATTTGTTCGTGAACATACGACCAAGTACAATTTGCCTAAATCTCTACTACATGATTGTAGTTAACGGATTGTATTTCTATTAAATACGTTATTGTAAAATTTAGTGAAAAATCTGTTTCAAAAATTTCAACGGATATATTTTGTGGCAACAAAATTCTTGCCAGTTAAACGTTTAAATAAACCAGGAACTTACGTGATCCAGTAACATATTAAACACAATAACTTTTGAAATTGTTTGATGCTCGATCTCCTATATAGGCAGAGATATGTACATTGGAATCCCTTGTTTTCAATTCTGAATACCAAAAATATATCTTTTCTTTACTGCCAACTTACAACCGACAGTCGTTTCATAAATTGGATCATAATTTATAATTTTGCAAGATGTATACCTACACACACAATAAAGTAGTTAAACATACCTTCAAATGAGCAGATATAATCAAATTCATTGTATACGTATTGCAGTATACAAAAAGAAACGTGAAAACTGCAACCTATAGATGCCACAAAGCAACAAGATGACAAATAAATGAAATTATGACGGGTGGTTTCTCTCAATACAGGCAAATCTTGGTTTGGTGTAGAAATATCTATGAAATTCCTTCTAAAATTTTAATGCAGATGAGACTGCTTATTCCCTAGTATGTGAAACTGTATTGCTAGAGACACCTGGTGGTGCGGTTAGAGATTTGTTGGGTTTTCTAATTAATTTTAAGGGACGTGTTTGTTGTAAAATAAATTTTAAGAAAAATAGTTTTTGTTGTAACAATGTATTTCTACTTTCATGGTAAAAGATTAATTGTAAAAAAAAAATCTTTAGTTATGTATTATTAATGCAGGATTACGTATTCGTAAATTTACAATTCTATTTATTTAAATAACTTAATATATCGAAAATTACCTCTATTTAATTTTTTGAAGATGTTATTTGTAAGTACGACTGTTATAAAATTCAGTTATTAAATAATACATGACGTTTCGGTCGACTTTGCAACCTTTTTCAAATGCGTAATGCTATCTGGTTATAATATTTAAAATTAAAATCTATAACTACAAAAGTTGTATCGTGAAGGTGAACGGGACAAAAAAACATTTTAAAATTATTAAGACATACAGAAAACGAAACAGGAAGGACAAACAGAATGCATCTACAACAGATTAAAAAAAAAATTATTTTCAAATGTATGCTTGTCCCGTTTACCTTAACGATACAACTTTTGTTGTTGATTTTAATTTTAAATATTATAACTAGACAGCATTAAGCATGACGATGTTTTTCAATGCATATTTAATCCAGAACTATATGGCCGAATAATGTTATTGTTAGACCTTTTAAAACTAGAAATTTTTACAAACCCCTCCACACAGCAATTAACACATAAAAAACAAAATTAATTTCACATTTATTCACCAGAATGTACAAAGCATCAGAAACAAAATAGACGAGCTGCTTATATTCCGCGATGGAATAAATGTTGATGCACTAGCCATAACTGAACATTGGTTGAAACAAAATGAAAATGTATTTATTCCGGGGTTTCGACTTGCATCGTGCTGTTCCGGAAGGAAGGGATATGGTGGGTCCTGCTTCTCAAAGATGGCATAGAGTATGAGGAGTTTTACTCTCTGAAAGAAAAAAACGTAGAATCAGTTTTTGAATGCAGTGCTGTAAGGTTACCAAAACTAAAAATTGTTTTAGTTAACATATATTAACATATACAGTGTGGCAACCGTTCATAGCACGATGATGTATTAGTAACTACTGGTCGACTATAAATGGGCGTGCCACCTTGAATTGCCACGCCTACTTAAAGGCACGCGGATGGCATTTACAAACGATAGCGGACGTATTATAAGTTACACGTATAAATGTATTGGGGCATACCTATAGGCAAATCAAAGTCTTTTAGAGTTCCATGTTATAGCATAAGTGATTAATAACATTACATGTGGTAGAAAATACTACACCTGAAAAATAAAAAGCACTGTTAGAGGTAGTGTGTTCCCGATATAAGTAAATAGTTTTAGTTGTTTGAAGCATCAGATAATCACTGATAACATGTCAGTGAAGTAATTCATCACAGCCTCATAAACAACATAAAAAATCAAAAATAAATAATCAGAACTCCTAAACTTTAAAATAAAAACTAAAATAATATTGTTGAACAAGTATAAAATCTAAAAACGCAGCTATAATAAAATAATGGAAAATAAAATATTTAATTCTTAAAACAGAATTGTATTCAACATTGCAATAAACCTGCAATTAGCTAAAAGAGAATATTATTCTTAAACAATAATAAAATTTGAAGTAAATTAATTTATTAAGTGTTCAAATAAACCTCCCTCTTGATAAGAACAGTAACCCAACCGATCATAAAAATTCCGACGAACATTTGTTAACATATCTGCCTGACAGTATTACTGATTTCAATCATTCTCGCGCGCAGTTCCTCTAGTTTGATGGCCGTTGATCACCGTATCCGTATATTGTATTATGTAAAAAGGGCCATAAAAGGAAATCGATTGGAGCTAGATCAGGGGACCGCGCTGGCCATTTAATAGGGCCCGAGTTACCCATCCATCTGTTTTCAAAAACCGCGTTTATAAAGTTTTGTTACAATGTGTGCTGGGCAACCATCTTGCTGAAACCAAACTTCATTTATATTAAATCGCTCCCGTATTGCCGGAATAATATTATTTTCAAGTAACTGTAGGTATCTATTTCCGTTTAAATTACCGTCAATGAAAAAAGGCCCAATTATATGATTTCCAATGATACCTGCCCATACATTTACCTTCTGTGGATACTGCGTTCGCGTTGGTATATTTAAATGTAGATTTTTACGCGACCAGTAACGACAAACTGCGCGGTTATGATGCCCGTTTAGGTAAAATGTTTTTTCATCTGTGAACAATACGTTGTTAAAAAAAAATTGGTTATCGTGATTCGCGAGCAATTTGTCGAGATGACATAGTGGGATTTACTTCAACTAAAGCACATACTCGAATTTCTATATCGCTTACATTGTTATCCGGAATAACTTTATTTTTATTATTTACTAAAGAAAATGTAGTTTCATATCGATTAGCGGTCCTATACGAATGGTGCTTGCATTGGGAATTTGACTTTCGAGGAAATTAGCTGCAAATAAATCCCGAGTTACTTTCGCGGAATTACCACCGTAAAAGTGTTTAATCATGAAGAGTTTTTGCTCCGGCGTATAGTACTCCATTTTCAAAATAACCGTTATCTACCTACCAACAACGCGTTTTATTAAATAGTACGAGCGAGTAGTTCTCCCGACGAAATATAAAATGCATCTGACACGCACGTGTGTGAGCGACGGCTCTTGCACCTGTGCGGCGACAGCGTAGAAATGTGGATTTCTTTGCAAATACGAGTGCATCATCGCAATATGCTAATGTAATCCAGGCGAATATTCCGTATACTTCTTTACCGTTCTAATGCACGGGTACTTCTGTGTATCTCGCTTACACTACAGGATCGCTATAATGCGGACGCAGACGGACAATTGGTATACAGACCTCCATTGAGTGACATGGAAGAATTTCTCTCGTGTCTAGCTGATATGTTAGAGCTTCTGCAAAATAGCTACACAGCTAACTAAAACAGAAAGAAATTCGGGTAGATTAGTAGACATGTTTAGTAGCTATAATTTGCAGACGGTAATAAATGAACCGACTAGAGTCACACAAACATCAAAAACTATAATTAACAACATTTTGTGATTACACTGGAGATTATACCTCCAATGCAAAGAAATGCAAAGAACGGAACAAAAGGAACCTGGGATGTAGTGAATACTATAACTGGAAAAAATGGAAAGGAAGCATTTAATCTCGGCGAATTTAAGGAGAAGGGATCAAGCAGCACAGAGATTCTGACTGCAATGAATGTACTCTTATATACCAACAAGAACCACAAATTTAGGCACAAGTTAAAACACATACCTCAAACATTTGTGTTACACCCTACAGATAAGTGTGAAGTAGCAGCTACAATCAATGCTCTGAATAGTACAACCGCGATAGGTAGCGATCGAGTACCAGTAAATGCATTAAAACATTGCACTGAAAGTTTATCATTGCCTCTGTCACACGTTATAAATCTTATCATTTGAAAATGGGATATTCTCCGAGACTCCTAAGACCAGTACACAAAAAGGGAAATCTGACATGGAAAACTATAGACCGATTTCATTAATATCTAACATTGCAAAAATATTTGAAAAAATTGTATACAACAGAATAGAGAATTTCACACACAAATATATTTTAAATCATCTACACAGTGGATACATTAAGGGAAGATCTACCATGAGAGCTGTGTTCCAGCTGCTAGAGGATGTCATCATTGGTCTTGAAGCCAGCGAAACAACGGTTGGCACTTTTATGCATCTAACCAAGGCCTTCGACCGCGTTCACCTCCAAATACTCATGGAAAAGCTTGAAATAATGGGATTTCGGGGACTACCGTTGACATGGACAGAGTCATACCTTACGAATAGATATCAGTGTGTAGTCGGTCATGGCGCAGCAAGCAATGTAATCAAATCGGACTGGAGGGCAATATCGTTCGGAGTTCCTCAGCGCTCAATTCTCGGGCCTTTACTGTTTCTGTTGTAAGTCAACGACTGGCCGACGGTTGTTCCTGATTTGGTTGTCATGTTTGCGGACGATACAACAACAATTACTCGTGCGAAAGACAGTTCGAAGGCAGTGACAATTTTAGAAAACAATTTAACACTTTTACAAGAATGGTTTGTCTATCACAACCTGGAACTGAATATTAATAAATCAAATTTATTAAAATTTTCTAACAATACACAGGACATTAGTGTTAAATACGCGGACAATACACTGACCTGCTCGGAGGAGACGCTCTTACTGGATTTTGAACATCCCCTTGGCAATTTACCAAATCACTAAGCAACCACGAGATTTAAATCTCCATATCGGCGAATATTCTAAACAGCTCATTCAAATTCAACTATCCCCTGCATATACAAGAATATGTACTCATTCCAACTCTAAAAAACTTTACACCTCAATACGGTAATGCATGGCACAGTATCCATGCAGCCGTGATGTAATTAATTCCACATTATATCGGTGAAATGCCGATATATATATATATAGGTACATACGCAACAAAACTACCCCCATTTACCCCATCCGTTTATTAATTATGAAGTTGTATACCATAGCTCCCTCCCTCCCACCACAGTTAGGCGTAGCGCGCGGTATTGCCACTGCGGTTACGTGAATTGATGTTTCCATATTCCGGTAAATGAACTGGCCGACGCATATGTTTCGGGAATAACAGCGTTAACACGGACTGTTTGAAGCGGGGTTTGAAGGGGAGCGGCGCTGCTGTAGGACTTCAGTTACACCGAGTACAAATTGTCGTAAATAGTAGACCTCGTTTTAATTGGGGCGGCTTTGTGTGTATGTCGCAGGTGCGCGGTGCACGAGTGGCGGAAAAATTGGAGTGGGGCGGGAATTTGGGGTAGGAGATGTATTTTTAATGCGGAATCGATTTTTGCGATCTGATGTTTGATATAATACAATTTTAAGCGCGTAAAAAGAGGAAGGTATTATTCGTGTTCTGTATTCCTACCTTTTCGTGATGATGAGATTTTACGCCAATTTATTTTGGTGCAATTTATTGTTTTGAAGACCTTCATCACACTTCCTACAAAAGAAATTATGTTTTCTCATTGGAACGCAATAAATATCTTTATTTTATCAAGAAGATATGATTTTTAAAGATTTGAACATTGCACATCTTATTCAGCAAGCTGAAAAATACTAAATTAAAATACATTACGTCAGAAGCTAATATGAAATTACCCCACACAGCATTAAGCTTCATTTAACGCAGTAATTGCATACGGAAGGTTGTCGCCGCAATCTCCACTCCTCAGTTCACCCCTTACCGAAATTCCGCTTTGACGAACTGTAATCTGTTTTCGCGTCCCCTACTTTAAATTATATAGCCCGTTAAAATATTAATCTTACATGTTATCTAAGCATTTCTTCTTGAAGGCGAATAAGCTGGATAGGTACATTTTGATGTTGCTTATTATTAAGTTTGAGAAATTAAAGTTGTAGATTCTCATTTATACATTCCTTTTAGAGCGAAATGGATGCCTTGCCCACCGTTAAGCAGGAGAAGATCAAGTTGGTGGAGATCAACGAGTATCTGACGTGTCCGCTGTGCAAGGGATATTACATAGACGCCACTACAATTTCGGAATGCCTCCATTCGTGTGAGTATTATTGTTGTATATTATTGCGATTTCGTTTTTGGAGTTGATGGTTAACTTGTTTTCTTGGTCTTTTGTTTTGCAGTTTGCAGAAGTTGTATTATCCAGTTCCTACAGGAAAACTCCCATTGTCCAATATGCGAAGTCATCATCAACAAAGCGAAGCCGAATATAAAGTAAGTAACTTGTTCTTTTCGATTTTGAATATGCTTTGATTACTTTTGATTGATTTTAAAGGAAAGCACCTATAATTAATCACTTTATATGCGAGGGGTGACCAATTTATGGCCTTATAATTAATATGAAACGTCTTTTATCCATTCAACTCTTGAATTGTATTAGTGTATTAGTGGATGCACTATGCAGTTGAATACATTTTATAATATTAACTAATAACATGAAAAGAATAGGATCCGGTTAAAAGTGCGAAATAAACTGTAATTCTATTAAAATATATTAAAAATGCACTCACTAGAACATAAACATATAAGTAACTTAAATAAATTAAGAACTGTCTGTTAATCAGTATTTTATTCGATATAACGTATAGGAAAACATAAGTCCCATAAGTTACTAAATAAAATTTATTATAACTGCCTAGTAAACTGTAGGAGAGCGAAATCATTTAAGAGGGGGGAAAATTTACAGCCAGGGCCACCTGCAAATTGGGGTCTGGTTTCTTTGTGAATTTCTCGGATATCCTTTCAGTTGACAGGATCCCTGTCAATATGCGATTATTTTTACTTAGGTTGATGCATTCTATAGATCTCTTCCGATTATAGGTTCCCAAAAGAGTTTTGGCTGGTCGTCATTTCCTGGAGATTCTCCCAGTATTTGAATTTTCACTGCTCTACTTCACTTTTGAATTTCTCCAGTATTATACTGCTACTTATCTCGCGAAAAGATTCAGGTCTCACAAATGGTAGTCCAGTCACTTTGTTAGCGTGATTATCTGGGTCTAGTACGTTTCAGCGCCGCCGTTTCATCGCCGCCGTTTCAGCGCCGCCGATTCAGCGCCAGGACATTTCAGCGCCGGGACATTTCAGCGCCGGGACATTTCAGCGCCGGCCTATTCATCGCCGCATTATTTAATGGTTAAGCTATAGATAACCTGATGATTTATTCTCACTTCTTATTTTTTTTTACCATGCGTATTTCGTGGTAAGCTACATATGCAATATTTTTCGAATTTATTGCGATTGGTCTGATAACGATTAACTAATCTACTAAAATTTAAGTAAAATAATGATGCAGGTAGCCTCGTGAGCTTCGATGAATAGAATGATGTTTTAAGGAAAAAAAGCTTTTCAGATTACATCTAAAGGATAAACACCAGATAAAACAATTTTTTCTCTTATTGAGTCAAATATTTAATTTAAATTGTGTATTTATTTTTGCAATTCATATAATAAAAAATTGCTCTATTTATTTACATGTGTTACAGTTGACACTAATGGGCACAATTCTCCGTATCGGTGACCAAGCTCTTAAGGGCGGTACTGAGTGATGCAACCCATGCTGGGCATGTAATTGAGACGATCTTACAAAAGGGACAGTGAGAATATGTATACTAACATCTAAATGTATTAGAACGGGCAATGCTTATGAATAACAATAACAGAAGTTAGACTTAAAAAATAAAGAGTAAAATGATGATAATAATAATAATATGTCTACTACGAAGAATATACACTAAATATTAAAATTTAAAAAAATGATTAGGGTTGCTAAAATGGCGTTACATTACTAACTGTTAGATAACGATCAATATAACAACATTCAATAAAGTTTATTGTCGTTATCAGATGTACTCAGTCAACATTCATCAACAACAACCTTTAAAATTACTTTCAATAACTAAAACGTTGATGAATACATAATACAAACATATTAGGAATATAATATAACATACAAAAAGGTCCGAGCATTTAAAACCAACTATACACATTCAAATAGCAAATTGAAATTCAATAATATAACAGCGTTAACTCTAAATTTGAATATAAAATGTGCGACAAAAAATACGTTTACGGCAAACTTCTATCATGTTCATTTATCCTGCGTTCATTGCTGTTAAGTTTGCATTAGTAAAGGTGAAGGACGTGATGTTAATAACACTTGGTGTTTTAAAAAATGTACAAAATCTCTTATTAGAGAGAAAATGATATTAAAAATACAGTATATATTTCCTTTGATAACACCGCATGTAATGAGCATATTAAATATCTAATTTATTAAGCAATCAGTATTACTTTAGAGACCGCAAATTTTTATTATATGAGTTGGAAAAATAAGTACATACATATAATTTAAATTAAATATCTTACTCAATAAGAGAAAAGTCTGTTTTATGTGGTTTCTCCTTTAGATGTAATCTGAAAATGTTTTTTATCCTTAAAATAACAATCTATTCATTGTAGCTAGTTGCTATACTATGTTTACAGACAGAAAAGTAGTGGCAAGAAAATAAGAAATAAGAATAAATCATCAGGTTATCTATAGTTTAACCATTCAATTAAGCGCCACTAAATCGGCCGGCGCTGAAATGTCCCGGCGCTGAATCGGCCGGCGCTGATATGTCCTGGCGCTGAATCGGCGGCGCTGAAACGGCGGCGATGAAACGGCGGCGCTGAAACGTCCCATTCCGTGATTATCTATCTTTATGTCGTTTCCTTCCACTCCTGTATGTCCTGGAACCAATAGGAGGGTTACCCTATTCCTTTTGTTGAGATTGTTTAATTTTTTTAGACACTCGCAACTCATTGAGCTGATTATAATATAATTAGCTCCAAGGTGGTTTGAGATTAGCGCCCTGATGGCTGCTTGACTATCAAACAAGATGATAATCTCTTGCTTTTCATAGTTTCTTTCAATGTTGAACTGGACGCGTGATTCAATAAAGTGTGTTTCCACATGGAAGATACTCGATGCCCAAGCTTTCGAAATATTTGATGCTAGGCCTATATATCCCTGTTCCAGTTCCCTCTGCCGTTTTGGAGCCATTCGTGTACCATTTGAAGGCATCTATTGAGTTCTAAGATGGTGTCTTTATCCGCTCTTGCTAAAGTTAATCTACTGTCAAACTCCACAGTGGAGAAGTACCTTTCCCTTGTAGGCATTCTCTGGTCGAAGTAAACGAGATAGTCCCATTTCCCACCTCCGTTACCACTGACCTGATAGAAAGCAGTTCCGACATCCGCAAAATGATGTCAGAGAAATTAAACCACAAAATCTAGCAGTAATGTTGTCTTTGATCTAAAGCGAATTTTGGTATACCTACAGGGTTAGGCAAATGTATGGATCCATTCGAACATCGTTGATATGTCTCCTTAGATATTAATAAGACTTTCCACAACTAATTAAACGCAAATCGGAAATTTGATAAGTATATTTATATCTGAATCAGACATCCTGTTTAGCCGAAAACGATGTCAACTTTTTAACATTTTTTTTTTTCGTTACCTTTAGTTGTTCTATTCACTAATGCTTATAAAAATAAAAAAGGTCTCAGTAAAAGAACCAACTTAGAATAGAATTTCTTTAAACATCACAACTACCAAAATACTTACAATCGATCCAAATTCAGGAGTCTTTTCAACAACTAGTCCACAATTCAATCCCCCATTACAAAGTCTTCTAATCTAAGATTTAAAGCAGCGTCTCTCAACCTTTTTCCATTTCCGACCCAATTTTCAATCACAATTCTCATCGCGCCCCCCTCTTCTCATTTCACTGAAATCGTAATTGTAATCTTAGTTTCTATTTAATTTAATTATATTTTGACGCTAAAGCCATCCTACGATCTTGTTAAACCTTAAAAATTACCACAAATGGGTAAATTTATTGATATTTGGCAACACCGATCCGCTGCATTGATAAAATCAGACAGCATGAAGCCGAACAAACTTAAACGACATTGGAAACTCTTCATAGTGAGTACGTTGGCAAACCCCGAGAATTCTTCGAATTAAAATTAAAATCGTATGAAAAGCAAAATTAATTTAAAAAATTGATTTAAATTATTTTTTAAAAAAACTTTGTCTGTAAATTAAAAAGCTTTACTTGCCTCTTACAAAGTTTCATATCAGTTAGCCAGAAGCAAAAAACCTCACACTATTGGTGAAGAGGTTATCCTACCAGCTGCAATTGAGATGGTAGAAACTATATTTGGAGATAGTTTTGCCAAACAGTTGCAGTCCATACCTCTATCAAATAATACTGTTGCCCGTCGAATTGATAATATAGTTGAAGATGTGCAACACCAGCTTTTTGGGAAATTGCGTGACAAACTTTTTTCAATGTAACTTGATGAGGCCACAGATAGCAATATACAATAAGCTGCATTTTCTATTTACTTGCACTAAGCAAATACATTTTCTAGTTAAGGAACTTTCAATTTTCTTAGTGGTAAAAGATTTACTTACAAAAAACTATTTAATATTCTCTATAAGAAAATTGAGTCAAAACAATATTTTGTTTTGAACTCAGAATGCATTTTTCTGTGTATAACCTGTCAGCCAACCAAGTAGCTTCATTTTACCGTCCTGCGGTAACGCGTTTGCATTTTTCCTCATTTCATGATTATTACCTTTAACTTATTTAAAAAAAAAACACATTTACCGCTATTTTTATGACTGTTTAACAGTTACTATCGAAAAATCATCATAAAAAGATTCATTTTCCATAGATAGTCGAGTTGTCAAAATGCAGTGATACCAATTCACATCTATAGTTACATCACATCATATTTTTTAAATAAAATTTGCTAAATGCTTTCTCAGATAAAAAAAAATCGAACATAAATGTGCGTTAGGCCATTTACAGCGCTCCAACTCTTTTCCAACACCTATCTCACTCTAATAACTGTCATAAAAATATTGATAAATCATGTTTATTTTTGGCAGACATTGTTCTATAGATAAAAGTTCCGAAGCAACACTTGTGCACAGCTTTCGCCTAGCAATAGTTAATGAAATATCTTTAGGATCGCACCTTAGCATGTTTAAAATATTTCCGTAAAAAATTCCATCCCGGAAAATTCTACCAAAATATTTTAAACACAAAGGATTCCAATACTAAATATCCGAGACGCGCACAGCTCGCGTCCTGGCAAATTTTCCTCGAACTTGTTCTTTTGTTTACCTCCTACTTCCTCTCCGTAATCCCTTTCCATCGCCTCGAGGGAGACGCGCACTTAATTGAACGACTCCGCGTCTACTATATACGCGTCCCGGCGCTGCTGGCCGGCTACACGCGGCGTTCTCCGGTCACGTGTCTCTCGTCGGCCGAGAGACGCGTGCCGACGCCTGGATCGACGCAGGCGCCGGCGTTATTCTGGCCGTCGATAAAATTTATAGCGTCAAGACGCCCGTGTCGACGCGTTCGATGATAGCGAAATCAATCGCTATTCCGAGTATCGCGATGGATACTCGCGATGTGAGTAGACTGACGTCGTAAGTGGCGTGAGAGAGATAGATTGCGAGTTATGGGGGCGATCTTTCGTTTTTCTGGCGATCTTGAAGGGCTTCTAGGGCGAAGATGGTGATCGCCAAGAGCTGCGAAAGGCGATTTGATGGTGGAAGGTAGTATTTTCATGTAGAAGCAGTCTTAGGCCTAGTTGCAGGATATTAGGAGATGTTATTTAACTATACATCTCCTCAATTAAGGATTTTATCCATTGCAGAAAATATTTCCTAAGGAAGTTCAGTAGAAGGTACTGAATGATGTGGTTGGTCACCCTAGATTCGCAAGTCACAACTACGCGGTTATCTCTTATTCAGCATTTATGACAGGACGTAATCACAGACCTTGGACAGACAAGAATTAGCATTCTATTAAATAAAAACAAAAATTATGCGTTCTGTGGATTAATTGTTTATCAATTTTAAAAACTAATTAACCTTTTCTGCTTTAATGGCGTTGTCGTAATAAAATTTGAAGCGCTAAAGGTGCCTCAACTAACTTGTTAAGATTTGGGATATTTGGAATATTGCATTGCTATAAACTGAACCAAAAACGAATCCTAAAACAATGAAAAACTTAATTGTTCACACTTAATAGTGCATTCAAATTGGACCGAAGAACGAGTTTATCAAATCAATGGCCAATATTTTATTGAATCGCACGTCCAGTTCAATAGAGACACAAGTGCAAATAGTTAGTAGTATATACCCGGTGACAATAGAATGTGGATACATTCTGTAACTTTTTTATTATTTCAGATAAAAATTTTAATTTTGGAGGGTTTATAGTAGATTATGTTGTGAATTTTTGCAATAACTTAAAGCCACCGGTACCCCCCAGCACCGGTTTTAAAATTTACGTGGAAAATACCTACTTTGAAACGAAAAAATCTACAAATGACTTTGTCATGCGTAGCATAACACGCCGATTCCAAAAAAAAAATGGATGGAAAATCCATTTAAAAACCAAAGGTTGTAACTAGCTCATTCAAAGTTATTGAAAAAACTCACAACGTGATCTATTATAAGTCCTCCAAAATTTAAATTTTTATCTGAAGTAATAAAAAAGTTACACGGTGTATCCATTTCCCATTGTCACCCGGTATAGTAATAGTTAATATAATTGTTTTTGTCTGACTTTGTTTCGAGCTATGCCTTTTATATCATTTCGATTTCGAAATAAAATTTTTATTTATTTATTTATTATAAGTTTCCTAACCCCAGATGTTTAACTTTAGAAGTATTTTTATTTCCAATAGAGCAGTTATACATTTTTAGCCTACCGTTGCTAAGCGATTTATGCTTATCTTGACTGACTCTAGCATTTCTCAATTTTTTCAAGAGTTGTTCCTCCGCACTTTTGATTTGGGTTATGTGTCATAAGTTTCCGAAATTTTCAATATTTTTTCCACCACTTATACTGTCCTCTTTGCTATTTAGACTTCCTCGTTGTCTATATAAGCCAACAAAACGTTACACACCGATTAATTAAAGTGGCCATACTGGACTACCATAGCAAATAAAATTTGAGCAGTACGGATTAATTTTGTTGCATTCATTCGTACAAATTAAGATTAGGTACTGATCTTCGAGTTTTGTTTTCAACCCAATTTAATGTTGTTCCCATTTCGTCTTGTTTACAGGTTAGATAAAACCCTGCAGGATATTGTATATAAACTGGTACCTGAATTGTTCCTGAGGGAGATGGCTAGGAGGCAGAAGTTCTACAGCCAGCATCCCAAGTTGGCGGCAAAAGTTGCCCCGGAAGAGAGGGGTGAAGACACGGAACGAACGATCTTCAACCCTAAAGACTTGATCAGTCTTTCAATAGAATATATAAGGTAAGATTTTTATTATTTACGTCAAGACAATTATTACTAAGTATAGGAATGAAGCAACCTATAAACTAAAGATAATTAAGTGCTACAGTGTGACTAGTCTTTTGAACGCATTAGACAATACCTTTTTTCTTAATTTTTAATTAACAAAGCATCTTGAAGTGATCCTGGAGATAAAATATTATATTTCTCAAAGAGCATTAAATTTTTTCTTCTAAAATTAATAATAAAAGTTTTTCCTATTTGTCAAGAAGCAAAATAGTTTATTTTCCACTCATTATTTGTCGCGCAGGAATATCATTTAAACATTTTGCAAATAATTCGGTGTCTAAGAAAATATGGATCTCCAAAAGCGCCGTTATAAGTTGTAATGGCATGAGCGAGGTATTGTCCCATTCACAAGAACATTTGAGAGTCTTTTAAGATAACCCTTTTCGTTAGGAAACAGTGATTGTGGGAAAGATTGTCCTTAGCTTTAGCACAGGCTATGTAGTTGGACATGTCTAAAAACAATCAACAATCTTAGCAACTGCTTAAGAGGGGGCTTTAAAGAGTGTTTACGAAAACACTGATGGAGGTCTATGATCTGGAGGTTATAATTAATTTTTGGTCCTTCTTATGCAGCTTACTGCTCTCTTTCCATGGTCGCAAAAAACACTAACACGATGTTTTGAAAGGACTGTCAAAACAAAAGTAAGCGTTGGATTGTCACCAAGTTTTCACAGGCGGGCTAAAACAGGTTATATTAAATGATTTTTTTTTTATTTTTGGCTCAGTAGCGCCACTTATCTTCCAATACGGGGATTCATCAAACAGCCCTCGTATATCATAGATTTACCATCAGAGAATGAAGGCAAAACATTGCAAAAATAATGTAGCAAAATACTTATGTCAAAGGTCAATTAAAATACTGGCAAACAAAATGGTTGTACGTAGGCTACCTAATTTTAAATTCTTCTATTACAACTGCCGAAAGTATTAAGAATTTTCAAAATATATACTTAAAAAAAAATCGATCCATCATATACTTATTTAACCCTATATCTTAGATGCATCCACCTCGTTAGTCTCCACGACAACTCCTATAGAAGCCGATACTACGCGTCATTCGTATCCTCACTAACGGGCGGCAGGTCGTCGCAAACGTTCCGTCCGTAAATACCAGCCGTGAACGCGAAACAGCTGTTCGACTCTACCCGTCTGTGTCATCTGGCTATTCCCATCCTTGTTAGTGCGCGGTGGAGCGTCATAGGGATGAGCGGACAGGGGGCTAGGGGAGGCTACGCGACGATTCTCTTCTCTCTGCGCTTCTCTCCTCGGCTGGCGGTTCTCCACGTTAGATTTGTATCCGTCTTCTTCTCTTGGACGCTTGTAAATGCGAGAATCTATCCTTCCAGTGTCTGTTTCTACTGTTTGAAACGAGACGGAAGATCTAAGGCGGGTAGACTGCTTTAGGACTGTGTTAACTGTCTAGTACGTAAGCGTTTTAGAGGAAATTTATAGCCGGTATGTGCGATAATCCGTGTGGAACTGGACCAATACGTAAGAGTTGTATTTTATAGTATACAGTGCTGGATAAAAGTGAATTTACACTGAAATGTTTGGAACAAATACAGCTTCAATAAACTTTAGTATTATAATAGACTATAATAATAGAGTAACAACTAATGAACTATTCCTGTAAAACTGTAACCCCAAAAATTTTCATACAATGCATATAAGGGTTAAACAGTTATCGTCGGATAACGTTGTAATCTTAGATCATAGATAAACTTTGATGAATTACAAATTAGGTTTTTTTTTTTTTGGGAGAGCCTCCGAACACATTGCAGCCTCTTGGCTTTTTGTATTATATCTTCCATTTACTTTACCCATTAAGTTTTGCCAGCTAGTCCAGTTTCCCGTGCCCAGTACTAATCTGTACAGGTCCCTCGCTACTCGATCGAAATAATCCTCTGAGTCCATATTTCGCTTGCCAAAAATTGCTTATCTTTTTGCGCTCAGAGCCTCACATTCGCATAGGATGTGGTATGCACCTTTTGCCATTCTATTACATAGCATTGGGTATCTATAGTGTTGATCATCATTTTCTGTAGGTGTCGTTTCAGTGCATAATATCCTGTTAAGGACCCTACTCCTATGCCAAAATGATTCCTACTAAACTTGAGTAGTTCTTCACTCTTCTTCTTTGATAGTCTCTTGATAAAGGTCTTTCCATGAGTTTGCCTGGTTGTGTTGTTACACAACCTTTCTACCCAAAGGTGTAAAGTGTTCAAATTTTGTTTCTAGTTAAAGTTCACATGAGTGCACAAACTTTGCCCTTTCCTTTAGACTTCGTGCCATTCTTTTGGCTTCTATCCACGACTTGCCTCTTTTCATCAGGATCTTCGCCACCTCGTCATTCCAGGTCTTCTTTGGTCTTCCACTTCCTCGTTTATTCTGTACCTTGGTTTTCCATATCAGTTCAGCTTGTTGCTTCTCGCTTATACGGTTAAGATGTCCAAACCATCTGAGCTGGGTCCTCTCGATAATGTTGAAGATTGATTCAACACCCAGCTCCTTTCATGTCTGTAACTTGTATTCGGCTTCTTTGTGTTTGGTTTAGTACCCAGCTTTCACTCCCATTTGCTTTTTTTTTATACTCAAAAAAAATTTTAAAAGGTTTAATTAAAAATAAAAGAACAGTATTTTGAATGACATAAAAATTCAATAATTCTTATTATTTTTTTTTAAAAAAAAGAAAAAAAATTAATTACAAACTTTGCAGAAAAAAAAACCTTGGACAAAAAGGTCCTGGTCTAAATCAAAACTGCATTTTACTTTAAATTACAAAAGGACAATTCAAAATCCTTTTACAAAGCAACAGAAAACAAAAACGTTCAGGAAGATAATAATTTTGTTTTTCAATTCAATCCACGTGGTCTCAATATTAAAACAACTAAATTAAACGCGAAAAATTCAAGTAATTTAAATAAATGAAAAATAAAAGCAAGCACAATGCTTTTATTCACCCAACCCGAGGTGATTAATAAATAATTACAAATCAGAAAATTTTACAACGAAAAAAAAAATTAACTCTTTAAACTTAAAAATATCTTCCTGCACGTAAAAAATAATAACAGATCTTATATCTAAATTGTGTACACAAAAATACAATATCAATTATTATCAAATGAGTTCCTTGATTAACGATATAAATTCAAAAACGTGAATTCAATGCTTGAAAGCAAAAATCTCAAAATGGCAGAAATGAAATACAATTTTTATATATCTACTTACAGGTGTTATCAGGGAACTGACCTCACACGGTTAAAACAAGCGTATAAGTATAAAATTATCCGATGCGTGCGAATCAACGCACCAAAATCTGTCCGCAAACATCCGAACTCACAAAAACAAAACAATATTATACAATACCAGTGAAAGCAAAATGTGCAACAGAATGAAATTAATACAAACAACTGAACAATAGAATAAACAAATTAAATAATCCAAAACATTAACTCTCTTATATAAAAATAAAACAATTTGAAATTTCTCGCAACATTGACAAACGCTTAACGGAATAAACAAGAAAAAGAAACTGAATTTACGCAAACCGGGTTGCCAGACCACAGCAATACGTAGGTATAAAAACTATCATAATTAGCTATTAACAAAATCGTCAATGCTGTAGGGTTCTAATTCATACAGATATTTGTTTTTTTTTTAATGTTGTGAGGTTATTTATTTGTTTAACGCTAGTTGGCAGTTTATTAAAGAAATTATAACAGTTATACGCTAAGCTATTTTGTGTTGACGACAGTCTGTGTTTAGGGTAGCGATAGTTGTCCTTATGTCTAGTAAGATATATATGTTCAAAAGTATTAATTTGAAATATGTGTTTGTTTTTGAAAAAAAAGTTAAAGATTCGTCAATATAAATTGCAAAAATAGTTAAAATATTATTCATCCTGAAATGTCCTCTCGGCACGGTTCGGTATATTTGAGTGGTAGCATATCTCTTAAAATTCGTTTCTGCAACACAAAGATGCGGTGTAAGTCACTACTGCCACCCCGAACAATAATTCCATATTTCAACTGAGAATGACAGCAACTACAGTGTACCATACATAAGATATCTTTGCTTACTAGATCTTTCAGCTGACGAACAGCATAGCAGAAACTGCCTAGCTTCTTACAAATACCGTTTATGTGTTCTCTCCATTTTAAAGAATCGTCTATCAAAACACCTGACATACGAATTTTATTTTGAATAGGATATGCGAAGTTGTTAAGCATAATAGTACCAGGATAAGCACTTGCTTTACTCTTAAACAACATTACATTGGTCTTGTTGTGGTTAAGACTCAAATGGTTTTGGGAGAGCCAATGTTCCACACTCTGCATATAGTTATCCCCACTGGCGATTAAAGAACTTAAGTCATTTTCCACAATCAGTATGGAAGTGTCATCCTCGCCGACATGTTTGACAGCATAGATATGATTGAAATATATGACAAATAAGAGAGGCCCTAAGACACTACCCTGTGGGACACCCCTATTAACAACAATATCTTTTGAACGTATAGGTTTTCCTTCAGAATGTAAATAGACTATTTGCTTTCTATTCGAAAGGTAAGATTTGAACCATAAGAGGGCACTTGCTTTAACCCCATAACATTCCAATTTTTTGAGTAATTTCTGATGATCTATACTGGCAAACGCCCTCGATATATCCAACATGACACCACATGGAACCTGCTTATTCTCCAAACTATGCTAAACATTCATTGTACTATTGATTCGCTGTTGCCCTTCATTTTCTTCACTGCCTGATCTCTCCAGACAGCCATACTCCCAAATATTTAAATTCATTTACTTGCTCTTTTCTTGGTTTAATTGTTTATTAATTTATCTATTTCCTTCGCCTGTTATCATAACTTTTGTTTCGTTCATGTTGATCTTTAGGTTTCGTTTCATCAGTTCTTCCTTCCATTTTATTAAATTTGTTTGGAGTCCCCCTAAATTGCCTGCTATAGCAATCTTTTTTAGAAAAAGCCGAATAACTACAAAACAGCCCAACCAAATTGCAAGAAATAACGGTATTTATAAAGCTTAAAAAATAGGTAAATCAAAATATGTAAAAATATACAGCCTGTTTAATTAAAAATAACAAAGTAGATGGCGACTTCCGTTATAATCGGAAGCGCTAGAAATCTAAAAATATTTTAATCGCAGAGAACACAATTGATAATTCTGAATTTTCAAATTTATATTTTAGCCAGAACTCTATAAACTTCTAATGAACGGTCTCGCTGATACAGCCTGTATATAATCAATAACCTCAGTTACCGTTACGATGTTAGGCGTACAAAATCAAAATGTTACTATAAATACAGTTAGCTATAAACAAATGTTTGTAATTGGATGTTGCAATAAAGCTAAAACAAAAGACGACGCACACTGATAAAAATGATTGTAATTTCCAATAATATACTCCAAGATGTTTTCATAATTACTAACTGAATTAAGCAGAACTGCATAATATATTGGGTGATATGCAATTACATAGTAAATATCACTTATTTTTTATGGAATGATATTCTACACTGGAAAATTCTTTAAATAAATATACTGGAAACATTAACAACGTTATGTTATGTAATTTTACAATGTACGTTTTTTTCAGTGTAGTGCTGAAATGAATATTACCGCACACTGTGCTGTAATGAAATATTAATGCACTAGCGGGACTCTTGCCGGAACATAATATAGGCGATTAATGTATAAATTAGAAAAAATACTGTAAAAAATGTGTGCCACAATGACTTGTAATGCTCGTACTTTGAATCTCTCGCTCGAGATTCAAACTTGTACTCGCATTACATAAACGTCATTGTGATACTACATTGTGTGTTTTAAAATACTATTAGCCCATTCTTTCTTGTTTCTTGGCATTCCGGTTCCTTCGTTCCAGGTCTTTCAATTGTACTGTCCCACGTTCTCCTTGAACTACCTCTTTTTCTCTTATCGGTTGTTTTTGCTAGCCGCACCTTTTTGTTTGCTTATTCTCTCCCATATGTGTCCAAACCACTTCATTCATCTTTTGTCTGTCCACGTATTCTAAATTCGGTTCCACCTTAAAGTCTTCTCTTATTTTCTAATTTCTTATTTTATCGCTTCTTGTTACTCCTTTAAGTATTTCATTTCTAGGCTTGGATTTTGCTCTTCAATTGATTTGTTAGATTCCAATTCTCATATCCATATATTAAGACTGACTTGAAACTGTGTAGTAGTAATTTTGGTTTTCTGGGTTCTTTCTTCTTCACGAATAGGTTACTTAGTGCAGAGTATATGTAGTTTATTTGTACTTTCTATTCTGCCAAGTACTTCTCCGTCTTCTATTCCAGATTTGTGTATGTTTACCCCGAGATATTTAAATGTATCGATCTGTTCTAACTTTTTTTTAAGTTTAACTTCTACTTTTACATCGTTATTTTTTTCCTATTACCATGTCTTTGGTTTTGTGGATATTTATTTTCATGTTTCTCTTTTGTAAAGCCATTTTTCATAAATTTAAATTTGTTTGTAAGCCCTTTCCATTTTTAGCAGATACTATCAAGTCATCGGCAAAGACAAATTCTGCTATTTCCACTACCTGCGTATTTCTATACTCTAGAGTTTCGTCTTTTTGTTCGTAATTTGTTTAATGGCATCATCATGAACTATATGAACAAGGACAAGTTACTCCCCCCTATCTCAGGCCATCCTTAGCTAGAAATTTTTCCTAGTGTATATTTCCCGTTCGTACATAATTCCTTGTAGTGTAGAAACTAGCAATAGCGTTACAGAGAATATTCTCTATCTTTCGTTTCCTGATGCTGTAGTAAATATTAACTACAAAATATTTTTTTCCGATGTGTATCTTCTTGGCAATAATCCCCGTCCACGCCTCCCTAATCAATTTTCCGCTTCATCGCAATACAATCGCTTTATATACCTCATTACGTCCGTCATATTTTTCCACCGGCGCGGCGTCTAATTCTCTTTTCCCGGATTCGACCGAAAATCCTGCGGTTTTCCCATCAATTATGCATCCGTTACAACCATCTGGCTATCGATTTCGACCCTTCCCTCCCCACTCCGCGCGCCCTCCGCTGGCGTTCAGCCAGCCACGCGGTCTGCTCTCTCTCCTTATCAGGGAGACGCAGTGACGTCGAGGGTCAGGTGACCCGCGCTCCGGATGAATGAGAAGGCCGTTCTAACCGGAGTCTCCCGCCGGAAACTTGTTGCTTAATTGCTGTCGGCCTCTTAATGCTGCGTGTACTAGATTTCAGGTCGCTTTAAGAAGAGAAAGTTTCTTTTACTTTGATATCGATTTTCTTTTTTCAGATATTTTTCATTTCTAAAAAAAAAAAACGTTTTAAAGCAAATTAAAGTAGAATGTAGCTTTAAAAGTAAATTAGACGTACAATTGTAATAGGAACTCCAAGTTTTCATGGTAAAATCGGCTTATCATATTTTGCTTTATAACACCCTAAACCTAAAACTGTATAAACACAACTCACAAATACACACATTTGTACGTACTTGCTGTGTTTACCGAATGTATAGAATAAAAAGCAAAGAAAATATGTTGTAAAAAGAAAAATAAGTTAAGCAACTGCACCTTCGTATAGAAGTTAATCATAATTATCAAAGACTGTTAAAACAGTAGATGATTTAACGTAGGGATTTAAAAATAAAGATATCAAAATGTATAAAAACAACTTAAAATTTATTTATATAATAAATAACGGTTCGTTTATTAACAATAGCGCCACAAAAGTTAAACATCTCTTACTATGCAACGCCAGGGAAGTCCCTAGTTCTGAGATCTTTACACATTTGTTTGTAGTGGGATTTAATCTTATAGCATTTAGTGTTTTATTCGCTGTTGTGCTGTACGATGAAGTCACACAACGCATTTGTTCAATTTGTCACGAAAAGTGTATAGTAACGATTTAAAATTACACATTGTGAAAATGCACCAGAAAGGAGAAGCTCAAAGCGTTATTAGTACGCTGTTTGACATCAGTAAATCAGTTGTATCACCTATCATCAAACGATATACCGAAAGGGGTACGCCAATTGGGCCAGTACGTTCAGGACGCCCACGAAGCACAACCAGAAGAGTACCAGACCAGAAAGAAAAACCTTTATTAACTAAGAAGCAACGAATAAACAGACTTAATTTTGCAAGAGAGCATTTGAACTGGACGGTTCAAAAATGGAATACGGTGCTATTTAGTGACGAATCTAAATTTAGACCAATAGATTCTGATGGTATGTGCCGCGTAAGACGCCCTGTTAATAAAAGACTTGATCCAAAATATTATAACACAAGTGTAAAACAGGGGGAGTGGAAGTGTGATGGTGTCGGGGTGTTTTTCTGGCAATGATGTAGGACCGTTAGACGAAATAGATGGAATAATGGATCGGTTTGTATATCGAGACATATTGCAAAACGTCATGTATCCCATACGCGGACGAAGAGATGCCTATAAGATGGAGATATCAGCATGATAACGACCCGAAGCATACGGGAAAAGTTGTAAAATCATGGTTGCAAGAACATAACGTTTCCGTTCTCAATTGGCCTTCACAGTCACCGGACTTGAACCCAATTGAGAACCTTTGGGATATCCTTAATCGACGAATTAGAAACAACAATCAGTATTCAAACAAAAACGAATTATTTTCAACCCTTGTGCAAGCATGGGCAGAAATTCCTCAAGGTACAATACTGAACCTTATAGAATCAATGCCACGACGCGACGGTGCGCAGCAGTAATAAAAAACAACGGTTATGCTACTAAATATTAATTTTTGTATGGTTGCTTAACTTTTGTCGCGCTATTGTTAATGAACGAACCGTTATTTACTATTGATATTCCCAATATTCTTATATAAATAAATTTTGAGTTGTTTTTTACACATTTTGATATCTTTATTTTCAAATCCCTACATTAAATCACCTACTGCTTTTAACAGTCTTTGATAATTATGAATAAGTTCTATACGAGGGTGCAGTTGCTTAACTTATGTCCGACTCTATATAGCACCAACGACATTTATATTTAGTTTGTCGTATACCGGGTGAGCTTTTTATCTTGAGACAAGAAGAATTAGTTAGTTAGCATACTTTATTGTATTTGCCATTATAAAATTTGGATACAAGGTGCCACAAAAGTATATATACAACGTAAAATTAATAAAGTAAATCACACACACAGAAAATGTGATAATTACCTGATACAAGTAATTATCACTTGTGTCAAGTAAAAGGTACGTTGATATATACGCAAAGAAGTATTTACTTCGACGAAGAAAAGTAAATTCTTGAATTTTTAAGTAAATATGCACTTGATTTCAATATTCGTATACTTGGTACAAGAGAAAAAGTTCCTCAAATCAAGAAAAACATAATAAATATTTTTTTAAATCCATATATTTCTTCTTACCCTTTGCTTTTGGTATATCACCAATTTCCAAAGAGTCTGAACTATCATTATCTGTAATATCATCTGGACTGTTACATAGCAGATTATCAGCAGGCATAACCGATGATTTTCCACTTAAATGTTTCTAAAAAAGTTAGCTACCGGTTTCTAAAGAAACCGGTAGCATTTGCTATTTCATATAGTAAATTATTACAAATTAGGAAATACGAATTTTATTTCATTTACACCTTTAAATACTTAAACTGACTTGCACTTGTTGAATGTGTGTACAAGGCAGAATATTGAAGTGGTGTGCAAAATATAATAAGCAAAGTCTATTCAATCACAAACATACAAAAAGTACTAAAAGAATAACACAGTGAATCCTCAACATTCCCGAGGCTACTACAAATGATTCTAAAGTGGACTGCGAAAGCGAATCTTCGATATATCAATTATTAGCAATATTCACTTTTAACCAATTTGTTTAAATTATCGGCATTCGGGTATCTTTCAACTACAAACGAAAAGAAATTCACTACAAAGAACTACAAACGATTCTAAAGAGAATTGCAAAAGCGGATTTGTGATATCTCCAAGTGGCGTGCGATTGAGTTTTTAAGGTCCTATAATTATTAGTGAATAAAACTACAAACGAAATTATAGTTACTACAAACAGCTACAAACGAAATACCGTAAAATGGGGTTACTTTGATCAAGTTTCAAATTCAAAACTCTGTATCTTTTGAATTTAATGGCAGAGGAATTATTTAAAAAACACACAATATCGGTTTCTTGTGTTCTATCAGAATTTTAACTCAGAAAAAATAAGAAATCATCAAATTTTGCTAAAAAATTATAAAACCGTGCTATCAAATTTGAACTGCTATTGGGGTTGCTTTGATCAGCCTACTTTTTTCAACGCCGTTCAGAAGTAACCCCAGACAGAAGGTATTAAAAAAAAAATGGAAAAAATCGGTCGGCAGGTTTTCGAAATATAACTGTTTCAAGCTATTGAGGTTACTTTGAAACAGCAAATAAAGGCCTGCCTACATCATAAATTTTATTAATAAACTAGTC
Source organism: Cetonia aurata (assembly GCA_949128085.1). Lineage (NCBI taxonomy): Eukaryota > Metazoa > Arthropoda > Insecta > Coleoptera > Scarabaeidae > Cetonia > Cetonia aurata. The sequence goes on along the minus strand of OX421889.1, from coordinate 25,695,685 downwards.
TTTAAACTTAAAAATAACATTATTTAAACATTGTAAAAATTTATTAATTGACCTCGTAAACACTGAGGTCGTAGGGAAACACGACTAAATCGGCACCTTGATCGTCTTTTTCCATAGCAGGTCTCGGCAAGTATGCAAGAATATCAGACCGCTCTATCTCGGAAATATCGTTTTTGACCTATCTGAAGGTTCGTTTGTTTTGGCATGAGTGTAGGCCTGTAACAACTAATGGTGTGTTTCGGTAATACAACACACGTAACGGTATGTTTTTTTTCCCACGCCGCGAGAAAATTTCGCCAATATATAACGCCCTTGTATCAATTCTTCCTCTTCTTCTCCCCTTTCTGATTCTTCTACAACCTCATCATTGTCGTCACTGGCATCATCTTCAACTGCTTCGTCCGTTTTTCGACTTTTACTCCCGTTCTGATTTTTTGCTGGAATTTGCGAAGGGCCAGGTTCATCTGTTACATCCACTGTAGAAATGCTCTGCCCAGGAGCCACGTTCAGTCTTTTGTTTCTCTTGACGTTATGACAGGGACCTCCAAATCTCTCTTCTTTTAAAAATAGCGTCAGAACGCTTTCACATTCCGCCTTAGCATTACTGTCGCCAGGAGGTAAGCGCTTGTAGACTTGATCAGGATTGAACGGGAATATACCCGTTGCGTTAAATGCGCTAATAAGATTTCGCTTGACAGCAGATTTTTCATGTTCTTGCAGGACTGACGTAGCACAGCTTTCAGACTTCTTCTGTTTAGCTTCGTCCATTTTTGTTAGTGCCTTGCTAGGAAGACTCGGAAATGCGTCATTTGGGACAGATGTCAGTCTCATGTTCTCGATTTTCCACTTAGTTAGGACAGCTCGCCACGCCTCTTTCAGTGGGCGAAAAAATGCTACATCCAATGGTTGAAGCAGATGAGTCGAGTTTGGTACCAAACAAACAAAGGCGATATCGTTCTCTTGGCACAGTCTTAAAACGTCCACGTCGATATGCGAAGAAACAAGCTTATATTATCATAAAAACACCACGTTACAATACAACATTTTAGATTGGGGCTACTTTGATCTACGGGGTTACTTTGATCACCAGATCAAAATAACCCCGTACACCTGATCAAAGACACCCCAGTATACGTTTGCGGCAAGCACTTGTGACCCGCCAGGTTTTCTAACCTGCTAGAACGTACACAGTATCCACAGGCCTACGTAGTTGTTTGTAAATTACACGATGAAAATGAAAATATAATAGATTTGTACGTACATTAAGAGTTATTTATACACACCTTGAACTTGTCTATTATGTGCACTAATTAATAAAACAATGTTGTTCTCCACGTACGCTACACGCACACTTGAAAACCAACCGCCATATTGCGCTATAACTATCAATGCTGCGAATCTAAAGAAGCGAACATTCTGGTTCGTTCACACAGCTAGCTAGACGCGGTTCTTTTAAATACCGAAGTGTTTATCAAAGTAACCCCGTAGGATCAAAGTAACCCCATTTTACGGTACTAACATTTTCTATAAATAAATGCTTATTGTTAAGAAGTGAGGTGCTAAGTTCAGATAGGTATTTACCGATTATCCCATTACGCAACAAGTGCGTCTCAAGCCTGCGTACTCAAAAAGTTTAGAGAAGTTGGATGTTAAAGATATGGGACGATTCGTTTTATAAATAGGCAATGCAGCAGTTTCTCTAAGCGCACTAGGAAATATGCCTTGATCGCAGAATAAGTTAATAATCTGAGTCATTGGCACAAGAAGGCCACTCGCAACTCTTCGAATTAAACTAATGGGTGATTTTTTAACCGTTTGGGTTTTGAAAATTGAAAAAAACACAGAAAATTTGCAGAAGTGATTGAAATATTTATGTGGGCCGATAAATGAATGCCTGCCATTTACGTTTTAAAGATTATTTCATGGAAATGTTGCCCGCGGCTACGCCGTAGATGGTCCATCCGTGAGCTCCAATTTTGCCATACTTTTTCCAGCATTTCGGTCGGTATCTCACCAATGGCAGCTGTAATATTGTCTTCCAGGGCTGGAATTGTGGCTGGCTTGCCCCTGTACACGAGAGACTTCACGTATCCCCACAAAAAATAATCTAGTGGAGTCAAATCACATTTGTCACACAGCGCGAATTTTGATAATAAAATTCAATGATTTGCAAGCGTTGTTCGTTTCTTAGTCTATTCATGTTGAAATGGCAAACCTTACTGAGCAGTTTTGGCATTGGCACAAGTCACGAATCTTTTTTTTACACTAAAAAAATTTACACTGAAAAACCAAATAGCAAACAAATCACCCTCTAGATGGGACATCATCTGGTCCTGAGCTTTTTCTTGTTTTTTTTTACCCGTTGAAATACACTCAGTAATGCTTGTTCTGAGTATCGATACGCGCACATGCTTTCAAGTAGATAGTTTTGCTGAGTTTTTGATATCTGAAACAATATTATGGGCAAAAAATGATTAAATTGTTCAACTATAGTGTCCGGATCCTCAACTGAAATTGCATCTAATGCAATGCTAAACATTAGAATGTATTTTTGTTTGTTTGTGTAATTAGAAATAATAGACTAAGCGACTTTGGATTTATTATTAGCACCGAGAACCTTTCCACTGTAGTAGGATTGCTTTGTTCGTTCAACCAAATGATAAGTGTCCGTGTTTACAATTTGTGGTCTTCGCATTTTGTTACCGTTACACACAAGAAAAACAGCTGATCGTAATTGCATGAACTGACCCCTCCTTTAGAGCAATTAGTTACGTACGGTTCTTGCTTGAATAAGTTCCGCACAGTAGGCAAACACACCTAATGATTACAGCAGCCATTAAAGGGTCCTGTTGACAGATCCTCCGATATGGAAACTTTATCCTTGCATTATTCAAGCATATCAGAGCACACATAAAATTCAAGAAATCAATTTGTTCCCGCACATTTCTGCAACCACATATGTGTATATCCTTTTATTACACCCTTTAAAAATGGAACAAACATAACAACGATAATATGCATCCCTTTATCGATCGCTGTTTCTCCCTGTTTAGATTCTTTATAGTGCCACATATCGCACTTAATTACAATTTACAAGGTCGCTGAAAACATCTATAAAATCAACTTGATTCGTTTCACTAACAACACTCGAACGCTACACCCGTACATTTATTACCGTTGGTTTTTTTCTCAGATTATGTTTTATGTTTGTGATGTGCGGTTATTAGTAATGTGTAATTGCTTTTACAACGTTGTTAATTGAGTAGCCTTTCGGAACTCCTTGATAATGATCACTTTTACCACTTTACGGTCAACTTTATTATAATTTGCTATTACACGTTTATTTCTTGTCGTATCTTTAATTTCTTTGTATGTAGGGTTATTATTGTATAGTACCAAATAAAAAAAAGGGGTGGAAGATATACATGAGTAACGGCTAAATACAAAAAATTGCGATTCTATGTGCATGTTGTAGGTTTCCAAATTTTAGGGTTCAAAATGTAGTTAAAGACTAGTGGAAGTCTAGTGGATTTAGATCGGGGCTACGGGCTGGCCACCGAATGTGACTTCCACGTCCAATCCAATATGGGAATGTCCGGTTTAAAAATTGTTGAACAACCCTACTACTATGCGCGGGTGCTCCATCGTGCATGAACCATAATTGTAGGCGTATCGCTAATGGTATGTCGTCCAAATATTCAGGCAATTCATTTTGAAGAAACAGTAAATAAGATTCCGCATTTAACCGTGCTGGGAGTACATGTGGTCCAAGTAGTTCATCGCCTACTAGCCCTGCCCAAACTTTAACAGATATCCTAACTGGAGAAGAGCCTTGCTTAATATCATGGGGGTTTTCATACGCCCAGTGGTGAACGTTGTGATAATTTAAGATACCATCATTGGTAAATGTACATTCGTCCATAAATAGGATTACTGACGCAAGATCCGGCTAACGAACTTCTCGGGATTGGAACCACTCACAGAATTCGGCGGTTATAAGTCCATTAATCGTTGCACGCGTTGAATATGATACGGATGAAGTAAATTCCTTTTTCTATTTTGCGTTCATAAAAACGCACAATTGTAACACGCTTTTGCGTATCGAAAAGTGCTTCATTGTGATACGCCTTTTTTTCATTTCTATAGGTTGGCTGTATTGAATACATTATGACAGAAAGCAAAATTGACGTTTAATGCATGTAAATTGTAAATACTTTAATCAAAAATTCTATACAAATTTAGTTTACATTGTTATTGTTATGAAACGTGGAATTACTGTATACATTTACACTGACGGAACAAGTATCTTGAGCATGTATTGTTATGCCAGGCAAATTCTTCGTAACAAAGTTTTGCTGAGTTATGTTATTGGCTTTAATGGTAGACTCTTGTGATTGAGAATCATTCGATGATATAACTCTAGAATGACCAGATGTACTTGGGCCCGGATAAGTTGTGCGCTACAGCCACTTTACTTTTCATAGATGTTTCGATGTAACCCTCAGCTACCGCAGATGAGTTCCATCCACCATGACGTTTTATAGTCAGCAAATCACTGCCTGCGTCTGCTAAGTGTGTAGCACTAGAACGTCTGAAGCAATGTCCAGTATGAAGCTCTGAATTGGGCAATTTTAGAAAATCAGCTATTAATTTAGGCATTTTGCCAATCGTATTAATTCCAATCGGGCACGATATACAATAACCATTGCGATATGTAAGGAAGAATCTTGAATGATTAATATTTTTTGGTCGCAGGGCGACATATGTTTTAATTAAAGTAATCCATCTTTCATCCGTAATTGCAAAAACTCTTACGATATTTTTTTTTGTTTTAGGTACTGTCACCAAAATAATATCACTCTTAAATTCTAAATCATGTATGGACATATTTGTTAATTCATCTCGTCTACAGGCACCTGTGTAACCCATTATTAAAACGATCTAAAATTAAATCCATTACATAAAAAATTACATTTTGCAAATAATATCGTACCTTTATTGCTAAATACAATGCGTCAGAACCTTCTTCTATAAATTTATTAATATCTTCAATGCATAAAATTTTAGATTTCTTAGCCTCGTATCCCTCAGAGAATCGTTTTAAATAGGCTTGTAATTTCATATATTTTGATATGTCTGTATTTTTATAAATGGAAAAGCAAGAACGAAGCATGGAATACATAGACCATAAGGTAGAAGATTTCTTATTTTTACCTTAATTCAAAATATGCCAATAAAATGTTCTCAGATATTGTGTTGACATTATTCTGTACAGCCCATAGTTCAAATTGATGGTAGCATTTTTCATATACTGCTTTTGATTTTTTCGGTAATAAATTTATGACGGCGTTATCCGCAATTTCACGCAGTTGTGGTGGCGTACAAGATAAATTTGTCTCGGTATCACTCATTTTTTACAGTTTACAGAGACTATATTATGAAATATATTGTTTAAACAATTTAAATAGCCGAATTTGAATTTTGAATTCGTCAAATGTCAATCGTATGTCAATGTGACCAACTTCATATAAAAATAAAACTCAACATTTTTAATGAGATTTTTATTAAGTAGTTATTATCAATTTATAATGCAAAATAGAAAAAATAGTATAAAGGACTCGTTTCATAAGGCTTTTTGTCGCACTCGTTCATTAGAAAACTCGCCTGCGGCTCGTTTTCTAAACTTGAACTCGTGCGACAAAATCATGCCTTATGAAACTCGTACTTTAATATACTATTTTAAAATTTGATACACTGTAGCAAATTAGGATTTAAAAAAGTCTCTACCCTGACACCGATATTCACTTCATCACAAAAATTATAATTACCTAATGACCTCGCTTCTTCTCGTTCTTCAAACGGTGTTTTCCCTTTTTTATAACAGCTGTTCGCGAAATAACGATGGCGGTGTAATGTGACCAATCAGAAAGTAGGTTGGTAGGGCAAAGTGATTCTATTTGTCGCGAGTCAGTAGGTTTGTGAAAGAATGCGCAGATTAAAAGTTTGGGGGTGTGTCCTTCGCGGAATTCTAGTCTTTTCGATCGGAACAAACAAAACAATCTGTTTAGGAAAGTTAAGCAGCTTAAAATGTGTATGGCAGATACCGACAAAGTAGAATAATATAACATTGAAAAATAACTATTTTTAAAATGCAACACTTTCGCCCCTTTTTTTATTTCGCATAATACAATAATAACCCTGTATAAATATTTAAGAAATCGGAGTTAATTTTACCAGAGATAATTATTCCAATCAAAGGTCTGTTTATTTCCTATCAGTCGTTTTTCACAGCTAAATAACGTAACAGCTTGTTTATATTTTGATAATCAGAAAATTTGCAACATCGTCGTGACGTCATAGCGTCTGGAGTGACGTAATACTTCGTCTGTTAACGTAAATGAACTATAACGATTAAATGAATGGTTAAAATTCACCGCAACGAAAGAATTGTTGAAATACCTCACTCTATTTATCTCCTTGCCAGTGCGCTTATGTATAATTCTAAACGGGATTTTATAAAATATTCCATAAATTACATCAATATGCGTTCTATTTATATATCTATGGTTATATACACATCAGAGATACATTAATATGTAAATGTCTACATAATTGAACTACGGCAGATATGTTTTTATGTATAATATATACTCCGTACGTTATAATAAAGACTGGGATATTTAGAAGCAGCCGGTTTGTAGCCTCTACCGTTCGGTTAAAGGCGGTAATTTTCTCCAAGCGGACACAAAAGCTCCGTAACTGTGCTGTGCTACGTTAATGAGAGGGGATACGGCGAAACAGCACGCAATGCATTCCCTTTATATTTTTTTATCACGTACGTGCAAGACGAAGTTTACTTTCTCTCGGGACAGAATCGGAGAAGACATTTTCACAATTCTAATTAATTTTTTGCAACGATTTATGCCAAAAATTAATGTATGGTTTGCGATGGGGTAATCAGTTAGGACCGTTACGTTTTATTCCGTAATAATTAATATAGGAGACCAATTTTTAAAAGATTTTAACCTTCTGGCGGGCGCGTGTGTGTACTAAGTACACGCACGTTGTTCTTATCGATGTTAAGCAAGTAAAAACTTACAAAAATACTTTCTGGCATAACAGAGAGTTTAAGCATAACGTACGCTAAAGTCAACATTAAATTTAATCTACGTTATTGAATAGCGTAAGTCAGTTGACAAAAAAGTTTAAGCAAACATTTCGCGTAGGCTAAATTCACCGAACAAAAAGGAAGGATTAAAATCGATAAGGAGGTAAATATAGGTTTTTTGAAAAAGAAGATAAAATTGAATTTTTGATTCTACGTTTTCTGATGTCTGAATACAGCATCAATCTCTGCAAAGTAAACGGCGAGGAAGTACATATACTCCTACCGTCTCCCACTCTACCTAACAGCGAGGTATGACGATATAGTATGATAAGTAACACGTGTCGGTTGATCAGTATTATTAGTCAGTTCAAGTAAGTTGGTTGTCTAAGTTTTAAATACATATTTTTGCGCAAAATGCCGCGTTATACTGTGGAGGAGAGAGCTGAGATGATGCGGTGGTATCACGCTGGAAATTCTTTTCAAAGGGTATGCGACGTGTTTGCAGCTAAATACTCATACTAAATATTCTAAATAAAGCCACAATTTTTAAATTAAAAAATAAAACCGACAATACCGGTTCGGTCGTAAATTTAAAAACATCACTTCCAACTCGCAGAATTTCTAATAATACGACCGTTTTATCACAATTTTAAATACTCTAAACACCAACAATTATTTCACGGCGACGCATTTAAGCGTATGGTATTTTGTGAAAAGTTACGTGATTTAATTAACCGAGAAGACAATATTATCTTTACCGGTGAATCTTCTTTTCCTTTGGTTAGAAGTCAATTTATCTGTGACAACATACTGGGCCAAGCAAAACGAGCACAGATATTTAAGTTCATCTAGTCAGCAACAGCAAAAAGTAAATGTTTGGTCAGGTTTGTTAAACAACCATATTATTGGGCCTTTTTTATCAATGACAATTTGAACGCAAATGCATATTTAGAATTACTGAACACCCACATTCTACCTACTGTACAGCAACTTCCCGACATAAATATGCAAAACATCTACTTTCAGCAAGATGGTTATATATATATGGCTGTCCGAAACTATTTAAGTGAACAGTTTCCTAATCGGTGGGTCGGAACTCATTCTGAAAATATCAAATGGCCGCCACGTTCACCAGATTTATCTCCGCTCGATTTCTTTTAGTGGGGTTACTTAAAAGAAATAATTTATGGCAATGAAGACGTTAGACCATTTAATGTAGAGTAGTTGCGCAATAAAATTGTTCAAACGTCAAACAACATTAGCCCAGAAATGTTGGAGATATAACACATTAGGATATTGTTTAGCCAAGGATGAGGGCATATTTGAACCTTTTGTTTGAAGATTCAATGATTTTTAAAAAATTAACGTTTATTTCATCTTATTATTAAGGCTTATTTTAGTTTTCTATTTTTAAAATTTATTTACCCAGAATTAATTTTTATTTGTCCTTCATTAAATTTACTCTTTCTTTTTGGGGGTTTTGCCCCAAATTCATTAGAATGTCTTTAATTTCCCTGTCACGAACAAACCCTAATTTTATATTTCTTTATTTATTACTATTACGAATAGAATAGTAACCGAGCTGGTGTTAAAGTTTATTTAATTTATTATTAAGAGTTACTTTTAAGTTTTAAACTTTTAAAATTATTTACTCAGAATTAAGTTTTATTTTTCCTTCGTTAAATTTATTATTTCTTTAGGAGGGTTTTGTTCTTCGTTCATGAAAATTACTTTAATTTTCTTGTCACGAGCAAAGACTATTGTTAAGTACGTAATAGATACTATAAATTACTGTTTTACCCTTTCATTACACCTTTTGAGTTTATAAGTACGTGTGTCCAGAGCAATAATAAAGCAATTGCAATTTATTCATTTTCATAATAAAAATACAATACCTTCACGGTCACTAAAAATTAACACATTTCTGCGTATAGATTGAATAGCAAAGCAACCGCTGCACTCGCGCCAGTATGCGTTGTGAGCTATGAGTGACTATGACGAATGACTGAATGTAGGGGAATACCTACTGCAGACTGCAGTAAATGAGCGGGAGACACACATGCGTGGTATAACCGTTGACATTGTAGGGATTATGGCTGTATAAAGCAAAATTCAGCGAGCACAGCTTAGAATATAGCACAGATAGGTATATGGTGAGTCCAAGAAAGCAGAGAGTCCACATGGCGGACCAAGAATTTTGTAGTCGCTACCATGGGCACCGTCACATGGATGCGAATAAGTGGTGACGCATCCACAACACGTCTAGTAGAATTGAAATTTACAAATGATGTTTCACTTTGATTAAGAACTAATCTATTATTTCTACACCGCAAAGCCATGGCATCAACAAACGCCCCACCAACTGAAGAAATTTCAATATCGTCGCCATGAGAGTGGTGTCATCAGCAAACTGACAAAGAACTCGCTCGGAATAAAGATTATTTAGATCATTAACAAATAAACTGAACAAAGATGGCCCCAAAACAGATCCCTGAAGTACGTCCCTCACGAGTGTGACGGAGGAGAGCAATAATCGCGATCACCCGCGCAAATCGTGACAAACTGTCTACGGCCACTCAAATAAGAAGCAATCCCCTGATTACACCGTCCCCTTAAACTATAATGAGATAGCTTGTCCAACAAGAGATTATGATCCACCCTATCGAAAGCATGAGTCAAGTCAAAAAACAAACCTACCACTCTGACACCGGTCTCCAGAAGTTCGTAGGTAAGATCAAGAGTTTGAAAGAGTGCACCCTGAGTTGTACGTGATCCAACAAAACCAAACTGACTCGGCGATAAAATATTAAATTTATTTATAAATGACAATATACGCGAGAAGACATTTTTTTCAAAAATTTTAGAAAAGCAAGACAAAACTGAAATCGGTCTGTAGTTAGAAACTAATTTTCTGTCTCCCTTTTTATAGACCGGTACTATTTTTGCAGTTTTTAGGATATCAGGAAGCAGGCCACCAGACAGTGATACATTAATAATCATAGCTAGTGGTGAGCTATATATTCGGCAACATGTTCCAATATATCACAGGGAATACCATCCATCCCAGATGATTTCTTACTTGATAAAATTAAAATTACATTAAACATTTCTCTCTCATCAACAGGACTAAAAAATAACGAGTTTGGATTGCCTTCACCAATATCACACACGTACTGTAATTTATTAATGTCAACATCTTCATTTTTGAACTGATCACTAAATAGAGTACATAAAGCAGCAGGATCAGCAATCAAATCAACCTTGCATCTCAAAACAATGGTCTCACGGTTAGTGTTACCACGAACTTCCGTATTAATTATATGCCTTCCGTATTTTACGCAACAAAAGTCTTGATGTATATGCCTAAGAGATTTTTTTTTTATTATTTTATAGTCTTCTATCGTGTGATGGTATATGCAGTATATATTTTTTAATATGACAGTGTGGAAAGGAAGTTATTACTTCTAAATACAAATCGAACGAGATGGAATTTTGATGTTTTATGGACATTTGCCAGGATACAAATAATATTCCAAAAGAACGTCACGAGAATAAAAAAGAAAAGATTAGTATGGACTGTACTTCCTCAGGATACCATAAAAAAGTTATAAAAACATTATTTATCGCCAAATCGTCTCACTTCTAACATATCGCTTTTTCTTAGTAACAAGAACGCACCAACATTTTTACGTTTGGAATATAGTATAACTTCTCTAAGTATTAAATATTAACCATATCATCCTCTCAACTCCGCTGCACATAAGTAGATAAGCGTCCATCGAGATAAAGGAAAACGAGGCCTAAAGACAAGACGTTACGTAAGTTTATGTGACTGACTGGCGCGGGATCCCACAAGAGTAGTCCGCCAGTCTACCCAGCGCAGCGTTCCCGTTTAGGAAGAGGCGCTCTCTAGGTAAGAGGTAACGAGTTGGACGGAGACAGAGTCGAACGTGCCTCTCACAGAGTGTTGGCAACGGCAGACTAGGCCGTCGCATCGTAGGATCAGAATTCTTTGCTTTTCATGTATATCTATAGTCGTCTCACTTCTGCTAATGCGAGGAAGTAGACGTTACCCCACCAGATATCGGCTAGCGGGCTTGTACCTTTAAAAACAGCAGTTCGCTGAATACATGCGATGCCTTTGTGCACTTTTTTTGTGTGGAATTATAGATCGTACGAATAAATTTGTTGGTGTGTAAAAGTTGAGATCCTTTGATATTCGGAGACGATAGTAGAATGTTACATCTCTTCGTAACTGTAATTCAAGTATATTAATAGGCACATTTGAAGGTTAGATATTAGATAATTTACGGTAATACCGTGTTCGTCATATTATTCGAAAGAAGTTCATCAAAACCATGCCGTGATAATGAAGGTAGTAGCTTTGGGCAAGTCTATGTGACTTATTGTCTAATAGAGGGTGAAGACAACTCATTATGGCTTCGAAAAAATCCACTTATTACAGAAGACCAGAGCGAGATGATTTATTTTCAAATAATTGTTACCCTTATACGTAGTAACTCTCCTTGATTGAATAATGAAATATATATTGATTGAGAGAACGTAGGTATTAGGTATCACTCGCAAGGGAACTAATATCGTGATTATTTCCTATAATAACTTTAGTTTCAAGTAATCAATAATACCTACCAATATCATTAGTAGTTTCGTTATGGGAACCTACCAATTTATATCATTGTTTCATGATGTCGAACAGCAATTCTAAATGGTATTTTAAATATTGTAAGAAGCATAGGTACTATGCCTTTCAGAAGTAGCGACTCAGTCTGAGTAGGAGGTAAAAATAGAGAGAGAAGGGTATATACCATAAGTGAACTGTGCGAGTCTAACGTCCGGACTATAACATAAACAAAACACTTGTGGTGTCGTCCGTAGGCATGATGTTTAGATGATAGAAAAATGGTAAAGTAAAATAAATACGGAAATTTAAACTGGTGGAAATAAGCCCTGCATTTTAGACATAGGACTTACATTTTTGGAAAGAGTATCTATATGTTAGAATAGTTTTGTCATTTACATCGTAATAATGTGATCTTGGTTTGACTTTAATCAATATTTCACTGAATATCTAGATATATTATACCTTCGGGCGGCAGCGAGTGTATAGTATCGTTGCATGCTGCAATCACACGTATTCTAAATCTGGTGCCGATAAACACACCCACAGTACCGGAGGGTTAAATGAATGAGAATTATTTTGTATTTAGGGCCGGTAATTCAAACTCTTAGTAAAGTTCCTAATAGAACTTATTAGCTGAATAACTAAAATAACTGTACATTTCTTCTATATATGTAAATATTAGCTAAATTGTTATTAGATACCCTTATTAGCAGACTGAAATATCGACTCTTACTGTAATGAAAAAAAAAATATCCCTAATATATCTACAATTAAATTTAAGACATCCTAGAAACATAGCATTTTGTGTTAGAATTTATTTCGTAACTGATATTGAGGTGAGTTTATGCAGAGACGACCTTTTATTCAATATTATCGTTACTAGAAAACTTGATGGACCAAATACCGACTATTTTTTGTCTGTAATAAATATGTTATATAATATATAATAAAATGTTAAGACTTCGCATATTCGTTTAACTGATTTGTATTTGTTTTCTTATATTTTAGCAGTAGTGACGTGAATGTTTTATTGTTTCTGCATAAGCTCGCTTCTACTATTCAGGTAAAAACATGAATTTAAATTTTTTGTTTTTTTTTTTGATATTGCGGAATTTCGGTTTCAAGTTGTTTTTTTTAAATCTAACATTTTTATAATGTCCACATTCGCTTTCTGAAAGATCTGTAATGTTACAATGGAGTATTGCAATATTTTTTTAGTGTACCTAATATGTATTTCAGCTGCAGCTAATGTAAGATTTACATCTTGGGACATGGACATTTCACTAATTATAATAAAACTAATAAATTTCAGAAAAAATATTTTCACGTTCAAATCGCAGCATGTCAACAATTAAAAAAAAAACCTCATTAATAAGAGGAAACCTTTTCGAGGTTTACTGAAGATGATCCTGTTGGCAATTTTCCTTATTATTTTGATCTTTTTATTAATTTCTTATTGTAGATTGTTTATTGCCAATAAATATTATATTATATTATTATTATTTCACTAATTGACAGAGCTGACCGCTTCACCAGCAGTATAAACAGACAAAAATAATTTCACATAGGAAACATCAAACTTAAATAATTAGCCAAAATCACTCATATAAAACATTTATTTTCTGTTATTATTTAATATCAAAATACATCACACCAATCCCCTGGGACACTATAGATATTTATAAAGAAGACTAGGTGTACAAATATTTTGAAGAATAAATATTAGAATAATACGAATAATAAATTTACACCAAGAGATATCCTGAACGTAAGTAATACTGTTACGATATTAATACATCAAAAATATTTAAGAAGAAACACAATTCTAATCACATACAACATAACAGTGCTTCACCAAAATCACAATAATCTTACATTTTTTTATTACATATTTGTAAAGGGGAAAACAAACAAAATATCATTATCGTTTTAAGTGTGAAATTACGTATTTGTGATATAAATTTACCCCATTTTTCTACATACTAATCCGATAAATCAATCCACAACTGATTGTGAGTAGGTAATAAACAAACAAACGTTCGTAATCAACATTTTCTAATCCAAATTTCACCTTTTAATTAACTGCAATCAACCTTGACACATGAAAATGAAAAGATATTGGAACGACAATTTTTCAAAAAAAAAAACCCATAACATGCTCCATCGAACGACCCCAAAAGTAATCAGATTGGTTGAACGGTTCAGGAGATATTAAAATTTACATATTGAACAATTGATTGGCTTCCCCGTCCCTTATTACGGCAGCTACGAAAAAAAGAAATTAAACGAAATAATGGGACGTCAACATAACTTTCGAGCGATTCATTCAAAACTGTAGCTCAACCGGCAATTTTCTGAAGTAATACTGATTTTATGATTGAACATAGCAGGTACGCACGCCCCCTAGCGGTGAAATTTCGAACATTAAAATAATTTTCAGATACTTCTGATGGTCACATTGGTTATGTGTTATCATACTATAGGTATACTTAACGTTTAGACATTCATTCTTATAATACCCGTACTTGCAATAACATAAATCTTCTAAAGACAGACACATCTCTTTCTAAAAATTCTCTGTATTACATGGATTACTATTTCTTTAAGAAACTACCTTCTTCCATTGTCGACTCTCCTAACTGAAACACATTTACAATATAATATACTATACTATAATTTTGAAAATAAGGCAGAAAATTACAGGATGTTAGTATTATTAAACCAGCAACAAAAGGGCCATGAAAAGAAAGGTACAAGACGACGGCATTAGAGAAAATGACAGACAGTTTGATGGAAGGGAAGATATGCGAATAAATGTTTCCATTACAAAATTATAGACACGCTTGTTACAGAGCTAACGAAAAGAAAAATAGCATGTGACAAAATTTTGAATCTATTCGAATTTTTAGTATAAATATATCTTAAAAGTTGGTGTCGACGTTTCCCAATATCTAGGTAGTATTGAGAACTTATCTCTGTCTTCCATCGACTAACGCCTGTGATGAGGAATTTCCCTATTCTGCATTAAGAAGGATTAGAAATTATCTCTGAAACACACTTTCAGGTGAGAAGACAAGTGACCTGGCGCTAATCGACGTTTCTCCTGTTATTTTGAATTCTATTTCTGAAGATGATATTCTAAATGGATTCGTATCATTAAATCTAAAAATGTTCTTAATCCGCCCCTGTATTCAGACCGGTAATATGTTGAAAATTAAATATTTAAATAGATTGGTTAACTCTATACACAGGCAAAAATACGGAGTTAGATTTAACACTTTTCCGGTGTTCCCTCGCGACCATCCGTTCCAGGAGCCTCCATTTAAGAGTTAAATATTTTACACCCCAACGGAAGAAACCTGGAGGCAATTTCATCCGAGAAATCGTGAATTTCCTTCAATAAGGAGGATGTTTCTCCTCTTATGAAGGTAAAACACACCGCTGGGAGGTTAATTGTCGCAGTAACAAGTGAAAATTATCTGTGTAAGAGCAATGTTTCCCTTAAAAGGTGAACTATAGAATAGAATTTTGTCTGATTATCTGACACAGAAGCAACAGAATACCTTTATAATTTGTACTGAACAGGTTAATTACACACAATTCATTGTGAATTATTTTGACTAACATTTACATTGGATGGGCGCGGCTTTAAAGGGTTCATGCTTCAAGAAAAGGTAACAAACCAAGCATGAAAGTCTATTTTGATCTAAAATATTGATTTTATATAAGAGAATATCCTCTTTCACGAAGCCTAATTAGTACATCTATATTATTCAACGTATGTATATTTCCAGACGGTTCAAATACAACCTCAATAAACATATTTAAACCCTCTTAGCTAGCTGTACGACGCGGTTGAATATATTTCAGAGATAAGCCAACGCGATTGATCGGGGGCTCAATACTAATCACCCCCTGGTAACTGGTAACCATATACTAAAAAAACGATGAAACCGGAACATTTCAATCGCATAACTCTTCCCTAGCACAGACAGACGCGCCGCGCCGGTATATTGAAGATAAAATCGTCCCTCGGCCACGTCATTTGTTTAATTTTAATATCGAAACATGACGGCCAATTTATTTTGAAAGCGTCAGGGAATCCGTGAGCGAGAGACGGCACGCTGTACCGAGCGAAATAGCGCCAGAGATAGGCGAGACGTAACGCGTTGGCAACGGATCATTGAATGCGACAGTCAGTGGAGTTGAGAAACCGAGTAATAGAACGTTGAATGGAAAAGGACGGAGGTAGAGATAGGAGAGCGTTTTCAGCGGCTGGGTCTTTAAAGAGAACGCGCGTGGGTCGACAGATACTGATGATAACGGGCGCTCTGGTAGAAGAGGAGCGCTCGTCGGCCAATTACGTGTTGGAAACGTCTTCTGGGGATCGCGTTTTGTCTTCTGCTTTCGATTCGGGAACTTTTCTATTATTTCCTAGGGAAGAATTACCTTTTTTAAAAGCATTCGCGGGTGATTTTGTGGTATCCCGATGATCTCCTTGTGTTTAGGAAGTAATTTATGCAATGGATTTGTGATTATGTGTTATTTTTCACTGGGAGAAATAAACTCTAAAAAAAGGAGAGAAAATCCTCATGTTTCAGTTAGCATTTTATGGTTAGGTAAATATTAATATATTTTTTAATATTTAAGTTAGAATGGTAGAGTGTTATCGTTATTGTCTGCCAGCTATCCACCGCATTGCATCAGCCTTCACTTGTACAGGGAAATACATCAACATCTATAGATAAAGTATTTACAAATATTTCCCAAGCAGAATACACAACGGATGAACCACATTTGTCTGACCATTTAGGCCAACTTTTTATCCATAAGATGCCCGCTAGCAAACCTACAAATAAACAATATGAGTATACCCGCAAAATGAATAATGTTAATATTATAAACTGTACGCAGATAAAAATACGGAGTTGGATTTAACACCGTTTCAACACTTTTCCGGTGTTCCCTCGCGACCATCCGTTCAAGGAGCCTCCATTTAAGAGTTAAATATTTTACACCTCAACGGAATAAACGTGGAGGCAATTTCATCCGAGAAACCGTGAATTTCCTCCAACAAGGAGGATGTTTCTCCTCTTACGAAGGTAAAGCACACCGCTGGGAGGTTAATGGGAGCTACTGAAATCCATATCAGAGGTAACTACATCCTTAATAGATGAAATTACCACCGCCAAGGAGAGATTCTAACTCCATTTGAGAGTACATCCCCTCCTTGACAGACGAAAATGCCTCCGTTACGGAAACTATTGTTCCATGACGGTGCTATTGAAATCCGCATCGGAGGTAACTTTTTCCGAAGTAGAAGAAACTACTTCTTTTAGCCAGCGTTTCTAATTCCATATCAGAATTAATTGATTTCATAGCGAAGTTACTGGAAACCAAAACGAAGTCAATTTTTTTCATAATAGTAATTTCCCCAGTATGGGGGAAGCGCCACGTAATTCTCGTCTGTGGGTGATTGCAGTCACAGTACCTTTTATACGATATCAACCATGTGTAAACATCATATAGATATTACATAGTCACAATTACCGATCACAATTTACATTGAGTAAGAAGTACAAAGATTATGAAACAAGCGTAGCGCCATCTTTACGACAAAATCTATAGTATCATATTTATGTAGCTAAACGAATTATCAGTATTATGATATTCCTACTATATAGATATAAAACTATACAGCATTCATTTCATTTCATCTCATTATTAATGCGGTTTCCAGTTATGTATAATAATCAAAGTAAGGTGACTGTTGCTAGCACCTAATCAAATAAACACAACACCTTTTGATATTCTGATACTTTATGCGTAAATATATATTATATTTCTTGTCTGCCATTTCGGTTCATACACGATGTGTACATACAGAACTATACGTCTTATGGCTAAACAATAAAAGGAAGGGTTTCTGCTATTTGACGCCATTTTCAAGTGCTTTCCTCATACAACGTTTACGTATGCGTTCATCGACGAGCATTAACCAAATTCCACTTTGGACAAAAAAAAATCCCGAAAAGATTATTTTTCTCCTGTTAGGTGTAAAACTGATGGAAATAAATACGCAACTAAAACTACGTATTCTATTCAAAAAAATAACTCCGATAAAAGCGGAATATTACATGAATCGGATACATTTAACAGCGTTTAGTAGTTGAAATAAGAATAACCCTGATATGGAGAGAATATAATATGCAATGAATACATTTAACTGCGTTTGGGAGTTAGATATACAAATATCCGTGGCGAAAATAATAAGAAGGATGTTTTCTACGTGTTGAAGTTAAAATAAAACGGAGGACATTGTGAGCCTCCGTTTCGGTGGGGATTTTGTCCGAAAGCGATAAAATGCCCACCGTTTTGTAGATATACAACTCTTTTCTCTACATACAGCCTTCCGAATCGGAGACTCTGTATTTCACTCCGCTATATTTTTACCTGTGTATTAATGAGTTTGAGGCAGTAGACTAGAATATTGACGAAACCAGTAATATGAGACAATTTACAAGTTTCTACAATAAGTTGTTTCGAACGGTGTTTTCCTTTGATTACTTGTACTTATGCAAGCGAAAACTGGTCCAGTAATCGAATGGATGACAGATGATATGCAACAAATGAAATATATGTTAGATGGACTGGAAGTAGTAAACAGAGTTATAAGATCCAGCCAATCACAACAAGTATATAATTCTTTTAGAAAAAGTACACAAATAAAGTACAGGAAGAAAAAAGTAAGGCAGTCGTAAAATACATAACTGACGCAGATAGTAAAGATAAAATACAGCAGTTTGGAATGTTATAACATCTAAAACAGGAAATAAAAGAAGAAAGCAGATCACTGGAAGTATTAAACTGAACAGTAGCGACTTCATTACTCACTTTTCTGCGGTGGCAGTGACAACTTCGTCTTTTCTTCCTGGACCACCAATGTGCACTAGTACATTAACATCAAATCAAGGGATAAAACCCCCACCATCCTTGTTCTTAGAACCTGTAACAGAAACAGATATTTATAATAATGTGTGATTTTTTTAACCGTTTGGGTTTTGAAAAAAACAGAAAATTTGCGAAAGTGATTGAAATATTTATTTGAGCCGATAAATGAATACCTGCCATTTACTTTTTAAAGATTATTTCATGTAAATATTGCCCGTGGCTACGCCGTAGGTGGTCCATCCGTGAGCTCCAATTTTGGCATACTTTTTCCAACATTTTGGTCGGTATCTCACCAATGGCAGCTGTAATGTTGTCTTCCAGGGCTGGAATTGTGGCTGGCTTGTCCCTGTATACGAGAGACTTCACGTATCCCCACAAAAAATAATCTAGTGGGGTAAATCGCATGATCTTGGCAGTCAATGGACTGCTCGAAAACGTGAGATTAATTGCTCACCAAACTCGCCACCAATGGTGGTGAAATGGTAAACCTTACTGAGCCTTTTTGGCATTGACACATGTCACGAATCTTTTTTTTTTTACACTAAAAATTACACTTAAATTTACACTGAAAAACTAAATAGCAAAAAAATCACCCGCTATAACTATAAAACTGAAAAACAAAAAGACAGGGGTCCTCTATGGTTTCACAACTGAACTATTAAAAAAAATTGCTTCTACAATAAACAAATCTTTGGTGCAATTGGGCAACAGCATGCTCGTGCTTGGTATTTTTCCAGAGGAGCTCAAATGACCATTAATCATTCCTATATTTAAATCAGATCATGCGGAAACTACAGACCTATCTGCATACTGCCGGTTATATCTAAGATTTTTGAAGGGACCATTAGGAGTAGAGTGGTAAACACCTTGAAAAATTAAACATCCTAAACGAATCCCAACAAAGGTATAGGACAAGTAAAGCAACAATCTCTGTCATTTTGGAACTAATGGAAGCTGTCGAAAGCTTCCATTAGTTTCAACATGGCAGAGATTGTTGCTTTACTTTTCCTATACCCTTGTTGGGATTCGTAAGTAAAGCAACAATCTCTGCCATGTTGGAACTAATGGAAGCTTTCGACAAGAAAAGAGAAGTTGAACTTACATGCTGCGAGCTGTCGAAAGCGTTTAACTGCGTGAACCATAACACCTTGCTATAGATACATTAGAGTATTATGGTGTGCGTGGTATGGCAAATAATTTAATAAGAACCTACCTGATGAATAGAGAGCAGCAGGTTGTTTGGAATGGAACGACATCAGAGACTCGCGTAACTAATACAGGCATCCCACAGGGCTCTATATTGGATCCCCTTCTGTTTGCCATCTACGTGAATGATCTTTCGGCCAACATAACCTGCCTAAAAACTTTAATGTATGCGGATGATACATCTTTCCTCGTAAATCCAGCAAATAGTACTTGTTTAGAGATCACGTATTATATCATTTAAAAGATCGTATACGTTAGTAACGATTTGTCAAGGAGAAGAGTAAACAATTATGTCAAGTTTATCTTTGGAAGACATTTAATTTTGAAATACAATTTCTTCAAAATCAAGTTTAGTTTTTACAAAGTCTGTTACATCAAGATTACAAGATCATATGCTTGAACAATGCTAATGGAAATCCTGTTGACTGCGTGGTAGGCGAGGCACAGGAATGGTTTTCTCCAAATAAATTAAAGATCAATGTTACCAAAACTCAGACACTGCTGTTTACAACTAAAGCTCCGATGAAAGACGCAGTGAAATTCTTGGGGATTTATCTGGATAGTGCTCTAATGTGCGCTGAACACATTCACAGGATCCTTCCAAGACTGGTGAAGTGTATGCATGCTATCCGAAGGGTGCCAGGTCTAATTTAGAAGAAAAGATTAGTATTGAAAAAAAAACTATAACAACCCCAATTCTAATTCAACGTACTGATGAATTATGCTTTGAAACTGCCAAGTTAATCTTCTATTTTAGCTCGAAGGATATTCCAACGAATATATCTCCACATGATTTTGTTATTTATTATATCTATTTGAAATTCAGCATTGAAACAAATCCTATCTTTTTGCTACAAGATTGGGGCAATTTCTGTACGGTAAAAACATTTTTAGAAACAACATTATCTGCACTTGTTTGCAACTTGTGAATCTGTGAGAATAACTTTGACTCTAGCTTTCAGCAAAAGACAAAGCACTAAAAAATGTGGAAAAATCTTTTATCCGTTCTAGACCAAACCTCTCTTTATCTTTAAGGACCTAGAATGCATGTATATTGTCTAATAAATTACTACTTATGATGTAAAACATGTTCCATGTGCAAAATCTCCAAAACAAATTTCGCAGCCCAATACTAATCGAGTATTTTGATACAGAAGTTGAGCTATATTCCATCATTTTGCCTAAAAGATTTTGTTTGAAGTTTTAAATGGTTTTAAATCGTAGATCAAAAACTGAAAGAAAATTATATTTGAACATTTACTCCCTCAGTATACCCGTCCAATGGACGTAATTGTGTAGGTTGTCATGGTGAAGCAAATAACGAAGATCTATAATATGTGGGATGCCTCCAGGCTCAATTCATGGGACTTTATTTGTTTTTTTTTTCTGTTATATGTTTACGATTTGCT
The DNA here is from genome assembly GCA_949128085.1 of Cetonia aurata. NCBI lineage: Eukaryota > Metazoa > Arthropoda > Insecta > Coleoptera > Scarabaeidae > Cetonia > Cetonia aurata. Next base: position 25,674,369 of record OX421889.1, on the reverse strand, counting down.
CGTTATTGCTTCTGATTCCGTAATGATCTTTGTGGCCTACATAACTATTACATGTGCGGAAGACAGCTGGCTAATGTAATCTTTACAAATTTCTTTCTTTATTTCTAGTGACGACTCAACCCCCGGCGCTATTAGTGTACCTGCCCCCTTGGAAACCGCCAAAAACTCCTCCTCGAAAATCTGTGATAGCAACGATACCCAAATGAAGCGGTTCCTCCAATGCCCGGGCATGTGTAGGATAGAGGTGCTCAAGAAATTCGTCCAAAACAAGTACAACGTCAACACCGTACTATTTCATGTAAGTTCAGCGAAGGCACCTTAAAGAATTTCCCCAGTAAAACATCTGGAATATATACAAAATTAGCGTTGACCTCTCTGTTGCAGATCGAGATCCTGTACAAAAGGGTACCACTGCCCAACCATTACACCCTCATAGATATAGCCTATATATACTCGTGGAAGAGGGTAAGTTTTTGCTTTTAAAAGTGGAATGGTGGAACTTTTTAATTTTTGCTTTGTTGTCACAGAACGAACCGATGAAATTCTTCTTTCGCATCATGGAGAAGTCAGCAGTGGAAAAATCGGAAACACAAGACAACGTGATAGACCAACATATCTTCGTAAAACCTGTCAAGACTCCAAGAACTTCAGATAAGGCCAAGTATCATCGTAACAGCCAGAATAAAACTAAGAAAATTATTTCTAAATCACCAATTAATACCATAGAAGAGAAAACAATCGAAGACAAGAATGACGTCATCATAAATACTGACAAAATCAAAGATGAAATCAAGAATAAGCTGCAGGATGTCGGCAAGGGACCAGTCTACACAAATATCACTCTGAATAGAAGCAACAATGTCGAAATTATAACAAAAGTGCAGAAGGTTTCAAATAAAAACGGCCAACCAATAGGTTTGAATATAATCAAGCAAACTGTGAAGAAAACTGGACGAAGCCCTGAGAAAAACTCGGAAAAGGTAGCCAACGGTTGCAAATCTGATCTTGGGTTAAATTCAGAACGACCTAAGGAAGGCCACATAGCAATAGACACAATTAAAAAAGAAGACAGTGATGAATTAAAACAAAAAGAAGAGTTGATCAAAGCAGAACCAGATATAGAAGCGAATTTCGTAGAAATCAAACAAAAATATGGTAGCATAGACGCTAATGAAGACACAAAGGTAAAAGAAGATACTCTTGTTAAAAAAGAAGATGCTAAATCGAAGAATCCTTCGCCCAAATATGATAAGGAGAATCAGAAAAACGAGACTGAAGATGAAAAGCCGAGAAAAACTGAAGACAAATCTTCGGATATTAAAGTGAACGAAATCAAACAAGAAGACCCCAGGAAGGATGAACCAAACATCGTCATTCAAGCCGTCTTGAAGAAAAAAGATTTCGACATCGACGAAGAAAAGTCAAATTTCCTAAAATCGATCGAGTTAACAGCCAGGAGCGCTCTACAGACGTTACAAAGTCTGAAGCATGAAAAATCTACAAATCCCGTCTTTACACCGCCCAGTTCTAGCGTAAATCTAATCATCCCCGCCGCAAAACCGTCGCAGAAACGCAAAACTATCAGTCCGATCAAAAACGAGAAGAAACGAAACAAAAAAGTGAAGACGTCACCGATAAAACTGCTACCGAAAGAACCAGCGCCCTCCGTCGATAGGATAATCATGCTAGCAGAGACGCAAAAGAACGGTGGCGATCTCCAATCGTTATTCAGCAGCTGCAAGATCAATATACCTTCGAGTTTGTCCATAACACTGAAGGAGAGCTCGGAAGACGATAGAGACAGGAGGTGTGCAGCATCGTTGAAGCCGGTGCAGAATTACATTGAGATTTTGAAGTTACCGGACTCAAATCAATCGGATAGTGGCAAAAGTGAGCTTGAGAATCGATTTAAGAGTAAGAGCGCGCCGAATCTGCCTTGCAAAGTGAATTCGGTCGGTGTCAAAGAATCTTTGACTAAGCAGCAAGCGCAGACCTTCCAGAAGATGTTTGAAGATTCGATTAAGAAGCCAGAATTATCTAATCTCATCCCAAACTATTCTACAAATAATAATAATAATCAGCAGAAGGAGCCAACCGATAGTGTACCGACGCAAAATGTGGGTACCAAACGTAATCTGATGGAGATAACCTCTCAACTTCATAAGAAGACTAAGTTGGAGGTCGAGAAAGGTGGCCAGAAGACTAACGAGGCTTTACCTAAAGTGGCCATACCCAGATTGAGCTCGCAGAAGAAGGCGAATCCTCCTAGTCAAGTGAAATTCCAACAGACCTTCGCCAATATGCACTCGCCGAGTTTAGGGCTGAACTACACAGTTTCTGTTGCTCAAAATACCGGTCGAGCGCCTGTTAAGATCGAAGCCAAAGTTGAGGAGTGTTTAAAGAGCCCCGTTAAAGTAGACGAAGTCAAAATTGAAGAAGCGCAGAACCTAATTAAGAAGGAGAAGGCCGAAGAAGGTAAAACGAATGGGAAAGTTATGGTGAATTTTCAACAGGCGAAAAGGAGTCCTTCAGCTAGTTCACCGCGGGGAAATTGCGGAAAAACCGTTCAGAAGCAAATCGCTATATCGCCGAAACCCAATTCGTCCCCAATACCTAAAGTGCCTTCGCCCAAAGTGAAGGTATCGCCTGAGAAACCTTCTGGGACCGCTTCCTCCCCCGCATTTAATCCTAATCACATCTTGGAGAAGTACAAGATCCAGAATTTGGCCCAGCTGACGGCTAGTTTGAATTTCAACCCTGCCGTCTTTGGGATGAGTCACACCACGCATTTGGCGGCGCTGCAGCAGGCGATGTTGCTGAATCAATTCGAGTTGCACAACAGACAGAATTGGCAGCTGAGCCAGTACGAGAAATACTTGCAGAATCGATTGCTTTCGAAAGACAACTGACGAACAGTCGAGACGTGACTCAGGACTAGGAAAAAAGATAGAATAATCAAAAAGCGTTCGTGTTTCATTTGTTTTTATACGGTAACATTGTACATTTTGCTTTTTAAAACGTTTTCTTTCGTCGAATTTTTGCGAAAATGTTGAGTTATCTGTCTATTTAGATTATCTTTATTATTATTATTATTATTATGAATCGTCTTAATTTATTTGTTAGAAATGAGATTTCTGTCAGTACTCTCGTTATTATTATTATCCCTTCCTTCATCCTTCTCCCCACCCAAATCCTTTCTTCGATTTCCATTGGTGATGCTTACCCTACCATGAGAAAAAAGAATGTCGTTCTGTTTTGTAATATGTAATAATTATGATTTATCATTATTATTCACTTTTAATTGTTGTAATATTTCGTTTCTTCCCCTAGCTCCCCCCCCCCCCCCCCAACTCCCCCCTTTATTCGAAGGCTCTTTTTCTATTTCAGAAAGTAACCGATCTGAAAATGTTGAGATGAAATGTAAACGTTAAAAAAAAAAAACTTAAATGGTAAGAAAATCCCAACGCGTTCATGATAGATTTTAAGGAAATCTAAGACGAATTATGTAAGATATTTTCCATATTTGAATAAAAAAAATCGAATCACAAAAAATTTGTATTATTTTTGCACCCACTTGTAACTCTCATGTTTCCATGGATAAAATAGAGATACCAAGGATTTGGAGCAAGGATGAAAGTGTTTTAAGGTAGGTTCCACAAACGCAATTTTCTTTTTTGAACAAAAATCTTGAAAAGAAAAACGGTATTTGGTAAAACCACAGGGAAGTAATACAGATAGCTCACCTTACGAGAGAATTGGCAGCGGCTTTCGCTAAAATGGTAACCCTGGATCAAATACACTCCGCCAAAAAAGTATCGCATAAACTAAAAAAGGGCATTTATGAACCAAGATATTTTTATACGTTCACAAAAAGTTTGCCTCGTGTATGTGAACTATAAAAACACTAACAAAATAATGGAACTTAGCGTTTTTACTTTATTTTTTCCCTAAAAGAACACATTTAGAAAAATGCATATGTGTAAGGTTTGCTCAGTTGTTTATTGAAAGTCTTCCTATACGGACAAATTTTAAAGTGCGAAGTCAGATTTCTGTACCAACGCTTTTAAAACTAAAATGAGCAATTTAACTTCAGAACAAGTGGCTGCTATAGTTGCTTTAATCGAAGATGGACGATCTCAAGCATACGTTGCTAATTTGATGAACATCAATCAGTCAAGTGTTTCTAGAGCCGTAGCCAGATATAGGGAAACAGGCATTTACAGTAGAAGACCTGTACCAGGTCGTCCAAGATGTTCTACTCGCCAAGATGACCGCTATTTACTACTACAAGCATTACGTCGAAGACATGTAACTGCGAGACCATTGCAGAACGATTTGGCTAGAGTCAGAAATACTCGTGTGAGTACTCAAACTATTCGGAATAGGTTACGACAGAGTGGATTAAGAGCTAGAGTAGCTGTAACAGCCCCTCGTCTCACTAGGAACCACCGAGTGGCTCGCTTAAGGTTTGCCAGAGAACATGTAAATTGGAACATTAATGACTGGGCCAATATACTCTTCACAGATGAGTCAAGATTTGGTCTTTACACCTCAGATAGGCGTATCTCAGTGTACAGACGAGACGGTGAGCGCTATTCGCAGTGTAATATCAGACCTAGACCTAATGTCGCTGGTGGCTCTATTATGGTTTGGGGAGGCATCTGTTTAACAGGTCGTACAGAGTTAGTACCAGTAGACAGAGGTACACTGACTGCCCACAGGTATATACCGGACATTTTAGAAGAACATGTAGTACCATATGCGCCAATTATAGGAAACGAATTCATGTTAATGCACGACCGCATGTTGCAATAATCGTCCAGGAATACCTTAACGATGTTGGTATTCCAGTTTTAGATTGGCCTGCGGTAAGTCCGGACATGAACCCTATCGAGCACGTGTGGGACCTCCTTCACAGACGGATACGAACCCAAAATGTTGCGCCAGCGGACCTGCATGGACTAGCAAATGCTCTCCGTGACGAGTGGGAGAATTTGGATCAGGCTTATATACGGAGGTTAATCGAATCTCTGCCAAACCGTATGCGAGCGGTCATAAGAGCCAGAGGTGGCAATACTCAGTATTAAAAGCTACTGTTATGACATTTTTCTTTCCAAAATTATAATTTCTTGTTTTAATAAAAATCTCAAGTATGAGTTCTTGTTTTTATTTGGCCTGTATTTTATTTAAACAATCATAGAAATTATATCTTAGAGCGCATTAAAGTATATTTACAACTTTATGCTACAAACAAAGATTATGCGATACTTTTATGATTCAAAACTAAATTATGCGATACTTTTTTGGCGGAGTGTAGTAGGGAACCCTACGTGAGTTCATTCGGAGCGCTGTACTTCAGTCGTCAGTCAACCCTCGCGTAGGTGCGTATCGAAATCGGTAATAAATCATAGAGTGCTGATATGGAACTCAGAACTGCTATAAATTGAAATGCGCCATATTGGGACACAAACGTCATCAGTGTCGTCAATACCATGGCGAATATTCAAATAAATAAAGTTAAGGATATCAATAAATTTTAATAGCACTTGCAATTTGTAATGATAATTAGTAGATATTATCCTATGTATTTTATATGGCATTGTTTTTTTTTTCTGAAATTTGTGGACAGTTTCTAAACTTACGGTGAACTGGTAACATATACTTCATTCGTTCTCAGGGTTAATAAGAGAGAAAAGAAAAAAAATTCTTTCAACGCCATATAAAAATACGTAGCAAAAATCTAATAGGTACAAGTTTCATGAGATCTTCACGAGTTGTCATAACAATCCAACATTGTATGTTGTCTTTAGGAGTAAATAATATACTGCAGTAGTTGTTGTATAATTTATTGATGATTAAATAATATTAGTTTACTTAATTCCTTCCTTATTGATTTTCCTTGTATTTTTTCTTCGCTAAATTATGAAATCTAATTTTGCTATAAGACGATATTATGGTTTTACTTAAAATTGAAACATAAGTTTCTTCCAGAGGTGACATATCAACAAATGATGGGATAAACTAGAAAAAATGGTTTTTGGGAACATGACTTGATAGTAAATAAACAAAAGTCGTTAGGAAGTTTTCTTCTTGTGGAATCTTGTTTCCTGTCAAGACCATTACTTTCCGAATTTGTTTTTCGGTGAACTGGCAAATATATCGTACCTCCTTTGATGGGCAGATTAATTTACCTAAGAAATAGTGAAGAAAATTTAAAGAAATATATGTTATACATCATTTATTTACCTCTACCATTTGTTTTCAGGAATATCAAGTGATTCTAAATAAAAATATACTTTTTTAGATTTTCTTTATCCGAATTCAATGTTGGAATAACTCAGAGGAAATGTAGTTAGTAAACAAACATGCACGCTTACTTTTGCAGGGATTTATGGTACCCCCTGTAGCAGTAATCCACACAACAATGTTTGGGTATTCTACAAAAAATTATTTCACATAGAAACACTATGTATTATCATAATTTCAGAATATTTTTAAGCTATGGCATTATTCTGCAACTTATATATGAAAAATGAGTTCTCCGTCATCTTTGTAACTATTGCTTTTGCAGGATTTTACACGACACGATGGCATCACTTTTCTTCAGGAAAAACTACCAAGAGTGTTATTCCACTAGTGATTTGGTGAAGAGCATATCTTCCAAGGTTTACCTTAGCCGAAAACACTACGTTTAACACTGCTCTTCACTTGTTTTCTACTGAAGATGACAACTTAGTTGCCGAAATACGTATTTAGATTTGTATCTTTTAATTTTTGTGGTAAGGGATTTTTTCACTTTTTCTTTTTGATTCTTGTTATAGTTTTCAAGCCACAGTCTCCACCCATCACAGGATTACCGGGATTAATTGTCATATAAGCCCAATTGTTAATGCTATAATTTGCAGGCTTACACCACAGCCTTATATAAATACTACCCATCATTTTTGAAGGACATTGGCAGTTGTAGCAAAAAAAATAAATGTGATGTTTATAAGTTTGATTTGGTTATTGGTTTCAAAAACGATAATACGTAAATCTTGAGGGATATCGAAGATATTGGCGGATATAATTATTACTGCCATGTCGTGTTACTGGTACACTTTCTAACATCAGTTGATTTTATATAAATATTGCCTGCCATTTTTTAAGGAGATGAAAATTGTGTGGGAAAAAATAAGTGTAATTTTTATAAGTTTGAAGGTTTGTTTATCAACTTCAGAAATGACAGCACATAAATCTTGAGGAATGTCGAAGATGTCGGCGGATATAATTATTACTGCTTTGTCGTCCTACCGATGCACTTCCTAACAGCCATAATTTTTATATGATTACCCGCCATTTTTTAAGGATATTGGGAGCTGTGAGATAAAAAATAAATATGATTCTAATAAGCTCAAGGATCTGTTTGTTGGTTATAGTAACGGCAACACGTAAATTTTGAGAGATGTCAAAGATCTCCGCGGATAAAGCAATTACTGCTCTCAAATCGACGCATCTCTTCATATCAGCTGAAATAAGCAAATTTTTAGCAGAATTAAGATTTAATCAACTGCAGTACTTACAAACCATAGCAATTATACTATATTGCGAATATGATTACACGAATTTGAATACGGTAATACGAATATTCTGGTAATCGTACTTACTACGTAATTATAATTGAGCATTTTTTCTTTATTTTAACTTCAAAAACAATGAATGAACCTGTGTCAAATCCAAATAACGATTAGTATAGTGGTAGATTTACGTTATAAAATTTAAATTACAAAAAAAACACCAACAGTAAGAAAGATCACTTGAAATGTAAAAAGTGGGTAAAAAGTTCTTTGATTAAATTCAGGTAAAGGATAGACATAGGTCTAGCCCAGCGCTCGGCAAGTTGGTACCCGTACGGGCCACTTAGGAAAAACGATTGGAGCATTTTTATAAGTTTCTCGGCGAGAACATGCATACGATACGGAGCAAACTGATTGTGAGTCATATTGTGAACGCAGAGATATTTTCTTCAGAGCGATTCTCTAACCTATATATACACCCTTATTTGCAATAATCGGACAGAATTATTACTGTCTCTTTAGTTTTGGGAAAAACACCAAGAACAAATTGAAAGTTATATCCTAAAACCTCTATAAATCTAGATCACACAATAACACACTATAACAAGTCACACCTAACCTAAAACCGATATAGAACCGAAAATAACCGATATATACAATGTGTATCAAAAAGAACTTCATCTACACGGAGAAAAAAAGATGTTACCACGTATTATAAATATAATGAATGGTATTAACTCAAGGACAACAATACGTTATCTAGTACCCAGTATTCATTCATGTATTACTGTTTATTAGGAAGATGGTACGCTCTAATATAATTATAATACAACCAACTATAAAGTTAGTTGTCCCTATTGTTACTATCTATTTTTCTCAGTGTAGTTGCCTATGAATGTAGCCTATAAATTATGGTTTGCCGCTTTCTCGAAATGCGGATATAGATTCAATGGGATAAAGGTTATCCAAGTGTCACTGTCAAAATTTATCATCGAGCGATATGGTAATGAACGGAAAACTAGTACAATTAGATTATTAATTTATTTAATAAGATAATCAAACAACTGAGGTAAATAACTTTGTAAAAATTTTAATTAATTATATTTTATAACAAATGTTCAAAGTGGTCACCATTCTGTTGAATGCATAATGCAATACGACGTTTCATGTTGTTAAAAATATTCTGCAATACATTTGATGTGATTTCATTACATTTAATTCCAATTGTATTCATCAGCTCATTTAAGTTATTAATTCCGGTTTTATATACTTCATTTTTTAGCATCCCGAAAATAGAAAAATCTAACGGAGTAAGGTCTGGTGATCTTGCTGGCCAAACACCTCTGCTTATAATTCGATGAGGGAAGTAATGTTCTAAAAACTCTAAATTTTCGCGAGTTGTATGTGCAGTAGCCCCATCTTGCTGGAAGTAACCCCCATTGAGTTCGTCCTGTTGCAATTGATTTAAAAATGGTGTTAATAACTGCTCTCGGTATCGTTGACCATTAATGGTATTGTGAAAAAATATTGGTCCGACTATTCTACGACGAGATACAGCTATCCATACTCCAACTTTAACAGGATGTAAAGGAACTTCGATGCGATTGTTTGGATTGTTTACAGACCATGTTCTGTAATTTTGTTTATTTACATACTCGCTTAAATGAAACCATGCTTCGTCAGTAAATAAACTGAGATCAAGAATTTCGTCGTTATTTAAATTTTCTTGAAAGAAGTTGCAATAATTAACTCTAGTAACGTGATCTCTAGGTAAGATCTGTTGAACAACCGATACTTTGTATGCATGCATATGCAAACGACGCTTTAAAATTCTATGAACGGTACTAGAAGATACGTTTGTTTGAGCTGATAAACGACGAACTGAGGTCTGTGGGTTTTCTTCAACAAGGTTTTCTACGTTTTCAACAATATTTTGCTGTGTCCGTGGTCTACCAGAACTTTTGCCTTTCAATACAGATCCCCTAGCCCAAAATTTCTCCACGACTAGACGAATGTGATGATGTAAAGCGATATTATCCACAACTCTATTAGGAAACTGCAAGTAAAACTGTCGCTTACATTCTCCGTAAGAATATTGCCATTCCCCATTAAGAAATTGTGCACTTCGAAAATATGCTTCAATAATAAAAATATTTTCTTGCAATGTGTACATTATTGTATTGTTTAAGAAAAAAACATATTTTTCAGGAAAAAATTATATTGCTGTCACACAATGACAAATGTCAAAACGACACTAGATAAATAGTTTTTATATAAATAAAAGGTAAGTGGCTTATAATAATTTGGAAGTATTAGTTACTCAGCACCTACTGAGATGAAGATCTTTTTGAAACACATTGTACCTAAAATAAAACTGATATAGAACCGAAAAGATCCGATATAAAACCGTAACCGAAACTGATATTAGGTCAGAACCGTTATAATAATACCTGTTTTGGGATTATTTCTGTTCTCATAACTGTTTTTGTCAGAACCGATATATAACAGTTTGAAACAGTTATTTTTGGAACCTTTTTAATCCCTGGTTAATAACTTTGGACGTCGATGCTTTTTTGAAGTGTAAATTTGTTAATAATATACTGAACAGTACTCCCGTAAACTGGTTGGTTCTTTAAACAAGGATTGGCAGGATTGGTCTGGCATTTTTTTTATTAATTGTCAACTCCTTTGGTTCTCGTCATTTTTTGGACCGCAGTTATGAATTACTTTGGATGAATATGTTACTAAGAGTATGTAATAATGAACACTAGATCGCTAGATTTAGGATACTAGTATTGTGCTAGTATGGTAGGCATCCATGCGTGTCTCTACCTGTCGCCTACGAATACTTTTGTGTCGCCTACTGGGTTTCAATTATTATTATATTCTCATTAACCCATTAGTGCATGAGTACTTCTTTTTTTTTCTGTTATTGTTACTTCTTCTGTAATATACCATGTAAATATAGTCCATATGAAATAATGCTAGTGAAGGTTTTACAAATTTTGATCCCATTTTGATTTACAGGGCGTCCGTTTAAACGGACGTCATGCATATAATACGAAATATCATATATTTGTAAATAATTTATTATTTTAAATTTATTGAACATACATATTTAATACACATTTTGGAGGACATACAATACAACTTGGAATCAGTTATGTCATTTTTTAAATTATTTTGTGTGATATTTTGGATGTAAAGCACAGCCACATTTTTTGCAAAGAAACTTGCGTTTCTTTGTGTATCTGCGTTCTGTTTCATTATATTCAATAAGATGGCCAATATTATCAAATCTAACGGCATCAATAGAAATTGTACTTCTAGATTTTAATGGTTTGGTTCCGTAGCTCCGGAGAAAAGACAAAGCCACGTAACGCCTGAATATCAACAGGCTGGCACAATTTGGATCTTGACGTTTAAGTTTTTTCATTAGTAATCATCCATTTACGACGCTAACATCAAAAAGCTAGCAAAATATGAGCCAGTGCCATTTACGTTGTCTTACCTTAGTAGCCGGATAATGTCAAACTGCCAAATATAACATACAATTCGTTCAAGGAGAAACCAAGATCTACATTTTTTTATATGCCATCTTTATTGTTTCAGGAATAATTTTCTGCATCATATTTTCTTCGAAAAATAATTTAAAGAAATCCGTTGGATATTCAGCTAAGTGTGCCTCCTCTGAAGGTAATTTTGGGTTACAATTTGTTGTCATATTGTAACTTGGAACAGTTATTGACCAGTGATGCGTTTTTCTTTTCTTCGGTGTTTCTATTAGTTCATTTTGAAGTCTTTCTCTAAGTACTGATAAAGGTATGTTGCTCTCTTCATCACTGCTTGCATCTTCATACACAATTTCACATGCTTGGCGTAAAATAGCTCCAGGCAAGTTATTTATATTGCCCGCTTCTTCTTGGTCTGATCTAGCGCTGTCTTCATCAGTTTCAGCTAATGCTTCATGAGGATCTGGCGGTATAATATAAACTATAGTGCTTTCAGAGTTACGGCTTCGGCTTTCAACGTAGATGTCCTCAATAATGTCCAAGAGTTCATTTAAACTTAACCTAAAAAGCAAAAAAGCAAGTTATTGGTATTTCATGCATACTTGGCCGTTTAAGCGGACACTTAATAAATAGTTATTTGTATCACTAGGCCAGAAACTATAGTTTTACGAGTATGAGCACTGTTTGTGTGGCCGAGGCGAAGCCGAGGCCCCACAAGTGCGAATACTCGCAAAAGAGTTTCTGGCCGCGTGTTACACACTATTTTTTGCGCCGACAAATCTTAATTTTGTTGAAAATAATAAAAAGAATTAACGCTAGGGAGTTAACGGTACAGGTTGGCAATACATGTTACGTATGAATTTTGAATTTGAAATCAGGGTTAAGTTACCTTAGTATTTTGACGTTTTAATTTTCTTGGTAGTTTTGACACATATTCATCAATAATAAGGGCAATGGAGACTTCAGCTCACACTACAGAGGTTGCGCAACAAGTTATTAACAATTCATTACCTGTAAAATCTTCCGAAAATTGATTTGGAAAGAATATGAATTAATTAAGAGATTGTGTAACGAGAATTCTGTCATCTGTCATTGTCTGTCATCGAATCTAACAATTAATTACAGAAATGTCGGTAACTCGAATATATATGTTGCCAACCTTTAGTGATTTTTTTGACGGCCTAGACCGGAGAATGGTAAGTTTCCGGCCGATTTATAGTAATGCAAAATCAGTGTTTCTGGACGGAGGCGCAAAAATAGTATATTACAAAAAACCTAAACTTATTACAGAGTTATATCTATTATAAATATAAACAATAATGATGTTATGATATAGGTATTTATTCTGTTATTTAAATTTTAAGTTGCCATAGTAACCACAGAAATAAATCATACTCACCCGTCATTTTTGGTCGAATATAATCCTGGATTCATTTCAATGAAAAATACAGTCAAAATGTTCAGTAATACTGATCTATTACCAAGCACAAGCAAATTACGTGTTCTAAAATTACAATTAACGGTCAAATTACCCCCACTTCATTATATAGAGGTATTATCATAATAAAAATCAACGTCCGTTTAAACGGCCAATATGCACTAATGGGTTAATAATATAATAGTTAAAAGAAAGTTTACTAGTTCGTATCTTTATTACTTGTAGGTAAATGCAACATGTGCAACATGCATTAGTGATACACTGTAATTCGAGTAAATTTACAAAGAATTTGTTCAAATCTAAAAACATATAGAATATCTTCTCCAACATTAGATATCTAAAAAGGATAGAAAACAAATCGGTTTTATTCCGGTAAATATTCAACACTATCTTCTCTCTAAAATCTAAAACACGTTAGCATTTTATAAACAAAAACAGAAACCCTGGGGTGTCCCGCTACTAGTGACGTAATACGCAGACATATACAATATACACCTCTGGCTTTTATAGATTCCACGGCACGCTATGAATCACGCGTACGTAATTGTATGGGACGGCCGAATACGGCCGAACGCCGCCGATGCGCCTAGAAGGATAATGACCATGGAGCGACGTTGCCACGTCTAAGCACGTTCATATAGATATACTCTAGTTCCCTCTGCATCCGCTTCTAATAGATAGGTAGGTACTATATACGCCAACTACGCAGTGCTTCGTTTTTACGATCATCATCTGTGTGCGTTTAGAACGGCGTGCATGCAATAGGCGAGGTTATCTCTTTCTAATAGTGTCGGCAACGACGTGTAGACTATCGGAGAGATTTATTAAAAGGGACGGCATCACGGTAAGGGACCGGCGGCGCTTTCGGAGATCTGGGATCTGCCGGTGAGCCGCTTTTGAGGGGGTGAATTATTGAGTAAGGTGGGAGGGTATGATTTTTCGTAATTGGCAATCGCATTAGAGCGGGTGCCAGGGATTTCTCGGCAGTTTATCGCTGGGATATTGCAATTTTGGAGATGTAAAAGGCGCCGTCGTGTGATGATACAATTATTTTATTCTATCTACACTCACTAAAAATGCCCGTAAAAGTTTATTTCTGAGGCTAAACAAAATGGATGAAGTAATAAATTGTTACTTTATGTATATCTACGTATAAATGGGAACGTTGCAGATTGTGTTTTTGTTGTCTGATCCGTTGAAATTAATACCTTAAATAATTTTATATAGGGTAAATATGGCAAGGAGAGACGCCGCGGTATAGGTTGGATGCCGCATTTAAAATATCTGACAATTCGTTAAAAAAGGAGCATACACAGGATATGTAGGAAGGAGGGGGTACCGACAATAACTACAAAATTTAGTGCTAGAAAGTTTTGGACGTGTATAGCTGCATCGTGCTTGATTTCTTATAAATAAATCATAAGAAACACAGGAAAAAGTTTGTTTTGCGAATATTTCTTTTAGAGAAGGTACCTATATTGTTCTTTCAAGGTAAATATTAATAACCTTGTAGTTTAATGGTTTTTATATAATGTGTAATGTGTTCGTACTAATAAAAGTCCCACTTTTATTTTCTCATTTCATACTCTGTCTGCGTGCAATTATTTTGCATATCAAATAAAGCGATACGAAGCATTTTGTTGGGGACGATAACCTAATGCATATAACGTACGTGGTATATATATAGATTTAAATATTTGAATTCCTAGGTATCTGAAATCGAGTTTGGAGTCGAGTTCACCAATTCGAGTCTGGAATCGAGTTTACGATTCGAGTACGGAATCGAGTCTATGAATTCGAGTCCAGAATCGAGTCTACGAATTCAAGTCTAAGAATTCCAGTCTACGAATTCGAGTCTACCAATTCGAGTCTACAAATTCGAGTCTACTAATTCGAGTCTGCGGAATCGATTCTACATATTCGAGTCTGAAACCAGTTGTACTTATTTGAGTCTGAAATCGAGTACTCGAAATTAAGAACTCATTATCGAAAATTCGAGTACGTAGCGATTGGTATTCGAGTATAATGAGCAAAAGGCGGATAGCCACAGGCACTAAGCGACGATTCATATTGAGTCGGCGCATTATACATATCGAGTGTTGTTATACACACGTCGTTGTGTGACAGTAGCGCAGACAGATATACTTTAATACGAATTTTAATATATGCTACATTTTGTTTAATAAATTTGAAGTAGATATTCGTTTATATGCACTGATAAAAAAGATTCTTTAAAACAAATAAATATCTCTTTGACGGTATTTTTTTTTAAAGCAGCCGCTTCTTTCAGTTAATCCATATTTCTTTCATTGAAATAATATTATTTTTCCCCAGAAGTAATACATACTAACTGAAGGCAATCATTTTTTTAAATAGTAGGAAAGTAATATCTCTTTGTATTAAAGAATCTTTCCTCTCAGTATGACAATATTGTACTTAAACAATATACCTATGTTATGCAAGTCCGGCGTGTAAACAAAATTTATTTGCATTAATTATTAAAATATATTCTAAATTCTGATCTGTAAACTGAGTCCGTTTGCTTGTCGTATGTCTTTAAATACAGAAAAACTTCTTCCTGCATCACAACTAGTGAGAGGTGCATATTTAAAGTATATTTTAAAATTACTATACATTCCATTGTCTTCGGAACAGACATTTTTTAAGATGTTTAAATCCGGATTACGGTTAAAAACTGCGTCAATTTTTTTGCCCAAACGGCCTCCAAAATCTCCGGGAATATTTTTAACTTTATATAAGGTATAGTATTTAGGATTTCGATACCTTCTTCTAGTTTTAAACTTTGAGTTTCTAAATATCTTATAGTATTAGTTAATACTTTAAAGTTATTTTTAACTAAATACTATATTGTGGAGATAAATAGGGGACGCTGAATAAAGAGATATTCACTTGACTAATTCCGTATCTAGCGCGCCTAGTCGATCAACATTGTATATCGTGCTCCGTCCGCCTATGGCCGAGCTTCGTAACGGTGAGGCGATGAATAATATAGTCTATAGTGCCTGTGACTATCCGCTCTTTAATTATTATACAATACATAACTGCAAACCGCATTAAAATGACATGAAATGAATGAATGATTTTCAAGGCAATCCATTACAACAGGTAACACCGTCAGGAAAATTGATTTTATCGTAAAGATGGCGCTACGCTTGTTTCATAATCTTTGAAATTCTTACTCGATGTAAATTGTGATCGGTAAATGTGGCTATGTAATATCCTTTAGTTATTCAACCGAGCTGCGTAAGGTGCTGATATCTGGCGGCGATAGTATAAAAGTACTGATGAATGAAATTAAATACCGCCAAATATTCATTAGAATGCGAGCTATGTTGGTTACAGATCCTGAAATAAACTTGGCAGTTAATAACAAAGTAAAACCAATCAAAATTAAGAAATTACAATGCAACATTATTAAAAAAAATTAATGGGCACGCCAAACCTGACACGCCATCTGAACGCCATCCAAAGGTACTTCAAACCGGTTGAATAACTAGATATACATATATAAACAAGGGTAATATCTATTTGATGCTTACGCGTGGTTAATAGCGTATAAAAGCTGATTGACAATCGCCCACAAACGAGAATCACGAGGCGGTACTCTGCAGTATAACCGCATATGACGGCAATTCGCGCGCTGTCACGGGCTAATCAAATTTTATGCAACTATATTAATTATTGCAATAGTGTGGTGCATGTAAAATCTTGTTTACAAAATTTACTGCAGGAGTTCATAATATTTTAGTAGATTGGTTGCAATTTTTACCACTGGGGTATTTCCAACAAGTGATCTGTATGTTGTGCAACTTTAATATATAAATTATATTGTAGACGAAAATATTTTTTTGTTGGAAATGTGGCTGGTGATTGAATAAAAGATTTACATTTTTAACGTTTCGGCTTCTTTATTTATGTAAGCCTTCATCAGAAAACTGATTGTCGTCAAAGTTTAAATACAAATAATAACAAACAATTTACATGTTGTAAAAGACAATAAAATTACAAAACATTATGGAGAACGAACAAACGTAAAAAATATATAAATTATGTCCACATAAATTGTATAACGAAATTGTGCACAGATAAAAATACGGAGTTGGATTTAACACCGTTTCAACACTTTTCCGGTGTTCCCTTGCGACCATCCGTTCAAGGAGCCTCCATTTAAGAGTTAATTTTACACCTCAACGGAAGAAACGTGGAGGCAATTTCATCCTAGAAACTGTGAATTTCCTCCAATAAGGAGGATGTTTCTCCTCTTACGAAGGTAAAACACACCGCTGGGAGGTTAATGGGAGCTACTGAAATCCATATCAGAGATAACTACCTCCTTAATAGATGAGATTACCACCGCCAAGGAGAGATTCTAACTCCATTTGAGAGTACATCCCCTCTTTGACAGACAAAAATGCCTCCGTTACGGAAACTATTGTTCCATGACGGTGCTATTGAAATCCATATCGGAGGTAACTTTTTCCGAAATAGAAGAAATTACCTCTTTTACCCAGCGTTTCTAATTCCATATCAGAATTAATTGATTTCATAGCGAAGTTACTGGAAACCAAAACGAAGTCAATTTTTTTCATAATACATGAACTTACCTACATATTTCCATTACGAAACCAGTAATTCAATTTTGTATTTACATAGCACAGCCTTCGGAAACAATTAATACCAACCAGCGAATGTCCACTTTAAAATTCTTTTCCTGGGAATACATATGCTGTCTACATGAAACAAGTTTCTTTCACATCTTATGAAATGTGCATGGAAGACTGTGCTTTTCAAAGAGAAAAAATCTCTATAGGAGAGGTATAAACAACAAAGCCGTTTTGTTTCTTAGAATGTTTTATTTTTGAAATAGTGAAATTGTAACAATCATATAATTCCAAAAGAGTGACATAAGTGTGGTTGTTACTTTTTACACACGAATTGGCGAAATTCTGGGGCTAGGGAGTAGATAATTATGTGTTAAATACATATACTAAATCAAAGGTCATTTTGAAATGAAGAGTTTATATTAATGAAACACGAACACGACACATACATAACGATAACATGTTGACTTACTACCTAGTATTACATGGTATGTATTAATAGGAAACTAACACATTTAATAAGAAATTAAAGAACAAAAAATAGGAAACTAAGTATGTGAACGTCCTTAATTAGGTAATAATAATTAACTCAGGGTTATTCATTATATTGAACTAATATCAATATAATAATTTTTTACATTCTACATACTTAATTCAAACACACTATTACATTTTAATAATTCTCATAGGATAAATATCGTTTTCATACTATAACTGCAAACTGCAAGTAGTGTACAGAAAAAAATATATAAATAAAGCATAAGCACGTATAACCAACAACATGATATTCTGCTAAACATTTCACTTACTTGCTTTATCTACATCAAATTTGGTAATGTGCTGTCCTTCAACTTTCACCCACCTTTTGATATTCTGATACTTATGCGTAAGTATTTTAAAACACAAGTGTCACAATGACGTTTATGTAATGCGAGTACAAGTTTGAATCTCGAGCCGCGTAGCGGCGAGAGATTCAAAGTACGAGCATTACATGTCATTGTGGCACACGTTTTTTACAGTATTTTTTCTAATTTGCACATTAATGGCCTATATTACGTTCCGGAAAGAGTCCCTCCCACCACGTTAATATCTCATTACAGCACAGTATGCTGTAATAGCCATATCAGCACTGCGTTGTCTTTTGTTTTAGCTTTATTACAACATCCAATTAGAAAAATATATATTATATATCTTTTCTGCCGTTTCCGTTCATACACGATGTGTATCTGAACATACAGAACTATACGTCTTATGGCTAAACAATAAAAGAAAGGGTATCTGCTATTTGACGCCATTTTCAAGTGGCTCTCTCATAAAACGTTTACGCATGCGTTCATCGACGAGCATTAACCGAACTCCACTTTGAACAAAAAGAATTCCCGAAAGGATTATTTTTCTCCTGTTCGGTGTAAAACTGTTTTAGGGCCGACTCTGTTTTTATTATTTATTAATGATATTGTTTTATTTATACGACAGTTTTTATACTTATTTATATGCGGGCGACACGTCGGTTATTGTAGTATAGGAAGAAAATTCCCCGAAGTACGGGCCGAGGCAAATGAACTGCTTGATAGTTGCTTTAGACAAATTGACAATGAATGCGGCTAAAACTAACTACATGTTGTTCCATACAACACGTAGCATAATTAATGTTAACGATAATGTAACATACACTGAGAGAAATAGATAGTACTCTTTAACATAAATATAGTATACTTTAATATATTTTATAGCTCTTATAAGGACAATCATATTTTATATTACCGGTGACAATATCTGTATAGTAAATATCTGTGAATACTTTTTATTAACTCGTATGGTAAAGTGTACTATATTTGTATTATTAATTTGAGCATACATGTTAGTAAATGTGAAAAAAATGTCTAGTAGCGCTGACTATATTTGATAATAACTGTTAACAATGAAAACTATAATAAATATAGTTTAATAATTTTTAATTATAATTAATTAATATAATTTGATTAGCCGGTGACAGCCGGGCGAATTGCCGTCGTATCGGGCAGGATTGCGGGAATCAGACCGGCCCGTGTACTGTAGAGTACTACGGGTATTGAAGCGCCTCGTAATTCTCGTCTGTGGGCGATTGTCCACAGTACTTTTTACACGACGTTAACCATGTATAAGGATCATATAGATATTACGCAGCCACATTTACCGATCACAATTTACATTGAGTACGAATTTCAAAGATTATGAAACAAGCGTAGCGCCATCTTTACGACAAAAGCTGTAGTATCACCGACACGAATACGTACACCTGTATCACACGTACATAACACGTGTGAGTGGCAATACAGCTTATTGGTCGATTTCTTCGGTAAAGATCGACAATGAATAGAGCAAGGGGTGGGAAGAGCGTTACGAACATTTATGTTAGAAATTGAATATGCATCGAATACCTGGTAACATCCAGATTTTACCTCTTACTATAAGCATGGTAACATCTGGTTATTTTACTCTTAATACCCCACATATTGTCGTTTTGACAATAATTATGTTACTAATTAACATAAAGAGATTTACTATCTAATTTCTACAATCCATTTTTCTCAGTGTACCTACGATGGTTCACGTTTAGAGCAACAAAAGGCAGTTAAACTCTTGGGCATCAC
This sequence comes from Cetonia aurata, assembly GCA_949128085.1. Lineage (NCBI taxonomy): Eukaryota > Metazoa > Arthropoda > Insecta > Coleoptera > Scarabaeidae > Cetonia > Cetonia aurata. The sequence goes on along the minus strand of OX421889.1, from coordinate 25,654,608 downwards.
TCTCGACGAAGTTGGAAACAGCACTGTGAGAATTTCATGTTGCTACCAAATCAGAAATTTAAAATACATTTTGGATCTAAGCCACTTATTACAGTTCTGTTACAGCGATGTTTATTCAAGAATCGCTTATGGTGTGGTCTTTTGGGGTTTGTCAGAATTATCACATGACGTTTTTGACGCCCAAAAGCGAATAATTAGATGTTTAGTCAACATGAAAAGTTTTGAACCTTGCCGCCCGCACTTTAGAAAACTGTCTGTTTTGCCCTTGCCCAGTATTATGTTATGGAATTGCTTTGTTATATATTTAATAACCAAAAAACTCTTTTGAAATTTTCTGATATCCATGAGCATAATACTAGGGCGAGGGACAAGTTTAGGGAACCTTTTAATCGCGGTTGGAAATGACCAGGCGTATACCCCTATACTTCCATGGGAATTAGATTAGATTTTTAGTATAATGTAAAACAGGCACATTGATTAGCTTCGAAATATTTTATACTAATTTTCGAATACAATTTTTTTTTTATATATGACATTTGTAACAAAAATCCAAAAGAAAAAATTAAAAAATCCCTTACCACAAAAATTAAAAAGATAAAAATCTAAATAAGTACGTATTTCGGCAACTAAGTTGCCACCTTCAGTATTAGAAAACAAGTGAAGAGCAGTGTTAAACGTAGTGTTTTCGGCTAAGGTAAACCTTGGAAGATATGCTCTTCACCTTGTCCGATTTTTGTTACAGTTTTCAAGCCACAGTCTCCACCCATCACTGGATTATATGACAAAATTTTCTTTTAAATTTAAAATCAAATTCAATACTAAATAATGGATGATGTAAAACGGGCCGTAGAAATAAATAAATATCATATTTCTTTGTTTGTGCCAGTCAATGTGATGTGTGTTATAATTAGTGAAGCGACGTGTCATGTTCTAAACTCGATCCTTGAAAGAACTCATTAATTTATAAGCAAGAGCGTCAGAAGATGAGGTATAGATGAATCATTATCTCCGATAATGAGCATTGGTTCTACATACAATTCTGAAATGCATACATTTTTAAAGTAATCAAGCGTGATTACGAATTTTCAACAGTGTAAATTCAATATATGAAAAAATAAACGATTAAAATTGCCCCGTTTTTATTTCAAAGCATTTAGCGTACATATTCTCAACCTGCATACAAAATTTTTGGCCTAAGATTTGCTTTTACCACCGTATCGCCTCAATAGTTTATGCTGGACTATAGTTTTGATAAGTCTTTATTGTGCCTTCGCTTATACCACGCAATACTAGCACAAATTTAGTGATTTATTAATTAATTTTACATTTTGCACCGTTTAATACAAAGGACAAATACCCTATTTTACATTTGCTCCATTATTTCCGGATTTGAATTATCTTTCTGTTTATAATTTTGGCTATATAGTACATCCTTTGTCTCTTAAACATTTCAAGCTGATTACCAAAACGTTATGCCAATTTATTTTCTCAATATAAAAAAAAATTAATGCTGAGAAATCTACCGACAGCCAAGCCCAGGAGGTTGCACGGTTCTCTCAAATCGCAGAGGCATTGGCCGAGCGTCCTTTTACTTGGCAACGCCGATGGGTGTACACCAACTGTTCCCTAGCCAATGCCGTCTCTGAACGTTGCGCTGAATGCCGAGGAGTGCTCCCTATTTAACTTTTTTTTTCTTCGAACGATTTGAGGCTGGCGTTTTCGTTTACCTTTAGTTATTTTTGTATGGTCAAGGACTTGTTTCAACAATAATGCATTTATTATGTTTTTGGAGGTTAGTTTCTTGAATACAATAGATTTATTGTGAATGATGAACATTTTAGTGGCTCGTTCTGTGGTTGAAAATTAAACGTTATGTATTTTTTTTTGTGGTGGATTTCAAATGCAGGAGGTTAGTAAAAATTATTTTTGAATAAAGAATGTTATCTTTTATTTACTTAGTATTAAGTATTCTCTCGACTAATCCATAGGAGTAATCTGACAATTTCTTATTCTACGCCTATAAACAAGGATAGGTGTTTTGGATATACTAAATTGTTTTAGTTTGGATATTTCAACAATGTTCGCATCTATTACAGAAGTTAAAACTATAAATTCTGTTGATTCTATAAATATCATCGTTATTTTGTACTAATTATAGATTGTCAAATAAATAATTTTCTATGTACCAGTCGTTTTTAATTTTTAAAGGCCAGATAACCTTGTACCTACACTTCCTTTTTGCCTGTCTGCTTTAAAATTATCTATCTTCTATGTCTATTTTTCTAGTTATAATATTATTGCAAAGTTAACCAATTAGGAATCTGAAAATTAGCTATATCTAGTCTATAATGGCTTAGACAATTAAAGTAAAGAAGTAAATAAGAATGTGCCTGTGAAGTTGAAGAAGAATTTTGGTATAATAATGTATTAATTCACAGAATACATTTCCTGTACAAAGCATAAATACAATGTTATCCAGATTTTATTACTTAAGTATATAAAACATGCAGCACGCTTCTAAAATAATTTTTTTGTTAATTATGTTTACGGTTCGAAAATTCTTGTTTAGTTTGGATATTCCTTGAATCTGCAGCGCCCTCTCTTTGATATTAGACCAAATTAATTTCTCTTTTACTTATATTTATAACATTATAAATAAAAAAAACCCTAAGCATATAAATGCGTTTTAAGTCCTTGTTTATTTATATACTGCACAATTAAAAGCAATTTTACATTTATATTATACACTTATATTGTGTTACAACGTCAAATATATTTCCAATCTTAAATTTACTATTATTTTTAACTAGGTACTTCCTTTATATAAAATCAATAGGTACTCCAGCATTAAGGTGGTGTTAAAAAGCAGTTGTATATGGACGTTTATTTATCGAATATCTTCATCCTGGGTACCTACAGAAACAGGTTTTCCATTGATATTTTATACATTAGGTACACATCAGGGATTTTTACTAGCCTTTCTTTATTTAATTACTTCTACATATTATCATTAACGAGAACTCAATCTGTAATGTTTTTATTTGCTTCAGATAAGGCGACTATTTTCATTTGGTCGATAAAATGTGGATAAAATCATTATTTCCGATTTTTTTTTTATCAAACATTGATTTGGTGAGTGCGCCATCTAAGTGTCATAAGACTTAACGACCATCGCAGATGCAGTTCGTCCATTCACCATAGATGCCACTGAAGTATTCCTTATAGTTTCCTGCTTTTTAGATATTTAATAATTTTTTTGATTCTACATCTAAATAATCGCATATTATTGTTATATTTAACTAAAACTTAATATATAATTAAATATATTTCTAAAAGACAAAATATTAACTTCGATTATGTCGCCATTTTCAGTTGGTGTGCGTGGTGTTAACCACGGGGATGGCAGTTATATTCATGCACCTTTAATACTACTATAGTTATGCGAAAATATGCCAGAGGGCACTACAAACAACCTAGTTGGCGGTTGGCAGCAGCTAAATTTTCTTTTATTTTTTTAGAATAAGGTTGTCGCCGTGGATTGTCGCTTTATGAGTCATTCAATTTTGATTAATGTCAAATTTGGTCGTTTCTCGTGTGATTTGCTATTTTTCAGTTATTTTCGTTATTTTGTATTATATTTTTTTTTAATGAAGTTAGTTATTATTTATAGTTTTAAAGACAATTTTTGTGATTGTGAGTAGTGGACGGTGCATAAGACTGGTAAGAAATTAATTTAACAACTAAGTAATGTATTAAGTAAATTATGCAAAAGAAACAGTGGCGGAGCTTGTTATGATCTGAAATTATGCGCCCCCTATTTATTACAAATTTTCTTGATAGTTCGCCCCCTCCGCGGTCGCGGACTCTGCGGGTTCAAATCTTCAAAGGTTCATTATGGTGCGATATCGTCCTTGTGCGGTGAAAGGATGTACAGATAAAGGATCTCGACGACATCAATTCCCAAATCCTCAATTAAATGCGGAGTTATTCAATAAATGGTTGAATGCTTGCCACAATGAAAGTTTAGGAACAGAGTCAGTTATGGAAATTTTTAAAAAGAGGAAGGTTTGCCACATCCATTTTGAAGAAAGGTTCTATTTAACAAGTTCACACTTAGCGAGGGGCGCTTATCCAACTTTAATGTTGCCCACAATAGAAGAAGGAGATATCGTCAGCGGGTCAGCTGGTAATATGAATATTATACCTTGTGTTGTACCTGTTAAACATATAAATATTGCTTCAGAACCGAGCTGCAGAATTCAACTGCCTGATGTGGAATCTCCTTCCACAGAGGCTACATGTTCCATTATTGACCAAGGTAAATGTCTTGTAAAATACAATGTAGTAATTGTTAAGTGGTAGTTATAGATAACAGCTTAGTTTACAGTTTATTTTGTAATTGCCCGAATATCCTCAACACATGTCCTCTAACTGTTACTGGATGACTATGCAAATTTGCTATTATCCCTTAATAATTCAGTAATAATTTTAGAAATAAATGTATAAAATAGGAAGGCATTTTTATGTAATACTGCTGTATTAGGAAACATAATTCATTGTCATATATTTCAATTTGTTGCAGGTAATAGCGGAGCTGCAAATACATTGCCAAGTGCAACTACAGGTGGTCAAAGAAAAAGAAGTCGTAAGTTCAAATATCATAATGCAATAATAATATGATAATAGTGCACAATTTTAGGTTACACATTACTAAAGGGCAGTGGAGTTCATCGTGTATATGACTTATCGCCAACATCTAAAGTTCTGTATAAACGGGCTAAAAAATACTTATCTTCAAATCAGAGATTACGAAGGCAGAATCAGAAGCTAAAAAATAAATATCGTGGGCTGACAAATTCGATAAAAGATATTCAAAATATGCATTTTGAAAAACACAATGGAACTGTTGTGAATGTGCCGAGCCTAAAAAATTGGGTAATCACACTGAATGGGTTTAGAGATATACACAACAATTTAATGACAAAATACAAAATCTCTGTGCTCAAACCACGCATGGTAAATCAAGATCCGTTGGAAAATTTTTTCGGCCAGATCAGACAGCAAGGTATTCAAAATATAAACCCTAGCGCTTCTCGTTTTACTGATCATTTTAAAACAATGCTCATTAATAATATGGTAACTCGTCATTCTATGACTGCTAACTGCGAAGCCGATACATCACGTATGCTGACGGACGTTCGAAAATTTATAAAGAAAAAAGCACAAGCACCAGAAGAGGACATAGTTATTGATGTATCTTGCCTAAATTTACGAGATAATCCATTTCAAAATATAAATATAATGCCGATAGCATATGTCAGTGGTTGGATTTCCAAATACATCCGAACATTAAGTGATTGTTCAAGATGTAGAGCCAATATTCTATGTTCTGCCCCACAAGAAGAGTGGCATCGCTTTGTTATGGAAAAAGAATATGACAAATCGTTGTCTAAACTAAGATACTGTACACCACAATTTATTAAGATTATATGTAATATGTACAGTCTGTTACGGTTACTGGTTCCAAAGGTTGCTGAAAAACGTAATATGTTCCAATTTTTAGTAAGAACTCTACATGAGAACATAAATTTTGAATTCGAGTTGCCTTGTGAGCATACGCCGGCTATAAAAAATTCTATTATAGAGAGATTTTCGTATTTTTTTTGTTTTAATTGGAGTAATGGAATAAATCGCATTTTGTGTGGAAAGGAAACTAGGTTCAAAGGACTTCAGGACAACATATATAAAGATGCGCGGAATTATTTTCTTCTGCAGCGGCGAAAACGAACATAAATATAAATTTTATTATGAAGTGCATGTGTTTCTACTTATAAACTTATAATATGAGTTTTATGTTGTAAAATAATACTTATTAACGAAGTAGATTATTTTGTTTAAAGCGTATTTTAATTTGTAAGAATTTTAACAATAAATCTCACATCTAAATGTATAAGATTTGTTAACTTAAGAGTTTCTTTTACTTACATTGTTGCACTTTTCCTATAATTTTAAGGCAGCCTTTTGCTTTTTAGTAATACCGTTCAGAGCTCTGGTTTTTTATATATTACTAATGTACATGTCCACACAATAAGTATGACATCGCTTTTGTTTCAAAATAATTACTCTTGCATTGCCTTACATTATCTTTTAAAATACATTATAAAGGTTTCCATGATGTTACTAAAAAGCAGATGCTTATTTTACTCGATTTTCGCTTTGTTTTTTCTTTGTCTCTTTGCGTTAAAATGGAAAACATCTGCATTACCGCAGTCATGTTTTTTTGCTCAATTATGCAGCAAATTGTTCAAAAAAATGTGACTGTGTTTGTGGATGGGTTTTGCATGGTAACGCAAAAGGTCGAAAGAAAACAAAGCTTTTATTATTCAAATCAATTCCCGCGTCTTTTCACAATTATGCGAAAATATGCCAGGTGGCGCTTTGACGAATACGTTTCTTATTATGGAACTTGCCCATCTCGATTATCTCTGGTGTTAACCTCAAAATTATGTCAGTTTGAAAACGTTTTGTTTACGTTGTACCGGCTTGACGATATATCGAAATTCTACAGAATGGATGCAGATTTGTACGATGAATTCGGTAATTATGTTGGGCCAGAATTGGACAGCGACGACGAAGAAGAAGAGGAGCAGGAACAATATGCAGAAGACGACGATCACCAAGATTATGATGTATTTTAATCACTTCTTATACTCTAATTAAAGTGTTTATAAAACTAATGTGCTCTATTTCACAGGACGAACACATGGAAGATGCTGAACCGCAACCGATGGCCATCGTCTTGCATGAAGACAAAACATATTATCCTTCAGCATTGCAAGTTTATGGTCCGGAGGTTGAAACGATCGTTCAAGAAGAGGACGCACAACCTCTTGATGTTCCTTTAGTAGAACCGATTAAAAAGAAGAAATTCCAGTTGAAAGAGCAAGATTTACCAGATACTTTGTACAATATGGAGTATGTATTTAATATATTTCAAGGAAGTGCTCGTTATTGTCTTGTGTTGCTTTTCTTCAGGTATTTGGCAGATATGATGGATAATACATCGTTAATACGAAATGTCGCATTGGTCGGGCATTTACATCATGGTAAAACAACTTTTGTTGACTGTTTAATCCGTCAAACACATCCTGGATATCAAGATTATGAGGAGAAGAATTTACGTTACACGGATATTTTGTTTACTGAGCAAGAAAGGGGTTGCTCCATCAAGTCGGTGCCTGTTACATTGTTATTACAAGATATTAAGAATAAAAATTATTTGATGAATATATTTGATACCCCAGGTAAGTTTTTTTTAAATCATTTTTAATAACTTTCAATTTTGTGTTTGCGTTTTTTATTATTATACTTTATTGTTTTTTTTTGTTTTAATGTTTACATGTTTATTTAGTTAATATATGTGAATAGTTTTATTAGGTCTTCTAGTTTGTTTCTTTTATCTTGTATTTTTTTTATTTCTAAATTACTGCATTGATCATTTAGTGAGTCCTTGTGTTCTTAATTAGTTTTTATTATTTTTCTACATTTGCTCTCTTCTTCTATTTCTTTTAATTCGTAGTTTACACATTCATTCTGAACTAATCTTTATACAGGATGTTTCGTCGAACTAGCTCATTAGAATATTTCGAATTTTTGCTAATAGGAATTTGATTTTGGAACATACAGAAACACATATGGTCAACTGATATTGAAAATTTCTGGCTCTGTAGCACATCCAGTATATCAATGTCTTCAATTTAAATGATATATAATTTTTACCAAACTTCTCGCGACATTGCAATTTCGCAAAATTTTCAATATTTCCACCGTTTCCAATAAACTGCGAGAAAGCTGCAGGAAATATCTTGCGGTCTTCGGTGATGGCCTGGGGATGGCCTCACGCGCTTGACGGCAGGTGGTTATGGACCTCCATCTATTCTCATGAAGAGTGGCAGTCCATTGCGTTATGGCCCCACAAAGCGGGAGCGCGAGCCCCGCCCCGCCAGCCCATCAGCAGTCTCATTACCTAGATTTCCCGGTAACCACCCCACCCGGGTCAGGTGACTTGAACAATTGGGAACTTTTAATTGCCCAGCAAATTCGGGATTCTTTTACCACCTTTTCCGCCACAGCCCAGTCCTCTACTTCGTAGGAGGCGAGCTGTGAGGATTTTGCCATGCCAGTGTGCTGCAAACACACTGCCTGGAAAGTGGGTGGTCATGAGTATCTTGGCTGTTTGTAGGGAGGACGACGAAAGATCCCATCCCCCCGTTTTAACAGTCCTAGTTGGTGACTAGTATCTTAGCAGCCGTTGTGACAGAATCGATGGAGTCACAGTAGTTTCTCCAGGCTCGTCACTGACCACAACGGATCTCTCTTTTATATTGCCTACATTCAACTTTGTAGGCTGCCCAGTCTGCTACAGATCTGGTTGATTTAGCTTTATTAAATAGCTTCCTTATTTTGGTTCTCATATTTGAGAGATCTCGACTCCACCATGGAGTCCCACTCTTCTCCGATGTAACCTTTAGCGGGCACGATCGCTCGAAAACGTCCACAATCGACGCCTGCACTCCAGCAGCTAGCTGGCGGAGGCCATCAACTTGCAGACCCCCAGAGAACCCAGCCCTTGCAGGTTGACGGACAGTAGATCCCTGTAGGACCGTCTGTCTGTCTGCCTCGGATTTCGGTATTAAACCTTTTGAACCCTAGTTTGATCAATCTGAAAACAGATCCATCTGTGGTCTGACATTGATGCCTCATCAGACACCCGCCAGTCTAATATGTTGCTTGAGATACCCACCGATGCCAGTGTAATGTCAATTACTGTCAGGCACCGGCAGGTGATAAACGTAGTATGTCAAGATTGGTGCTGGAGATAAACTCACTGAGGAGTCTACCCCGATCATTTACGTTTTTTTTTTATGAGCGTTTGAGTCACAGCCTATGACCAAGTGTTCGTTATATCTATCACAGTGTTCCATCAGCTTCACCAGAAGACGAGATGGAACTGGTTCGCCACTGGCTAGATACACTGAAGCAATCACTACTGATGTTTGCCTCCCTTGTACAAATGTCCACAGTTTAAAGGAATTAAATTATTTGATAAGTTGCCAGTAAATATAAAAACTGCAACCCGAATTCCTGAATTTAAATCGAAATTAAATCAGTTTCATACGCACAATTTCTACACAATCCAGGAATATTTGAATCTTCCAGTTTAAATTTTTAATTATTTCTTTTTTGACATTGTGTTTTTGCTAATTGTATTTTATTTATTGATAAGTATGTATTAGTATTAGGTTTTTATCAACTTATTACCTGATATTGACGTCTATGTTCTAATTTAGAGCGATGACAATAAAATACTATTTATAAATATTATTTCGTTCTATTTTACATCATTTCTGCTTCCCTTGTATTCTTTTTTTTTTGCTCTTTTTAATTTTAGGACATGTCAACTTCTCCGACGAAGTTACGGCCGCAATACGACTCTGCGATGGCGTTGTGCTTTTTGTTGACGCAGCAGAGGGCGTAATGCTCAATACTGAGCGCTTACTTAAACATGCCGTACAGGAACGACAACAAATAACCATTTGCATAAACAAAATCGACCGCTTGATCTTAGAATTGAAACTACCTCCACAAGATGCTTATTATAAGCTCAGGCATATTGTCGAGGAGATAAACGGACTTCTGACGTAAGTTCTGCTCTACGCTTTATTTTCTACGAAAATCACCTGTCTCGTTTTATTATAATTAAAGATTATATTCCGACGATGCGAACCCACCAATCGTCTCGCCGGTCTTGGGTAACGTCTGCTTCGCCAGCTCACAGTATTGCGTTTGTTTCACGTTAAAATCTTTCGCAAACGTTTATAAACTCTATTACGGCGACGTGAACGTGGAGGAGTTCTCAAAACGCCTTTGGGGGGATATTTACTTCAATAGCAAGACGTAGGTTGATTTTTTCTTATCTTTCGCCTTTTTCCGATTCCCTAAATGTTTTATTCAGACGCAAATTTACGAAGAAAGCGCCTCACAACTCGGCCCAACGCAGCTTCGTCGAATTCATCCTAGAGCCGTTGTACAAAATCTTCGCTCAAGTCGTTGGAGACGTGGATTCAACCCTTCCTGCAGTCTTAGACGAACTGGGGATTAAATTAAATAAGCACGAATTGAAATTAAATATACGACCTCTTCTGCGATTAGTATGCAATAAATTTCTTGGAGATTTTAGCGGATTCGTCAATATGTGCGTCGAACATATTAAATCGCCTTTAGCGAATGCTAAGATTAAAGTCGATCACATCTATACCGGACCTTCGACTAGTAAAATCCACGGCGATATGATAAATTGCGATCAAGATGGACTTTTGATGGTATGTGAGGAGTTTGGGAGTTTTGAGAATTAAATTTTTTACAGTTTATTTTTATGGTTTTGCAAGGTACACAGCTCCAAAATGTATCCTACTGAAGACTGCACTTTCTTCCAAGTGCTTGGACGGGTTATGAGCGGTACTTTGCATGCCGGAACCGATGTTAGGATATTGGGTGAAAATTACAGCTTGCAAGATGAAGAAGATTCAAGAATTCTGACTGTTGGACGATTGTGGATCTATGAAGCGCGGTAAGGTTAAAAAAATGAATTATCGTTTTTATTTTTGTGTCTTGATATTATTTATTTGATGATGGACGGGACGAATAATCGACCCGTGTAGAGCTTCTTCTCTCAATACTCAATACCTTAAAAATAAATGAACTAAAATGAAATATGAAGGAAATATGAGTAACGTATTAGTATTTTCTTGGTGTTTTAGTTATTTTATACAATAATAATGACCAAATTATAATATAGAACACTTCGGTTTTTCATAAACCTCATTCTTTTGCATTTTGTATAAAATTATAGTTATTTACGTATCAAGGCTGGAAAGTAGGACTTTATAGAACGAGTTTGGAGATTGCGAGCCTAGGTGAAAAACCAAAGGACTTCGATAAAGTTACTTTGTAGCCGTGGTGCGTACAATATTTTTATATTTTTCTCGGGCACCATTCAATAATAAACTGAATCTAGTTGCTCGAGCGATCCGAAATCATTAATTGAAAAATACTGAATTCTTCAAGGCTAAGCATTGATCGCCTGTTTAGTTTGTTTTTTTAATAATAATAATCACGGCGCATTTTTCTTGACAAACATTTATTGTATGCAGATAATGCAGAAAAATTTATAAAAATGTCATTATTGACAGACATGCATGTTTCGCTGTACCATAGCTCGTCAGTGGCACTCCACGACGTTTGTAACTTTACGCTCATATATGCTTTCGCACAATTAATAGTAGTGTATGAGAGTTTATAACATCTTAAACTCATTATTTTAGCGAAGATATTTGCTAATTTGTCAATATAGATTTACAAATACGTTCCAATTCGGACACAGATTTGAAATCATATTGACTTTAAGCCGCTAAATTTGCGTTAATGCGCCAATAAATTGATAATATACATATAATGCAGAAAAAATGTAGACAAATGTCGTTATTGACTGCTTGCATGTTTCGCTCTACTACAGCTCGTCAGTGGCACTCCACGACGTTTGTAACTTTACGCTCATATATGCGTTAATTATTATATATTATTATATTATGCTTAGGAAATAAAAAAGGATTACAATAGAGATAAGAGAAAACAGTGGAGCAGGGAAAAATTAAAAGACACCGACGTGAGACAAGAGTACACCGAAGCGATAAACAGGAAACTAACAAATCGAAGAAATGATACTGTCAAAGAGGAATGGACAACGTTAAATGAGGCCGATACAAAGGAACAAGAAGAACGACTGGTATGCCAAGGAATGTGAAGGCAAAACTAGAGCAAAAAATCAAGCAAGAAAGAACTGGATGGCCACGAGAGGCGAGAGAGGGAGGATAGATTACAAAGAAAAAAAGAAGAAGTGCTGCCAAAGGAAAAAGCCAAAATGGATATGGAGAAAAATAGCAAGGATAACAGAAAACTATTTCAACAAAACAGAAGGAATACGCCTACAGCAAGGATAAGCAAACAGGAATGGGAAACCTACTATACATCATACTTTAGCGGACCTGAAACTTTGCATAAACGCTACATACCGGAACGGAATGACAGCGACATAAACGACTTACCAACGTATGAGGAGTATAACAAAATTCTAAAACAGCTGAAACAAAATAAAGCAGTAGGGGAAGACACAATAGTCAATGAACCAATAAAGAACGGCGGAATAGAACTACAGCAACGGATATATAACCTAATCATAGGAATAAGGAAGAAAGAACAAATGCCAGAGGATTGGAAGGCAGGGTTGATAATACCAATATATATCCTAAACGCAGTCTACAAAATACTAACGTCGCTAATACGAGCAAAAATAAATAAATACCCAGAAGAGAGGCTGGGCGAGTATCAATACGATTTCAGAAGAGGTAAATCAACCATGGAATGGACCTGCATATTATATTCGTTGACTTCAAGCAGGCGTTTGACAGCATAGACAGACACAAATTGGATGAGGACATGCGAAAAATCGAAATTCCTGAAAAACTAATTAGCTAAAATGACAACAAAAAACTCCACGGCCAAAGTAATCACCATTGAAGGATATATAAATGAAATCAACATAGACAAAGGAGTAAGACTGGGAGACGTATTCTCAACGACACTGTTTAACATTGTTTTGGATGCAGCGGTGAAAGCGATAGAAGTGGGAAGCACAATCACAACAAATATGACGCAAATAGTTGGATATGCAGACGACCTAGCACTGATGACAAGAGATAGACGAAGCCTAAATAAACTCCAACTGGAATTTTCCAAAGAAGCAAGTAGTAGAGGATTAGAGATAAATGAGGAGAAAAAAAATATGTTAGTAAGTAGACGGAACACAGGAGAAACTGCAGAAATCAATATCCAAAACTATAGAATCAGCAAAGTAGCAAACTGCAAATACCTAGGCGTACTAATAAATGAAAACAACGAGCGAACAGTAGAAATAAATGAAAGAATAAAAACGGGAAACAGAGCCTACTGGAAATACCAAAAGTTCTTAAAAGACAAAACCCTGAGCACAAACACCAAACTCAGAATATACGAAGCGGCAATAAGACCAATAATGACATACGGATCAGAAACAATGGTACTGATAAATAAGGATGAAGAAGTCCTAAGAACAGCAGCAAATATTTGGTCCAGTAAGGACAGATGTAGGTGAATTAAGACAACTGAAGTATATTAAGGCTCAGCGTTTAAAATGGTATGGGCACATAGAAAGAAGACCACCAGAAACCCATATTAGGAAAATAATGAATTGGAACCCGACACGGGAAGATCGAGAGGAAGACCCAAGACAAGGTGGGAGGACCAAATCCGGACAGACATTTCAAAACTAAAAATAGAAAAGTGGGGGGATGATATAAAGGACAGAGTGAAGTGACAGAGAATTACAGACCAGGCAAAAACACATAGTGAACTATAGTGCGCGTCTTTAGAGAAACACAGTGATTCACTGTGTGAAATGAATCGGTTGAGCTCACCACGAGCGGCCACCATTCCTTTGGGAATGAATAGCCAATATATATATATCGCACAATTAATAGTAGTGTATGAGAGTTATAACATCTTAAACTCATTATTTTAGCGAAGATATTTGCTTATAGATTTACAAATATGTTTAAATTCGGACACAAATTTGAAATCATATTGATTGTAAGCCGCGAAATTTGCGTTAATGCGCCAATAAATTGATATTGAATTGATGTTTCGCTGTACCACAGCTCGTCAGTGTCACTCCACGCCATTTGTAATTTGAAAAATTTAAAGCAAATGTTTTCGCTAAAATAATGAGTTTAAGATGTTATAACTCTCATATACTACTATCAATTGTGCGAAAGCACATATGAGCGTAAAATTATAAATGTCGTGGAGTGGCACTGACGAGCTGTGGTACAGCGAAACATGCATGTCTGTCAATAACGACATTTGTATAAATTTTTCTGCATTATCTTTATATTATCAATTTATTGGCACGGCTTACGGCAATATGATTTCAAATTTGTGTTCGAATTTGAACATATTTGTAAACCTGTATTGACAAATTAGCATGTATGTCTGAAGAAGACTATATCGATTAGTCGAAACGTTAAACAAGATATTTAATCGATCATGTGAAGTCACATCATATTCAAAATAAAGCCAGAAATTCCACGAACTCTTGCTTTATTATTATAATATGTTTTGAACGTTGGTGCTGTTAGGGTTATTTCTTAGGCATGTTTAGCATTAGTACGATAATGTGATTAAATTATTAATTTTCATTGGTTATTGTTACTTATTCAGAGAGTCTTTAAATTATATTCTCTTTAGATACAAGATAGAACTAAATCGCGTACCAGCTGGTAATTGGGTCCTTATCGAAGGTATCGACCAATCCATTGTAAAAACATCTACCATTACGGATTTGACGATTCATGAGGATCTGTACATCTTTAGGCCGCTTAAGTTCAACACCCAGAGCATAATAAAGATCGCAGGTAAAAAAATCTTAACTCTTACGAGCTCTAACAACTACATATTGACACAATAAAATCCATACACTTATAATATAACCACAAAAGTCTATATACGGCTGACAACTGTCGAGAAACGTACAGCCGTATGTAGAGTTTTGTGACTAAATGTATATAATTCAGAATTTGACAGTTACTTATTTTGTCGTATCTATTTCATTAGAAATAAAAACTAGAAAGCCGGGTCGGTTCACTCGGCCAATTAAATAGTCTTTTTGATGACCTCTTACGCCCCAACTTAGCAGAAAGCAGAAAGTCCGCGTTCCGCCTGGAACGCACCCTATTGAGAAAGTTACTACGTCTACCCCGCGATCCACCTTGTATAATATGTAATTTCTTAATTTTTGAATTGTTCATTGTTTTTTGATTTTTTCTTTAAACGCGGTTTAAATATTCATGTTGTTAGGGTTCGTACACCAAACAGAAGGAAACTAGTCTAAAATGTTCTGGTCTATTTTTTTATTCCAGTTGAACCGGTCAATCCTTCGGAATTACCAAAAATGCTTGACGGCCTAAGGAAAGTCAATAAATCCTATCCGTTATTAACGACCAGAGTTGAAGAATCTGGCGAGCATGTCATTTTGGGTACAGGAGAATTGTATCTGGATTGTGTCATGCATGATTTACGGAAGATGTATTCGGAAATTGATATAAAAGGTAGGATATTTGGCAGTTGAACTTTAATGTTTGCATTTTCACAGTTTAAGATTTGAAGTTTCATGTCCGAATTTTGACATTTGACGTATGACATTTGATGTTTGACATATGTCATTTGATATAACTATATCATTTAAATACGGCTTGACAAGTGACATTAATCATCTGATTTATGACGTTTAACGTCCTAATGGTTTTTTTTTTCTTTACGTAGTGGCTGATCCAGTTGTAGTTTTCTGCGAAACTGTAGTAGAAACCTCAAGTTTAAAATGTTTCGCGGAGACTCCGAATAAGAAAAATAAATTAACCATGATTGCCGAACCTTTGGAAAAGGGACTGGCCGAAGACATTGAAAACGAGAACGTCCAAATCGACTGGAATAAGAAGAAGTTGGGAGAATTTTTCCAAACAAAATACGACTGGGATTTATTGGCCGCGAGAAGCATCTGGGCCTTCGGACCAGACAACACTGGCCCCAACATTCTGGTGGACGACACCTTGCCCTCGGAAGTAGACAAAGGTTTATTAAATTCCGTCAAGGATTCCATTGTGCAAGGGTTTCAATGGGGTACAAGGGAAGGGCCTCTTTGCGAAGAGCCAATCAGGAATACCAAGTTTAAGATTCTGGACGCCGTCATAGCGAATGAGCCGTTGCATCGTGGTGGAGGTATCTTTTTGTCGAAATTTTCTCCTTTTGCGTTCGACTTTATTCTTTGTTTTTAGGCCAAATTATCCCGACTGCCCGGAGAGTTGTGTACTCAGCATTCTTGATGGCAACTCCTCGATTGATGGAACCGTACTTGTTTGTAGAAGTGCAAGCTCCTGCGGATTGTGTGTCGGCTGTTTACACGGTTTTAGCAAAGAGAAGGTTGGGACTATTTATGCAAAAGTGGTTGCGCCATCTAACAATTTTATGTTTACTTTAGGGGTCACGTGACACAAGATGCACCGGTTCCTGGTTCGCCCCTCTACACTATCAAAGCTTTCATTCCAGCCATCGACAGTTTTGGCTTCGAGACTGACTTACGAACCCACACGCAAGGCCAGGCTTTCTGCCTCTCTGTTTTCCATCATTGGCAGGTAAACTTTTAAAGTTCTATCTTCTTTTTTTATACATAATGACACCTAACTTTTAGTATTGAGTTTTTGACAAGTGACTTTTGAAGTTTAATATTTTTTGTTTTACGTTTCTAATTTGATATTTGAAAATTGATGTTTTAATATTTGGAGCATTTGATGTAAAAGCTTCCACGTTTACCATTCGGTTTTTGACATTTTTACATTGCAATAAAATATTTGACATTTGAGGAATGGCGTTTGCATTTCAGTTTTATAGTTATTAATTTGACATTTCATTTTGAACAAAGCAAATTGACGGCCCCTAATTAACTTGATAAAACGTTAAGCATTTGGTTAGTAGTAACTAAATAGTTCTAATAAATGTTCAACATTATTGTATTCATAAAAATCCCCTCTTTATGTGAAAGAGTGATTAATTTGTGTGCAAGACGCTGAAATCTAGAATATTGAATGCATTTGATGTTTGATGTTAAGAAAGTTATTCTATTTAATCTTTCTAACTTACAAGCAAAGGCACCCAAGTGTCTTCCGATTTTCATAAGATTTGGTAGGGATACAGAATACCGGTTTCTTGTTTTAGGGGGTGTAACGGGGGCTCAAAGTTACCGCCAAAAATACATTTTTCGCAATATTTCGGAAACGAGAAGAGATATCGAGATTGGGTAAAGACGAGATTGTTGCTTGTTAGTAACTCTACATTTTAGGTTGAAAAAGAACAACGGGGTCGATACAAACCGTATGACCTAAAATCTCGATTTATTTATTACCGTTTTCTTATGTTTATATTCCGTTATATCTTGATGACGTCTTTGGCAAGAAAATGCATTTTTTTGACAATATACGCATGTGATTTTAAATTCGCTTCTTTATGTATATAAGAGTGTGATCGGCTTGCTAATTGTACAGTGTTATCATAAAGTGTCTTGTTCGTTTAGTTACGGTTAATACGGATAATTGTGACGTATCTAGAATGGTCTAATGGTTAAATATACTGAACGTCTTGACAATATTACCAAGTTTAATAAATAACCATTACCAGGGTACACCTGCATCTACACAGAATGAAGCTGAAGAAGCACTCGCACAAACAGTGTTTGACATCATTGTGAGTGGCTGTAGCGATCCTGTTTATGACTCTGGCAAACTACCACTCTGGATGTCTATTCACAATTCGACTTTCCTGAGCCACAACTAGTGGATATTGACGACATAGTCAATTATGGCATCGAGGAAGAGATGTTCAGCGGTGAACTAGCGCTGGAACGTATCGATATAGATTTTAGGTATAAACAGAATGCTGTTGAATATTGGAAAAGTTGAAAAAAAATGTCATGCTAAGGTTACGTTACTTCGGCAGCTAAACCGATGGGAACAGCAGGTGACTAGCGGGGGAGACAGACGTGGAATGTTATCTCGCTTGCCAGTCTATGTGTTCAACCAATTTAAAACTGCTACAGATCGTGGAATGATTCTTCATGACTGGGATATAAAAAGATGGGTATTAGTGGCGCAAGAAGAGTTGCAGGTTCCAAACTTTCAAGCATTGCATTGGTGGATACAGATATTCAAACAGAACCACAATATAGTTTCCCGAAAAATTACGAAATTCCGAACAATGGGCCAAGTGACTAATGACGCAAATATTGCAGCATAAGCAACTTTATTTGTCAGAAGTTTACACGGTTTAATACCTGAACATGGATTAGAAAATAGTTACAATAAATACTGACCAAAGTGGTTTCAACTTGGAAATGCATAGTGGTCGAACACTGGCCGGGTGCGGATCCACGGAAGTGGAAGCTGTAGTGCTATCAGTTCCTGCGATGACCCGCAGCTATACTATTCAACCGACAATGTCTGCATCGGGAAAGTTGCTGTCTCCACTGTTATGCCTGAAAGAGGTAAGTTTGGGGCCAAAAGTACAACAAACAATCTTCCGTCCACCAAATGTGTACATTATGGCCACAAAATCCGAAAAACTTACAAAGAAGTTAATACTAGACTGGGCTAACAAAGTATATTCTCTCCATGTCTGCAATAAAACCACTCATGGTCAGATAAAAGCCGTGAAGATATCCAAGATATTCCACTTTTTCGGTCAGTCATAGTAAAAACGATTCTAAATGGTGTCACTGGCAGTGGCGGCGCGTGGACTTTTATTTTGGGAGTGCACATGTGGGTAGGTACCAGGGTGTCCGGTTTTGAAAATTAACCTTCAAAACTCGCATTTTAGAGCAGTTTGTGACGTTCTTTCGCCTTATCTTGGGATAATATTCAGAAAAGGGTTTAGCGCAAAAATCCGAAATTGTTAGTTCTTCTTTTTATACCGAACAGTCACATCATAAACGAACAAAAATGACTTAAACCAAAAATTGTTTGAAAAATTGATAAGACCTTTAAATATACCAGGATTTATCGAATCATTCGAAAGCACCACAAAATTTAATAGTTTATAATTTTCGATAAAATGTATCTGTTCTTTTTTACTTGCTCATTATGTTTCTCGATATTCAGTCGGTACGCACTGTTTAATTGTTGTCGAATATCTTGTTTACCTAATAAATTAAAACCTAATTTAGCAGAGAGGTGTCTTGGAACTTTGATGTTTTTTAATTTTTTCTTTTAAATGGATTAAATCCTTGACACCGGATGTGGTCCATTCTGTTTGAACATCACCAGCAAATAATAAACACGGAAAACAATAAAGACTGTTACTAATTTCACAACCACATAACCAGGCGGCTTTTTCATAAGTGTCTATCTCAAAGGTTCTTTTATAATCGCGTGTTTTACATTTTGTTATATGCGTGATCGATAAATTCGTCGTCAGCGAAGAAAAACGAATTGTTTTTAAATATTGTACGCTAGTGCAAATCGGATTCTCCAAATTATCCGCCATAATTGCGCGCGAATACAACAAAAGTAATTTCCCGGTTTCCGGTATACAACACCACACTGACAGACGACGGTACACAAACTAAATGTGTACATATGGTAGCTAAGTACTGAGGACTATTACGGGAGGTGTGGGTGTGCGAGGGGTAGCTGCTGCTCCAATCACGGACCAGTTCGAGAGAGCAGTGTACGAGCCGCATTACGCATGTTCGCGCCTGGAGTCTGAACCGAACATCGGAAATGAAAAATAAAATTAAATACCCAATAGAAAACGTTAGGTTTACGTCAAACACAAAAATAAATTCCTTTAGATGAAGATATTAGTTGGGGGTACACGTGCACATGTGCACTTATTGAGAAGCCGCCACTGGTCACTGGTATCATACAACCTTTAGATGTCTATGGTTTCCGCTTCTGAAAGCAATCCGATCACACTCCTATATACATAAAGAAATGTATATTTAAATCACATGCGTATTGTCAAAAAAAAAAATACATTCTCTTGCCAAAGACGTCATCAAGATATAAAACGGTAATAAATAAATTGGCATTTTGGGTCATGCGGTTTGCATGTACTATATTACTTTTTTTTATTGTAAAATAACAAACAATGTTAGTTTAACTTCAATGCGGCATTAAATTTTATTCTAAGAATATCAAGATCAAGAAAAATAGTCTACGGTACGCGTATATAAAAATGACGGCATCTTCCCTAAAACGGACATTTAGGAAAAATCCAAAAACACGTAACTTTTATTTTTTTCGTGTAGTTTAAATATAAAAAGAAAAAAAAATAAATTCATGATATACAAGGTCAGGGGGGAGAAAAAAAATATATTTCTTGAATCCCCTAACGACCCCGCAGGTGCGCCACTGTTCTTTTTAATCCTGAAATGTAGGGTTACTAACAAGGAACAATCTTGTCTTTGCCTGTCAAATACGTGTCAAATATTTTTCGGTATTCTGTGTCCCTACTAAGTTTTATCAAAATCGGAGGTGCACACTTGAGTACCTTTGCTTGTTAGTATAAGAGAGTTTGCATTTTAGATTTAATAAATAATATTTCATAATAATTGCTAATCATTGATACTTGATCTATAATTTTTGCTTAAGATCGTACCGGGGGATCCCTTAGACAAGAGTATCACGATAAGACCGCTGGAACCACAACCAGCCACACATCTGGCCAGGGAGTTCATGATAAAGACTCGCAGGAGAAAAGGTTTGAGCCAGGACGTTTCAATCAACAAGTTCTTCGACGATCCCATGTTGCTGGAACTTGCGAGACAAGATGTAATGTTAAATTATCCTCTTTTGTAAGAATTCTTGTATTTCAGTGTAGTTTTTTTTATTCATTTTTCCTTACAACGGACGTCCCAAAAGATGTGGGAGTCTATTGTTATTAATTTAATGTAAGATGAATCTTAAGGAGATGTACAAAATATACGAAGGGGCTTGCAGGAATCTTTGTGATGCCCTGCAATACCCAAAGATTTTTAAAACAATTCTTGTGTATGTAAATGTTAACAATTTCAAAGTAAAGTAATTTTTTTTTATTACTATAGTTTTTGTTTTAAGAAATTTAATAGAACAAGACTGACATCTATGTTTTTCAAATTCTACTGGACTGATTAGAATAAGGAGGAAATGTTGGTGTCTTGTTATCGTATCTCCTCTCTCTCTCTGTCGTAAGGCCTCATCTGTACCCCGCTTGATCATTTAGAATGTTTTATTATGATTTTAGTTTCTATTTGAATGTTATTGTGACAAAGTCGTATAATAAGTGAATGAAAGTACTCAAAACGATCCAACATAATAATTTTGTATGAAGAAAGTTATCCCCGTAGTCAAATCGGTGAAATATTAAATCTAGCGGCATCCATGGTGAAATACACCATTCCCCGGTATCATGAAACAGGCATTTTAGAAGACCCCAGCAGATGATCGTCTTTTACAATTTAGGGTGTCAGTGGAAAAGTGGTACAAGTGATAATTTTGGGAAAAATAAGATAAATGCGATATTGCATCTCTAAAGTTGAGATTTGTTCTGAAGAAAAATGGTCTAGGTGTAATTTGTACATGCTAGCACAGATAAGTTAACAGATATCTCACTGCAGCAGAATCGGCCAAATCACGCGGACTGCATAAATCGAAGGTGCAATATTTCGATTTTATGAAACATAGATACTTGCGGCGAGCAAGGTGTACGGGCCCAGACGGACGGTTGAGTGTGGAAGGAGTACCGACTCGCTAGTTGTTTTTATTTAAAAAAATATGCTTTTTTCCTGCACAGCCATTATTTACCTACAATATAAAATTGGAAGTTTATACCTCATTCCATGTGGATTGCTGATATTCTTATTTAGAATATAAATATTCTCTATAAATTGTTCAGATTAACTTGCAGTGCGCATAATGTATTCGTATGTGTCTCATAGGAAAATATTTTATAATATTTGTGTGTTGAGATAATGAAGAATGATAATTGTACTACATGCATGTAATCGAAACGTTATAAATCCAATTTAAAGTCTAATTATCATTTTTTATTATCCACAAGTAACACCAAATATTTTATAAAAATATGTATCATACATATATACAGGGTCATTCACGCTATACGGCACGGAATATTTTGGTCAAAATATGTGACGTTCAAAAAGTTTCACTTTTGGAAAATATGGGGGTGTTTTATGGTTACTTTTTAACAATTTTTACCCTAAACGTATCAATATTTTGTTTCTTAAATGGAATAGCTTATATATTATTGCATTTTTGGATTGTCTAATTGTTTTTAATAAGGTATTTTAATAACTAAGCCTTAAGGTTTTTTAAATAATTTGAATTTTGTGAAAATCTAATATCATGTTCCAAATACCTAAGAAGTATTTAACTTATTAGCGAAATTTACAATGAAGTGTAACAATAGACTATATTTTATAACCCAACTAGAATAAACTTGCCATCTTATACAGGGTGTGCAAAAATTAAAACTAATCAAATAAGAACTTTAAGTGGCTATAACGTGATTAATTTAAATAGAACACCATATTGTTTAATTTAACAGCAAATGTACTTTTTAATTATCTATCGATTGATACTAATACTAATAGCTTAAGCTTTAAGTCTTCGCATTTTTTGCAGAATACGCCAAATTTACCTTTTAAATAAGAGTTCTATTGTATCTAGTTGCCTATAGTACTTAGAAGTGTGGGATAATTCATTTAATTTTGTTTTAATACATATTTGGCTTCTGTTTTATGTTATTAACATTATTGTTGATCGTCTTGACAAATTATTTATTATAACACTGTAACTTCTGCCTTATTGCTCCGCCATAATCTTTCAATTTAATAAAATCCTCATGGTAATCGCTGTCTTCTGGTTGCTTTAAAATGTTGTAACGACACACATCGCATTTTTGAGAGACGAAGTAAACTTATCGAGGTTATATTTTATTTTTTATTACTTACGAAAAAAATAAAGAAAGAAACACGATAATAATAACAGAAAAGTCTAAAATACAAAAAACAAATAAAAACAAAGTAGCACAAAACACGATCAACACTGTATGACTGTGCAGGTGAATCACATATTTGTCTTGAAATGAACATAGCTTCCGGCAACGTCTCGCGCGACATCTATTGGCCCGGGGGAACTGAGTCGCCATGACAGTTTCAGTTTCTCGATTGAAGATTACATACTGTGGACTGAAGTGCAGCGCTCCGAATGAATTCACGCAGGGTTCCCAACTATTTGATCTAGGGTTCACATTTGTAGCCTGTATTACTTATCTGTGGTTATACGTACTAAAAACGGCATTAAAAACTTTTATTTAAACCCGGGTCAACAATGAAGCAGCAGCTAGATTTAGCTAGAGCAGCAAACTAAACGTGACTTTCAAAAATAATATGGACTATAAGATTATTGAAATTTGATCGCATTGTACTTTTTACAAATGGTTTTCTGGAATTTCAATTATTTCTTCTTTAATTTCTTCAATTAATTTATAAACAAATATTCAGTATTTAATATTGATCACAAAAAGAATTTTAGGAAAGATTCAAATCAACTTGAAACGACACGACGTACACCATACTAACTTACCTGAAACCTACGAACGCCATTCTAGACAGATTAGAAATCACATCACCGCTTTTAGAAGTGATCATGCGACTTTTCTGATTAAGGATTTCCAATTCAGAATTGTTCATAGAATCGCCTTACCTACCTCAAGATTTTTCCATCGATTTCTGTCCACTTTGTATATCGGGCCTGTTTTATGTTACGCTGTGATAAATTTAAAGAAAATAACTTTTTTTTGTTCATGTCTTTATTTCTTCTTTTAAATATAATCATTACAAATGCTTATATGACATCATCTTTTACACAATCACAGTGAATTTTCTATTTCATCCACCATTTTTTGTTTAATAAAAAACGATGATCTTAAAACCGACTTCCTGTTTTTATTTTGTTCATTAATTTTTTGACGATTTTCGCTATATAATGTTGAAATAGTTCGAGATCTAGAAAGTATATCGTTTCTCGTATGAAGTAGGTATATGCATAATAATAACATTTATCCATTTAATAGTTATTCAGAAACGTATTTACAAAAAGATATTTCCTATTCCTTTTCTTTTTATTCTTATTCGAAAATATACACAACTTTATCCCAATTTGTTTAAACTTTACCTTTATGCTCCTAATAATAATTGGTAAATATCATGTGTAACGTATTTTCTTCCATTGTGAAGACAAAAAAAAGATAATTATATATTTACATTCAATTTTAATAAACATGAGTCCATCACTTTTCCACATACAAATATAAAATTTTATAATTTTACATACAAGAGTATCAATTGTTAGGTAATGTATTTAATTATTATACAACTTTTTACAGGATTCGTACATTTTACAGGATTTTACATGTAACCCTTAATTACTAGTTGAATTTTCTCTTTTGTTGAACCGCTAAGAGACGGATATTTACAAATATTGAAGAGAAAAATGATTTATAACGTTTGCATTTTAGAATTAGGTCTTGTCGTCTTGTTTTTGAGCATAATGCATGTTTTAGCAGTATTTTCATATACGAGGGTTCGACGCTAAGTTACGCGTAATCAGCCAAAAACTCTTGTTTTTGCTATACATTTTATTGTGTAGTATATCTTTTTGGTCGTTACAGGAAGATATGTTATTTTCTTTAACACATAAAAAAGGGGTAGTGTAATATTAACTATTACTTATATTATTATGTCAGTATATACACGAGGGTCATACGTTAAGTATTAGTTAATTTAAAGACGAACTATACGTGTATGATCGCAACACCCTTTCTTTTATTCAGTTTGGAAGATTTGTGACTTCCTTCGCTATGAGTTTGGACGAGTTGGCTTTTGAATAATATGACGGTTCTAGTGAAAATAGAAAAACGATTAATTTTGTTTCTTTTTTTACGACCGCAGTAGCGGTCATTTACGTTTGGACAAAGTTTCTAATCATAGTTAGTTAGTGTGATTATAAGAGAGTTAAATATTAAAGCTGTGAATGATGGAAAAATATGTCGCATGCAAAAAGGTATGTCACATATAAGCAATACTTAAAACGTATTTTATTATATCTTCAATAGAACACCTGCATATTTTTGTATATCTATATTGCGAATTTTACCCAGCACTGCTTCGTAAAAATACGTGGTAAAATGTACCAGGAACCATCAAAATATGTAGATAAACAAATAATCTATTAAAACGGTTTATTTTAATGATGTTTAAAAACATTTAAACGTTTTGTTTTTACGAAGCGCCCTGTATATCTTTGTAATATTATATTATGCAATGTTGCTAAATCATTTGAATGGGGTATTTTAGACAACTTCACAGTAGGGTTTTATCCATTAATTATTGGCCAAAATACGTATTTTCAAAAGTGCAACACCTTGCTTTTATTTGTTACAGCATCTTTTTCACTGCAGCTATCAGAAGCCACGCGTTGAATAAGAATTTATTTGCAAAATCGTAAGCGAATTGTGAACAGTGCATTCATGTGCGTCTAAGTTCATTGTGCGTCATTATTTTTTAATCGCAAAAAGTGAATACTAAATCTCCAGGTATGTGCTTTACAGATCTACAGTCACCGACGGAATTGAGTGGACACTAAGCGATTTTTAATTAAACTATAAATTTTACTCATACTTATTTAATGATATACAAAATCATATGATATTCTAGCAGTTCAAATAGTTAAACATAAATAATATACAAAAGCATACTAATATTACAAAACAAATACATTAATAATAAAATATAATACTATGTCCACTCAATTCTGTCGGTGACTCTATATTTGATTTTTTAATGAAATTGTTGTAAACTCCAGTAAATGTCACATTATGCAATAGTGTTTCGAACGCTGTGACTGAAAATTATAAACGTTTGTATAACTTTATTACATAAACCCGGCCGGACCCGGTTTTCATATTTGCACAGAAAGAAAAGGCACCACTAACGATTATGATGCAGAAAGGAGAATCTGCGAATATTTGCGAACTTTAATGTAATTTATTTTTGTTTCAAGACATGCATCATTTTAAAAATGTAGGGTTAGCTCAGCTGTAGCTGGAGGCGGAAGATAAAACGGCAAAGTTGACTGTGGTGTCCAATGTAGTTTTTGACAAATTGGGAGACGCGTTCACTTTAGCAGATGAAGGAAGTCAAGGCAAGATTCGGAAAAAGATTCATCGATTTAGCGAAAATTTGGCTGAGAGATAGAAAAAATCGTCCAGGAAAAAGGATTATTTTGCGTCAAAACATAAAGTTTGGTATCAGGCTGAAACATTTTTTGTAGAAGAACCTGAATCAGAACTTCAAACGATAAATTCTGGGCGTGGCAGCTCTGGAACGCCACGTCTTCCATTTAACAAAAAGCCAAGCCGATCGTAGAGATCTGATGCTGCTTACTTATCTCAAAAGCATTCCGAGCCACTATTAATGGTGCCAGCTGCAGAAATGTGTTCTCGGAACCGTGACAAAAAGGATTTAGTAGTTGTTTTAAAAGAGATAGTAAAGATTTCTTTTCTTTTTACTTTGTCGAAAAAAAAGAGTATTCGAAGTATTCCCGGAAGCATTGTAATTAATTTTGAATTCTAGATTAAGTAAACAATAATACTTGGATTTGAGACAAGCAACCAATTGCAATTTGTACCCAGATTATAAAAAAAGTAGTGAATTATAAATTGCAATGTTGATCTGATAATATTTCTGCAAGTGATATAGAAGCAAAATATAACTAAAAGAATAATATTTATGCAAACAGCAGTTATGGATGCATGTCAATAAGCCTAAACCAAAGTACAAACGATGGCAACACGGGGAGAAGAGCCTACAGTGATCCTCATTTGCTTGCCACTATTACAAATTTCAATGGAGAATTACTTGAAAAATTCAGAATAATTCTTATCGCTATATCGTGCTCATTCGAAATAATTCCAAATAAGTTTGAAGAATTTTGTCATGAAACGGCTAAATTATATTTATCTCTGTATTCGTGGTATCCGTTCGTGGAAATAGGAAGCCCTACAGTGATCTGAAGAAGAGCACTACAAATTTATATACCGGCACTACATCAACTTATTACGAAAAACGTTAATGTTTTTAGAAGCGGTTCTAAGGCAAGTGCTCCTCTGCTTGTTGATATTAGTTTTAACAATAATATTATGTAAATCCAAATATAAAAACAAAAACAGTTTTTATTTTTTGAAAAAGGAAAAGTGAGAGCTAATTGAATTTTATTTGCTTCATAGCTCAAATTGAAAAAGAGAGATATGAAGCAACCTTAATAATTATGCTAGTTTTACTAAAATATGTCTGGGATTGGTATAATTTAAGTACAAGCTGGTATTAATGAAATGAGTAGAGAAGAAGTAGAAGAGGTACCAAATAGTATAAAAACTGCAAATGCGATTGGGGTAGATGAAGTAGCAAAGGAAATGAGGGAAACTAATAAATTTGTGCTGGAAGAGCAAACAAATACCAGATGAATGGAAAACAGGTATAAAACTACCAATCCACAGAAAGTGGGATAGTTACGAAATATTATATAAAAGAATACTGGAAATAGATCACTACATACAAAACCATAATTTGGCCGTGCAACAAGTGATAAAAAAGAAATTAATAAAGGTCAAGATTGCATACATATGCTTCTGATACAATAAGTAGAATCTAAATGTGGAAAAGTCTAGATAATAAGGATGTAAATAAGCAGTAAACTAGGTAAAACAAATACTGGAAGAGAAGGAACAAATGATAGGCATGAATGAAGGAGGATTGAAGAAGAAGATCCGGTAGGCGTGGCCAGGTGGAGGAAATAATAAATAAATACTCAAAAGATATTGCACAAGAAAGCGAAAAATTGGTACATAGCGTAAGAGCGAATAAGGGACAGGAAAAAATCGAGACAATTTATTTATGAGAAAAATATTCTTTAGATCTATTGATTGAAGTATCCAGATAGCAGAGAATATTCTTAGAATATTCTTTAAACAATTTTATTGTGAGAATATTTTACAAATATTTAGAATATTAACATACACGTAGAATCCTTTCTAGAATAATAATAATTGATATACCCCAGGATTATTCTAACAAAAGTTTTAAGATTTCACTTAAAGCTAAGCTGCTATCGTTTTCAAACTATTTCTGTTTTTACTTAGTAGGTCTTTTGTAAATTTAGGTCTTTCTTCTTCTAAGAAGTATTAGGCCTGTCTTTATACTGGTGTCTTAGTCCACCATTCCATGGACTTAGTTTGTAGCCATTGGTTGTTGGACTTTTTTTTTTATTTGTGATTTGGTGACGCCGAAGAAAGGGACGAAGAAATGCCTTGACGAGGATGGCTAATTTATGTGGTGCCATGTCAATTGTTGGTCGAACCCTACCCAAAGGTATTTCGCCTCTTTGACGTATGGAATCTCTTCCTCTCGCAGCAGTAGCGATTTTCTACCGTGCTCTTTTTTTTGTTAATACGACAACTTTTTTAAAAAATAAGTTATTTCCATATATTGTAATATCTTCATTAGGGGATGCTAAAAAAGTTTACAATAACCAAGATATTCAAGTTTGAAAGTAAGAAATTTACTTACAAATCAGAGTAGTCTTAAGTTAGCAAAATGCACATGTATGATTGTGAATTGTTAACATTAAAATTGTTAAGAGGAAATAAAGTCAAAAAGTAAAATAAAACATTCTACACTAGGACCGTTAAAGAGAGAATTCAACAGTCTAGTGACTGTTCTATTTTACTTTTTGGCTTTGTCTCCTCGTTATAATGTTAAAGTTAATGATTTACAATTCTAGATGTGCATTTTGCTAATTTAAGACTACTCCAATTTGTAAGTATACTTTTTACTTTCATACTTGAATATCTTGACTATTATAATCTTTTTTAGCATCTCCTGATGAAGAAATTACAATATATCGAAATATTGAGTTTTCATTTGTCAGAGACCTCCAACCCGTTACTCTTATTTCCTAACGTACAATACGGTCGATACTTCTCTTCAAAAATTTTATTTAAAGTTAACAAAGTACAATGAAAACAGGTTTGCTGAATTTCACACAAGCAAATAATAATTACATGTTAATCCGCATCTTTGGTAGTGATTAAGTATAATTGCCATTTGATTGAACACTTAATTATTGTTAGTTAACGTGTAGCTACAATAGAAATTAAATTTTGATTATGATTAAAATTTAATCATAACTTAAATACGTAAATACTGTTAAGGATGTTATGAGAACACTTCTCAGCAATAGCCCTTGTACATTCTTATTAATGTTAAATAAATATGCTCCACGCACATTTCACAACAATTTAGGAGTAATCCAATATTCTTTGAATGTTCTAGGAGTGTTAATTGGCTATCTGGGTACCTATGTAGAAATACTTACTTGTAACTAAGAGATCCTTCAACCACTCTTACACAATTTTAAAACGATTTGGCAACATTGCATCCAAAACATTGAATAATATAAATATACAAAAAAATGCGCAGGTTTTCAAAAGAAAAAAATACGTTGGTGTGCCAATTTGCTTTTAGAAAACATTCTATATTCGAAAACGACATTACAAAGTTATTAAGTTACCACTTTGCCATGTTCAGGAAAAAAGATTAAGTATTCTTTTTATTATTGTAGTTCTTAGATTAAAAAGTAGAAAATGAAAAAAAGCCTTCTCAGCCTTTGAAAAAAGTTGAACTTTTAATAAAATCACTTCATTAAAATGTCTACAATCACTATTTGAGCAGTATTGTTATTGTACCTCCTTCTTAATGAAAAACAATCGAATTTTTAAATTCACTAAATGTTGATTATCCACACTCTTGTCTCGTTGTCAAAGTCAATTTTTAAATTTCAACTGTAATTTCCAAAGTCCATCGGTATTTTTTCTCTACCACTTGCCCCTGTGAGACCTCACTGATTTCTTTCACGCACCGTTATACCATGTCCTACATCTCTGTATTCTCTTCGCAGTTTTCTTCATTTTCCGGTTCCTCCGGCAGGGTGTAGACTCCAGTCAATACTGGTCCTTCTAGAACTTCAGGTATTTTCGACGGCACGAGCTCGTGGGGTAGATCCACTACGGAAGTAGGCGTCCCGGAGCTCAAAAGCGTTTCTTCGGTCAAGTTTCTGTGATAGAAATTCGATTTAGTTTGGTTGTATTGTCATGAGGCCATGTAAGGATCACCAGAGGCCAGATCGTCGTTGAACGCCGAGGAGTTCAGTTTCCTCATGACTTTTTCCTCGTGTTTCAGCCGATGGACTATCTCGTCGTGTACTACGTTGAAGCACATGGCCGTTAGCGCCATACCGAGCATGATGTAGAACGAGCAGAACCATATCGTGGTCGAGGAGTCGGTTTTCTCAAACGGATCGCTTCCAGGCACCATATTTCCAAAGCCTATGGTCGTGAGACTCATAAAGCAGAAATAGAAACCATCTAAGAGGTGCCAGTTTTCTAGCCTGTACAAGACGAAGGTCCCAATGCAGATATAGATGAACATACTTGCTAGGCACAGCAGAATCGGTGCTAAGATACTTAAACCGTGCATGGATGTCTTGGATTCATTATCCGTGCAGCTTAAACTATCAGTGTCTTTGCTGAAATCCCTGCTAGGGGAATGCAAACTGTTTCCGGTTGTGGTTGTGGTGGTGTTGCTGAAATTCGTGTTCGATCTGACGTAAAATGGTTCTTGCAATCCGAGTTGTTGTTGCATCTCCAACTGCTGCCTTTTCTTCTTCATACGTCTTTCCTTTTCCGCCATCCTCTTTTCGTCGTAGCAACAATAACCGCAGTTTGAGCAGAGGCAGCAACATAGTGCCCTACTGAAGACTCCTCTTGCGATTCTACTGAGCACCGAGCCTATGCTGGAGAGGTATAAGAGTGTTAAGGGGATACCCAAGATGGCGTATCCCATTGTGACAGCTTTGCCTAGATTGGTTTTTGGCGCCAAGCTGCCATAACCTGAAAGTAAGGAAAATAAATTAGGTAACATGTTTACTAAAATATCATAGAAAAAGTGCTTAGATACAATTAGATCCGAAAAATGCCACTATGACGGGGATCATGGTATATTGTTGAAATCTGCTGAACATCTGCGACTGCATTGCTGGCTAATGCCGTGGTCGTGTTGTACGTTGAGAGTCTGGCTTATGTCACCTAGGGAGCGCACATATAAACATTTGATTTCCTAACAGACGATAATGGATACATTTTAAAATGCCCTTTCATTCCGTTTGCTGATGTGGTGATTCTAACAATAGGCCATAAGCTCTGCCATGGTGACAATTTTTCGGTTCTAACATGTTTACTAAATAAAAAATATTAATTTATATGATTTAAAATCTAAGTGGTTCAAGATTTCGCAGGCTTAAACCTAGGCATCGTTATATTATGTAACACTACTCTATTGGCTACATATAAACCCTTTGCTATGAGAGGGTGACGATTACTTGTAACGTGTGAACCAATATCTGATATGCGATAATTTGATATACCGGGTGACAATGGGAAGTATATTAAATACATTCTGTAACTTTTTTATTATTTCAGATAAAAATGTAAATTTTGGAGGGCTTATAGATAAAGTTATGAGTTTTTGCAATAACTTTGACTCGGGAATGGAACACCCTGTATTTTTTTTACATTTTATTGAGCCGGCGTATTATTATGCGCATCATGAGGCCATCTGCGGATTTTTTTTTAAAGTAGGTATGTTTCATGTAAATTTTACAACCGAAACTAGGTGGCCGTAATTCTCATAAATTGCTTTTGGTTTGCATTGTTATCATGAGAAATCAAAACACCGTTTTTTTCTTAAAAACTAACTTAAATGTAACTAGGATGGGTTGTTGTTTTTTTAAAAGATTTTTTTCTTAAATTTTTGATGCCAAAACGTTTAAAATTCATTGAGAAATAAAGACATAGTATTGTTTTCTTTTGTATGCACGTAATCTAGATATGTAAATCATTGTTTGAAAATAAATATAGTACTTTCTATAAGTACCTGTCAACATTTTTTTTGAAACTGTTCCAAGGTACACGAATGTAAAATATATGTTTTCTAATGAAGTGTTAAAAGTAGTTGCGATATATTTAATCATATTTTTCGGTTTCATATTTAGGGTAGGCCTAGAAGTGAGGAATGAAAAAAAAGGACGCCAATTGTTAAAACAAACGTTGAAAGTGTTGTTATGATAGTAGTGAACAATGAGATGTCCATGAGGCAAGCATATGCTGATTTCACTGCAAAATTGGGAACATTACATAGATATATTCATCTGCATAAGGCTTTACGTTCTGATATTCATACACATAAAGCTGTAACGACGACGACGATGTTTGTTTTATTTCCGAGTTTCTTAGGTTCGGTGTTGATGGTATTTACTGCTTATTCTTTAAAGCCTTGCTTATGGGCTTTCAGTTACCTACTTGTCTTTAAGATGCTTATTATTTATGCGTCGCACCTCGTAAGTTGAAAGAGGAGGTTCACCTTAAATTCCTTTGGTGGCGCTGATAGTCAGTTGTCAAACGGTAAATCATAACCTCATGCCGGTTTGATAGGTCGTTACAATAAAGTGTAAACCATAAAATGGTAGCAACCAGTCGAAGAAAGTTCAGGGTTCTAACTACGCAACGAAACAGCGAAAGTGCATCATAAATCAAACGTTTATTTCTAGCTAACAAGTGTAAAAGACACGGAATATATATACAGCAAAAAAAGCAGAGTAAATAACTATAACAGGTACAACTGTATGCATCTAAAAATATGTACCGTGGTGAACTTTAAAATATTTACGGGGGCTTCGGTAACGCTTTTGAAGGCTAAACGCGGGCTCTAATAGCTATGTTTTTGTTAATAACGTGAGGCGAAAATTCATGTGCGAGGGTCGACCGATAAGGACGCGATCGGTTTTCGCGTGCTACGACGGTGCTAAATTCGGCGGTACGTTAATGACTGTAATTAGCACTCTGAGAGCGCCAGAAACAATGCCGGCGTAACGGCCAGAGCGGAGAAAAATCGGTAAAATGTCTGCGTTGCGCCAGTGGGCTCTGCTAGCGCTACAATCAGGCAGGGAATAAGAAGCTCGATGGGTGTCAGAAGCTATGCCGACACGCCAATCGGAGCAGACGGGAAAGATGTGTGTGTTACGTCAAGAAGCTTCGTCAACGCTGCGATCAGACCGGGAATAAGAAGCTCGACGGGTATCAGAAGCTATGCTGACACGCCAATTGGAGCGGACTGGGAGGGACTCGGGGACCGGACTAGACTCAGGCTGCTTGTGTTAAGTGCGCGGTTTAAATACACTTGCGGTTTCCCTCACGTGGTCGGGATGGTGAGTGTCGGGCTTGCTTGAATCGGGTACCGTCGGTGGGGATGACATTCGCGTCATAAACAATATTAATTAAAGAGAAACTCGAAATAAAATAACATGCGGTAGCAACGCTACCGCCCATGGGAAAATCAATAAAAAATAAAGGAATTAACGAATAATTCAAACTAAAATTAAAACTGGATACTGAAATAGATTTTCCCATGAAACGGCACGTTATAAAGCAACAAATGCAGTAAGGCACGTTTTCAATTATGGGATGGAGCAGGAATTACTTGCCAACAGCAAACAGGCAGCCTCACTGCATCATGGGCTCTCAAAAATAGAAGTAAGAAAGCTTGCATACTGATATGCCAAAATCAACAAATTCAAATATTCTCAGCAATTTTCTGAATCTGGAATTTCACCTTTGAGTGAGGACATCTTTTCAGATGCTGAATTTCTTTCCTCTGGCCACCCATATCCTTTGGTGGTTCAGAAAGAAGGACATGTGACATTAAACACAGGAATGCAAGAAACTAAATAATAAGAGACAATCTCTGATGTCCAACAGAGACCCAATAACTGGAAAATATAAATAAAAAAATCAAAATAGTAATCATAATAACAATGATAATAGTTAACAATAATAAGAAACTGCTAGATGTATAAATTTAACGAAAAATATCCGGCAAGTGCTCATTTGTATTACGACACTAACTGGTAGGCAGTTTAAAGCATTTTTCTGGAGAGTTGGAAGGAAAACATTTCTGAGCGTCTTGATGCCGTCCGTAGAACATTTAATTGAATTTTGTCTAGCAAGTACGGGCAGTCAATTTTATTATCGATAAGGTTTTTCAAGAACGTAGCCGATTGGTATTCCCGCCTGGTTGCCAAAGATCGAACATGAATTTCAGACATAATATGATTCAAGTTAGCGCCTCTTGGTGAGTAGTTTTATAAGATATCAATAGTAAGAATATTCGATGAATGCATTCTAGGTTTTGGCAATGAACGTTATTAATGGTATACCAAATAGACATAACAAAAGTGAAGTACAATCGGACAAGATCTGTGTCGTTAAATTCTCTTGCGTTTCTAATAATAAATCCTAGTGCTCTCAATGCCGATTTACAAAGTTCGTTAATATGTCATACAAAGTTCTAGGGAGAATCAAATGTTACTCTAAGATTACAGATTGTGTCACTTGATACCAAAGGAATGGCATCCACTCGGTAAGTATCCACATAATATGCATTTTTTCTGGTATAGGTAACGTTGAAACACTTCCCAATATTAATATATATATATATATATACAGGGTTAGTAAAAAGTCCCGGAACGGTCGAATAACTTTGTTATTTGAAAATTATGATTTCTGAAATTTGGTATGGGGGTATAGTTAATATAAATGCATTTTATGCAATACAGTTAATATTTTTTTCACTTCCGGTTTAATCGGCAATACGTCCAATTTTTTTTTTTTTAAATGGAACGTTCAGATTTTTTTAACACTTTTGAATGCAAAATAAAAAACTACGTTCAGGAAGTATTAAGATGTTTATTTTTATTCACAAGAAAACAGTTAAAAAATTACAAAAGTGTCCTAATACAGAAAAATCAAGATACCTGTCTATTCAGGTTGCGATTACAATAATTGTTCAAAATGCTCTCCATTTACAATTTGACAAAAATGTAAACGGTCAGTAAAATTTCTTATTGAATTTTGTATTTGTTCTGGAGTGATGCGATTGGCTTCTTGAACTATTCTCTTTTCTAATTGTTCAAGATTATGGGGACGATTTTTGTACACTTGACATTTCATGTGACCCCAAAAGAAAAAATCTAATGGCGAGAGATCTGGCGAACGTGCTGGCCATTCGATTGCTCCTCTACGTCCGATCCAACGTCCCGGAAAAATTTCATTCAAATAATCGCGGACATTATGGAGGCAAAATGGGAGGGGGAGCTCCATCTTGTTGAAACCAAAAATGTGCATTAGGGTGATCACCTATGTTTGCATTTGGAAAGAGGGCCGCAAGTGCTGGAACAACCTCATTTCGCAATAAATTTAAGTAGACGTTGCCAGTTAAATTTCCTCTTATAAAAAATGGTCGTATGATGTTGTTTCCAACAAGACCAGCCCAGACATTCACCTTTTGAGGACGCTGTGTATGGACTTTTTCAATCCAATGCGGATTTTCATTGACCAGTAGCGACAATTATGTCTGTTCACAGTGCCGTTGAGACAAAACGTTGCCTCATCTGAAAAAATTATGTGATCTAAAACATTAGGCTGCTGCTCGATCAATTCCGTCATTGTTTCGCAAAATTGTACTCTACGATCTGGATCATCTTCAGTTAACTCATGGACGGGATACATTTTATAGGCTTTCATTCTTGCTGATTTAAGAATCGTATGAGCAGATTTTTGAGAGATCTCATGAATTTGACCTAATTCTGTTGTGGACATGTGATGATTTTCTTCCACTGTAAGTAACACATTCAAACTAGTTTCTTCATCTGTTGCTGTTAATGGACGTCCCCTTCTAGGTAAATCCTTCACCTGACGAAAGACTTCAAACTTTTGAATTGTTCGGCATACCGTACTTTTACTAATGTGACGATCCGGATAAACAGTATTAAACAAAATACGAACCTCTTCAAAAGAACGTTGACGATCACCGTACCCACGCATCATTAATATCTCAATTCGTTCTGATTCAGTAAGTTTTTCTGCCATTTTCAAATGTGTCAATGTTTAAAATAAGTAAATTTATAGCGATGCAAAAGTTAAAACGCTTTTAAAATTGTCAAATGTGACGGCAAAAAGAATGCAAACACTAAACAACAACTTTTTTCAAAGGTACCTTGATTTTTCTGTATTAGGACACTTTTTTAATTTTTTAACTGTTTTCTTGTGAATAAAAATAAACATCTTAATACTTCCTGAACGTAGTTTTTTATTTTGCATTCAAAAGTGTTAAAAAAATCTGGGCGTTCCATTTAAAAAAAAAAAGTTGGACGTATTGCCGATTAAACCGGAAGTGAAAAAAATATTAACTGTATTGCATAAAATGCATTTATATTAACTATACCCCCATACCAAATTTCAGAAATCATAATTTTCAAATAACAAAGTTATTCGACCGTTCCGGGACTTTTTACTAACCCTGTATTTACATCCGTTTGTATCAAGGCAACGTCTTCAGGTGTTGAGATTAGAGCGTAGACAAGTTAGTGATTTAAGGAGATTATCCATGTACAATAAATACAATAGCGGACCGAGGTTTGAGCCCTGTGGAACGCCTGAAGTTATTTCGTATCTATGTGTCAGAATAGAAACCAATGTAGCAAAATACGCAAAATATCCATACCTTAAACTACCAACAGATATGCATGTTAAATGTATTTAATTTTAATTAAACTTATTTAAAAAGGTCTGAACGTTAGCCCATGAAAACAGTAATACAGCTAACAGTAATTAATTGTACCTATATCCTATTTTAAAGCGGGTGTCTTAAAACAGAAATTTATGACAATACAAATCGCAGCGAGATAGCGACTTGAAATTGCTTACTTAACCAAATAGGAGGTTTATTATTTTTTTTCTGATATAAAAAGCTATTATGTTTTATTTATATCATAATTCCCATTAAGAGAGGCATGAAGTTTGGTGCTTTTTGCCTTTGTTTTAAAAAGAAAGTTCGTATTTCCATTTAATCCAATGGAGGTTCTTAATCCTCACATTCAACTGCTTTACTGCTTCGTTCAGTTTGACGATGTTGTGCGAGCCGGCATTTTTATTTCGGTTATTAGGTTTTCGAAATGGGTTGTTTAAAAAAGAACGGTCACTGTTTAAACTACGGATTTTGTATCACTTACTTCCTTCTGCACTTAAACGTTACGACTAAATGGAGTAAAGGAATTTTCCTTTGGAAATATAAAGTGGGTTGAATGGCTAACAACAATTTATCCATCAAAGTTATACTAACTATTACAGGTAAGCAACGTGAGAGTGGATGAATAAACTGTAAAAACTGAACTGAAGGAAAAATGTTACAACGCTATTTGAAAGTGAACAAGTATGATTATTCAAAAGGATAAAATTTAAGGTGCGGTGTATTTGCAAATAAGGCGGAACTTAAATATTATACCCAATATTTTACACCGATAAAACTATTTGTTGTTCCCAAAAAACTTTTCAAACCAAGCATTTATTTTACATAAGTTAAAGTTAAGGTAAGGTAAGTATTACTATTCTTAAATAGATATGAAAAGTGATTTAATTCAAGAATTCTAACATTTTACTCCAAGACTAATGCTTTTAGTGCAACTAAACGATGTTCTTAAGTGGAGACTAAAAACAGTTTTATAGATTATGCTGTTAAGACAAATTTTTTTTCTTGCCTTAAGAAGTTTTTGTTTTGCGGATATTTAAAACAGATTTATTTGGTTCAAGACAAATTTATTTAAGGTAAGCATGCGTTTTTCTGTGTGTGGTTAAATATGAAAAACGTCATAAATTTGTACGAATTTCAATTATAGAATTCAGTTATAAAAACGGAATATTCTTTGTTTGAATATTTTATTGATAAATAATTTGAATAATTATTGTTTTAGAATATTTTTTTGTTCTAATGCTGTTATACAGTCATCTACATACCTTTTGCAAAAAAATAAGTATATTATAAAGTCTATTTTATTTAGATTTCTTGTCATATTTATTCTAGAACAATTTGTATTACGATATTAGAAGTTAGTGAACCTATTGCACATCCAAAAATTTGTTTATAAAATAATACAAAAATAAATTTTCACATCGGTATCCTTTGTCCAGAAATGGTAAATTTCATTCCAAGTGAGACTAATGCGACAATGGAGATGCACAGACAAAAAAAAAGTTCTTGAATCAAGCAAATATATATCTTTGATATTATTTTTTTGACTGAACAATAGTTTATTTGTATCAAACAATATTCTTTTAAAGCAACAACTTTAATTTGTTTGAATTGACCATTATTTTTGTTTGATATATTTTTTAGACTCAAATATATACCAATTGTCCGCCTGCGTCCGCATTATAGCGATGCTGTAGTGTAAGCGAGATACACAGAGGTATCCGTGCATTAGAACGGTAAAGAAGTATACGGAATATTCGACTGGATTACATTAGCATATTGCTATGATGCACTCGTATTTGCCAAGAAATCCACATTTCCACGCTGTCGCCGCACAGGCGCGAGAGCCGTCGCTCGCACACGTGCGTGTCAGATGCATTTTATATTTCGTCGGGAGAACTACTCGCTCGTACTATTTAATAAAACGCGTTGTTGGTAGGTAGATACCGGTTATTTTAAAAATGGAGTACTATACGCCGGAGCAAAAACTCTTCATGATTAAACACTTTTACGGTGGTAATTCCGCGGAAGTAACTCGGGATTTATTTGCAGCTAATTTCCTCGAAAGTCAAATTCCCAATGCAAGCACCATTCGTAGGACCGTTAATCGATTTGAAACTACATTTTCTTTAGTAAATAATAAAAATAAAGTTGTTCCGGATAAGAATGTAAGCGATATAGAAATTCGAGTATGTGCTTTAGTTGAAGTAAATCCCACTATCATCTCGACAAATTGCTCGCGAATTAGGTATCTCTAAAGCAACGGTTCATAAGATTTTACGTACTAATAAATATCGTTCATACAAATTTACAAGTTCACAAGTATGAATGGAATTTTGCGAAAGAATGATAAATAAATATCACGATAACCAATTTTTTTTTAACAACGTATTGTTCACAGATGAAAAAACATTTTACCTACACGGGCATCATAACCGCGCAGTTTGTCGTTACTGGTCGCGTAAAAATCTACATTTAAATATACCAACGCGAACGCAGTATCCACAGAAGCTAAATGTATGGGCAGGTATGATTGGATATCATATAATTGGGCCTTTTTTCATTGACGGTAATTTAAACGGAAATAGATACCTACAGTTACTTGAAAATAATATTATTCCGGCAATACTGGAGCGATTTAATATAAATGAAGTTTGGTTTCAGCAAGATGGTTGCCCAGCACACAATACACGCATTGTAACAAACTTTATAAACGCGGTTTTTGAAAACAGATGGATCGGTAACTCGGGCTTTATTAAATGGCCAGCGCGGTCCCCTGATCTAGCTCCAATCGATTTCTTTTTATGGCCCTTTTTACATAATACAATATACGGATACGGTGATCAACTGCCATCAAACATTGCAACACTGCATTCAAATTATTGAAATCAGTAATACTGTCACAGCATCAGATATGTTAACAAATGTTCGTCGGAATTTGTATGATCGGTTGGGTTACTGTTCTTATCAAGAGGGAGGTTTATTTGAACACTTAATAAATTAATTTACTTCCAATTTTATTATTGTTTAAGAATAATATTCTCTTTTAGCGAATTGCAGGTTTATTGCAATGTTGAATACAATTCTGTTTTAAGAATTAAATAGGTATTTTATTTTCCATTATTTTATTATAGTTGCGTTTTTAGATTTTATACTTGTTGAACAATATTATTTTAGTTTTTATTTTAAAGTTTAGGAGTTCTGATTATTTATTTTTGATTTTTTATGTTGTTTATGAGGCTGTGATGAATTACTTCACTGACATGTTATCAGTGATTATCTGATGCTTCAAACAACTAAAAATATTTACTTATATCGGGAACACACTCCCTCTAACAGTGCTTTTTACTTTTCAGGAATAGTATTTTCTACCACATGTAATGTTATTAATCACTTATGCTATAACATAGAACTCTAAAAGACTTTGATTTGCCTATATGCCCCAATACATTTATACGTGTAACTTATAATACGTCCGCTATCGTTTGTAAATGCCATCCGCGTGCCGCTAAGTAGGCGTGGCAATTCAAGGTGGCACGCCCATTTATAGTCGACCAGTAGTTACTAATACATGCATCGTGCTATGAACGGTTGCCACACTGTATATTTTAAAATGTAGGTATAATGTATCACTATTTTCCCTGAAACGAAAATAGAACGTATTATACCATCAAAGATATTTAACAATAATTTATTTTAGAAGATTTCATAATATATAGGTACATATACCTCCATTATTCTAAAAGGCGAACATGTAACTATGGTACATTGTACCATACTATAACATATTCACTATTTTTATTATAAATTTATTAACAATATATTTACATGAAAACTGTGTGATAGTGTACCCTTCTGTTAATTTCGCGACAGTTAACCGTTACTGGAGTGGTGTTCGTGTTAATATGTAGGGAGTTGTGAGGATTGACTTGTGAGTGTGAAAATAATGGACGAGCATCCTAAAACACATATTCATGAAAAAGAAAATTGCCCGTCATCGACTAGTTGTTTAACGTGTAATATGATATGCAATTTGTGGTAAATACAAATGTACTCTTTTTGCTGAAAATAATGTATAAATATGTTACTTTTTTCTTCAATATAATAAGTTAATAATGTAGTGCTTGTTTTCAACGGTTATTCGCCGATAAAAGAGCAATTTTTCGGCGAAGTTTTGGGTTTGACTTAACGTAAAAAACCTTTATTTATAAAAAGTTGCGTACGTAAGACGTAAGTTCCGTAGAAGAAAATTCATTCGTGCCTTCGTAATCATTATAGGTACACCGTATTTCCAAAAATTACAAATATCAGGATGATTACTCTTAAATTTACAATTTTACAATATGGAATCTAATTGATCTAATTAATATTTTTTTCTATGGCAAATAAATTGTTTCATTTGACAACCTAGTTATTATAAGAAACCGAAATTTTGTTTAATATTCACGTAAAAATATTATACTATATCTACACCACATTACCAAAGAAATAAAGATTAATTCATGAAATTTTAGTTACCTGCTTGTATAATGTAGGCATATATTTGCTTGTCGAGTATTTCATATTCACAACAGTTAATAAAATTGTTTGATAAAAACAGTTGTCATATTATGTGTTCAACAATAAACGCTTACATTTTCTTTATTATGCATAATTGATTCTACTAATATATTATTTTGGATATTTAAGCTATATCAAATGTATAGAATTCTATTCATTGCAGCAATAATTGTTTATAGTAGGGAAGGAAGGGTATATACTAAGCAGCGACTCTTTTAACTGTAATATAGTACTGAATGGTGTTAATCAGAGTAAAAGCGCACCTTAAAGCACAAAAATATTTTGGTAAACCAATACATATGGAGCTTTCAATGAAAGATAAGTATATATTTAAATCAAAATAATAGTAAGAATGAGTATATTTGATTCAAATAAGATATACATTTTAAACGAAAGATATATATTTTTAAATCAAACATGTTCCGTTTTTTAATTCAAGAAAATATATTTTCAAATGAAATTATTTAGATGATTAGATACAAAGAAATATATGTTTGAAACAAATAAATGACATGGACAAAATTATTTTGTTCAATTAACCAAATATATCTTTGCCGCCATTTAAAATCATA
This sequence comes from Cetonia aurata, assembly GCA_949128085.1. NCBI lineage: Eukaryota > Metazoa > Arthropoda > Insecta > Coleoptera > Scarabaeidae > Cetonia > Cetonia aurata. The sequence continues at coordinate 25,612,962 of OX421889.1, read as the reverse complement.
ATTTGGTTGACTCAATGCAAATTTGTTTGATTCAAGAACTTTTTGTCCTCTATGTGGGTACAGCCAGGTTTTCCATTTCGCCAATCTTTTCCTTGCATCTTTTTCCTTTTCCTGACCTTTTGTGTCGTAGCTCTTTCATGTACTCTACTTCAGTTGTGAATCAAGCATTTCTGGTCGGTGTGATCTGGTTTGTTCTGGGGTTGCAGGCTCAACATCCTTTCTTGCCTTTGGCATAACCGACGAAAATGCTATTTGATTCAAAATGAGTGTCGTAAGAAAAAAACTGTTTTCCGGAAAAATTTATCTATACTTATTACCAATTTAATGAGTGAAGTAAGCTACATACAAATTTCATACATTAAATCAATTTTCTTGACATTTAGCGACATTGGTGTACGTGTTGTAGTATCCTTCGTTTATTTATCTTATAATTTTTTCAAACCGTTTATATTTACATCTAATATCACCAACAATAGTATTTTTGAATACTGTAAGCAAATAAGGGAATTTATCTGTGGTAAGGCAGCAAATTATTTCATAACATAGACCTAATCTATAAAACGTTTATCTGTTTAAGTGTACAATGCCCTACACACCAGAGCACGAAACATTCATCTTGGAAGCTTATTTCCGAAATGGACAGCGGAATCATGAAGGGACATGGATATACTCTGTAGATTTATGTATTCAAGAATTCCGTGTACAGTTTCCGGATGAAGAATTCGATGATTTGATTTTAAGCAGACATATTTATATATTTATATAATAGGGCCAATTTTCTTCGAGGAAACTGTAACAGCCCAACGTTACCAACAGATGTTGGAATTGTTTATTGCAGAGTTGCAAGAAAATGAGCTGGAAGCAAGTTATTTTCAGTAATGCTCCAGCGCATACTGCTCGACAAACCTGCCAATATCTTCAACAGTTTTTTGCTGACAGGGTCGTTGGAGCACAAAGATGGCCACCAACATCGCGTGATCTAACCCCATTAGATTACTTCATGTTTGGCTATCTAAAAAATAGGATCTATAGAAACCGCATGCATACCATAGAAGAACTGAGAGATGCCATTATCAATGCAGTACAGAGTATAACTGCACAACAACTAATCAATGTCTTCGAAAGCATGAAACGAAGAGTTGACACTTGCATTAATGCTCATGGTGGACATTTTGAACACGCTCTTTAAACAAATTTTAAGTTTTCTCACTTAATAATTATACTAATTGTATGTTATAATTTAAAGTAATAAATAAATTTAGTTGAACACCAGTTAGTACTGAATTGTAATATCATAATTTCCTAAGGAGTTAAATTAATTACATTTCATTTTTACAAGCAGAAACACCAATCCATAGTCGTTTATATAATGCGAGTTCAAATATAGGTTACGTTTTCCTTATTTAAGACAGATCCGTTTACTTTCTTATGTTCCAACACTGACTTAATTCAAACCTTCATTACAAACACGCGGCATATACCTACACCCTGCTACTATCTATAGGAGCGGATTTGACAATCTTTTTGAATGCTCTTCTGATTTTGGAGCAAACATTTTTCTTTTTTCTTTGCGATTCCTACCATCATCTTTGAGCCAACATTCTTCACATTTGTTAGGTCTCATCTCGTACCTGTCCATGCTTCTTCAGGAATCATATTTTTTAAAAATTTCTCGGTGACAGATTTTGCAAATAGACAGCTGTATTGACAGCTCCTGCCAAAAATTCTTTCGATAAGTTAGCATCAGTTAATAATCATCTAGATTTTTTTCTACAAGTACCATTCTGTTGGCGTTTGATGTTGAACACCATTATCCTTGATACACAAATTCTTTGCCATTGCTTCTCTGTTCTTAAAATGTTGATTTTATGTTTAGATTCATTTTCAACTAAGTTACTTGAAGATACTTGATCTTTTTTTACCTCCATAGGACCGCCACAGATGCATCCCCAAGTTCTAGCTTCTTCATAATGACGGGAGTGGGATGATGAGGTATAAAAAGGTAATTTGGTTTGCTTACCTTTATAAACAGCGAATACAGATTTTATCGTATTCCTCATATGCTTTCATATTTACTTGGTATGTCTTGTCCTGTTTGACATTCAACTTATACATGCCATTTTGCAGTTCTAATACTATATATGTAATATTACTATATTCCGGGTCTCGTATATTGGCACAATTTTTCGCAGGTGAAGAGGGATGGAAAATACACTTATTTGTCTTACTTGATTCTGACAGTTGTTAATGTTTGACAGCATGCTGACAGATTTTGTTTAGAATATAGGTTGTCTCTGGTCAGAATACACAAGTCAAATACTATTTGTCCAACGGATGTTTACCCACGCGTAATTGATTTATATAGCAATAATACTCATATGTTATTCAATGCATTTCGTACAATTTCCGTTTGATACAAGAAAGAGAAAGCAAATTCAACTTGAAACTTTTGTCTTCTAGCCGTTGGTTCAAGCAGTCGAAGTACTAATATTGCGCGTTATTCAAATAGAAAAGAGATAGAATATAGCAAATAATCTATTCTTAAACGTGCTGCACTTGTACGGCGTTAATCAAAATCAGTACAACATTTTGCATTGTCCTCTTCAATGCATTTCTTGTCAAAGGTTGTCTATGGTTCACCTATGGTTCTGCCATTAAGCTTTTTGACATTAGATTTATTGTGTGGTTTTATTACTGTCGTTTTTCTCTATTTTTAAAGAAACTGTTCTTCTAAGAACAATTTTGTTATTGTTGGGTAAGTGAGGGTAAATTAGTTCTTGTATACTATTTAGTTTAGATCCATTAATTAAGCTGTTTTAGTAAAGAATGATAGGTAAGAGGTTAATGGGGAGGCATTGCAAGATGTAAATAATAATACAAATATTAGCATATCGTTGTGGCTATATATGCCGCTTTATTGTTAGAGAGTTACTTCTGCTGTTGAGATTTTGAGAAAAACTCTATATTCTATTAATCAAGCGTAAGGCAATACTATCTATAACGTGTACAAGAATCGTAAGTAATTGTAAAAAGAAGATAGTAATGAATTATAGGTACATGCATTTTGCTTCTAGGTAAACACGTTACTCTAAAATCATTGAATTTGGAACTACAACTTAAGGAAGTTGTGCATATGAGCAAGTCTTCTTTGTCAACGCTGCTAAAAGAATTAGGATTCAAATATAAAAAAGATGACCGTAGACGTGCTTTAACGGAGCGCTTGGAAATTGCTAGTATGAGAAGTGGCTTTTTAAGAAAATATACAGAAAATAAAAATTCTTCGCACCCTAGGGAAGTAGTTTTCCTTGACGAAACATGGATATATTCAAAAGGAGGTAAAAAAAGATCATGGCAGGATGATTCGACCAAAAGTGTTTGAAAACTTGGAGGTTCATTGAAGGTGCAAGTCTATTATTTGCATCAAAATCACAAACTGTGGACTATCATGGTGAAATCAATAGCACAAAATTTACAGAATGGTTGAAAACTCAGCTAATACCACATTTATAGGAGCCATCACTTTTAGATAACGCACCGTACCATAGCGTTCAAGAAAATAAAGCACCAACAACTGCATTTAGAAAAGCTGAAATTATGCAATGGGTGCAGGAACATGATACTCAACATACAGCTGCTATGACTAAAGTTGAGCTTTTATATTTGGTGAAGATAAATAAGAAGGAGAAAGAGTATCTGGTTGACAATTTATTGAGAGAACACGGTCATGAAGTCTTGCGTTTGCCACCTTACCATTGCGAATTCAATGCTATTGAATTGATTTGGGCAAGGGCTAAAATATATTATAATACATATATCGGCAGAGATGGATATAGTGATGATAAAGTTCTGGAAATGTGGAAGGAGTCATCGGCTATTTGTGATGGTAACGTGTGGAGCAATTGCGTACGACACACAAATCAGTTAATTCAGAAGTGGTACGACAGAGAACACTTTCTAGTAGAAGTAGATGTTGCACCTGTCATTACCAATGTTGGTGAAGATTCTGATTCGGAAACAGAAGAATTTGATTAAATTCTTAAAATAACTTACTTACTTTTGTAAATGTATATTTTACATATTTTTTATGCTTTTCTTACAGCACACAAGCAATTGTATGCTGAAAATAAAATAGAGCATTGTTGATGATGAGTGTTAAATAAGATAGTAAGCACTAGTAATTAATAAGCGTAAATCACTTTTCTAATAAGGTGGTAGGCATTACAATCGAAACATCATATTTCCACTCACAGTTTTCCACTGATTTTTGTGATATTCATTCGTGGTCTCGAAGAAATATCTCTAAATTGAACTTGGTAAGAACATGTGATGTTTGTGGGCCGATTATAGTTTTATAAACTTCATGCATACTTCATGTAAACAGAATGTTTTGACATTTACAATTTTCAATAGGTTAGAAATATCACCTATATGATGGTGTAGCGTAGTAACTTGAGTATAAAGAAGGATAGCTTATCTCTGGTATAAAGTAATGATTCAGATGTACAAAATTTATGATGTCATGGGTAAAGAACCATTGGACGAATAGTACAGGGTGCGGGAAAATGATCTGACGGTTTTCGCTGCCGCGTTGTCGAGCGAGTTAGTGGTGGGGGGTGGTGGGGATAGCGGTGTTCAAAGGCCGACACGTGGACATTTTTAGTGGCCATGGACAGTGGTCGGGTGAGCACCGCGCGTTTGTTGTCGAAGCGTTTTTTAAAAGTGGCGATTCCTGTGTTGCTGTTCAGTGGCAATTCCGTAGGCGTTTCAATGTGGATCCAAAAGGAGAAGTCCCAACTCGAAACACCATTTTGCTGTGGGTGAGGAATTTCAGAGCTACCGGTTCAACTATCACTGGCTATTGTGCAGCAGTTGAAGCCTAGTGACTATACAAAACGCCAGGCGTTTTGCGAGCAAATGATTGATTTGAAGACAGATGACAAAATTCTCATTATGACCGACGAAGCGCATTTTCATCTGGATGGTTATGTGAACAAACAGAACTTCCGTTATTGGTCTGCTATGAATCCAGAAGAACTGCATGAACGTCCACTTCATAGCCCGAAGATCACTGTGTGGTGTGGTGTAACAAAAGCTTGTGTCATTGGTCCATACTTTTTTGAAGAGGATGGTCGAACCATTACTGTCAATTCGCAACGTTATCTGTCGATGTTGGAAAACTTCCTGATCCCTGAACTTCGCAGAAATCACTTAGTCCGCACAGAATTTGTTTCCAGCAGGACGGGGCAACTGCCCATACAGCCAATGAGGTGATGGAATTCCTAAGAAGTAAGTTTCGTGGACGAGTCATCTCGCGTTTCGGGGACATTGCGTGGCCAGCTCGCTCCCCTGATCTCAGCATTTGTGATTGTTTCTTGTGGGGACACCTTAAAGCAAGAGTTTACGCAAACAAACCCCGCACATTGGGTGACCTTAAGGAAGCCATACGGCAAGAAATCGCCAACCTGTCTCCCGCAATGCTAGGGAAGGTGTTCGAAAATTTCACCGCAAGATTGGAAGAATGCATGGCCCAAGAAGGACATCATTTAAAAGACGTCATCTTCAAGTCTTAAACGGATGAAATTGGCTCTTCTGGAAGTATTTTTGTTAATTTACATAAATACCAATCTGTAATATGCAATAAAACACATTGTATCTTTTTAAACGTTTGAATTGTTTTTATTTAAAAACCGTCAGATCTTTTTGCCGCTCCCTGTATATGTCTAACACAACAGAAACACAGAAGTATGTTCTTATCCTCATTTCCTTCAATTTACCAAAATTTAAACAAAAAACACATTTACCCGTATTTTTATTGCTGCTTTAATTGTTATTATTGAAAAATCATCATAACTAACATTCACTTAGGTGGAGTAGGGTTGTCAAAATGCATAAACTGCACTTCCTACTTGATTCAGAGCTAATATATTAGGTTGAAATGCGCAATCTAGTACGCTTGCGATGTGTATTTATCAGATGACAATATGTTAAACAAAAATGACATTTTGACATAGGCAGTGAAAATCTTTTTATCAATATCTGATCGAGACCATTTTGGAGGTAGAAAATTTGAAGTAGTCGCCTATACAATGGGGACTCCGACACCAAATGAAGTCAAAACGGCGAAAATGATTATAGCAGCCATCGAAGATCTGCCTGACGGTGCTTCCAGAGATGAAATTAGCCAGCACATTGAGAACGAGTTTGCGGTCCCTAGCAAGCAGATCAGCAAGTACTTGACCAAAAGTATTAACAAAGGAATCGCGTTCGGCGCTATAAGAAGTCTTAGAGGCCGATATCATTTGGGGGAAGTCATGGAAGGGGTGAGAGAACACAGGCGACGCGGTGGAAGGCGCCGTAGGAGCAGGTCTCGTCGCAGGAGAAGGCGCCGACGACATTAAAGTATAATTGTGTACACTATCAGTCATGTATAAATTTTAAATTGTATGCCTGTATGAGCTGTACAATATTGTACAGATTGAAAATAAAAATAAAGAATAAACATTGTATAGGGCACTGCAATTTAAACGAGCCATCTCAAATAACGCTTTACCTGCTGTTATTTATATAAAATTCCGAAATTTTAATGACGGGCCTGGCAATTTAACATCATTCCTGCGCTACCCTTAAAATTTTAATAGGAAAGATGGGTTTTGAGGCCACTCATTCAAAAGGTCTTTTAATTTTCTTTACGGCAAAAAATGATGACCATTAACCTCCATAGAATAGTACAGAGTGAGCAACCGGATGTGACCACCACGTGACCTCAAATTTTGAGGTGGCAACATTGTTAAGTTGGTAGTACAAGATATCCCACATTATCATTGTTTATATATAAACAAGGACATTATTGATTTGCCAGATATTTTTATAACTTAACCTTAAATTAAAAGACGTGTCATATTTTCTTTAGTATCAATAAATTGCTTTTTAGATCAGATTTGAAACAAAAGTACTTTGGTAAATTATTTTTATTAAACTATTTTTACAAAATAGAAATATTTACAATAAATGCTCGAAATGGCCACCATCATTTTGTAAACACAAATTTATTCTTCGTTGCATATTTTGGAACACATTGTTCAAAACTTCTTCATTAATATCATTTACTGCTGCAGTTATGGCATTTCTCAAACACTACATTCTTTAAATGGCCAAACAAGAAAAAATCTAATGGTGTTAGATCGGGTGAATGTGCCGGCCATCGCCCTCTACTTATTAAACGATTGCCAAAATATTCTTCAAGGTACGCTATTGTAGCGTCAGCTGTATGTGGGGTAGCACCGTCTTGTTGGAAATACCCATTCTGAAGTTCATCATCATGGAGTTCATTAATGAATGTTTCTAAAATATTCTGTCTATAACGAGCACCATTAACTGTATCGTCAAAAAACATTGGTGTCATAATGCGTCTACGTGACATGGCAATCCACACACCAGTTTTAATGGGATGTAACGTCGTTTCTTTGTAAACATGTGGGTTTTCTGTACCCCAGGTACGATAATTTTGGCTATTTATATAACCCGAAAGGTGAAACCAAGCTTCATCTCAGAAGAAAGTTATGTTTAATTGCTGCTCATTTAAATGTTCATTAAACCATAAGCAATAATTCCGTCTTTGTTCGAAATCCCGAGGAAACAACTGTTGATGTACAGTGACTTTATATGGTAACATATGCAAATGTTTCTTTAAGGCTGTGCGACAGCTCCCATATGATATTCCTATAAGAAAGAAATTTAAATATGTTGTCAATTATTTAGTAAGTACATACCTGTTTGAGCAGATAATTTTCTAACCGATTTATTGGGACTATTTGTCATACGATCAGAAATATCATTTACTGTTTCCTCAGTTAACACTCGTGGTGCGCCAACTGGTTTACGCTTTGCAACGCTACCAGTCTCCATAAATCGCTGTACCAGCCTGTTGCGATGTCGAACAAATCGGTCATATTCAATGACTTCGTTTGGATATTCCAATGTAAATTGTTGTATGCAGGATTGTAGTGAATATGACCAAGACCCGTCTTGTGCCTGTGTAGCACTTCGAAAATGCGCCATTACAATAAACCTGTCTTGTTCATCCGTGAATTCCATTTTCACTGCGCAATTATTGAGCGTTCTGTTCAGTAGTCTTTAAAAAGACAGTTACTATGCAGTAAATGCTATATTTACGAAAAGTCACAAGAAAATCGCAAGAAACGTAAAAACTAGCAGTTTCAAACACGTTAGATGTCAGATGACAGAACGTAAACAATAAGCAGGACAGTAAACAGTGAAACGAAAAAATTCACTTTTTCTGTGACGTTTGTGGTCACGTGGTGGTCACATCCGGTTGCTCACTCTGTACAATCTTGCTTCAAATGCTTTCCTGACATTTTGCAACGACCTCTGTAATATGAGCTGTGGTCTCAATTGTCCTTACTTTGCGATCTTTGGAAAAGTAGTCTTCTTGCAAAAACTTGAAGATAACATCCGCTTTACGATAGGCCTTAGGGGCCGCACAGTGATCCAGGGCCAGCAAAAAACACTTGACAAGTATGAAATCTAATGATATATTTGCCGTGAATAGTTAGTTAAATGTTCAAACTTCATAAAAAATGCTATTTTGCAATATTTATTCGTAATGAACTATGCTCAAAATTGGCATAAGTAAAAATCCTGAAATAACTGCATATTCTTGTTAGAATTAATTGTGAATGTATTTTAATAAGTTGTTATCTAAATTGAATATAACTTCTGGAGTATGTTCTAAGGTCCTTACAGTTTATATGACTGCTAAAAAAAATTTATTTGATATGTAAAATGCTTGATTTTATCAACAGTTTTCTAAATACTATATTTATACATGAAAAAAAAGTTCAGGTAGACTTTTAGTGGTCATCAGCAATTATCGACAAGTAGATTTTTACATGTACATGATCTCTAATGGCTCTAGCATAATGTCCAAAAGGAATCAATTTAATTTATCTATTAATACTGCTTGCTTTCCTGACATCTGGAAACCTACACGTTTGGTACCCGTGTTTAAGAAAGGTGATAGACAGGCTGTTGCTAATTACCGACCTATAGCCATTATCAATAACTTCGCTAAAGTTTTCGAAAAGTTTTATTGTCGCATCTATCCTCAAGTTCATTCTCTTATAAGCACTAGCCAACATGGTTTCGTCCGTAAGGGCTCCACTGTTACCAACTTAATTGAGATCACTCAGTTTAAGTATGTATGTGTGATATTAGGGTGATAGTACACTGCGACCTGAAAGATCTATTGTGTCCACTCTTCTTGCTGTATTTACGCTGGCCGTCCAGTCTGATTCCTTTTAAAAATGTCCGAAGGCCTCAGATTAGGTAACTCTCCCTCTTCGATTTCACATGCTCCCAGGTGCAGCGCCCTTGAGTTGCACAGTGCAGCGCAGTTTGTAAGTAGATGGATGGACGTTTCGTCCTGTTCCCCACAAAATCAGTGCCAAGCTTTTCAAGTTTCAGCTTGCCTCATTCCCTGGAGATTCTCCCAGTATTTGAATTTTCTCTGCTCTACTTCATTTTTCAGTTTCTCCAGTGTTATGCTGCTACTTATCCCGTAAAAAGGTTCTGGCCCTACAAAAGGTGTTCTGCCCCTTTCTTAGCGAGATTATCTGTTATTTCGTTTCCTTCCACTCCTGTGTGTCCAGGAACCCACAATAGGGTTACCTTGTTCTTTTTGCCTAGCTGGTTTAGTTTTTCTAGACACTCCCAAACCATTTTGGAGCTGATTATGTTTGACCTCAGCGCCCTAATGGCTGCTTGACTATCAGCTATTATGATAATCTCCTGCTTTTCATAGCTTCTGTCAATGTTGACCTGGACACATCTTTCAATAGCATGTATTTCCGCCTGGAAGATACTTGGATACATCCCCAAGCTTTCGAAATATTTGGTTCTAGGTCCATATATCCCTATTCCAGTTCCTTCTGCCGTTTTGGGGCCATCTGTGTACCATTTAATGGCGTTTCTATTGAGATTCCAAATGGTATCACTATCCCATTCACTCTTGGTGCTAAGCTTTGTGATAAATTCTTTCACAAAGTTGAATTTCCTTGGCATGTCGTCTCGGGCCATGTCCCAAATTTGGTCACCTGCAGAAGGCTGAGGCCTATCGCTAGCCATTCCTTTCCTGATCATTCTACGTGTGGGCCTCTTAGCTATGCTCTCCACAAAACTGTGAAGAGGAGTAAGATTTAGTACCACTTCAATAGCTGCTGTTGGGCAGGTTTTCATTGCCCCAGTTATTCATACACATGCTAATCTTTGCACTTTAGAGAGATTAGCTCTCGCAATGGCCAGATTAGTTCTCTTGCTCCAAGCCACTGCCCCATAAGTGATCATTGGTCTCACGATTGCTGTACATCCAGAGCAGTATTTTTACTTATAATATATTATTTTGTTTTGTTTATTTCACTTAGAAACTGCAAACTTGAAAGTTTTTTTAATCAGTTTTAATATAGTGTTTAATTGTAAAATTGTGTTGTGTTTGATTACGTCAATCCACCTCTCCGAAACAAACGATCCTGAGAATTAAGAGCCGGAACCCCGTAACACTTCTTTGCCTTGTTACTTACTTCAAGCTCATGCTTATTCCACAGAAGTTTATTATCCAGGATGAGTCCTAGATATTTCACCTCCGTCTTCCAGTCTATGTCTTGCCCATCTATATTTATGGTTTTGAGGCTCGGTTTTCTTTTCCTTGTGAATGCTATTAAGGTAGTCTTAGTGGCGTTGATGTTAAGGCCCACAGATTGGCACCACCTTTTCCTAGTGTTGAGCCCTCTTTGAACTATGTCACAGAGGGTATTCTCAAACTTTCCTCTTGCAAATATGACTATATCATCAGCATACCCTTGACACAGTATGCCTAGATTAGTCAGCCTCCATAGAAGTTCATCTACTGTCAGGCTCCACATAAGTGGGGAAGTAACTCCCCCTTGTGGACATCCTCTGGTCGTGCTGATCGAGATCGTTTTGCTTCCCACCTCCATCTCCACTGATCTAGTAGAAAGCAGCTGCGACAGCCATCTGGACGTCGCGCCGTCTACCCCTGTTTCAATTAATGCTTTCTTGACGGCCTCGTGCGGAGTGTTGTCAAAAGCGTCCTCTATATCTAGAAAGGCGCACACTACAGTTTCTTTATTCGTCAGTGCATCCTGGATTTGATTAAAAGGGCTATTAACCAGAGCAAGAGATCCAAATTAAGACCTCCGTCAGGAGGTGAATGTCGACCCCTGGGGATTAGGTTACAAAATTGTAACAAAGAAACTGCGCATTAAATCTACCCGCCCCAGTTTCAACGAAGCCCAAATGGAGAACCTTGTCGAGGCCCTCTTCCCGAGGTACCCAGAGAGAGACTCTGATCCCGACATCGTAGGACTGTGTGAGATCCCCCTCTTCGACGAGGAGGAACTATTACATGCAGCGAGCTTACTCCAAAATCGAAAGGCACCCGGACCGGATGGAGTTCCCGCATAGGTCATATGGAGTATCGCCAATTCATGTCCGCGGATACTCCTGCATGTCTACAACCGGTGTTTAGAGCAGGGCGTGTTTCCCCGCACTGGGAAGGTCCAACGCTTAGTTCTGATAAGCAAGGGCAAGGGCGATCCAGCCACACCGTCGGCATACAGACCACTGTGTATGTCAGACACAGCGGGAAAACTACTGGAAAGGCTCTTGAAGACACGACTTCAGATCACCGTGGATGAAGCTGGAGGACTTTCCCCGAGACAGCATGGCTTCAGGAAGGGACACTCGACGATCAGTGCGGTCCGGGAGATGGTCGACGCTTTCTACGCCGAGCAGCTCCAGAACAGACATTCCACGGGACTAGTAATGCTAGTCAACCTGGATGTAAAAAACGCCTTTAACAGCGTAAGGTGGAGTAAAATCCTTGAGGCCTTGGAGGAACGCTTCAACACCCCACAATACCTCATGCGGATGTTTCGAAACTACCTTAAAGACCGAGAGCTAAGGTATGAGACTGAGGCGCAGGGGTCAATACTGGGCCCGGACCTCTGGAACGTATCGTACGATGGTATATTACGCATGGAGATGCCCGACGGTACGTTTCTTGTGGGTTACGCCGATGACATCGCGGCGGTGATAGTCGCAAGGGACTCAGTTGACGCACAGAGCCGGCTGAACCAGACGATGCGGAGAGTCATCGCTTGGATGGACGATCAAGGCCTGCAGCTAGCGACGCAGAAGACGGAAATTGCCTTCCTCACGGAACGTAGGACTCCCCTAGAAATCCCTATGAGGATCGACACGGAGGAAGTAATTACGTGTAAGGCCATCAAATACCTGGGGGTTTATTTAAATAACAGGATGACATTCTGGGACCACATCTGTTTTGCTGCCAACAAAGCGGCCCAGAGGGTGGCGTCCCATAGCCGTCTTGTGACTAACGTCGGCGGACCATCCGCAAGCAAACGAAGGCTGCTAATGTCGGTCTCGGAATCCATCCTTCTTTACGGCTGTGAGATCTGGGCCGATGCCCTCGACAGAGAGAAATACAGGAAAAAAATGGCGGCAGTCCAGCGGAGAGGAGCGCTACGAATCGCCAGCTCCTATAGAACCGTTCCCGAGGCAGCCATCCTGGTGATAGCAGGAGTTGTGCCTATTGACCTGCTGGGCAAAGAAGGCGGAAGAGGAAATGGGAGTCGAGGCAAACGGGAACAAGTTCGGCCCCAGACGAAAGAAGGCTCACTCTTCGGCTGTGGCAGGAGAGATGGGAGACCGCCAAGACAGGAAGATGGACCGCCACCTGTCAATCTGGATAGACAGAAAGCACGGTGAGACAGGATACTATCTCACCCAGTTCCTATCCGGACATGGGTACTTCCACGATTACTTGTTCAAAATGAGGAAAGTGGGTAGTGCCCAGTGTCCGTATTGTGATTCCGATAAAGACGACGCCCACCACACCTTTTTTGAGTGTACGAGGTGGGGGCCGGAGAGAGACGCTTTGGTGAATGAGCTGGGAGAGTTGTCGCCCGACAATATCATCCAAAAGATGATGGAGAGCCCCGAAACCTGGCGGAGGATCTCTACATTCATCGAGGGAGTGCTTAAAGCCAAGAAAAGCGAGACGAATCGTTAAATACGGGACACCACTCCGAAGATATGTGCAAAACGGTACCAGAGTGGAGCTATGTCCGAAAGGGGGGTTTTTAGTGACTGGAAGTTCCACACACCGAGCGACCGCGCCTTTTCCCCGCTTGATGGTGCATCTAAGCATTTTCCCCCGTCAAAAAAAAAAAAGTTATTTCCCTGATGTTTTCCAATACAATACAATCGCCAAACATACTTCAAGGTTCCTTTTTGGGTAACGCAGCATCAAAAACGCCAGCAATAAGTGTTACTTTTTACCTCTTGTCTCTTTGCCGGTTGGAACAATCCTTTTAATCTGATTTTTTTATATACATCTTATATAATTTATAAATATGCGCGTTTAACCTTGTTTCCCACTTACCCCATTTCAGAAATAGAGAGGACTTATGAATCCATGTCCTACAAAATAATGAAGACAACTGCTTATATGTAAGAAATCGTATTTTTATGTGTGAAGCTCCTAAATTAACAAATCTGTAATAAAGTTATGCAACTGCCTGCAACGCTACCTAAATTATTGATCTTGCCATGTCTAAACGCTTACTTTGTCCACTTTTGATTATCAGGAATTGAAGCTAGCACCACCAAAAGAAAACTTTCTATTTTCAGAATCAACAGCAAAGGAATCAATGCTGTTCACTCAAGTTATATGGTGACTCCGTTAAAACGCTTTAGTCGACTGTTGATTTATTGGTTGTGTTATACTAGTGCATGATTTATGTGTATATACACTCCGCAAAAACATTATGGAATCACCCAATTTTTTTTGAAATTTTTTTATTTTTTCAAAATTGCATATTCTGTAACTAAGTAGTACACAAACATATTAAAAATAGAACAAACTGCAAGGGAAAAACCAAAGACCGCAACTTGATAAACATGACAATTGAAAAACTAACTCCGACGCAAAGAATTTAATTAATGAAAACTTGAACTAATAATATATTTTATATTACGGCGGCCATCCGCCTAGACAAAGACTCCAAAAGACCTCTGATGTAGTCTTGACCCACTTGGTTCCATTCTTCATTGACCGCTGCTTCTAGCTCTTCTAGCGTTCTTGGTGGAACTTGCCTGGTGTGTAGTTTCCTCCCAATGTGGTCCCAGACATGCTCTATTGGATTCATGTCCGGGCTTCTAGCTGGCCACTCCAAAACACGTATGTCAACCTCATTTAGGTAATTTCGTACAATGTTGGCGATGTGGGGACGAGCGTTATCATGCATTAAACGGAAATTCGGGCCTATATAAGGAGCAAATGGAACCACATGTGGCTCTAAGATAAATCTAATGTGTCTATCTGCGGCCATAGAACCATTACGAATAACCACCAACTCCGTCTTAGCCTCTGAAGGAACACCTCCCCATATCATAATCGAACCACCTCCGAAATTTGTTGTGTTCCTGAAGTTGCACTGACTGAAGCGCTCACCATCTCGTCTATATACTGGCAGGCGTCTGTCTGATGAGAACAGGCAATATCTAGACTCATCTGTGAACAAAATGTTAGCCCAATTTTCAGCGGTCCAATCACGATGATCTCTCGCAAATTGTAGTCTGTGAATTCGGTGTTCTCTAGTGAGTATGGGACCTTTAGCTGGTATTCTTGCACGTATTCCTTGTTCTCTAAGTCGGTTCCTTACCGTCTGAGACGTAACATTTACATTTCGAACGGTAAGCAGCTCGTTTTTAATCTGTCTTGCAGTGCAATGCCTTATTCGCAAGGCTGTAAGTCGTAAAAAGCGATCGTCTATGGCCGTAGTTGACCGCTTCCTACCTTGTCCTGGTCTCCTCTTATATCCCCCAGTTTCTCTGTACCTGCGCACCAGTTTTGAAATTGTCGATTGTCGGACACTTAACACCCTACCAACGTATCTTTGACTCCTACCATCGTTAACTAACGAAATAGCTTGGACAATTTCTTCGTGGCTCAAATTACGTGCATTGCGCATTGGGTGACCGTCATTCATCTTTACCAAACCAGGCAAGAGGGCTCTACAAGGAAACACGTGATAAATGTTAAAAGAAAAAACTGTAGTTTTGAGCTTAACAATTTTTGAAAGAAATGAAAAGACGTAAAGCACCTAAAGCTCAAGAAATTAGATAAGTGCGTGACAATGTCATAAAACCAAAACCACAGATCACATAATTTAGATATGTAAGTTAAATGGGCTTTTCCGGAATCATGTTAATAGTTTTCCTGGCAACCGTTGGAGGGCACAACGAGCGGTTTTGTCGGTAAGATAGATGTTTATTTTATGAGGATTGGTAGTGCTTTTCCGCTTTCTCTATTGTTTTTATTATTATTTATGTTATTTTGACAGGTTTTTTCTGTGCCGGTAGTGGTCAAGAGTGTGGCTAACAATTGTACATATTTTTGGTAAGTTAGTTATTACACTATTTAAGCAAACCTTGCATGTGTTTATTGGTGTTTACATTATCATATTTCCAGATTTTTTTAAACGGTTGTTTGGAGCAAAAACTTGTGCTGCTGGAACTATTACATTCTGTTATAACAATTCCATATAGAGAGTGCTTGAACATAATGGTAGTGATTTATAAAAATAAATGTTGTGTCCCTGGCTGTAGAGACCGCACAAGCAAACGACATAGATTCCCTAATCTGAAAGATATGGAACTGTTTCAACTGTGGATAAATGCCGTAAATCAACCTCAGCTCAAAGATATGCAGCCAGAAAAAATATACAAGTCCTGTTATGTGTGCAATATACAGTTTTGCCCAGAACATTTGGTTCCTGGAACAAAGAGAGGACTTCGTAAAGATGCTGTTCCAACTCTCCATTTGCCAGGTAAGAAAATAAATATATTCATAGTACTAAATAATTATAAAATAATTGTGATTTGGCAGTTGCTTCCACGTCATATATAAAGAGTCCACAAAATCTACAGCATGTTCTACAATAAATGAGGCAGAAATTTTACCTCCTAAATATCAAGGTATGAGTATCATGAACTAATAATGATTTAATTACTAATTAATACACTTACAGTGCCTTCAGTAAAAAAGAAAGGGATTTTGAAGTTTGTAAGTGTGACAAGACAAACTCAATTATCGCCCAAGTGCAAGAAATTGTATCGAATCCTTACAGAATGGGGGCAGAGAACATCAAAGTTGCAACACAATGTCCGTAGCTTAAAGAGACGTTTATTTTCAGCCGAAAATATTTGTAATAATTCGAAATTTATGAAATTAATGGAACAAGTAAACCCTACAACGTATACATTTATCATGCAGCAGATTATATTGCAAAATTTACCTCCGAAGGCCAGAAGGTTTAGTGATTCAGAGAAAATATTATCATTGGCATTATATAAAAGTAGCCCAAAATGTTATCGCCTATTGTCACTTATTTTTGCTTTGCCATCACCTAGGACATTAAGCATTATGCTAAATGATGTTCCTTACAACGCTGGAATTAATAAGAAAATATTTAATAGCCTACGCAAATCTGTACAAGCGTTAAAAAATGAAAGAGAGCGTCTATGTGTAGTCGTATTTGATGAAATTAGCATTGCTCCTATGCTAATGTTTAACCAAAAACAAAATCGAATTTTTGGTGTAGAAGACAATGGCAGGCGCAGAACGAGACATATTGCAGATCATGCCAATGTGTTTATGTTGAAGGGCATATATCGCCAATGGAAGCAGGCGATATGTTTTTCATTTACGTGATCTGTGACCAAAACAAACAAACATTATTGCAACGATTTACTTTGCATAGATAAGGTGATTCCATAATTTTTTTGCGGAGTGTATTTAAATTTCAATTCCGTCCATACATTTTCAAAAAAGAAACAAACACTAGACTATATGATCCTTTAACCTTGGTTCCGTCAATTCATTGCTTTTTATAGCGTAAATACTACCATGTAAAATAAATAAAACTATGCTAAACAAGGTCGTAAAATTTCTTCGGGAAAATTGTGCATTGTTAGGGCTTTGCAATCAAAGAATTACGACCAAATGTGGGCGATATATAATTCCATTGTATTTCTTATCTTCCCTTTAACAGATTAGATAAAGTGTATAGAAACAGAAACTTGCAATAGTGTTTTATTTAGTATGTATACATGACCATGCTCCTTGTTCTGCAACTCCTGGGGCTACCATTACTCCTTGCAAACGTAAGTAACGACAGCTGCTTAAACCCATAATGTATTTATTTACGTATTCTTTGTTTCGGGAACACAACAAATACATTTTCACTTAGTGCGCACTTACACTCGAGGGCAAAACTCGCGAGAGTTTATATTTACAAGTGTGCACACTATGCGGGGAGGCTGAGTACTTCCTGAGAGAACACCAAACCTTCTCAGCACCGTTCATACTAGAAAATGTTAATTTTGAGAGCAAATTTCAAGAATATTACTGCCGAACTTATAATATGCGCCTTTAGAATAAATCAAAACCATTTTTTCCTGCGTTAAAACAATGTGCTTCACATGAGACACTTAAGTATTACGATATTATAACACCTCATTACGGTTTTTATATTTGGAAGAAATAAAATTCTAAATTTGTATATTAGGCGAAAGAAAGTACATTATATTATACCATATACTTTCAGCTCATGGCCTCGGAACCATAACTTATAACGTATTTTTTACGATTCATTTTACCATTTATGTTGGGCATTAAATAACTTACTTTATAATTGAAAGTGTGCAATTACTTAGTAATCCAATTGTAGTTTAATTAATCATTTCATAATTCAATCACAACCTATTTTTTTTTTATTACAATAACTTATTTCTATGTGTAATCACTAATTTCCAAACATCTCTTGATATTTTCTTTCCAGAAAATACTACTCATTACTTTTTTTTTTTAATATTTATACCAGGGTTCTACAAATATGTTTTTTTTTTTTTTTTACTATTTTCAGTATTTTTTAAACATACAGTTCCAGTTACATACAGTATTGGTCGACTGTGTCCCACCAGTGTGCAACAAGTGGGAATCTTCTTTATTAGTTGCGGAATTGTAAAAGAATTTCTGTCAAACGTTGGTGCATGCTTGCCATTTACATTGGGCACACCTAGATTGTCTTGAAGAATTATCTTACAGGGCAGACCAAGAAATATGAAAATAGTTTAAGAGTAAAGTACCCTCATTTCGAAGAATACAGCAAAATGTTGTTAAAATTAGTTGTTTAGAATTAAAAAATGTACCCAAATATAAAGTCACGGCCTGCTACCAGGGTTGGGCATCATACAATAATTTTTTGAATGAAATTTTTATCTGTTTTTCTTTATTCCGTATTAAGTTATTGTTGAATAAAACGATGGGAAATCATTTGAATGAAGAATTATTTCAATAAAACGTTATTGGAATGATTCTTTTACCAAATAAATCGGTATTCAAATAATTTATTGCTGAATAACACCGAAATAAATTTAGATTAGGTACCTATATGTGTGTGCGATTTTCACTGTCACAGCACCCGTACTTTTATACGCATTGCAAAATATACGCGTGCGTTTTCTTTTTTATCTCCAACGAGCGGAGATTTTATATTTGTATAAATATGAAAACAGCTAGGTCAGCCTAATTCTTTTTTTCTACTATTCGCGGAGAGAATACCCGTACGGGGTACCGTCTTGCCAAGCACTGGGATAGACCTATGTCTATCCTTTACCTGAATTTAATGAAGGAACTTTTTATCCACTTTTTACATTTCAAGTGATTTCTTACTGTTGGTGTGTTTTATAATTTAAATTTTATTATGTAAAACTACCACTATACTAATCGTCATGTGGATTTGATACAGGTTCACTCATTGATTTTGAAGTTAAAATAAGAAAAAATGCTCAACTATAATTACAAGTACGATAGCTAGAATATTTTACCGTATTCAATTTCGTGTAATCATATTCGCAGTATAGTATAATTGCTATAGTTTGCAAGTACTGCAGTTAATTAAATCTTAATTCTGCTCAAAATTTGCTTATTTTCGCCGATATGAAGAGATACATCGGTTCGAGAGCAATATCCGCCGAGATCTTCGACCTCTCTCAAAATTTACGTGTTGCCGTTACTACAACCAATACACAGACTCTTGAGCTTATAATATACTTATCTTTTCTCTCACAGCTCCCAATATCCTTCAGAAATGGCGGGTAATCATATAAAAATTATCACTGATGTTAGGAGGTGCATCGATAGGACGACATGCCAGTAATAGTTATATCCGCCGATATCTTCGACATTCCTCTAGATTTACGTGCTGTCATTTCTGAAGTCGATGCACAAACCTTTAAACTTATAATTCTCCCACAACCCCCAATGTTCTTCAAAACTGTCGTGTAATATTTACATATATAACAATTTCCGCTAATGTCAGGATGTGTACCAGTAAGATGACATCACGATAATAATTATATCCGCCGATATCTTGGACATCCTTCAAGATTTACGTATTGTCGTTCTAGAAACCGATAATCAAACTCTCAAATTTATGAAAATCACATTAATTGTTTTTCCCACAACTTCTAATGTCCTTCAAAAATGGCAGCTGGTATTAAGATAAAAGGTCCCCCTAACGTTAGAAAATGCATCGGTAGGAAAAAACCTCAAACTTGTAAGAATTTCCTATAAGTTTGAGGATTTGTTTATGGGCTTCAGAAATTAACACAACATATAATTGTAACTCTTACAAAACAAAAATAACAAATTATCCAAAATACCGATACAAAACGGAAAATAACCGATATACAATCGAAAAAGGACGGATATTATCACCGTAATCATAACCGATATTTTTATGAATTTTGGTCCTAAATAACTGTTATGGAAAATAACGGTTCTTCATAACTGTTTTGAGAACCGAAACCGTTACCATAAGTTTTTTGAACTCATACAAACAATCAAACTCACAAATAAACAAACTCACACCATCTCTTTGTTGTTAGTATATATTATACACCAAGGAATTACTCCAATCGGAAAATCATCCAAATAATTATTTGAATAATGAATGATATAAATGTTACCATTCATTATTGAATAATGGAATAATGAATGAATAAGAAGTTATCTATTATTTTTGAATAAGAATAACCACGCTATCCATTTATTTTGATTATTAATCTGAATAAATTTTGCCCAACACTGCCTGCTACTTTAAAAAAAAAAGAAATGTAACTTTAGTATTAACTTCTGTATAATATTTATTTTTTAAACTTCAACATTAGTACTTATTTAAACTAACTGCAAGAAGATCTGTTTTCAATAATTTCTTTCATATTTTATCAAATTTGGAAAATTTTAGGAATAGTTTTTTATAAGCGAGGTTGTTGCAAGGACGTGTAACTCAACATTCAGATTTAGATAATATTCTTTTTGATAAGGTAAATATTTCACAACAATGATATCAATATTCAAAAACTCTCTCTTTCAAAGTACAAATTTTTTATTTCAAATTTACGATAAGGTACTAGAAATAAGGCTGGTAATGAATAAAATGAATAAAATCAAATGAAAGCAAAATTTATAATACAAAATTATAAACACCTAATAAATTAACGGTAAAAAGTTAAGAACAGAAAAACAAATAGAACAAAATTAACCTTCACGTTCGATGCATCTAATTATCCGCAAATAAAATTTTTTTGCTTGTATTCTTATGGAATCCTCTAACTCTTCAAGATTATTGAAAGGATGATCCTTGTATGTACATTCTTTTTTGTTTTAAGTGTCCTCATAAGAAGCAATCTAGTAGTGTAAGGTATGGTGGGTTCTTGAAATGCACAAATAAATTTTGGTTTGTTGTTGTTGTGATACTTATTTTTCTTAAGTTAAACGCATACTTAAGAAAAATAAGTAAAGAATATGGTTCCATATCAATCAAAACAGACCTTAATCTACGCTTAAAACTATTAATAGAAACAATGGATTTGATAGACATTGGCAACTTATTGTATAGTCTCACAGAGGAATAAAATAATCCTTTCTCGGTCAAAGACAATCTATGTATTGGATAAATATAATTGGCATTTTTAAAACGAGTATTATGCAAGTGTTCATTTTTGGAATTATTGAAATGAGATTGGTGTTTAAGTGAAAACACTACCATTCATAAATATAGATTCCGTAAACTCAACAAGTTGTGTGTATTCAAATGGTTTCTGCAACTACCGTATGGAGACAGATTTAAAATAATTCGCAGAAATCTTTTCTGCGCCAAGAAAACTTGCTGATATCAGAACTTTGTCCCCAAAAAATTATACCATATTTTATACGCGGATAAAAGATTCCATAGTAGACATTTTTCGGGGTTGCAAAATCAACATTTGTTTTTAGGTTTCTAACACCGTAACACGAACTATTTAATTGATTACACAATTTCTTTACATGTAATGTCCATCTCAAATAACTATCAAAGTATATACCTAGGAACTTTGTTGATGATACAGTATCAATAGTTGAGCCATTCAGAGTAATAGTATATTTCGCTTGAGAAGCGCTTGCGGTAGATAATACCAAACAGCAAGTCTTTGAGGCATTTAAAATTAGTTTTGCTTGCCGAATTAAAATTTGTCATCATAAAACCATTTTATTAGGATTTCTATAAGGAATTTTATGCCATGGTAAATTGAAAGTAAAGTATAAACATAACCGGCAGATATAGGCAGATGATTTTTTTTGAGTGAATACTACGAAGTTATAGGAACCCCAAGAAGTATTCTTTTTGTTAATACTTTTTTTTACTCTACACAAATTCAAACGAAATGTAAAAAGTTAGTAAAGAAATAAAGAGTGCTTAGCTGGATCTATCAAAAGGAAACAAACAGCTTCACTGTTATCAATATTACGTCTGTTGTGCACATTTTGGGAGAGCAGTAACATGATATGGCCTAATATGTACACCGATGTTTTCACTTTAAAAAAAATGTTTTTTTAACCTTTCGATACCAAAGGGTGTAAAAGTGACGCGGTTTACGAAGGGGGTACATTATGTACCCCCATTACAAGTAGGTTAGTATAGTAAAGTAAAAGGGAATAAATAATAATAATAATAATAAATATATTTTATTTTGTGGTTACGGTTACAATATATAAAGTAATGATAACAATAATGATAAAAATAATAATAAAATAATAAAAAATAAGCCAGCATTTTTTCAAAAAAAAAAAAATTTATATAACAAACATATTTATATGGTTTCTCTATTCTATTTGATCCAATTGGCATTTAGAACATGTTATTGTTTGTACAGTTGTTTTGTGTTCGGCACAAACGAAGTTTTTACACAAATGACATATTTTTCTACTTTTGCGATCTTTATTACGTGGACATAAAATACACCTTCCCGAAGATTTCAATTGATCTTGTCTGTTGCTAATTTGCGTATGTGGTGCGGGGACCAATTCGTACATGGCGTTCACAACACGTTTGTGGAATCTTCTTGGATTTTGCAGTCTTCTAGCCACATGTGGTCTAATAAGTTCTTGTCATAAAGAAAGAAGAAACTGCTTGCGTCTGTGGGAAGCAGCCTGAGATGAAACAGAATTTTTAGTTGTCCATATGACGTAAGAATTGAGACAGGCGATATCTATTATGTTTTGAAATAAAAGAAAGGGCCATCTGTTAGAAGCTCTCTTACAGCTATACTCGTTGACCATTTTGTCCATGGTATCAAGGCGCCTTTTGTTGAATTATAATGCAAGATTATGTCCGGCTTATAATCATTATCTTCACCGCTAATTTTAACGTCATGGTGTTCGGTGCTCAAAAGAATGATTGCTTTGTTTTTTTGGGAATATACGAAACCAAAGTAATGTCTTCTAAAAATGCAAACACTGTTGACTTCACTTCTCTAGAAGGATGAGGTAGTAGAGCAGGGGGAATGTCTTGCTTATTTTTACGAAGAGTTCCGCATAATGTCAGATCCCTATTTAGTAACGCTTTTGCTAAGGGGCAACTTGTAAAGAAATTATCAGTAGTTATACCATAACCAGACCCGAGACAGGATACCAAATCAAGAGTTACTCGTTTGCCTTGTTCCTTTTCAGGCTTGTTGCCTTCCTTGCCAGTATAGATTTGAAGGTTGGCAGCGTAAACAGAATTTGCATCTACTAAAGCCCATATTTTTATGCCGTATTTCGCAGGCTTCGATTTCATGTACACACGGAATGGGCACTTGCCTCTAAAACTTACAAGTTGCTCATCAATTGTGAGGTGCGAACTCGGATAAAAATTTTCCTTGCAGTTTTCTACACATTTTTCAAACACATCCCTAAATGCAGCCAACTTGTCGACTCTTCTACGTTCTATTCTAGTAATTAGATCATCAAATCGCATAAAACTGATGATCTGTAAAAACCTATCTCGCGACATAGCAGCCGGAAAAATACTTCTATTTGCTTTTAGAGCGCCTGCTGTGATCAAAAGACCAAAAACAGCATACATCTCAAGTGAATCTGTCTCTGCCCAAGTCTTTTGTTTGTCCGGATTCTTCATGTTCCATTCTTCAACATATTTTTCCGCTTTCTGATTTGTGTATTTCACAATTATTTGTACGATTTCATCGTTTATAAATAATTTGAAACATTCGACAATTGTCGAAACATTCCTAGATTTTAGAGTAAGCCCCGATTTTTTCGTTATTATATTCTGAGAACGAGCGCGAGATGCTGTTGGAGGACGATTGTTCCACACAGTACCATTCTTGGAAATGAAAGCAAAATCTGACTGCAAAACCTCTTCTTCATCATCACTATCTTCCGGAGAAGAGAGCTGTAACAGAAATCATTCAAAATTAAATTGTTTGTGATTCTAAATTACAAAACCTGTTGTATCTCTGGCTCAGATTCAGCTTCCTCTATATTATCCTCAGACTCTGATGCATCTGCCAAATTATCCTCATCTTGAATAAAATCTTCATCGCTTTCTTCGAACCACTGTACCGCTACGGCGCGATCTTCTTCTCGAGACAAATCTAATTTTCTTTTGTTAGACATTATATCTGGACAAAACCGCACTTCGAAGCAAAGTGAAAATAAACACAATAACAATACACCCTCACTGCTTCGATTACGCGCAGAGACTAAAGCAATACTGATGATATTGGCTTATGTAGAGTACACCTGATACGAAGTGTTTTCGTCAAATTGCGCAAAGTTACCAGAATTGCACTTGGAACATGGATGCCGGAGAGGGGTACAGTTATACCCCATGCATAATTTTATTCAATTTTGAGATCACGGAGCATGAAATTACGACGTAATGCACACATAATATTCGTACACATTACAAATAAAGATAACTCAGTTGGATTAGCAGAAATTACAATGCTAATACACAAAAACAAAGAAAAATAACTGCTTGGGGTACAGTTATACCCCCCTCCGGTATCGAAAGGTTAAGAGGCAGCTTATCTGCAATAGGTTGTAATATGTTTCGAGTGTTTTTTCGACAGTCGATATACTGGAATTTTGTCCAGCTAGAATTGTAATTCCTCCCACTGTGCGCCGTCTGCACCGTGACTGGCTCTCAACTCTGAATGAGGGAAAGAGCAGGTAGGACTAGTAGCAGTATCCTGTCCAAAGGTTTTGGATAGCAAATACGATTTTGCCGAGTACTTGCCTTCCCCATTGTAATCCCTATTCGAATTCTATTCCGAAACCAAGAAGGCGTAACAACCTTACTAAACAATCACTGAATGCTTTTTTTTGTCATGCAGGTAAACCTAGTGAACGCACAATGCCAAGAGTGTCAGAACCATATCTTTGGAGAGAGAACACTGTACTGGGGTCACTCACTCAGGCAGAACCTGGTCCATATGCTCGGCTTCTTAGAAGAACGTCGCCTACCTGGAATCGATCCTGAATTTTACACGTACTTGAGCAACTTGCGGCACGGATTAATCAGCAATGTAGTTGATGTTTTCGGCATGTTCACTTCTGTGATTCCGATATATCAACAATCGTTACCATACGAGCGTGTCCAATTCATTCTGGAGGAACTAGAACGCCTCAGCTACAAACAGGGTTGCATAGCGCGGTGTACCATCTTGAAGTGGTGGGGGAATCAGCAGGTGCAGGATTTATTCAATCAAGTACCGAAAAATTTGATTTTCCATAACCTGCCGAACACGTACGAAGGTTTAATAGAAATAGCCGATGTCGGAGCTAAGATAGCGGCGGTCGATTGTCGTACTGCCGAACTGGAAGGCAATAAGAATTTCGGCAAATCAATTTCCAAAATATTACGGGAGATTCAGCAGGTTAAGTACTGTTTTAACGAGCGCTTCTTCGGGTACCTGCTGTCGTTTTATCCCTGGCCAAATGACGACCTTCCGACCCATCTAGCCGTGCAAAATTTGCAATATCATCTAATCCACGATCAGAATCTATTTATCGCTTGCAATATACGTCTAAACGTTTTGTACAGCATAACAAATGAACCGTGGGCTTTGCTGGATTACCTCCTGATAGAAATGGATGCGAGTCGTTGCGTTTTCCAATTGGAATACGACATCAAACGGTTGATAGAGGCGGAACGGCGATTAATATTTGCCGAGCCACTGACCAATTTTGCAGATGAAAGTTTGATCAACCTCTTAGAAGTTATAACTCCAGATATCTACCCCGCACAGATAGTCTTGGCCAGGGATAGAGTCTACAGATACTTATTGAAGCTGCTTCCACTTCTCGATCAGAGCAATTTCGTCCAACACTTTTACAACACTCCAGAAGAGAAGCTGTTGTTCTTACTTGATTATATCCTTAAAATTGATCCGTATCCTATCAAAGAGGTTTTAGACGCGATTAAGGCCATTCAAGGGCACTTATATTTCCAAACGGGACCTAAAGTGATCTCAGTTGAACTCCTGAATTACATCTTAAATGCTTGGAGCGCACCGGATCTCCTCGATTATGTCAAAGCACAAGTCCAAGAGATCAGAGCCGTGGTAGAAGAGAAAGCCCCAGCGATAAACGGAGCACTTTTGAATGTAAATAACAAACGTTGCTTTGGTATAACCCAATGTTACACCAAAATAGCGTTAATACTAAAATCACTTATCTGCTTTGATAAAATAGTAACTGATTTTAAATCGCCAAGTTGTCTCCTAGCTACCCCAAACGTTTGTTCGGGCAACAACACTTCATTGGGTTTGCTAACATTCCAAGATATTGTGCCATCTATAAATCACTACAGATATTCACATCGTACGGTGCAAGCTGCTCAGAACATCTTGAATTACATCCAAAACTCTAGATTGGCTGTAACAATTGGTGTTCCACCAGGAGTATGTACGAGCGATGAGGCGATCGTAAATACGTTAGAATCGTTTGTGAAAGACGGGAGTATGTTCCCAATTCAGAACGACTTTATCCAAATTATTGCCGAGGACAAGAATAAGCTGGCAGCATTGCAGTCGAAACCTGAACCTCAAACACCAACACTGGGATTAGATATGGATGCGATCACCCTAACAGACTTCATTATAAATGCACATAAGGGCCAGGGTGTTCAATTAGCGCCCGAAATGATAAGTACCCTAACCTACCTTCGCGAGCGCAACCAGATCGTAACTAAAATCCTGCGGGAAGCCCGGTGTCATACTCGTACGTTGCCGCAATGCTTCAATATCGCTCGGGAAATGTTCCATGAGAACCAGCTATTTAAACGTCTTGCTCCTGCTTTACGTTATGCTCTGAATCCAACTTACTGTGACAACCAGGGCTGCCACTGGATCCCGTACGAGGAACAAGAATGCGGTTTGCTTAATCCAACGTTGGCATATTTAACGCATCTCTTGCAAAGCTTCAGGAAATCTATAAAACACTTTCAGTTGGAGCTAGACGCGCAGGGTTTGCTTCAAATTGTAAAAACTGAATATATATGTGCAGCTTTATCTACGTGTCCGATTCGACTGGGTGTATCGTCGAAGGAGATGTTCCTAGTTCTGTTACAATGCTTGCAGCAGGGATATTTGAATGAAGGAGCGCAAATTGCAGTCGGTAATATCGTCAATTATGTTAGTTCCGGAAAGGTTCCAACTACACTATCTGTTGACAATATCAACAGCTTGACCAAAACACTCTTGAATGGAGCAAGTGATGTAACTCGGTCGCAAAAAATACTTGAAGTGATGCAGATCTTCCATAAGATGAAGAGTGAAGTACAATGGCAATTGAGGCAGATGAACATCGATTGTAAGACTTTGGAAAGCTGCATGTACACCATAGCGTCCGAGTCGAGTTTGACTCCCAATAAAATAATTTCCTTGCCAACTACATGCAACTACTTCAACGCGTCCAGTGGTACCAGTTTCATTCCTCAACTTCACTGTAACACCATGAATATGTCACCAAAGACCTTAACCATAAATGGTGTGTTAACCACGCTGGCGATATTGAAGGAGGACTGTCGCAATTTAAGTATGCAACTCAAGCAGGAAATCAGTAATGCCACTCAACAGCTTCACCATTATATCGCGAATATGCCGTCGCAGATCTTAACCGCAAAGGACCTGGTAAACATGCTAGTGATATTGAAGAAGGACTATCCTAATGTAAATACACAACTGAAGGAAAAAATCGACAATATACTCACACATATTTGGACACATAAGGATAAATGGACAGATTTTCTGTTGACACTGCCCGTTGATTGTTCAAATTTGGAGAATTGCTTAAACAACTTGAAGGAATCCTTAAGTTTCTCGATAAATCAAGTTCCAACCCAGATAAAAGTAGATCTACAAAATCTGCTAAATCAAGTGATAGAGTCGGCCACCACGAGCTTGCCAAATTGGCAATTGTCCGAAAGTGGTACCGATGACATGCGACAATCTCACCATAATATCATTAATATGCCGCCAAACACGTTAACCGTAAATGATCTGGCAAACATGCTAACGATATTGAAGGAGGATTCTCCTAATGTAAATACACAACTCAAGGAGGAAATCGAGAAGCTACTAACAAATATTGAGACAAATAACGGTCAGTGGACAGATCTTTTGGCGACACTACCTGTTGATTGTTCAAATTTGCAGAATTGCTTAAACAACTTGAAGGAATCACTAAGTGTTGCGATAAATGAAGCTCCAAGCCAAACAAAAGTTGATCTACAAAATCTGCTAAATCAAGTGATAGAGTCGGCCACTGCGGGCTTGCCAAATTGGCAATTGTCCGAAAATGGTACCGATGACATGCAACAATCTCACCATAATATCATTCATATGCCGTCAAACACGTTAACCGTAAATGATCTGGCAAACATGCTAACGATATTGAAGGAGGATTCTCCTAATGTAAATACACAACTCAAGGAGGAAATCGAGAAGCTACTAACAAATATTGAGACAAATACCGGTCAGTGGACAGATCTTTTGGCGACACTACCTGTTGATTGTTCAAATTTGCAGAATTGCTTAAACAACTTGAAGGAATCACTAAGTGTTGCCATAAATGAAGCTCCAAGCCAAACAAAAGTTGATCTACACAATCTGCTAAATCAAGTGATAGAGTCGGCCACTGCGGGCTTGCCAAATTGGCAATTGTCCGAAAGTGGTACCGATGACATGCAACAATCTCACCATAATATCATTCATATGCCGTCAAACACGTTAACCGTAAATGATCTGGCAAACATGCTAACGATATTGAAGGAGGATTCTCCTAATGTAAATACACAACTCAAGGAGGAAATCGAGAAGCTACTAACAAATATTGAGACAAATAACGGTCAGTGGACAGATCTTTTGGCGACACTACCTGTTGATTGTTCAAATTTGCAGAATTGCTTAAACAACTTGAAGGAATCTCTAAGTGTTGCGATAAATGAAGCTCCAAGCCAAATAAAAGTGGATCTACAAAATCTGCTAAACCAAGTGATAGAGCCCACCGCCACGGACTCGATATATGCACAAGTGTTTGAAAGTGGTAGCAGTCTCACTCAGCAACTTCACCATAATATCATTAATATGCCGTCAAACACGTTAACCCTAAATGATCTGGCAAACATGCTAACGATATTGAAGGAGGATTCTCCTAATGTAAGTACACAACTCAAGGAGGAAATCGAGAAGCTACTAACAAATATTGAGACAAATAACGGTCAGTGGACAGATCTTTTGGCGACACTATCTGTTGATTGTTCAAATTTGCAGAATTGCTTAAACAACTTGAAGGAATCACTAAGTGTTGCGATAAATGAAGCTCCAAGCCAAACAAAAGTTGATCTACAAAATCTGCTAAATCAAGTGATAGAGTCGGCCACTGCGGGCTTGCCAAATTGGCAATTGTCCGAAAGTGGTACCTATGACATGCAACAATCTCACCATAATATCATTCATATGCCGTCAAACACGTTAACCGTAAATGATCTGGCAAACATGCTAACGATATTGAAGGAGGATTCTCCTAATGTAAATACACAACTCAAGGAGGAAATCGAGAAGCTACTAACAAATATTGAGACAAATAACGGTCAGTGGACAGATCTTTTGGCGACACTACCTGTTGATTGTTCAAATTTGCAGAATTGCTTAAACAACTTGAAGGAATCTCTAAGTGTTGCGATAAATGAAGCTCCAAGCCAAATAAAAGTGGATCTACAAAATCTGCTAAACCAAGTGATAGAGCCCACCGCCACGGACTCGATATATGCACAAGTGTTTGAAAGTGGTAGCAGTCTCACTCAGCAACTTCACCATAATATCATTAATATGCCGTCAAACACGTTAACCCTAAATGATCTGGCACAGATGCTAACGATATTGAAGGAGGATTCTCCTAATGTAAATACACAACTCAAGGAGGAAATCGAGAAGCTACTAACAAATATTGAGACAAATAACGGTCAGTGGACAGATCTTTTGGCGACACTACCTGTTGATTGTTCAAATTTGCAGAATTGCTTAAACAACTTGAAGGAATCACTAAGTGTTGCCATAAATGAAGCTCCAAGCCAAACAAAAGTTGATCTACAAAATCTGCTAAACCAAGTGATAGAGTCGGCCACTGCGGGCTTGCCAAATTGGCAATTGTCCGAAAGTGGTACCGATGACATGCAACAATCTCACCATAATATCATTCATATGCCGTCAAACACGTTAACCGTAAATGATCTGGCAAACATGCTAACGATATTGAAGGAGGATTCTCCTAATGTAAATACACAACTCAAGGAGGAAATCGAGAAGCTACTAACAAATATTGAGACAAATAACGGTCAGTGGACAGATCTTTTGGCGACACTACCTGTTGATTGTTCAAATTTGCAGAATTGCTTAAACAACTTGAAGGAATCTCTAAGTGTTGCGATAAATGAAGCTCCAAGCCAAGTAAAGGTGGATCTACAAAGCCTGCTAAATCAAGTGATAGAGCCCACCACCAGCAGCTTGTTAATAGCGCAATTGTTGGAAAGTGGTAGCAGTCTCGTTCGACAAGTTCACCATAATATCACGAATATGTCGCCAAATGCCTTAGCCGTAAATGATCTGGCAAGAATGCTAACGATATTGAAGCAGGAATATTCTACTGTAAATACACACCTTAGGGAGAAAATCGACAATATACTGACACATATTTGGACACATAACGATCAATGGACAGATTTTCTGTCGACGCACTCTGTTGATTGTTCAACTTTGCGGAATTGCTTAAACAGTTTGAGGGGTGTGGCAATCAGTCAAGTTCCAAGGCAAATAAGAGAAGATCTACAGGATATGCTAATTCAAGTGGCGGTTCCAAGCACTTTGCAGAACATCACAGAAATAAAGAACGATATAATCAATAATATATATACGATGATTCAAAGCGGAAATACATCCCAGTCCAGACAGTTAGATCTAATGCGGATCATCCAACTTATAAAAAACGAAGACGTGTCTCCGATCATTTGGGACGTCCTGCACTCTAATCCCGCAAATGTTTTGGTGGAATTTCTCCTCAAATTACCCAAAGATATGATGGAGAAATATGGAATCACGCACAATATCCAGAAGGTAATCAACAGTATTATTACTACGCAGCCTAAAATTGGGGTGTTCGGGAATACTGGGTCTGTATTAAGGCCGTTTCACTGCACAAATAATTCATGTGACTGGATCGATACGCCACAGTGGAATCGAACAATGAATAATGGGTTAAATAATCTTAAACACGTACTGATGGATTATCTGTTAAGAGAAGATACCCCGCCTCCGGTTAAGATAGCTTTAGATTATCTGATACGCCAACTGCACAAGCCTGAACTACAGGACTTGGTCGAGCCAACGGCTTCTCTACCGGACGTACTGATGAAAATTGTGAATAATAAGAAAGTGGACGTCAATCTTCGGAATAAAGCCGCTGCGCTATTGGCTTATCTGAATAATCAAATACTGCCCACTCCTGGATTGGCGAATTGCGCTGATATGCACGCATTGGCTTTAATCTTAATACAAAATACACGAGACGCTGTTATACGAGAGGAAATAATGATGTTAAACAACAAACTTTCCCGATTGGAACATCAGTGCGATCAGCAATTGAAAGATTGTCCTGTGGAATGTAGGGATCAACAGTCCTGCGCGAAGGAATTGCAAAACTGCGCCGAGCAGACGAGATCCTGCGTCGCTTGGGATATGAGTGAAATATTTTTACCCCCCTCCTGTACCAAGCAAGTATGCGGACAGGCGGGAGAGGGAGTGGAAATCCTAGACTCTGCACCAGATTTCCTAATTGTACTCATTGAAGTGTCCCAAGCTGATGTGCGTACAATACAATTGGATTTGAAGGATCCTCTTGTCGCGAATACCTTGTGGAAACTATCTCATATATCTGCAAGTCCTAGTAAGCAAGTTGTAATAAGACTGCAAGTATCCACTGGTAATTCGATACATGTCGCCATTGACCTCACTAATCCCCTTGTGCGAGGACAGTTACTGGGATTAGAACGGCGTGATATGGAAGCGGCTATAGATTGTAGTTCTATGGGAGTCGTATCGTTGGTTTGGGTGCCTCTGATTGGTCCAGCTAAGTGGTTGACCTTCGATTTGAAAAATCCGAGCCTCAGACAGACTTTGAGACAGCTAATGCAGGGACAGGTACAAGGTACGAGACCGTTTGTCATCGTGAGGCGATGCGACACACCCACGTACCTGCTGCATGTTGATTTTAGAGATACTTTGCATTATCAGCAATTGCTGAAGGTGTCTATAGAAGGACTTCGGATTATTAATAATATGACACTGCTTTTCTTTCCAGGAAAAACAGGTATTGCATTTCACTTTCTTTTTTTTTTTTCTTTCCTTTTTCTTCTTCATTTTCTTAAGGGGCTACATTCACCTTAGTTGGTAAAAAAATCGATTTTTCTAAAATATTCTTATTCAATAGTAGAATTATTTGGCTAAAAAATACCTGTGATGGCTCTGTACTGGAAGACGGCACCATTAGTTAACAATACTGAAAGGCATGCAAATGCAGTACGTTATTAGTAGCGTGGACGCCTTTAGCCGGTATGTTTTGTTACAAGAGATCCGATCGTAGACCGCGAATAGGCGCCAGAGTATTTTTAGGGGGCGTAGATCGTTGATCGTCTGGTACTAGGAGTATCCCCGTTCGTCGTTAAAAGCGGAAAAACGCGTAAATAATTGCCGAAATTTCGACTTTTCACGATTTTCGGTAACGGATCGACAATGCCCAAGGTCGACCCCCCGCGCGCCGGCGCGAAGGGTCCGATTATGTAATATTGTCGGCGATCAGCAGGTAGTCGTGCACCGAATATCGAAACATCGAAAGCTTGACCGACGACGAATTTGGTGTGAAATAAGTACAAACGGGATCGAAAAAATGGTAAAACATTATTATACAAAGTGTCCCAGAATTGTCTGGCCAAAATGGTATCACGGTATTCCTTGGATGAAAATATGAAGATTTGGTACGACAACCATTATGAAAAAGTGTCTGGTTTGACCGCTCTTGATGGTCAAAACTCTTAGAAAATTAAATGTTTTTTGCAATATCTTGAAAACGGCTGGATGTATTTAAATAAAACCGGATGTGCATTTTTTCAACATTGCAAGGCTTCTTTAGATGAAACGTTCATGTCCATCCGCAAGAGGTAAGTGGTAATTTCTTATCCATCATGGTACAAAAATGTGCAGAAAAATTTAATGACGGGGCAAAATAAAACGATTTTTTTTCTGGTGATGCGCTGATTATTTCCGAACATTTTCGATCTCTTTGTAAAGTTTCGCCCGATGCGCCGTTTAGGCAGAAAAAATGTTCTCCTATCTCGGGAAAAGTACCAATTTTCCATTACTGTTACAAGTATTCAAGCTATGACATCAATGTCATAAAAAATAATAGTTGACGTTTTTAGCTTGACGTTTACTTGAAATTTTAAGAATGGCTTTCTCCAACGAAGAAATGACCGATATCGTCAAAGTTATGGGTTTTTGTCGCGATAAACTTCGAGCCTGTGTCCGAGAGTACGCTGAGCGCTATCCGAACCGTCGTACACCTAACCGACAAACTTTTGCGAGGGTGGAAAGAACTCTCCGTGAAACTGGCAGGTTTGTTCCTTTAGGTGCGAATCGTGGCCCTCATCGTGTCCTGAACGCAGAGATGGAAGAACAAATTCTCGATAGAGTAGCTGAAGATCCGAACATTAGTACTCGACGACTGGCATTGGAATTGAACGTGTCGAAAAGTGGTGTCAATCGTGTGTTGAGGGAACAACAGCTTTACCCGTACCATGCGACTAAAGTTCATGAGATCCTACCGACTGACTACGATCGGAGACTTAATTTCTGCAATTTTATTCAGAACAAAAGAGTTGAGGACCAGAATTTTCACCACAAAATTTTATTTACTGACGAAGCTGGATTCACGCGTACTGGAATGAGATCCTACCGACTGACTACGATCGGAGACTTAATTTCTGCAATTTTATTCAGAACAAAAGAGTTGAGGACCAGAATTTTCACCACAAAATTTTATTTACTGACGAAGCTGGATTCACGCGTACTGGAATTTTCAATTCTCACAACTTCCATGTTTACGCGGAAGAAAATCCTCATGCGATGGTCGTCAAGCATTTCCAGACAGAATTTCGCGTGAACGTTTGGGCTGGAATTATCAACAATTTTATTCTAGGCCCATTTTTCTTGCCACGCCGACTGAACGGAGAAAATTATTTGGCCTTCCTACGTGAGGATCTGCCCGAACTAATAGATGATGTACCACTTCTTGTTAGGGCTAACATGTGGTTCATGCACGATGGTGCTCCACCACATTACACCCTCGACGTACAGCAATTCCTGCATAATACGTTTCCTCAAAGGTGGATTGGGAGAAGAGGGCGGGGTGTGCCAGTGGAATGGCCGGCAAGATCTCCAGATCTTAATCCTCTGGATTATTTCTTGTGGGGGGCAGTGAAAAATAAAGTGTATGCGACTCCTGTGGGTAGTGAACAAGAACTAATTCTTCGCATTCAACAAGAGTTCAACATCTTGAAGAATGATCAAGAGATGTTGAGGAGGACTCAATTCAACTTTCTCCGGAGAGTGCAGTTATGCATTCGTGAGAATGGTGGTCACTTCGAGAACCTTCTCTAATTCTTACTACGCAATTCTCCACAAATTCACATCTTTACTATTTACTTTTACTTTACTTTTTCGTTTACTCTTCACATCTTTATTAATAAAAAAAACTAAAACAAAAGTGGTTCTTTCATTCACGTTTTTGACTAATTTTTGGCCAAGAGATTTTGACTTATTAAGACATTTTTTATGACATTGATGTCATAGCTTGAATACTTGTCACAGTAATGGAAGATTGGTACTTTTCCCGAGATAGGAGAACATTTTTTCTGCCTAAACGGCGCATCGGACGAAACTTTACAAAGAGATCGAAAATGTTCGGAAATAATCAGCGCATCACCAGAAAAAAAATCGTTTTATTTTGCCCCGTCATTAAATTTTTCTGCACATTTTTGTACCATGATGGATAAGAAATTACCACTTACCTCTTGCGGATGGACATGAACGTTTCATCTAAAGAAGCCTTGCAATGTTGAAAAAATGCACATCCGGTTTTATTTAAATACATCCAGCCGTTTTCAAGATATTGCAAAAAACATTTAATTTTCTAAGAGTTTTGACCATCAACAGCGGTCAAACCAGATACTTTTTCATAATGGTTGTCGTACCAAATCTTCATATTTTCATCCAAGGAATACCGTGATACCATTTTGGCCAGACAATTCTGGGACAGCCTGTATAACATTATAATTAATGTAATAACCATTATTCGGAAGACGTCGGTTACCAAGTATGTAAATTATCGATAGTTGACGGATATCTAACGCAGTGTTACAACGGAAAATAATGATAATACAGTATGTGTAATTTCTAATTAAGAAAAGTGAATGTACAGGGTGACAATTTCACGTTTAATTATTACAATATATACAGTATATGTAATTTTTAATTAAGAAAAATGAATATGCAGGGTGAATATACCGACGATCCCAACCAACCACAGGTGTAGACGGGAGTTAGCAGAGAGTGGTGCGGTATACGGGGTCCGCTGAGGTGGGTTGTAATGGGGATCAAATTAACGACTGCGAGTCTTTTTACAAGTGGGAGGGGTTTAGCGGTCGTAATCCGTTATCAAATCAATGACTGTGAGACGCGAAGCGTCGAGTCTTTTTACAAGCGAGAGGGAGGAATTAAGAAAAAGAAATATACAGGGTGTACCGATGATCCCAAACCACAGGTGTGTACGAGGGTTAGTGGAGGGTGATGCGGTTTAGCCGGTCCGCTGTTTGGGACGCAATCCGTCATAAACCACTATTTAATTGGCTGGGTGAACGGTCCGGATTTTACTAGTTACAGAATTCTAAAATTCTTCACCGTGTTTGCTGCTATGTCCGGGTACCTACGTGAAATGCAAAAATTTGCTCTGGTGAAATTCAGTTTCAGGTCCTAAGCACACGCGGAATTGGTTTTGAAATAATCGTGCAATGTGAAACTTGCGATCGTGTTTTTGTAACTAGTTGTTCGCTTATTGGAAGCGCCTACGAAATAAATAGACGACTTTTTTATGCATTGTGCCTTTTAGGAGTAGGTTTAAGTGGCGCAAAGAAATTTTGTGGAATTATGAATTTGCCTCCTCCCTTTGCACAGAGCCCCTAAGATGTTATAATAGCGAATATGCACCACGCAGCTTCTTCTGTTCAGAACATGTTGTTTAGAAAATCTGTAGAAGAAGAAAGGCAAGTAATGATTGGTATGGGTTGACAATCTCTGGCGACGGTACGTGGAAAAAGCGCAGTTATTGGATGGTTTTCTGGGAAAGCTATTTATATACTGGCAAAATCTGCATATTGTAAACAGTGCGAATATTGGACAACGAAACAAAATACTGCTGGATATGAGAAATGGAACGCAAAACATAAAAGTTTTTGCTTGATAAATCATGAAGGTACAGCAGGGACGATGGAAGTTGACGATATGCAGGAACTATTTTGCGAGGTCTGTTGAGCAGTATGGAGTAATGCGCACACACTATATTGGAGACTGTGATTCTAAAACTTTCAAAGCGATCGCTGAGTCTAAACCCTATGCAGATACCGAAGTTACCAAAAAGGAATGCATTGGACATGTCCAAAAACGAATGGGCGCTCGCCTTCGTCAACGCGTAAATGTGAACAAAGGCATTGGAGGTCGTAACAAACTAACATCAAAAGTGATTGACAAATTATCACAGTATTATGGCTTGGCGATTGGAAAAAATACCGACTCTGTTAAAAAAATTAAAGATGCCATTTGGTCAACTTTTTTCCATTACAGTTCAGCAGACAATAACCCTAAGCATGAAAAATGTCTGGATAGAATCAACTCTTGGTGTGTTTGGCAGAGGGCAAAGGCAAACAATACCTTGCACAAATTTACGCATCCCTACAAGGTACTTCCACCAGAAGTTTTGAATGTAATTTATCCGATATACAACGACCTAAGCAGAGACAGTTTATTAGAGCGTTGTGTTGGGGGATATACGCAAAAATGAAAGCTTGAACAAATTGATTTGGAAGATCGCTCCAAAGGAAATAAATTCCGGTAAAATTATTGTTAACACTGCAGCATCATTAGCTGCTTGCGTATTTCACTAAAGCGCCAGTGCATTACTGAAAATTATGCAAACAATGAATACCTCTGTTGGCAGTCATGAACATCATTGGGCTAGAAACGAAGACGCGAGACTTAAGATGAGTGTACATCAATGAAAGCATCGAAGAAGCACAATGCAGCAGGAAAACTCAGGAGACGCTTTGTCAGAAAGTAGATTTCAGCACCGATTTTCGGTTAATGTATGAGGAGGAATCATCGGAAATGTTATCCTAGCACCGACAATCTTTGATGGAACATTGACTAGCCATATCTATAGGAGATTCCTGGAAGAAGAGCTTTCCATTCTTCTTGAAGATATCCCCTTGAACGTCCGTAATAGGATGTGGTTTGTCCATGACGGGTGTCCGGCACACTATGGAAGAGTGGTAACCGACTTTTTGAACACTGCGTTTCCAAACCGCTGGATAGGGCGGAATGGAGCTGTCGCATGGCCGCCGCGCTCGCCGGACCTGACGCCTCTCGACTTTTTCCTCTGGGGCCATGTTAAGACCATCGTTTATGGACAAGAGAACTCGGCTACCAAAGAAGAACTCGTAGATAAAATCCAACGAGCATTTCAGGAAGTTGGTGGAAATATGGAAAATGTCAACTGGATAGGAGGACTGAGTCAAAGAGCAGAGTTGTGTTTGGCAGTCCAGGGTCGCCATTTTGAGTAGCTTTAAATGTTTACAGCATTGATTGTTTATTAAAATGATTAAAACAATTTCTGCTCATTATTGTGGAAGTACGACTGTAATTTAAGTTAATCGTTCCTTAGCAACTATTTCATGCCGAAATTCGAGCCAAATACGTCTGTGATTCGTCTAAATTAGTTACCGTAACTAGTGACTTTCAGCGCTTTTGACCAGCCATATCTCGAAAACGGTTGAGAATTGGACCTATAGAAGTGTTTTGTTAATTTTGATACAAGGAATAACTCTATGAAGTTATGCAACCCAACGAGGGGACCGCCTGTATAGTTTTAAAGATGCTTTCCAATTCTGCTTTCCTAATTTTGGTATTGTTAAACTCTCTCTGTGCTCATTTATTTGCTTCATACTTCTTTGCTCTGATCATTACAACCTACCTCTAATATTTCTTATCTTCTATCTTTTCAATAAACCATATTCTTAGCAAACTTAATCTAATTTTGTTGCTATAAATTTTAGACCACTGGCAATCCGTTGACGTTAATAACTTGACCATCTCAGCATTGGCAAAGATACAATCGTTGCCAAGAAGCGAAATCATCGGAGCTGTTAATGCGTTCGTGTTATCATCCATTGGTTTAATACGCTTCTCTTTCGACGTGTACAACCCGTCTGTGAGTCAAGAGTTGATAGCTCTCAGCAAAGCTCGAGCACCAGTCGTAGATGTCGATTCAACGTCAACGCTGGGACTGATGTTCCCAGATAAACACGCGCGTTTGAAAGTAATCTATCTGCATTTAACGCCAGAGACTATCTCCCGTTTAAAGATGTTATCCGAACCTGCACATCCGTCGGTAACTCCGACATTGGTGCTACGGTCGGATAAACAAATTGTACCGTTGTGGTTGAATTTGGACAACCAGGGCGTCAGCGAGTATCTAAACCGCAGTTGCCTGTCATCTAGCAGGATTAAAGTGGGTAAGTAAAGTTGTTTGGTAGCGAAGAGCTTTGCAGGAATTAAACGAAAGGCATGCGACAAAAAAGTAGTCAATCAATACAGATATTTGTGATGAGATTGTTTGATCTGACAGCTATTCGATAGGTTTGTAATGTAGACGGTGAGAGGTTTGCAAGTAGTTTATCTGCAAACCGGTAAAAGATTTATTGAAATCTAAATTTCTAGGAAGTCAAAAATAGGGTTATTATTGTATAGTATGCAATAAAAAAAGGGGTGAAAGATATAGACGAGCAATACCTAAATATAAAAAATTGCGGTTCTAAGTACACGTAGTACAGAAGAAATGATTTTATTTATTCGAGTCCGGCTCTGATTCATTTAGCATACCGGTGAATCACCGGTCGTCGCTATACTTTGAACGTTGGGATTTACATTTAGTGTGCACATGCTATTCGAAGTGGATGCGTGCGTTTGCAAAGGCAGCGTATACGAATATCGAATACACTGACATGATCTTAATTTATGGTGAAACAGGACAGTGTTGCAGCAAGAAATTTGTACGTAGATCGTTTCCCGCATCAACGTCATCCTTCGCCTGAAACATTTGTAAGAGCCGTGTATCGACTTCGAGGATGATCGGTAATTCCACGTTTTGAAGGTCGTGGGCTTCAAAGATCATGCAGAGTGCTACAAGCCGAAAAGGAAGTTCTAAATGTCGTAGGAGCGAATCCCGGCGTAAGTACAACAACCCTCGCGCGGGAAGTAAATGTGTTCCAAGCTACAGTATATCAAATTTTAAAAAGGAATTTACTTCATCCGTATCATATTCAACGCGTGCAACGATTAACGGACTTATCACCGCCGAATTCTGTGAGTGGTTCCAACGCCGAGAAGTTTGTCAGCCGCCTGTAATCCTATTTACGGACGAATGTACATTTACCAATGATGGTATCTTAAGTTATCACAACATTCACCACTGGGAAAACCTCTACGATATTAACCAAGGCTCTTCTCAAGTTAGGATATCCGTTAATGTTTGGACATGCCTAGTAGACGATCAACTACTTGAACCACATGTACTTCCAGCACGGTTAAATGCGGAATCTTATTTACCGTTTCTTCAAAATGAGCAGCCTCAATATTTGGACGAAATACCATTAGCGACACGCCTACAATTATGGTTCATGCACGATGGAGCACCCCCGCATAGTAGTAGGGTTGTACGACAATTTTTAAACCGGATATTCCCACATTGAATTGGACGTGGAAGCCCGTAGCCCCGATCTAAATCCACTAGAGTTTTTTCTGTGGGGATACATGAAAAGTTTAGTGTATAATCGTCGCCCTGACATAGAAAATGCCGAAGATCTGCAAAACCGTGTTGTCGTAGCAGCTTAAAGCATTCGCGAGGAAATATTAAATTTTACGAGCATACGTAACAACTTTCGTCGCCGAATTGATGCTTGCATGCGATCTGATGGTGGGCATTTCGAACACTTTTTGTAGAACACATATTTTGTCCTGTTCCACCTGCATCAGTCCTTTTCAGGACTACCACAATTTCCTTAAAAGGAATTGAAATCATTTAGATACTACACTGTATTTGAGATTTGAAACAGGCTACATAGAGTTAACAATCATACATTAGTCTTATTACAAACATAATACGTTTACTTTAAAACAAATTTAACCTTTAAAATGCTACTATTTTACGTAATATACATGTTAATGGCAAAAGCACATCACAATAAAAAAATCACCTGAATACTTTCTTTGCATTCTGGTGTTTCCGTTTTACCTCAGTTTAAATTTTGTGTAAATAACATCTGGTTTGAATAAATTCACTATGCGTAGCATTTAATTTTTATTTATGTTTACTTACAGATGGTTGAAATTTATTTCCAATCAGATTTATGTGTATACATACGGTAGACACAGATGTGGGCCGTCTTTAACTACATTTTGGGCCCTAAAATTTGGAGAACTACAAGATGCACATAGAATGGCATTTTTTTGGTATTTAGCCATTCCTCATGTACATCTTTCACCGCTTTTCTTATTTTGTATCATACAATAATAACCCTGTAAATGCCCTAATTTTCAATCAAAAATTCCCTGTGGCTGGCAATTGATGCTTATCCTGCCTATAGCCTTTAATAGTTGAAGAAAGCGATGTGACTACTCGGATGTCATTTGGCATCATTTTATGTATAATGAATAATAATATGATGCGGACTGTAGCTGTGACACTATACAGGGTGTTTGGGGAGGTACCCCGAATATTCAAAGGTATTGTAGTGACATAAATGATCAAGAAAGTTTATTAAACATATGCTCGAATACCAACGGTTACTGAGATATCAATAACGACATTTTTATTGCTTAAGCTGTTATTACGTAATACTTTGTTTTGTAAATGCAAATTTCCTATTATAACATTAGAGTAATTCAATATTTAACATTTTCTTTCTGGATTGCATGGGTAGATTGCTGACGTGCCTAGCGACTTTTTCTTATGAGTGCTGAATAATCGACAATCCAGTCGAGTAGTATCTCTTTTGTATTCACTTTTGTTGCATAAATTAATGATTCAAGCCATCTCCGAATGCAGTAATCTAGGGTATTCGAATCGAGTGACCTTGGTGGCCAATTCTGAAAACCAAACTACCAAATTATTTTGCTAAAAATTCTAAATATATAGGCTCCAATAAGACGATTATTTAGTGCAATTGGGCCCAGTAATCGATTGTTAATCATACCACACCACACGTAATTATGTTTCCGTGGATCCTTTCAACTTGGCCATTTCTTCTTGGTAATTTAGTTGTGGTATGACATAATTGAATATTTTGATCTTGGATAATAACTTTTGAATTGTTCGGAGGTAAATGAAGTTCCTTTGTCGGTCACTACTCGTTCAGAATTACTAAATATTGATCTTTGAAATTCAAATTTGTGGATTATTTCTTGGGTTGAACCTTCTTTGTGAAGTGCGGTAGGTTGCTTTTGTCAATCGGATTTAAGAATCCTTCTGGTTTCCCATTTTTGCTCTCAGCTAATATGCAAGGAATGCAATTGCGGATCTATCTAATTTCTTTTTAATTTTCCAAAATGACCATTACCTTCATGCACTCTTCTACTACTAAGAGTTTGCATTATGGCCGGTATTACTAACGGTTCCTTTCCGTTTATGTATTTCTATATACTTTTGTGCTTTATTATATAGTCTTCATAGGGTTTCTTATCTTTCAGTAATTGCACGATCACGATAATCACCACGCACGATTGATGCGAATATATTTTCTTTGAGTAGCTCAGATTCTTTCTAAATATTCTAAAGCATTTCTGGATAAACCAACACAGCATTCGGTTTCCAGCGCGATGTTCAATTGTATAGTGAAATTCCGCAAGTAACATAGCCAATCTGGCAATTCTTGTTGACAGATCATTTCTCTTTAATGATTGTGTAAAAGTGGCAGAATCCGTTATAATTCTGAAGGTATGCCTAATAAGTATACTCTAAATCTTTTGCGAACGCTAAGACTTCCAATTCATAGCTATAGTATCTTGGTCCTGCTGATGATGTTTTGCATCTCATAAAGTACACTGAATGCCTTCAACCATCTTCACCCATTTGTAGTAAGAGCTATAAATTGGAAACATTGGTTGACTAAACAGTATTATCTTCAAGTGATTGAATGCTTTTTCTGGCTTTCTTTCTGATACAAAAATAACATACTGCTTCGAAAGCGCTGTTAGAGAGCCAGCAATTAGAGGGTAGTTCCTGATAAACGGAAGTTTACTATAAGCAAACTTTGGACTTGTTTCGTTGTTGTTGGTTTTTCAAATTTCTGTACTGCAGTTATTTTGGCTGAAGAAGGTCTTATTTCGTTAGATCTAATGTGATGACCTAAATATTCAATATTCTGCATTTGTTGGTATTTTTTCCATTGGATCTCTTACCTGAAATCTTCTACAGTCTTCAATATACTTCTTAGCCTTTACAAAGCTCCCTCTTCCGTCATGGTGGGATAGTGAATGCACATATATCGTACGTAGAAGAAAAGCTGCTTTAACAGACTTCAAAAAGAATCCGTCGTTAACTAACCACAACAGGTATAAAGAAATAATGTCTCATTCTAAACGGGTACTTAAATATAAAAAAAGCGAAAGCTGGAAGAAATTATGCAGTAGTATTACTAAAGATATACCTATTACAGAATTTTGGAAGTACATTAAGAAGTTCAAGAAGAACTCGGTTGGGCATAATACTATAGAAGAAGATACCATAAACGGGATATTGCACAATATAACTCCAGATTATGTCAGTAATAAGTTAATAGTTCATAAGCCATCTACTAGAGATCACTCTCTTCTACAACCGTTTACCCTAAGAGAACTAGATACAGTTTTAAGTAGTTCAGAAAACTCAACTCCGGGATTCGACGATATTAGTTATCCGATGCTAGATCATTTACCATATAAATTCAAGAAATGTTTGGTAGAAATATATAATGATTTATGGCTCAAGGCAGAACAAATAGAACTACTAAATAAAGTGGTAGTGGTCCCTATTTTGAAACCAAATAAGAATCCAACAGATCCCGATTCTTACAGACCTATAGCTCTTATGTCGTGCATAGTTAAAGTATACGGACGCATCATTAAAAATAGGTTGGAATGGTGGTTAGAAGCTTCGAACATTCTCCCAAGCGGGCAGTACGGATTTAGAAAAGTTAGAGGCACTATTGATACCCTAACGGAGTTAACTACTGATATTCACCTAAATTTTTCCAAGAATAAAATGTGCCATGTTTCTAGATCTCAAAAATGCGTACGGATGCGTTGATCTAAATGTTTTAACTAAGAAACTAATCAGTGTAGGTTTGCCCAATTATGCTGCGGAACGTATTACCGATATTTACCGCAATAATAAAATTTATATTAGGACAAATAAAAATGAAAAAATTGGGCCCAGATCTCTTCCCCAAGGACTCTTGCAAGGCCCAAGCTTATATGCATAATTTATTTTCGGAGCAGATGAGCGTTATTCAGTATGCGGATGACATATGTCTGTACACAAGCAGTAAATGTTTAAAGGAGCTCACTCACAATATGTCAAATGCCACCAATAAGCTGCAAAAATGGTTAAAAAGCAATGCCATGCAGTTGGAATCTCACAAAACCAATGTGGTATTCTTCTCCAGGGCAAGAAAACTACCTACAGGCGAAATAAAATTAGGTCAATTTACTTTTCCAATACAGACTACCGTTAAGTACCTAGGTCTTTACATTGATAATAAACTCAAATGGACAAAACATATCAATGAAATCTCGAGAAAATGTGAAAATGCACTTAACCTAATGAGAAGTATCATGAAGGTTTCATGGGGTACTGATTTTAGTAGTTCTATGAATATCTATAAAGCGTACATAAGGTATGTTCTAGATTATGCTTGCACAGTATATTCCAATACTTCCAAAAACAATTTGCGTAGGTTGGATATCATCCACAATAAATCCCTACGGCTATGTGTCGGTGCTATGAACTCCTATAACTGCCATGCAAATAGAGGCTAGTGAGCCACCGTTATTTTTGCGAAGAGGATACTTGGCCGCAGAGTATGTAATTAAATTACGTAGAAAA
Source organism: Cetonia aurata (assembly GCA_949128085.1). Lineage (NCBI taxonomy): Eukaryota > Metazoa > Arthropoda > Insecta > Coleoptera > Scarabaeidae > Cetonia > Cetonia aurata. The sequence continues at coordinate 25,568,429 of OX421889.1, read as the reverse complement.
GGAATATTGTCAATTTTGAAAAAAATAACTGCGTTGTTTTTCCTAATTATATTGGTCAACCAAACTACGACGTACAACTGTTCACCGCTATTAGGTCTAGACTGAAGGAGGCATTAATAATTTATACAGATGGAGCGAAAAACGCAGAGGGATGTGGTTGTGCATTCTATGCTTGCGGAAGTGGAATAGAGGTTAAAAAAAAGTACAAACTTGATCCGGAGGCCGCCGTTTTCACCACAGAGGCAGTAGCGATTCTCGAAGCCTTGAAATTTGCGTCTAACTTCCAAACAGATGTTACCCACCTTGTCATTATGACTGATTCAGCCAGTGTACTACAGTGTTTACAACACCGCAAACACTATCTAAGTATGCATCCTGTTATTATAGATGTTATACATGTACTTACTGAATTAAGAACAAGATTTAGCCGAATTCAATTTTATTGGATTAAGGGCCAGTGCGGTTTTTAACCTCACGAGTACGTTGATAAGTTGGCTAAGCAGGCTTGCGTAGATGGTAATGTCTATCGACCCATACTGGCTGACTCGGAACTAAGCAAGGTGGCGAGACATAAATTGATAGTGCAAGAGTGGGATAGGTATTGGAAAAACGGATGTTCTGTGCATATGACTCATTATGCATACATTCACCCCGTGACAAACACCAGATCATGGTATATAGATTACAGTTTACCGCGCCAATACCGAACCACAATCGCACGATTAAAATTCGGGCATGGAAGGTATCCTTCCCATTTGCATAGGATCAACGTTTTAGATTCGCCTAAATGTCCATGTGATGCTGAGGAAGGTAGTTTAAACCACATCTTTCTTGAGTGTTGCCGGTTGAAGGACAACATTGACCAGCTATAAGCTTTTCTTGTAGTTGAAAACATTCCATTACCAATAAATGTGACCTTTTTATTGTGCTTGAATAATAAACATGTATGCGACAAACTTATCGGCTTTCTAAAGCAAGCAAAGATCTATATCTAGGTAGGTGGCTCCCTCTTCGTCATTGAATACAATGATTAAATCGTTCATATAGGTGAGTACTTCACCTTTTTGTAGATGTTCCCTAAATACCAAATTTATAAGTCTTTGAAAGATGACAGGTGAATTGCGCATTCCAAATGTTGTTTTCAAAAATTCATATTGTGCATTTGGTGTCACAAACGAGGGACATTTTCTTTAAGTTCAATGTGCTGAATATTTTAGCGTTTTCCCCTGATCTCTTTGTCTCAGTTTACAACGGTTAGGCACCGATTCTACATTTATGTCCCCACAACATCTTCCTACCTAATCATCCTGTATAAGTTTGTTGTAAGACAAACGATTAGCAAATAAATGACGATTTATTTTAATATTATACAAAAATAATTACTAAATAGTAACGTCAGTTCTTTCTTAATTACAATAGTAATGATAAATAAAATAGTATAGTATTGTAATGGCGCGATTTTTACTTTACAGTTCAAGAAACAACTACTGCAACGGACATATGGCTTAGTTTAGATAAGAAGGCTCACATACTATCCAGCCTCATTACTGACAAGCTGAAAGAGAAGAACTTGCCCTGCTTTGTAGAATTAGAACTGGCTGCACTCAATGATTTGCTGTCCAATACACACGTCTTGCAACGGCTACAACATCTACTCAAATCGTTACCGTTTGACCGGAAATTAAACTTCAACGATATAGTGACGAAGATTTTACAGCATCTTCCTTTGGACTTCATTAAAAAATACCAATTGGAATCTACAGTCAATAACATCGTCCAATACTTCTTAGGGGGAATTGTACCGAATAAATTGAATATTCATACCATACATCAGCTGGGCAAGATTTTGGCGGTCAACACGACAGATGCAAATGTTGCAGCATGGATAAGACAGCAATTGAATGCTTTGACGTGGATGAACGACACAAACGGCGTCTTGTCTCGAATGACCATGGCTTGCGGAAACCTTCGACAAATGGTTGCCAGCTTGAATAGCGCAATAAGACAATCGCATAAAAATGAGGTAACGCAGATCTTGTCCAATTTATTGAATCCGCCACCCTGCACTATACAGACATGTAGCTGGATCTCCAATTCCGCTAGGTTCCAAAATCAGCTCATGGACTTGTACGACGTTTTCGTGAAGCAGTTGGAGATTTTGAGCATGAAACCCGATTTACCTCTGCACATAAAGCTAGACACTGAAGTCCTACTTGATGTGTTGAAGAGTGACGAAGCCAAACGACGATTAGAAGGTTTTCTGCAGGAACTTCCTGAAAACAAATTGGCTGACATGTTGTCCGAATTAAAATTATCAGTTACTGCTCCATTATCCCCGGTAAAAGTAATCCCCACATTTATCAAACAACTACCGAATAAATTCTTTGATGTGTTGAATAGAAGTGAAAACGCCCAAAATATTTACAATTACTTGACTCGTGGTACTATTCCGACGGTATTAAACGCCAATTCGTTAAGGAAATTATTCCAAGAAACGCTGAAAGTGATCGGTGGATGGGAGGCACAACCTATAGTGCAACAACTGGACCAACTATCAAAGCTGCCGGAAATTAATGATATATTAATAAAGCATCCGGTGAAATGTTACAATTTGAGATTATGTTTGGAGACTTTGTCGCTGGTCTACGCTCAGGCACCTGTCCTGGATAAGACCACGTCAATACTATCTAATTTAGTTCATAACACCTTGGAGATCTTAGACAGTAAAACCCCTCCAGCAAGGCAAGGTAAGTCTTAAGTAATTAATTTCTGTTATCACTTCACCAGTTTTCACATTTCTGCTGTTTGATGAGTGTTGGCCAAAACTTTTGTTAATTCTTAAATAATTATCAGGGGTATTTGCTTGATTTTTGTGTATATTCTCTCACTTCTTTTATCTAGTGAATAACATCAGCCATTCTTATACTTTGCTACCCTGTACTAATCGATACAAGCCTCTAGCCGGTTAAGTCGAAGTCTGGATTCATTTTTATGGTTAGTAACACAGAGAGTATTCCATTCAGAAATAATGTGGATGCGATTTTGGCCATTCTTCTATACACTACTGCAGTGGAATGTCAATTCTAAGTTTTCGTAGAAGTTATTTTAGCGCAGAGTGTCCGGTAAAGAGACTTAGAACTCATTGGAGATTGAGCAGTTCTTCAGGTTTCTTGTTTGATGATTATACCGGTCCTATATTCTTTGTGTTTTTTCTTGGACTTCTTATCTGCTTTCATGTTGTGCTCTTGGACACTCCCAGGATATATTCTGGACCTACATATGTATATACAGGCTGAGTTTTTAAATACCAAACTTCATTTACTAGATAATTGTTAGCTGTATTTCTTATAGTGCTAAAGAGATTTAAAAAATTTACCAAACATGTGCTATACCTATTATCTACAGTTTACGAGATAATTAGTGTTTTATGAAAAATTACATAAAGAGATGGTTTTTTTCAACCACAGTAACTGTGAAAAAAAATCATTTGTATAAGTGGCAAACAATCAGTAAATGTGCTTTTTGTAATTATTCTTACATTATTTGCTCATTTTCGCTATTTCCTTCACAGTATGACTTGTATACCCAATACATTATCCTTAGTCTCATAATCTGCATGTATTTCCATGGGTTTTTCTACCCAGCATGAGTCTTGTCATCGCTCTGATCTTAGTTCTCCCAATCTATCAATTTTAGTCGCGAACGACATCAACTTCACATCCTTGGCCAGATTTATTTCTTCACTTCGAGTTCTAGTGGCTCAACGCCATCCAATTGGCTCCTTCTCGCGCATGCAATTGTGGTGGGCAATTTGGATGGATTCTGTTATGCCTCTCTTTTTTGGTCCATTCTGGTACAACTTGTAAAGCGTTTTGTATTTGTTCCTGCATAGCGTTGTTAAGCTGGTGTCGAAATAATTATCTTTGTATTTCAAAGTTTTACACTCTTGTGTGTCCAATTTTACTACCACTAAATTTTCTTCCATGATTGTCGTATAAACTGTTCTTCCTTTAAGTATGGAATATATGCATCTGTATACCATATATATATATATAATCGATCCCTCTTCTACTGTAAAGTGTAGAGGATATTCTTTCTCTTCAGGTTTTACTATGTCAATTTTCTTGGATCGTCTTTCTCCAATTCTTCCTGTCCTTTGCTAATATCTCGGCCTGCTTCCAAGATAGTCTCTTACTCTTCAATAATCTTCCTATCTCATCATCTCAAGTCATCCGGGGTCTACCTCTTCTTCTCGTTCCTATTCTCTTAGCACTCTATACTTTTTTGACTTGCCTTCCATCATCTAGTCGTGTTAAGTGGCCCCACCATCGCATTTGTGATTCTCCCACGTATTTCCTAGCACTTCCAATATTTAGGTTCTCCCTTATGGTGTTATTCCTTATCTTGTCCATTGCTGTCACATTAGACACTGTTCTCAAGTATTTCATTTTGACTACTTGTATCTCCTTGTGGAGCTTTTCAGTTAATACCCAAGACTCGCAGCCGTGTATGAGAGTTGGCAAAAAATTGTCTTATAAACTGTCATCTTTGTTTTATTGCTGATCTCCTTTTTGTTAATTAGGTATCTTTTAATGCAATGGAATAATTTTATTGTGCTAGTTATTCTCTGATGGATTTCTTCTTATTGTTTGCCTGTACTGTCTATTATTGCTCCTAGATACTTAATATTTTCTGCCTGTTGAACTGTGTTATTATTGATTTGGATCTTTACTTTTCCTTCTTTAACATTCGATACAACTATGGTTTTTGTCTTGTTGGTGTTGATTCTCATTCCTCTGTCCTCCAGTTCTTTAACCCATAAATCTACATTGTATTGCAAATTTCTCTCAGTACTTGCGATGGTTACAATATCGTCGGCAAATACACATTCACTAATCTTGATGCTGTTCATTTTATAATAGCCTACATTAATCTCTTTACTAGCTCCGCTAATATTTTTAATAATTTGGTCCATAAATCTTAGGAAAAGTAGGGGACTGAGGACTCCTCCTTGTCTAACTCCTCGTGTTGTTCTGAATTTCTTTGTCTCATGGTTGTTCGACTTGATAGTGTTTGTGGTATTCTCGTATAGCGATTTAATTGCTTCAATTAGTCCTACTTCTACACCATTACATTCCATTACCTTGTCGAAAGCTTTCTCAAGATCGACAAAGCACATGTATATGTCTTTGTTGTAGGTTAAGAACTTTTCCAGTATATTTTTTATTGTGAAAATATGGTCTTGAGTGCTGTATCCAGGTCGAAATCCACTCGGTGCTCTATGTAACTTATTTTCTACTGACCTTCTTAACTTCGCCTCCAAAACAATTTCGTATACTTTGCAAGCAGTGCAGATCAACGATATTCCACGATAATTAGAGCACTCCTTCCGGTCTTCGTTTTTATAGATTGGAATAATGACTGAGTTTTTCCAATCATTAGGGATTTGCTTTGTTTTCCATGCTTCGTCAATAATTTTGTGCAGTAATCTATATCCTTCATTACTCATGTTCTTTAGCAGTTCTGCTTTTAAATTGTCCACCCGTGGGGCTTTCCCATTCTTCAGCTTCCGTACTGCATTCTCTACTTCTTCAAATTCTATACCGGTGTTTTCTTGAAAGTTGATGCTTCCATATCATTATCTTCTATTTCTATACCTTCCAAGATGTTCTGAAAGTATTCCTTCCATCTAAGCATTATTTCTTCAATTTCCGTAAGAATTCTTCCTCCTTTGTCTTTAATTTGTCTTCCTCTGTTGAGTCTTCTTTTATTGTTGTTTTAGAACGTTGTAAAATAATTTCTGATTACTTCTACTGTCCTTCTCCACCTTAGTCCCAAACTCTTCCCATTCCTTAGCCTTTGCTATTTTAATTTCTTTTGTTACTGTCCTTCTGGCCTCTTTGTACTTGTCGTAACTTTCTTCCGATTTCTTTCTTAGGTATTCTTTCTTTTAATTACATACATCTCTTTATTGTTGAATGGTGTGGAGATAGATGTTGCGCGGAATTGTTGTCAAAGGTTATACGAAAAGCTAAAGTTTTCTTTTATCCTTGCTTATTCTCGTCTTTTTTTATTTATGTATGAACTTTTCTTTATAATCCAAATATGACATCCTTGTGCCTACTTGTGAAAGCAGATGTTTAATATATCCTTCATATATTTTCAGACATTCCATTCCCATTAGCGGTCTTCCCACTTCTCGGCTGCAATGACTACGCTGTGCTCGATCTTAGAAATATCCATGTTGTGCGCCTACTCATAAAATTGAGCGAAGTCACGAATCCTGCTTATCCGGATGTTGTCTTCGCAGTGGTGGACAGTTACAGGCGCGTAAAACACACTATAAAGCTGAAGCTGAACGATCAATTCACCGCCAGAATTCTATTGCAACTGGAACGAGATACACTTTCACTTTTCACACCTGTACGAGTCCAAAATAAGTTTGGCTCTGCGTTAGTCGCCGTGTTAAAGAATCCGAGCGGCCGAAGACAGTCGTATACCATATGTGACAATCAGAAGAATTATAACTATTTCAAGAGTATTCAGACAAACTCCAGAGACGGGGTGACGTTCCCATTTACGCAGGGTGCAGTTCAGGTTAGTGTTCTGCCGGACTATCGAGCGGTTAAAGAAAAGTGTTGTTTCCTTTATTTCCCGCGAGGGTTGGACGTGCAGCCTGATTATATGCCGCTGCCAGATAATGTTAGGGTTGGACTGAATTGGGATAAGGTGTTACACATGAAGAATTCTCAAACCGGCACTGTATTACCATTTATACTACCAGACGGCCAAGTTGGTTATGTCACCTTAGATATGAGTAACGGCAAAACCCTTAAAGGACTCTTAGAACAGTCACTAGGCAACACCATCGGCGTTCCAGATAGTTCCATGTGCGTCCTCAGTGTTTTAGACGAGAAAGGCGTACCCGCACCTATCGTTTTGGATTTACGTAATCCTTACGTGCGGGACCAATTAAAATTACTCTCTGAGGGCGCGAATCAGACTTCTGATAATTTGGCGGCTATAACCATCATGGATGAAAACGGCAAGAGTCACTACTTGCTCTTCGATATGGACCATCTCGATGTGAAGCAAATACAGCAGCTAGGGCAATTGACATCACCGGACCTTGACACCTTTTACATCAAAGATAAAGCTACAGATGCAATGGGAGCTGTAATCACGATCAAAGATCAAAACGGTCGCATCTCACCTCTGATACTCAACTTGAATAATGCTCAAGTGGTAGAGGTCCTTAAGTCGTTGAGCGACTTTAGAAATAGGCGTGGCAATCGCGTTTACGTCAAAGACAGCTCCGGCCGTATTATCGAACTGTACTTGGACAAGTCTAATCCTTCGGTCGTGGATAAGCTAATACAACTTTCTCAATTGACGAAGCCTATACCTAAACCCTTATTGAACGTCGATAAAGATCGCCTTGGTGAATACTATATAACGGTGCCGCAAGCAAACAATGGCAAGACTGTGTTCGCGATGAATCCGAAGAACGCACGAGCCTTCCAAGCTCTATTAGAGCTCAGCAAACTAGCACATGCAAACACTCCTTATGTATTTGTCAGAGCGCCGGATGGAGCCACCCATTACTTGCGTTTAGACACTAACAACGCCAAGGTATACGACACCTTGAAACAGTTCGCGGATAAAATTACAACGGAGAAGCCTCTCGGGTGCCTCATGGTCGTCCAACCCCCAGGGGAGGCCCCTATAATTTTAGATACGTGCAATTGCGTGGTTGTAAAGGCGCTGGAGAATGTCTCCTTGTCTTCACAATATTTACCAACGCAGAATGTACCTGGATTAGATATATTGACCGTAGAAGATGCATTTGGAAATTATCATGATATTCTTTTGAATTTGAGCGACGCAAATACTATAAATGTACTAAAGGATCTACAGAGAGACACACCATTGAACATGAACCCTATAGAGATACCACAATCCAATGGTGCTTCCTCGGCCGTGCTTGTGATCGGCGATGACGAAAACAAAAAGGGCATAATAATCGAAGGTTCCAACCCTGAAATACTGAAGGAACTCCAAACACACTCAAATATGTTCGACCGGAAAGCCACTAAGGTTACAGTTACCGATGGAAAAAGCATGATTGTGCACCTCTATTTAGATCTGAACGACGCTAATATAAGAGAGCTATTGCAATCGTTGCAAACGGACGGCTCATCTTTACCCTCTTTAAATTTAGCAGATTACGGCGACACGGATGTAACCATTCCAGTGTATTATCAAAACGGTCGCCAAACGATGTTTAAATGTAACTTATCCGATTTCGGCGTAAGGAAAGTTATGAAGGATCTAAACAATGTGTTAGGGCCGCGTCCCATTACTTGGAATTTATTCGCGAGGGATTTGGACAGGCAGATAACCACCTTGGACGTAGCGAACCCGATTGTGGTTTCAAAATTAGCAACGGTATGCACGGAACCACCACGTCCTGAAGATTTGCTTCTGATCACTGCTAAAAATAATGAAGGTGTGACCTATTCGTACGTATTGAATCCTAAGAATCCTACGGTGAGCGAACAATTGTCGAAACTTTCCGATTCGACCTCTCATTTACCAAACGCTAAGCCCACCAAGTTTCAAATAACCGATAACGAAGGAAATCCCGTCAATATATATCTCGATCTAACAAATCCGAACGTACTTGCAGAATTGCAGCGTTTGAGTGACATTTCCGCCGCGGAGTTCAAGTCGGTGTTAGTACTACCAGACGAGAATGGCGATAAGACATTGGTTGTTATAAAAGTGACGAACGCAGATGGTAAGCCCTACACAATAGTGCTGGACAGTAAAGAAGGGGAAGTTGTGAACGTTTTGAGTGGGGTTTCGGATCAAAATAACACGGACGCTGTACCAGTTGAAATAACTTCCAAAGGTAATAGTATGGTATTCTATATAGACAAGAAGAATCCAAAGATAGTCTCTCGGCTTATACTGCTATCGAGACGTAGGAGAATTCGTAAACCTATCCTAATAAAACCGTCTTATGTACATACCGATGTCATAGCTTTACCGTTTTCTTTGAAAAATGAAAAGCTGACACTACTGATCGACTTGCGGAATCCTATAGTAAAGAAAGTAATAAAAGAAATATCGACTATCCCATCTCCTAACACAGCAACGGTTTACGTTAGAGAATCAGATGGAACAGTCCAGCCTTATTATTTGAATACTGCAGATGAGGACACCGCAAGAAAGTTGATAGAAGTCAGTATTAAATACGAATATACCATGAAAGATGATACATTGCTTATAGTACCCGTTACATTAGAAAATGGAGTTAATCAGTACGTAATATTAGATTTGACAAATGACAACGTCACCGAAACTCTTCACCATATTTCGAAGAACATGGGTAAGGAACAGGATAAAGTACTTTTCCAACATACCGACAGCCTCACAGGCACAGCTTTGTATAAACTAGATTTGAACGACGTGCATGTCGTGAAGAAAGTATGCGAATTACAGGAACTTACAGTACCTTGGATTAAACCTCAATTGGTGGTAAGCCCGTATAGTCCACGGCCTTTGATAATCGCAACAATTCCGGATATTCGAGGACAAGTTAGGCCAATAGTCTTACCCACTGACAATCTAGATGCTCTTAGTGCTCTGATAAGCTTACAAACTCCTTATCCAAGACGCGATCTCCATATACAGTGGCCGACTGGCGGTAATGCCTATCGTGACATTCATTTGGACGTAGCTAATCCTAATGTCGTAAAAACCTTGATAGCATTATCTTCTCCACAAAATGATTATCCAAGGGAGATTATTACAAACAGACGCATTAGAGAATGTCACACTAGTCTAAAATTCACTATACCAGTTGAAACTGATCTTGGATTGGTTTTGTACAGTCTAGATACAACAAATATAGATACCTTTAACGGTATTTCAAGCCTAGCCTCTCCACCTGACATCCCATCCAGTGTAGTGACCATGTGCAATCCTAAAGGTGAGATCACAGCTATGCGTATCAATACCCGAGATAAGGAAGTAGTGAGTAAACTGGAATTCCTTAGTAATGATAAGAGGGTGCAGGCCAACCCAGTTAATTTAATAGTATTTACAATACCGTTAAAACGTGGAGGTGCCATGCCTATAATACTTGATATATCTAACGAAGAAGTAGTGTCAGAATTGCAAGATTTACCGCAGATTAACGAAGACAAGAGCAATGCGATCAAAATGCTTATTAGTTTGAAAACTTTGAATAATCAACTACTACCTGTTACATTTGATATAAACCAACCTAAAATCTTGCTGACATTGAGAAAACTACAGCAGAAAACGCCAAAGAATATCTTACCAGTGCTTATACCAAGCTCAGCTGGTCCACAGCCACTGATGTTATGTACGCTTGAAGGTGAAAGACGAGACACTATACCAGTACTGCTGGATTTAAACAATCCGAACGTAGTACAGGAGTTATCACAACATTCACGTCCCAATGATCCTTACGCAATTCCCATCAATGTTTTAAATTATAACAAGAAAATTAGAACGATTTATATTAACATCAAAGAATATGAAACGAAATCGAAACTTCTTGCATTAGCGAGATTATGTCCGATATTCGCTGGCCCCATCGCAGTACTTAACCCCAATGACAACATGGTGATTCCAGTAGAAGAGGCGCATGGTAAAGTTCTAGAGGTAGTCTTGGATATAACGGATGGCGACGCAATGGCAGTTTTGCGTCGATTAAAATCGAAGTATGGTAACTTAGTGGTAAATGTTCCTAACGAATACGGAGTGTTAGAAGCGGTATTAATCGATAACAGGAATCCAGTGATTATAGGGATATTAAAGGATCTTGGAAGAAAATTCCTTGCGTTGTATAACTCGAAGATTATACCACCCAGCGGACCATTAGCCTTGGCTACCTTCTGTCCTGTACTTTCAAATGACCGTTTCATGCCCATCACTGTAGATCCAAATGATCAAGCAGTAATAGAATTCTTGAATACCCAAATGCGACACGCTCAAGGTCAGACGGGTTTTGTTCGATTTAAGCTGCCGTTGAACACCGATTACCCAATGATAGGCAATATACCGAATTCTCCTCAAACATACGAAGGTATGAGATCTGTGTCGCAGAAATTGCAGATTCTCGTAGTCCCGATGGATGTAATATTACCTCAGAAGAAAATTCCTCTACTGTGCTTTTTAATTCAAGATATAAGAGCAATATTCGCGATCACACTCGATTTGGAAGATGAGACTATTTTAGACGAACTAAGATATTATGAAATCGACGAGGGCGCCGAAACCTTCACGGTCCTCTTCGATACACCTCAGGAAGGAAAAGTCCCGGTTAGTTTGAATATTAGAGATCAATCTTTAGTCAACAAGTTGAAAGGATTCGCAGCCAGGTTACCCGTCACAATAGTGCCCGTACTAGGGAAACATCCTATGATAGCAATCACTTTACAATCGCGCGAAGATATTGTCTTAGATTTAAATGATGATGTAGTTGTACGAGGTCTACTCTCCATAAGCAATTCACAAGCGAAAGAGATTTATCCGAAAACGGAGATAAAACTGACGACGCCTGACGGATTCAGATTTGCAATACGCATCGCCTTTGACAATCCATATATCCAAGATCAATTGAAGAAGTTATCGCAACGAACGCCAGTACCCCCAGTTTTCACTTCTATGCCAGCCCTACCAGGAGTGAAACCTATGGAGAGTCCCGTAAGAATTCTGCCACCAGGACACACTCTATACCCTCTTATAACAATACAAACAGATGCGACTGGACAAATCACTGTAGATCCTAACAATTATCAAGTGAGGACACAATTGCGTATGTGGTCCCTCGAGAAACATCGACTTGAAACTTCTTTGAAGATTGAAATGACGGATGTAATTGGAGATATTGTCATGTACAATCTGGATTTGAGTGCCGTTAAGGTGGTTGAAGCATTGAAGATTATGAGAAAGCGTTGCCCAGTACAAGTGCTGTTTAAGGGCCCGGTAGGTGCGTTACCGGAATTGGTGATTAGACATCCGTACAAACAACAACAGAAGAAGAAAGAGCCGCTGCACGTTGATCTGCAACGTCCGGAAGTGCTTAAGGCGTTCATTCATTTAGGTACGAATTATAATTATAGAAATCCGTATCGCATTCAAATTCAGACACCGCAGGGTTCTGTACTTTGCCTTATCGATTTTGGCGATCCTAACGTCGTTAGAGCAATCGAAGCATTTAGTTTGGACAATCGCAAGGAGCCGCATTATGCCTCCTTTGAGGTCCCTGATAACATGGGCAATATTTGGACAATCGTCTTGGATATGGCCAACGACCGAGTTCTATCTGAGTTATTGGAACGATCAAATAAGACTTCTGCATCGACCGCTAATGTAATCCAGCTACCCTTGCCTAATGGTAAAACGGTCAACGTTCGTTTGAATTTGTATGATGTCAATACGTTGAACTTGTTGAAACAGCTCTCGCAGAAATCCACTAATCTCCCACCGAAAATGGTGCCTCAGAAACCCAAACGCTTGCTAGAAATAAATATTAAATTACCAACTGGTTTGTCCAAATACCGAATAGATGTCAATAACGATAGCGTGATGAAGAAATTCAAGCGACTATCTGCCATGCACGCTCCTGGGAGTGGAGTCATCATAAATGTACCGCGACCTGATGGATCTAACGATCGTATGAGATTCGACTTCAATAATCCGATAGTTGTCAAGAATCTCTATAACTTGCAAATTGAATCTTTAACTGGGAAAATATCACCGCTAATACCAATTACGGATGAAGACGGAGGCAGTAAATTCAAGCAGAAGATGTTCATCGCTTTGAACATCACTTCTCCGCATTATGGTGACCTAAAGATCGCTATCGATCTCTATCTTCCTGGTATGATGGATAAATTACAAGCGCTTGCCGATTCCTTCGTTGCTGGTAGACCAGAAACGCAAGTGCCCGTCGACGACCAACGAGGGCGTTCTCTCCTTTTACGTTTGGATGTGACTAATCCAAAAACGATAGAGGCGTTGGCTAGGCTCACTGAGGAATCTGTCGGAAAGAACCCGTTGGCTGGTAGACGTTTGCCAAGCGCTTCTGAAGTGCTCACGGCGGAACTGCTGACTATCGAAATACCTGTAGGTGTCGAAGTATTGCCTATAACATTGGACATATCAAACAGTGACGTAGCTCATGCATTGGCGAGATTAGATATGCACAAGTCCGGCCCAACCCTGACGACCATCGATATTAAGACTGCAACTATTCAGTCAAAGATCTCTTTGAATACATCCGATGTGCAAGCTCTTTCTGATCTTCTGACTGTATCCACACCTACAGCATTCCCAATGCAAGCTCTAAAGGTGTCACTTATAACGTTGATTTTCGTGAACAGAGGCGATGGTCGACTTCTGCCGATTGAAGTCGACTTGGCCGAGAGACGTAACGTTCTCCGGTTGGTGGGCATTTCTCAAGCATCTCAAGCGTATATGAGGACGCCCACTTTCATGGAAGTGAGAGACGATACAGGGCAATACGTGCGTGTCCCACTGGATCTGAACAATCATACAGTAGTGAATACGTTGATCAATGAATATTTCACTAAGACGAAATTGAAAATCGATGCAAGCACCATGCCTTACCTCACCTTGGTCACGCCTACAGGAAGTAATGGCCCACACAGCGTCATTAAATTCCAGACTAAGCCTAAAGTAATTAGGCGTTTGGTGAAGGAGCTCGCTGCATTTAACGCTGGAGTGCCTGTGGAAATGACCGACTTCTTCCATGAAACACATAGGTTTAATCTAGACGTGACCGTTCCAGGATTTCCCAATATACTACGTCAACTTGAGACGGTTACCGTCATTAATCCGCCGCGAGTTACCAACCTGTTCGTCGTCTATGTTAACAGAGACAATGGTGACGTAGATCCGATATATCTGAACATGCATATTCCACGCACGGTTGAGGCTGTTAAGATATCGAAATATCTCTCGGATATGCCTTTGACGCTGATACAATATAGGGACAAGGCAGGGCAATATCAATACGATTTCCTGGACTTGACCAATACGGATAACATAGATCAATTGATGGAGAGCAGTTATGCAGTTGGCGGGCACAGTATAGTCAAGCAGATTCGTACGCAGAAAATTATGCTAACCGTTTCCAAAGCGCAGCAAGAGGTGACGATTGCTCTAGATCTCAGCAATCCAAACGTTTTACGTGGAATCGAGGACATTACCAAGAGCGCTAATTCCGCAATCACGATGAATGTCGTCGAAATGGAAGACCCGTACGGTTTCCCAGTGGTACTGAGATTCAATCCAGATGATGCAGCAATGGTCGATCGTTTGATAGCGTTATCAAGCTAACAAGCCTTGTAACAACCATTCATACATAAATAACGTATTTTCAGTTATAAATCAAAATTGTTACATCATTGTAGGCACGATTTTTTTGGTGTGTCCCTTTTTCTTCATAAATTATAGACTTCCATTTCATCGTCAATAATAGCTCAAAAATAGTATCTATACATGGAAGTGATTTATAAGAGAACTTCCTTGGGTTGTGCTAATAAATGGGAAAGTGGTTGTGTAATTTACATGAGGTGTAATTATTCAAACTTGTGTACATTTTAATTGCTTGTGCTTAGGAGTATTATCAAGAAATTGCATTGTATTATATTATAGTCTTAACAGTAAATATATATATGTATATTTTTAAAAAAGTTTTTAATTAGTTTGTGTCCGGTAGTGACCCTAGAATTTATATCTGTAGAAGACATGAAGTGAAAGAATAATATTGCTTGAAAGTCTGTAATCTAATTAGAGAATCTATTAAAATAGAAACTAGTTTTGTGAGATACGTTCCAAGCATAAATTCAAAGGATCTATTGTAAAACGATTCTGGAGCTACAGAAACAAAAACCTATCCCAAAAATTGTATCCTTTCAAGGTAATGTCTTATGCAAAGTTTCCGCACCCTAAAATTGACAGAGGGACAGATACCTGCTAGTGTAAAAAATAATAATAATACCTGACTTTATTTTTTCCTTTTAACAACATAAATGACAGAGTAAAGAAACGAAAATCCAAACAAAAGAGAAAAAGAAAAAAAAACGGCGGAGTTCAGGCTAACGACAAAACACATACCTGCTCTTCCACTCAACCGTAACTAAAACTAAAACTAAACTAAACTTAAAATTAAGCAAAAATTAAAAAAAGAAAAAAAAGCTAAGTGGGCAACACTATAGTAATGATGGATTACTATTTAAAAATGTAACGTAATTATAGGATTCATGAAAGAAAAATAACTCACTCAATGATAAAAGAAAAAATTGACCTCATCAGATACTGCCGCATCACTGCTCCGAAAATAGATGCGGAAAGAACATTCTTTTAAAAGTGTGAATACTAATACATCTCTTAATATTAGTTGGAACGGAATTATATACATTGGAAATGCTGTAGGTGAATCCCTTCTTGAACAATTCAAGCCTGTGTAGGGGAGGCGTTAGGATGCCCTTGTATCTAATATTAATAGTGTGAACATCAGTCCTGAATTTAATTTTATTATATAAGTAAGCTGGTTTCTTTGTGATAGAATGATATAAAGTTGCCGTGTGCAGCAGCCTTCTGTTTTTCATGTTAAGCCACCCTAGTTCTATAAGTTTATGAGATATATGCTCTCTACGCCTAGTACCATAGATCAATCTGAGACATGAATTCTGAAGTTTCTGTAAACGATATGTATCAACCGCGGAAATATGTGAGCCGTACAAAGAGTCGCAATAATTAGCATGAGACAGGACAAGTGCTTCACAGAGCAACCTCTTAGTCTTTTTGTTCAAAAACATTTGGGGTAAACATTGACCACCCAGTGTTTACCCAGAGAACCGGGGGGTGTCTACCCAATCCCTACCTCGTAGGGCAACGGGCGACGCACTCGGAATCACCATGGGTGGTAGGTAGGCTTCCCGAAACCAGGTGGGCTTAATGCGGACCCTAGCAGAGAGCCCGAGCCGTCAGCTGTGAACCTATCCCAGATTTCTGGGTAACGGACACTCTGGCCGGCGTTCTAATTGGGTAGAGCTTCGGCTCGGCCGCGGACCGTCTTACAGGTTGGAGAAATCCTAACACGGTCGGGTAGCGTTGGCCACCCAGCGCTATCTCGCCAGGAGGTGCCTACCCTATCCCTACCTAGTAGGGCAACGGGCGGCGCACTTGGCGTTTTCATGGGTGGTAGGCGGAATTTTCTGCTGACCGTTGCCTGTGCGGGGATGTGATGTGTTGGGCAATTTTTGCATTCATGTCCATCCGACACAGGAGGGTTGAAAGCGGACCCTAGCGTTCAATATCTAGCCGCCATAGGGGATTCTATCCCAGTCATCTGGGTAACAGACACTGTGGTTGGCATTTAATTGGGTAGAGCTTCGGCTCGGCCGCGGACCGTCTTACAGGTTGGAGAGATCCTAACACGGTCAGGTGCTGTTTACCGCCCAGCGTCACTTGCCGAAGGCCGCCTATCTGATCCTTGCGCGGTCACTCGCAGGGTAAAGGACGGCGGTTTCGGTGTTCATATGGGTGGAAGGTAGGCTTCGGCTTGCCGGCCGTTACCTGTGCGGGGATGTGATGTGTTTGGCAATTTTTGCATTCATGTTCATCCGACACTGGTGAGTTGAAAGCGGACCCTAGCGTTCAACTCTGGCCACCACAGGGGATCCTATCCCAGTCATCTGGGTAACAGACACTGTCGTTGGCATTTAATTGGGTAGAGCCTCGGCTCGGCCGCTGACCGTCTAACAGGTTGGAGGGATCCTAATACGGTCGGCGGAGTTGCCACCAGACGGCTCCCTCTACGCTAAGGCTCTTTAGCCTTGTGCGTGTAATCTGGTAGGGAATCGAATGATTGATCCCGACGGTTACCCATCAAACGGGAGCAAGGGAATTTGCTCAACATGGGAAGTAAGGGGGAGGAGGAGCCCACCGGCGGCGACCAGCCGGTCCCCTCCGATAGGTGTCGGCCTCTTACGGGGAGTGGTGTTCGGGGGGAGTAATGGCCGTTGCTATAGCTTGCTATTTTACCCCTTGAACTTAGCTGGGGGGTGCTTGCACCCCACGGTGAGCCGGCGTGCTGGTCGCATACTGTTGAGCCCGGACGGCAACACAGCCGCTTTTCCCGGGTATAGGCTAACGCCTCGGTACCGGATGTAAGTAGCTTAATCGGTTGTTCAAAAATATTCTGCTGGCGTAGACCGTCCTCAATGCAGCATATGACCCCTGCAGACAGACACTCACGTGCTCACGAAATTTCAACTCCTCAAGTATGACTCCAAGATTTCTGACACTGTGTTGTAAATTAATACGATTACTATCTACATAAATATTAATTCGCTCGCGATAAGAAGTATCTGAACAAAATTAAATTAGACTTACGTTAGTGGAATTCAAGCAAAGTGAATGAGCTTTAGAAATATTAACTAATTGTTCAATATCGTGATTCAGTTTGTCACAAGCGTCTTCAACAGTGTTCGGGAAGAAGGAGTAATAAATTTGGGTGTCATCCGCATAAAAGTGACACAAAGTATATTTTAGACATTTACAGAAGGTAGAAGTGTAGATTGAGAAAAGGAGTGGACCAATGGTTGATCCCTGTGGTACACTACACAAAATTGGTTTAAACGAGGATACCTGCCCGTCAATGATAACGCATTGCATTCTACCACACAAGTAATTATATAACAGGTTGGAAGCATTTGAACTGAGGCCTATATGATGGAGAATAGACAGTAACAGTCTATGATTAAGCGTATCAAAAGCCTTGGAGTAGTCAAGCAGACACAACAGCGTCAGCTTGCCTCCATCCAAGCCCTCAATGATGTCGTCAACTACGCTGGTTAAAGCTGTAGCACAACTAAAGTTCTTCCTGAAACCAGACTGTATACTGATACGAAATTTCGAAAACTTTTAGTATTTGGGATTCGTTCTGACTCCCAGGTAAGATTCGTATCAAAGATACAAATCATACGAATACTGTCCATTTTGAACTGGAAACTTACGGTTGACAGTAAGAAAGGAGAATCAATTTTGTTATTAATCAGCTTGTGCAAATAGCGAGAGCACTATGAATGTTACGTCAGTAATTTAGAGGACGCAGTTGATACAGACTCAGCAGCTCTTCATAGGAAATAAACCATTTGTTGCGGCGGAATTGCGATCGTCTCGTTTGGTTTTTATTCTAGAGGATATTGTTTAATCAGTTTGAGATTTTAGACCTTACAACGACATCTAGTGGACAAGTTACCCAACTTCTTGTAGGCTGGTTTATTTAGTGGCGTGTAAGTCTTATTTTGTTTTTGGTATTCAAATCTTTACTTTGTTTGAATTACTTCGCTTTGTTAGGTTGTCAGTACTGATGTGACCTAGGTATTTCCGTATCGGTCCGTTGAGGATAGACAAGAGAACGATAGCGGCCATATCTACTAAAATCGCACGCACTGTAGTTCCACTCCATTAGTTTGTTCACCGCATTTTTTGCGGGATTTTATACATGGGGAATATCATTCATCGTTTGCACTATCTGCTTACCTGGGGCTGCCAGGAGAAGTATCTTGTTGTAACAATTTTCATGTGAAATGGTTTTTCAAGCAGTAGCGTTGTTTAGGTCGCTCATGGATAATGTAGTTATTATAGATAGGAATGTTGCATATACTGTTTTCAGGCAGTAATGAGCCATCTATAGATGTGTTATCAAAGCTCATGATGAACCGCGGGCTTCTTAAACGGTATACTAGTAGAGCATACTAAAGTTTAAAATTTTAATGATAAGTGAATATACAGGTGTTTTGAAACATCGTTTAAAGATTTTGAGGGCATGTAGTACGATCGAAAAGAAGGTTAAAAGTCATAATAAACATATGTCCACAAATTAACTGTTTACGAGATAACAGCGATTTTATCGCAAATGCAGAATAAGTTTGCTTTAGCGGTTTTTATTAAGATGTTATTGTATTTTAACATAAAATAGACTATAACTAAAGAAGATGTTCAAAATGACGTCCTTCCATTTCGACACAGGATCTACATCTGCTTTCAAATGAAGCGCGCACTCTTTCAAAAAACAAGGGTTTTTCTCGTATTATCTGGCAACAGTGTTCTATTCGTTGGCGCAACTCTGGAAGATCGTTGGAGACCTTGGAGGCCAAGCAATGGGATCTGCTCGCCCTATCCATCTCCCAGGAAATTCATTGTTAAGATGTTCCCTAACAGCACGCGTAAAGTGCGGTGGAGCTCCATCTTGCATAAACCAGAGGTTCAGTCTTACATTTATAGGTAAATCTTCCAAAAGTTCAGGTAAAGTATTCTCCAAGAACTCGAGGTATGCAGGACCTGTTAAGAGTTGTGGCAAAACAATCGGTCCTAACAACCGTTCCCCTATCATGCCTAACCAGATGTTAGAGAGAAACGTTGCTGGTGCCGAGCTTCAACGGTAGCATGAGGATTCTCGTCACACCGAACGTGATTGTTGTGGAAATTAAATATTCAATTTTTAGTAAAACCAGCTTCATCAGTGAAAAGGATGTTATCAGCGAAATCTGGCCGATCAGCAGCTGTTCGCAAAAACCACTCGCTTGATAATCCGGAGCAGTAAGGGCTTGTACCCGTTGGATATGGTAGGGGTATAGGAGTTGCTCATGAAGAGTTCTCCAAACAAGATTGCTGCTTACACCCACTTGAGTCGAAATTCTTCTAACACTAGTTTCGGGATTTTCATCAATAATATTCAAAATTCGATCTTCTATCTGTGGATCTGTGGAGTATATGCTAATCTCTGCCGTCCAGTATCAGAAGACCGCTTCTCAAACGAACCAGTTTCTCTTAGTCGTTGAAACACCGTCTGAAACATCACATGCGAAGGCAGTTGGCGATCAGGAAACGTTTCAGCATAGAAGCGACGTCCTTGTAAAGAATTCCCATTAGCACGACCGTACATGAACACCATATCGCTCATTTCAGCATTAGAATACGCAACCATTGTAATTGCTACAAATTGCACAAAACGTCAAATTAAACTGTCATAAAACAATAGCTGATAAGCACCCGTTTACTGGGATATGTTATATCCATGTACTACTAGGAACACTCACTGTTATCTCGTAAACGGTTGATTTGTGAACATATTATAAGATGGCGCGCGAAGAGTAACCACGTGTTGGCCTGTCCCGCTTATTTTATGTTGCTTGCCATTTATAACTACCACAGTTACTGAATTATTTTCTACGTACGATTCAAATATAGTCATTTATATTTTTGTGTGCTCGGTAGTGTGAATTTTTACATACAAAATGGGTCTTACGCGAATGGAGCAAGCCGAGATTGTGGAAACAATTACAGTTACGTTTAAAAAATTAATCACCGAAGAGAAATTTCTTGGTGAATTGATACACAAAATATCGCAACGCATCATCGTATCCATCGAAAGTAAATATAATGATAAAATCAACGAGCTAATCACCGAAAACAAGAAATTACTGGACATGATAGATGAGTCAGAACAGTACTCCCGCAGGAACAATATTAGGGTATTCGGCGTTCCGGAAGATATCAGCGAGGATACTGAGAAGGTAATTAGCGATATATTCATCAAGAAAATGAATATACCTCCGTTGGAAATTTCCATCGATCGGGCTCACAGACTAGGAAAAAAATCCGAAAAAACCGACACTGGCAAAAAAAATCATCGTGCTATCATAGTAAAGTTCTCCTCGTACAAATACAAACAAATCGTAAACAAAAATAAAAAACTGTTAAGGCACACCGGAATATTTATACAGGAAGATTTAACAGCTACCAGATATAAACTTTTAAAAAGTGCGCAAACCCTATTTGGAACTAAGGATGTATGGATTTTGGGTGGATCGATTCGCATTAAACATAATGGCAAGAAATTCTCCGTTTGTAATACCGAGGAATTGTCTCGTCTACAGGGTGATGGCGATTGGGGCACTCTGGCCGTGGTCAATGAAACCTTAAGTTAAGTCACCGCTTATTATTATTGTTATATACTTTCCTTGCATAGCATACCTGTTATTTTTTATTTTTTTTTGTACTTTTGTTTTCTATTTAAGTGGTTTTCACCTAACTTAGTCTACTTTGTATTTTTTGCATTATCTAACGCCTTCATACCTTAGAATTGTATATTTTCAGTTTACCTACTTGTGAGTAGTACTTCATTTATTGATATTAAACCTACAAGAATTCTAATTGGATGTTTATATATAATTTTCTGCTGCTTGATTTCATTATGTTGCTTTAATACATTTGCTTTTACTGTGCTATATTGTTTTCATTTTACTTTTAGAACATAATGCCTATTAATATTGGTAGCTTTAACGTGAGGTCTCTGTCTGCGGGATTTGATGAGCTGTTGGATACTGTTCTGGAGGAAAATTTACACTTTCTGGCGGTTTGTGAAACTTGGTTAAATGAAATGGTTACTGATGATCATGTTGCTATCCCAGATTACAACATGTACAGATGCGATAGACCTTCGAGGGGAGGCGGTGTTGCTGTCTACGCTCGGAACTCAATTTCTTGTAAGGTACTTTCGTCCGGTAACACTGACCACTTAGAGTTCATTTTCCTTGGCTTCACAATATGCAATAAAACATATGCATTGGGCTCTGTTTATAGAGCACCAAGCTCAGACATTGCGGCATCACTTGATATATTGGAGTCAGTGTTGACGGATATTATTCCCACAGTCGACGAAGTGGTATGCCTGGGCGACCTTAACGTTAATCTTTTCAATATCAATACCACTAATGTGGATCGGTTTTACTCAGTCTGCGAGGCGCTCGGCCTGGTACAGATGGTTTCCGAACCTACTAGAGTTACGGATTACAGCAGTACGCTGATTGATGTGGTCTTGACAAGTGATCCGTCGCTGGTTGGCGGCATTCGTCTTGGCGAGCTTCATACCGTTTCCGACCACATGTTCATTTCATTTACATTTAATATAGAGAAACCTAGGGAACCTATCAAATTATACACTTATCGCGATTTCAAAATGTTTGACCGACTGAGCTTTGAGCAGGATCTTAAATCCATACCGTGGCACAATATTTATACTTATCAAGATGTCAACTCCATTACAACCTTTTTAAATGACAATATTCTGCGTTTGTTTGATAAACATGCTCCCCTGAAATCGGTCCGAATAACTAAACGTAGAGCACCGTGGCTTACAGATGTTGTAAGAAATTTAATCACTCTCCGCAAAAAAGCTCTCTCAAAGTTCAAGCAGACCAGGTCTCGCGTGGACTGGGACGCATATAAAGACATCAGGAATTATACTACGACAGCAATTCGTCAGGAGAAGAAAGCCTACTTAGAGTTTGTCAGTAAACAAAATAATCCCAAATTATTGTGGAAGACACTATCTGATCTTAAAATTTCTCGGAGGCAGAGCCGCAGGAACGTCCCGGACGACTTGCGGATCCCGGATCAAATCAACAGCTATTTCGCTTCATTTGGTAACAATTCACAGCCGGTACGCGAAGCGCTACTGTACTATGAAACTCATAGATTTAATTCTGTTGACTCTTTTAGCTTTAATTTCATTAACACCACTGATGTATATAAGTACATGTCCAAAATTAAATCCACAGCCTTTGGTGCCGACGGCATTAATATTTTAATGTTAAAACTTTGTTTGCCTGAGATCGCTGAATGCATAAGATATCTAATTAACACATGTTTTTATACCAAAAAAATTCCAGATATTTGGAAAAAAGCAATTATTATACCTCTATGTAAAATCAATAATCCCACCGATTATAGTCACTTACGGCCGATAAGTATTTTATCGGTACTCTGCAAGATCCTCGAAAAGGCTATGAGTGAGCAGATTTGTGCTTATGTGGAGTCGAACAATATTCTGCCGGCGGTGCAGTCGGGCTTTAGACAGCATCACAGTACGGTGGGTGCACTTGCTAGGGTGACCAATGATATAATTTCTGCTTTGGACCGAGACGACATTACAGTTCTAACTCTGTTGGATTACACAAAAGCATTCGACACTATTAATCATGAATTGCTAATCTCGAAACTTAAATTCTTTGGATTTGATCTGGACTCACGGGAACTGCTCGCTTCTTTTCTGAATAATAGAACTCAAAGAGTTTCTCTTGACAACTGCCTTTCAGCTGAGGTGGAGATTACTGGCGGCTGTCCGCAGGGCTCCGTGATTTCTCCTATATTATTTATCATATATACTGCTGATTTTCATACAAATTTAAAATTTTGCACCCCGCATTTTTTTGCGGATGATAGTCAACTTTACTGTAGCTTCAATGTTAATCGATTGCAACAGAGTGTTGATGATATCAACGCCGACATAGCAAGATTGGTCAAAGTGTCTCAAAACCATTGCCTACGGATCAATAGTGCGAAGTCGTCCGTGATGGTTTTTTCTAAACGACGACATGGGGCCGTGGATGGTGTCGCCATTAAGGTTGAGGGAAGTACTTTACAAATTACAGATACAGTTAAGAATTTGGGCCTTACGATAGATAACAAGCTCAGATTTAAACAACATGTGAACAACTGCATTCGAAAGTCCTTTGCAACTTTAAAATATCTTTATGCTAGTAGGAAGTTAATGACCACTAGGCTTAAAACTTTACTTTGCTCTTCGCTAGTATTATCGAACTTTGATTACGGCGATATCGTCTACGGCCCGTGTCTTGATTCTGCAACGTCCCTAAAAATACAAAGAATCCAGAACCTTTGCATTAGATTCATTTTTAATTTAAAGCGGAGAGATCACGTATCGCATCTGATTGGTCGTGTCGGTTGGTTGAGAATGGATAGCCGTAGGGAGCTGCACCTGTGTGTATTTGTTCATAGGGCTTTGATGGAGGGTTCGCCTGGGTATATCACGGAGTTGCTGATGCCTAGGGGCATGGTTCACGATAGGGATCTGCGACATGTCGCTTGCCTGACTGTGCAGCAGCATCGCTATACAATATTCACTAGATCTTTTTCCTACGCATCTGCTAAGTACTACAATGCCATCCCTCACAACTTTAAAAATTTCAGTGTCACTTCCTTCAGGCAGCACGTAAAAAAACTGTTCCTGCAGAGGCAGACACCTCACGTTGGCTGAATGTATGTATGCATTTTAGTTATTACTTAGTTGAACAGGTTTCTTTCTTTCTATCTCTGTAAATCAAATTTTGTTTTTAACGCCATTTATTTAAACTTTTACAATGTATACCCTAGGTTGAGTAGAACAGCATTGCTGGACTTCGCCTGTGATTGGATTTGTAAAAATTGTTTTCATTTCCAATAAAGACCATTTATTATTATTATATTATTATATGTTTATTATGGCTTTTAACCTTATTTTCGATCGTACTACATGCCCTTCAAATCTTTAAACGATGTTTCAAAACACCCTGTATGTTGAGTGCGGTTTTCCATATTAGGTATATGGGAAACTGCACGCAACGTAGACTCCCCGATGACAAAGGCAAAGAGAATCGATTTACCGCTTACACTATTGGAAGAAGTTGGAGTTTGCTTTCTGTATACTTTGAAGTGTAATATGCTGTTTTTAAATCTTCTCACAAAAGTGCGTGTGGTAAAGAGATTTGAAAGTGTGAATCACGTTTGAATAAAATTTGTCTTTACAAAAAGAGATACACGCTAAATGACAAATGCCACGAATTGCCAATGGACACACGCTAAATGCAAAGTAACCGTCGATAAGATTGTCCATCTTTACCCACGACGCGCGCGTCATGATCTCAGTCGCTATCTATTGATGTGTTATCGAACTAAGAACCCGGTGTCAGTGGCTGCTATGAAACATAACCACCCATGAGGTCACTAGACCTATTTTGCTTTGATTTGAATTTAGTGGCGAAAGGTGCCTATTCTATTGTCACGCTTTGAGTTTTACCTGCACCAATACCTGCGCAAAGGGAAGTCAGCACATTGCACTTAAAACCAACCCAAGCATCCGTACGCCATTTTGGTCAAACGACGAAGAAGCTAAGTACTTTTTTAGTTTCTGGTGAAATTATTAATAATTTTATATAGACATATCCTGTCACGTACAAAAAGATTGTCAAGGCAAAATTAAACATTATCAGTATTTAGATTTATATATTATAATTATTACCGAAATTAGAACATTTGCAATATTTTAGAATAAATTTAAGTAATCAACAGAATTATTGTAGGTTTAAAACAGATAAATATCCATGGTTTCATTTTGAAATAAGGGGAACAAAAACAATTGTAGCGCCAGGTCAATCGACCTTGATCTCGACCTAAAGAAACAGCTGATCCATGAATTTCACTATTGTAATTTTAAATTTACTTCTTTTTATGGCGATCGCTTTGATTTAAGGAAATATTAGTTAAGTTCAGTTAGATTAAATTTAAGAAAGAATACAAAGTGTAAATCGTTAAATTGTCAACTTGTACCCTATTTTCTTTTGTTGTTATTGTTTCTTCCGTCAATATAGTGTCAACCACAAATTTGTGTTCGCTAAAATTTGAAGCTCCGTCACTGGTTGGGACATATACAAAGAATTCTAGGGCACATGACTGCAAGATTGTTATTGAAGCCTAAATGGAAAAGTGAGGCGGAGGCGGACATGATAAAAATGAAAATAACGAGATGGATGTAGAAAGCAGAAAATAAAAAGATATGGAAAAAAATAATGAAACAAAACAATGGACCTTCTAGGTCGACAGTATTATAATACTTTAAATTAGTGGAAAATTAATAAAAAAAAACACAAGCGTGGTATTTGTTCCACATATAACTTTTATGAAGTCACGTAATTATTTGTAACACCATTATCGACGAGAACAAAAACACGTAGGTGTCGCAAGCTAATATATATTTTTTTATTGAACAATCATTCGCCTGGTATCGACAAATCGGTGCAATGTCTGTTTCTCAACATTCCAAACGAAGATGTCTGAGGCGTACGTGATGCTATACCTGATTTTAGTCACTGAAGTATTGATCAATTACGCGTGTTTCGCCTTAGTTTGTGTTTTCTTGTTGGTTCTAAACGCTACTAATTTGACGATACATTTGGTGCCATGGTGTATGAAATATTGGTGGGCTATCTATGCAAAGACGTAGTGTGCAAAATTGTGTGCAGACAAAGTGGAGCAACATCAATTTTTATGTGTAGATGTGGTGGAATTTATTGAAGGTTGAAGGTGATGTTATAATACTTTTAGTGAAAATGTTATTTGTGATGAAATTTCGTTGGATATTTATCAGACTTAGTTTGTGATTAAAATATGGGGATGGAGCAACTGGATCATTCCTATTTAAAAAGGGACGCTTTCTATTTTACACTTATTTGGACAAATTTTGCCATATGTCTAATAATGTGATGCGTTGCAAATAAATATTATTGTATACATTTGTGCATTCTTTTAAAACTCGGGAATAACTATTTTGCGCGAACGTGATAATTCCAATTAGGTATTTTTAGATTGTCAGTTTGTAGACTCCATGGAGACGCTTTCCGTTGTTGTGGAATTTCAACTTAAGGGTTGCAATTCACCCTTGCATTTGGCCCAAATTTGTTTTTTTCTGAATAACTTTGAAACGGTAAAACAGATAGAAAAAAAGTTTCAATGGTGGACTTGTACCGTTTAGTACGATTAGTATAGATATTTAAATACCAATAAACGCGGAATGACGTATGTTGTATTTATTTTTCGAATTTCAGAAATCGGTTGTAATAGCCTTTTTTGTGATCAAATAATCTATAGAAAGCTGATTTAAAAAGTTATACAGGCTGTCCAAAAAATATAAATTTTATTATATAAATATAAATAAGGATATATGCCCTTATTCTAAGGAGATACTCTGTGTACTGTTATGTGGCTGCATTGTATGTCGAAAATCAGTGTAAACTTATACCAGGCACTAAATGTGATAGTTTTCAGAAGTAAACAAACCATATAACACTCGTAGATACCGCGGTAGGTAAACTTCTTAAAAGAAAGGTAATCTAATATTCCGAAGATTAGGAATATTTCCGGAACGTTTAAAAGTTGCAGTAGTTGTTCCAATTTTCAAAGAGGGTGATGGCCATTTGATAGAGAACTACAGACCAATCAGCATTCTCTCTTGTTTTTCAAAAATTTTCGAAAAAATTATAAGCTATCGCATTATTGCCTTTTTCAATGAGAAAAATTTATTCTATGCAAACCAGCATGGTTTTCTGAAGGGTAGATCTATTGAAACCGCCCTTTTTGACTACCTTTACGCAATTTATCAGGCTCTGGAGGATGGTAGCATTCGCCTAGGGGTTTTCCTAGACTTCTCGAGAGCTTATGATTGCATAAGTCATGATAAGTTATTATTTAAATTAAAAAGCTATGGTGTAAGAGACATAACTTTCAAATGGATGGCATCATACTTGAAGCGTAGAAAGCAATTTGTAAAAGTAAACTTAGATGGAAATATAGTCAAGTCCGTTCCAAAGTTAGTTGAAAGAGGTTTGCCACAGGGTAGCGTATTAGGTCCTCTATTATATAATATTTATATCATTGATCTGTGCAACATGTTAATTAATACTTTGCATACACATATTAATTATGCAGACGAGAATGCATTACTTGTAACATCAAAAGATTTAATTACTTTAAAAGCTCAAGCAGAACAAATATTGCATAGAATAAGACAATGGAGTTTTGAAAATGATCAATTACTAAACATAGCCAAGACTAGAATTATAATATTTCATACAAAAAAATCTAATATAGAGATTGACAGTTTTAAGATATATGATAATTTATCTCTAAGTAAGTCAGTAACCTTTTTGGGTCTCACTATGGATGAAAACCTAAATTGGAGCTCCTATCTGGACATATTGGTAAAAAAATTAAATCAACTCAGCTATTGCATAAGAATTCTAAGGAAATATTGTGAAAAACATGTATTAATTACTATATACTACGGAGTTTTTATATCAAGACTGAAATTTGCTATCCTGTTATGGGGCAATGCTTCAGGTATTATTAGAGTGTTTCGAATTCAAAAACAAGTTTTACGTACAATTTTTGGCCTTCCTTTGAGGGAATCGTGTCGTGTGAAATTCAAAAGTAATAGATTACTTACAGTTGTTGCGCTGTATATTTCTGAGTGCTTAATTTTTAACTTCAAATATAAAGAAAAATACGAACATCTTCTGCCAGACCATTGTCATAATACAAGATTTCAAACAAATTATAATTACCCGTTGCACACCATGTCTTTATTTGAAAAAGGTCCTTGCTACTCAAGTATAAAGTTTTTCAATAAACTTCCCCAACGAATTAAAAATATAAATAATTTGAAATTATTCAAGAAAGAAACTTTTAATTTGCTAATTAATTTGGAACCTTATGAATTTGAGGATTACTTCAAGATGTAGTTTCTGAGTTTGTTGCTAAGAGATATATTTGCCTCTGGTTGTATTGTAGCTTAATAGTTAACTTTTAGTAATCATATAGGTTTTATTTAAAAAAAAAAAATTTTTGATAATGCTTCGCTTTCTTAAGTTAACACATAATAGGTACATTTCAATTGGTCACTTTTTTCTGACTTGTAAATTGTTTTTTGACTTGTTTCAACCCACTTACGCTTTTGTGGCTGTTTGAAATAAAAGTATCTACCTAGTTATCTTTAACTCTTCTTGGAATATTGCGCCCATAATTTAAATATTATTAACTAATAAACCTCTATTAGATATTTAAAGTAATATTCTGATACATTCCTGTACCTGTTCATATCAGCAAAACAACCAAAAGTCTTTGTTTACTACGAGCAAATACTTCCATCTAGCGCTTTTCACTTCGCTCAACAGCATACTTCCGCATCTTAGTCGACAGCAAAGCAAAATCTCCACGAAGATTGATATTAAAATCTTAATCATCAAACTTTCTAGCATTATCCCGTAATGATGATGGAATAGGTAAGTTTTCTCTAACACCATCCATTTCTATTTTATGCCGGCGGTAAGTTTTAATCTGAATACTGGTGTGCATGTATACATCGCAACTTCGATGTTTTAGTTTCACTTCCTGGGTGGGCGTCTTGGCGAAGTTTCAACGCGAGCGAAGTAATTAAAATTACATTTTCTAGGAAGCGGAAACCTCGCTAGTTTACGAATGGGAAAAGGAAAATCGATTGAAATGAGATTCCCGTGCGATAATTGCTCGAGAATGATTTGAAAAACGGTGACAGATTACAAGTTTGTGTGAGGAAATTAATTACTCGAGTAGAATACGAAAGTATGGGTACAATTAATATGCATATCTATCTCTCACGAACTATCTGCTTGTATATATGTGGGTGGTGTTTAACTTTACGATTTCTTTTTCTTTATTACTTGAAACTCTTTTTTAAAACGTGACATTTGCTTAGCTTGGTGCTTCGAAGAATTCTAGCGGTTGTCATTGTAAATTATTCGATTGTGTTAATCATGAATAAGAAGACGAACCAGATTGACTTACACTGGGTGTAATGTATTTATTCGTATGTGTCTCATAAGAATATTTAAAGCCAAATTATCATTTTTTATTATTCCCAAGTAACATCAAATCTTTTTAAAATATGATTCATATATGCAGGGTCATTCATGGTATACGGCACGGAATATTGTGGCCAAAACATGTGACGTTCACAAGTTTCACTTTTGGGATATATGGGCGTGTTTTATGGTTACTTTTTAAAATTATTTTTATGTTACACAGGGTGTTCCAAAAGCTCTAAAAGTATTTTTGTAATGTAATAGCTTGGATTGTCTAATCAAAATAGGTATCTGTTTTAATAAGGTTTATAATAACTAAACCTTAGTTTTTTTTTAATAATTTTAATTTCCTGAAAATCTATTATGTTTCAAATAACTGAGAAGTATTTAAATTATATAAGGGAAACTTAATGAAGTGTAACCATATTTTATAACCCAATTACAATAATGCTTGCCATCTTATACAGGGTGTGCAAATAGTAAATCTAATCAAATCAGAACTTTACGTGGTTATAGCTTGAGTAAATAGAACACCATATTTTTGAATTTATCAGCAAATGCAGTTTTTAATTACCTATCGATTGGTATTTATAGCTTAAACTTTCAGTTTTTACGTTTTTACATAATAATAAATCTGTAAAAACGTAAAAGTAATCGTTTTTGCACCATAAGCGTATCTAGTTGCCTATAGTATCTAAAAATGTCAGATAAATCATTTAATTTTGCTCTAAATACATATTTTGCTTTTGTTTTATGTTATCGTTGGTGTGTTATTACCATTATTGTTGTTATAGCCTATTGGATTATAAATTAAGTTAAGTTTCTGAGCACTTGTAAAGATATTGTTCATCATTATTCTTCTAATTGTAAATTATCTTACATTCCTTAGTGCTATGTAGGCAACTAAATAGATTAGAAACACCAAATGGTGCAAAAAAAAACGATTATTTGGCAAAATCAAATGCGAAGACTTAAAGCTTAACCTGTAAATCCTATAGGTAAATGCTATAGGTAATTAAAAAGTACATTTGCTAGTAAATTAAAAAATACAACATCCTATTTAAATTAATCAAGTTATAGCAACTTCAAATTTTTATTCGACTAGTTTTAATTGTTGTACAGTCTATTAAGGTTTATTATAATTGAGTTATGTAATATGGTATATTGTTACACTTTACCATAAGCTTCGCTTACACTTGAAACATGAAAATTAGATTTTCACAATATTAAAATTATTTAAAATACGTGAGATATTATAAGCTCTATGAAAACAGACACTTATTTTGATCAGATAATCCAGAAGTGCAATAACATACAGGGGGCTCCATTTAAAGAAAACTTTTACATTTTTAGGGCCTTTGGAACGTTCTGTATAATATAAAAATAATTCTAAAGAGTAATTATAGTAAACCTTCAACCATCACAAAAGTGAGATGTTTTGAACGTCATGTGTTTTGACTATTATATTCCGTCCCGTATAACGTAAATAATCCTGTATGTTTTAATATTTGTGGTGTTAGGGTCATCTCGGCTACTACAAAAAAAATATATAGTCTAAACTGAGATACGGGCAGAAAATTCCCTAACTTAATATAATTAATAATCCATATCATAAAGCAGAAGCCTATAATTTACAGGTGTTTGAAATTCACAGACTCCCGTGGAGTTTTTGCTTATAAATGATAGAATGCAGGTTTTTGTTTAAAACTTTAGTTTTGGCAATTTCAAATTTATATATGATATAAGCAGAAATCAAAAACAAGTCTGTTTTATCACTAACAATGGTAAGCTTTGGAAATGATCTACTCCTATATTTTTTTTTTATTACATTATTTAGCAACTACGCCAAATTTAAACCTACGTTGTATCCTTTTTATAAACGATATCACTATAATCTATAATGACGCGCAAATGTAAAATAGCCTATATATACATCATGATGTTTGGTAGGTCTCTCAAGAGTGGTGTAAATGTAATACTTGAATTTGTTACAAATGTTTTCCAACGAAAGTCTGCATTTTTTTCTGGGTGTTTTATCTTTGGTAATGCTAAAAAGTTGTCCAATGGTAACAGTATTATATTTGGCTAGAACAATATTAGGAAACGGTTTAAAAAATGATACAACTTTATCTGTTATATATATATATATATAATATAATAGGTATTTTTGGGGAATACAGCAAAAATTGTAGTTTTTTAAGTTTTTTATTTCATGAAACCAATATTTCGCATCAAAATTGTATGCTTCATCAGGGTTTGACTATGAAAGAACATTTAAATTACAATAAGTATAATATAATACATTGTAATACTTACATATTAAACTTAACAGAAAAATTGCAATCTAAATTAATATTTAGATAATAAATTTTGATCCAAATCTAATTAAATGGTTTCTTTTCCAAATTTTGAAAGGTGTCATAAATTATAAATTTCAATTTTGTTTATTAGTGTACATGGAGATTTAACTTAGATAAGTTGATAT
The DNA here is from genome assembly GCA_949128085.1 of Cetonia aurata. NCBI lineage: Eukaryota > Metazoa > Arthropoda > Insecta > Coleoptera > Scarabaeidae > Cetonia > Cetonia aurata. Next base: position 25,536,353 of record OX421889.1, on the reverse strand, counting down.
TTAAATTTATATGTATCTGTTGGTTAGTTTTTATTAAATTAGTAAAGGATCAAGATATATTATAATTTCTTTTCTAATATGAATGACTATAAAACAAAAATATTATATTATTCTAATTTTTTGTTGTTATATAATTTTGAATAAGTATGTTTAAATTATTTTGATAATCCAATATTTTAAATTTGTGACTCCTGATAAAATACTTCATTTAAATTATTGGCTTTAGATTTGTTAATAGTTAATAAAAAGGAATATATACTGTTTAAATTATTAATATCAGATCTAAAATTCATTGTTTTGTTTCTATTAATTTCAATCATTTCTAAGAATTCTCTACTTCTTTTATTTTTAACTGTTCTTAAGATCTTTACATTTTCAAAATTTGGTTTGTGCATGTTTTCTCTCATATGTAAAACTAAAGCACATCTTAATTTGTGTGTATTAAGATCACTCTTATGTAATGTCAACCTCGTTTTTAGCCAGTTTGATGTTTGGCCTATGTATGTTTTATCACAATTATTACATGGGATTGAGTAAATAATATTTGATTGAAGCAATGGATCTATTTTATCTTTAGTTTGAGAGAATAATTTTGATAAAGGATTATAGTTATAATGACCGAACTTAATAGTATTAGATGTAAAAATTTTATTTAGTTTATAAGATATTTCTGATATATATGGAATACGAAAATATTTGATAATGTTATTATTATTGGAATTGTTAATATTAAATTCTCAATTATATAAAAATAATGAGAAATGGTTTATTGATCGTACTAAACAAGGCATTCCTATAGATATAAAAAACTTTCTTTCATTAGGACCTAAGTTTGGGTTACCATTAACACCTAATAACATCGACATAACTGAAATTTTAGCTGAATTTGAAGTTATAATGAATACAGTTAAGTACGATGATATAGATGTTCGTAGAGCTAGGTTAACTAACATTTTAACGAATTATTACACCCAAAATCAAAATAAACAAAATAAATTACAAAAGTTAGAAATCGAATGTAGAAAATATCTTAAAAATAATCCCAATATATTAATTTTAAAGGCTGACAAAGGTGGAACAACGGTAGCAGTTGAAAAAAGTGAATATATTATGAAAACTGCAGAACTATTACAAGATGATAAAACATATAAAATAGTCAATAATGACCCCACTGAAAAAATTCAACGAACATTAAATGAAATATTAAAAAATCTAAAAAAGATTAAAGAAATTAATGAAGTTGAATATAAACAACTGACAACATATAGTTCAGTTAGCCCTAAATTATATACTTTACCAAAAATACATAAACCAGAGGTCCCTTATAGACCCATAGTTTCATGTATCAATTCACCAACATATAATATTTCTACATTTATATCTAACATATTACAAAAAACTTTTGTAAATAAAAATGATTATGATGTTCAGGATTCATTTACTTTTGTCCAACAATTTCAAAATTTTAAATTACCAATTAATTACCAAATAATATCGTTAGATGTTGTATCCTTATTTACAAATATTCCTACAGATTTAATACTTTATATATTAGATAAAAATTGGACATCTATTTCACAGTACACTAACATACAATATGATTCATTTTTTAATATCATCAGCTTTATAATTAATAATAGCTACTTTACTTATTCAGGTAAACATTATTATCAAATAACTGGAGTACCTATGGGTTCACCACTTAGTCCTGTACTTGCAAACATAACAATGACCTATGTCATAGATAACATCATAAAAGTATTACCATTTCAATTTGCTTTTATAAAGAAATATGTCGATGATATTATTTGTGCTTTACCAGAATTAGAAATAGAGAATGTACTAGACATATTTAATTCATTTCATCCTGATATACAATTTACAATAGAAAAGGAATCCAATAGAGGTGTACCTTTCCTTGATACTAAAGTAATTAGAGATGAAGATAACAATATTACAATAGATTGGTATTGTAAACCAACTAATTCAGGTAGATTTATGAATTTTCACTCTAACCATCCAATTAAACAAAAAATTAACACTATTTTAACTATGAAAGATAGAGTTTCAAGAATAAGTCACCCTAAATTCCTTCAAAAAAAATTTGAGTACATTGTCTAATCTTTTCAATAATAATGGATACCCAACCTCTTTATTAAATAAATTATTGTTTAGTACTCCTTACAATCATATGAACAATTTAAACAAAAATAACAACTCTAATATTAACAATTCCAATAATAATAACATTATCAAATATTTTCGTATTCCATATATATCAGAAATATCTTATAAACTAAATAAAATTTTTACATCTAATACTATTAAGTTCGGTCATTATAACTATAATCCTTTATCAAAATTATTCTCTCAAACTAAAGATAAAATAGATCCATTGCTTCAATCAAATATTATTTACTCAATCCCATGTAATAATTGTGATAAAACTTACATAGGCCAAACATCAAACTGGCTAAAAACGAGGTTGACATTACATAAGAGTGATCTTAATACACACAAATTAAGATGTGCTTTAGTTTTACATATGAGAGAAAACATGCACAAACCAAATTTTGAAAATGTAAAGATCTTAAGAACAGTTAAAAATAAAAGAAGTAGAGAATTCTTAGAAATGATTGAAATTAATAGAAACAAAACAATGAATTTTAGATCTGATATTAATAATTTAAACAGTATATATTCCTTTTTATTAACTATTAACAAATCTAAAGCCAATAATTTAAATGAAGTATTTTATCAGGAGTCACAAATTTAAAATATTGGATTATCAAAATAATTTAAACATACTTATTCAAAATTATATAACAACAAAAAATTAGAATAATATAATATTTTTGTTTTATAGTCATTCATATTAGAAAAGAAATTATAATATATCTTGATCCTTTACTAATTTAATAAAAACTAACCAACAGATACATATAAATTTAAATATCAACTTATCTAAGTTAAATCTCCATGTACACTAATAAACAAAATTGAAATTTATAATTTATGACACCTTTCAAAATTTGGAAAAGAAACCATTTAATTAGATTTGGATCAAAATTTATTATCTAAATATTAATTTAGATTGCAATTTTTCTGTTAAGTTTAATATGTAAGTATTACAATGTATTATATTATACTTATTGTAATTTAAATGTTCTTTCATAGTCAAACCCTGATGAAGCATACAATTTTGATGCGAAATATTGGTTTCATGAAATAAAAAACTTAAAAAACTACAATTTTTGCTGTATTCCCCAAAAATACCTATTATATTATCTATCCTAACGGCAAAGACTCCTGTTCCTCTATATTATTATAGTGATGGGGTATTATCAAGACATCTGTAGAAATTATGGAAGAGATGCCATGTTAAAAATGAAGAAATATCTATACACATCAAGAAAAATTGCAAAATTAACAAACAGAAGAAACTTTTTACTACGTTGCAGAAAAGAAAACATCATTCCAAAACACATTAGTCAAGGATCAAAAAACATGAAGAATTTACTATTGACAACCAATAGGATACTAGCAAGGAAAGCTACAAATTTAAATGAAAGGTTAGGACAGAGAATATTGAACTTAGAAATTTCAATAACATTATCAGATCTCAAATCAGAAAATAATTTTTTACTTCAACTAAAAGATGAAACTAAGAATTGTCTACCTATACATATTTGGAATGATTTTGATAAAGTCACTACTATTCAAATTCAAAACTTTTTTAATCAAATTAGAAATTTAAATATTACTAAATTTAACTCAATCTTAAAAAGTCAAAATTCTCAATTATATAAAAATAATGAGAAATGGTTTATTGATCGTACTAAACAAGGCATTCCTATAGATATAAAAAACTTTCTTTCATTAGGACCTAAGTTTGGGTTACCATTAACACCTAATAACATCGACATAACTGAAATTTTAGCTGAATTTGAAGTTATAATGAATACAGTTAAGTACGATGATATAGATGTTCGTAGAGCTAGGTTAACTAACATTTTAACGAATTATTACACCCAAAATCAAAATAAACAAAATAAATTACAAAAGTTAGAAATCGAATGTAGAAAATATCTTAAAAATAATCCCAATATATTAATTTTAAAGGCTGACAAAGGTGGAACAACGGTAGCAGTTGAAAAAAGTGAATATATTATGAAAACTGCAGAACTATTACAAGATGATAAAACATATAAAATAGTCAATAATGACCCCACTGAAAAAAATTCAACGAACATTAAATGAAATATTAAAAAATCTAAAAAAGATTAAAGAAATTAATGAAGTTGAATATAAACAACTGACAACATATAGTTCAGTTAGCCCTAAATTATATACTTTACCAAAAATACATAAACCAGAGGTCCCTTATAGACCCATAGTTTCATGTATCAATTCACCAACATATAATATTTCTACATTTATATCTAACATATTACAAAAAACTTTTGTAAATAAAAATGATTATGATGTTCAGGATTCATTTACTTTTGTCCAACAATTTCAAAATTTTAAATTACCAATTAATTACCAAATAATATCGTTAGATGTTGTATCCTTATTTACAAATATTCCTACAGATTTAATACTTTATATATTAGATAAAAATTGGACATCTATTTCACAGTACACTAACATACAATATGATTCATTTTTTAATATCATCAGCTTTATAATTAATAATAGCTACTTTACTTATTCAGGTAAACATTATTATCAAATAACTGGAGTACCTATGGGTTCACCACTTAGTCCTGTACTTGCAAACATAACAATGACCTATGTCATAGATAACATCATAAAAGTATTACCATTTCAATTTGCTTTTATAAAGAAATATGTCGATGATATTATTTGTGCTTTACCAGAATTAGAAATAGAGAATGTACTAGACATATTTAATTCATTTCATCCTGATATACAATTTACAATAGAAAAGGAATCCAATAGAGGTGTACCTTTCCTTGATACTAAAGTAATTAGAGATGAAGATAACAATATTACAATAGATTGGTATTGTAAACCAACTAATTCAGGTAGATTTATGAATTTTCACTCTAACCATCCAATTAAACAAAAAATTAACACTATTTTAACTATGAAAGATAGAGTTTCAAGAATAAGTCACCCTAAATTCCTTCAAAAAAATTTGAGTACATTGTCTAATCTTTTCAATAATAATGGATACCCAACCTCTTTATTAAATAAATTATTGTTTAGTACTCCTTACAATCATATGAACAATTTAAACAAAAATAACAACTCTAATATTAACAATTCCAATAATAATAACATTATCAAATATTTTCGTATTCCATATATATCAGAAATATCTTATAAACTAAATAAAATTTTTACATCTAATACTATTAAGTTCGGTCATTATAACTATAATCCTTTATCAAAATTATTCTCTCAAACTAAAGATAAAATAGATCCATTGCTTCAATCAAATATTATTTACTCAATCCCATGTAATAATTGTGATAAAACTTACATAGGCCAAACATCAAACTGGCTAAAAACGAGGTTGACATTACATAAGAGTGATCTTAATACACACAAATTAAGATGTGCTTTAGTTTTACATATGAGAGAAAACATGCACAAACCAAATTTTGAAAATGTAAAGATCTTAAGAACAGTTAAAAATAAAAGAAGTAGAGAATTCTTAGAAATGATTGAAATTAATAGAAACAAAACAATGAATTTTAGATCTGATATTAATAATTTAAACAGTATATATTCCTTTTTATTAACTATTAACAAATCTAAAGCCAATAATTTAAATGAAGTATTTTATCAGGAGTCACAAATTTAAAATATTGGATTATCAAAATAATTTAAACATACTTATTCAAAATTATATAACAACAAAAAATTAGAATAATATAATATTTTTGTTTTATAGTCATTCATATTAGAAAAGAAATTATAATATATCTTGATCCTTTACTAATTTAATAAAAACTAACCAACAGATACATATAAATTTAAATATCAACTTATCTAAGTTAAATCTCCATGTACACTAATAAACAAAATTGAAATTTATAATTTATGACACCTTTCAAAATTTGGAAAAGAAACCATTTAATTAGATTTGGATCAAAATTTATTATCTAAATATTAATTTAGATTGCAATTTTTCTGTTAAGTTTAATATGTAAGTATTACAATGTATTATATTATACTTATTGTAATTTAAATGTTCTTTCATAGTCAAACCCTGATGAAGCATACAATTTTGATGCGAAATATTGGTTTCATGAAATAAAAAACTTAAAAAACTACAATTTTTGCTGTATTCCCCAAAAATACCTATTATATTATCTATCCTAACGGCAAAGACTCCTGTTCCTCTATATTATTATAGTGATGGGGTATTATCAAGACATCTGTAGAAATTATGGAAGAGATGCCATGTTAAAAATGAAGAAATATCTATACACATCAAGAAAAATTGCAAAATTAACAAACAGAAGAAACTTTTTACTACGTTGCAGAAAAGAAAACATCATTCCAAAACACATTAGTCAAGGATCAAAAAACATGAAGAATTTACTATTGACAACCAATAGGATACTAGCAAGGAAAGCTACAAATTTAAATGAAAGGTTAGGACAGAGAATATTGAACTTAGAAATTTCAATAACATTATCAGATCTCAAATCAGAAAATAATTTTTTACTTCAACTAAAAGATGAAACTAAGAATTGTCTACCTATACATATTTGGAATGATTTTGATAAAGTCACTACTATTCAAATTCAAAACTTTTTTAATCAAATTAGAAATTTAAATATTACTAAATTTAACTCAATCTTAAAAAGTCAAAATTCTCAATTATATAAAAATAATGAGAAATGGTTTATTGATCGTACTAAACAAGGCATTCCTATAGATATAAAAAACTTTCTTTCATTAGGACCTAAGTTTGGGTTACCATTAACACCTAATAACATCGACATAACTGAAATTTTAGCTGAATTTGAAGTTATAATGAATACAGTTAAGTACGATGATATAGATGTTCGTAGAGCTAGGTTAACTAACATTTTAACGAATTATTACACCCAAAATCAAAATAAACAAAATAAATTACAAAAGTTAGAAATCGAATGTAGAAAATATCTTAAAAATAATCCCAATATATTAATTTTAAAGGCTGACAAAGGTGGAACAACGGTAGCAGTTGAAAAAAGTGAATATATTATGAAAACTGCAGAACTATTACAAGATGATAAAACATATAAAATAGTCAATAATGACCCCACTGAAAAAATTCAACGAACATTAAATGAAATATTAAAAAATCTAAAAAAGATTAAAGAAATTAATGAAGTTGAATATAAACAACTGACAACATATAGTTCAGTTAGCCCTAAATTATATACTTTACCAAAAATACATAAACCAGAGGTCCCTTATAGACCCATAGTTTCATGTATCAATTCACCAACATATAATATTTCTACATTTATATCTAACATATTACAAAAAACTTTTGTAAATAAAAATGATTATGATGTTCAGGATTCATTTACTTTTGTCCAACAATTTCAAAATTTTAAATTACCAATTAATTACCAAATAATATCGTTAGATGTTGTATCCTTATTTACAAATATTCCTACAGATTTAATACTTTATATATTAGATAAAAATTGGACATCTATTTCACAGTACACTAACATACAATATGATTCATTTTTTAATATCATCAGCTTTATAATTAATAATAGCTACTTTACTTATTCAGGTAAACATTATTATCAAATAACTGGAGTACCTATGGGTTCACCACTTAGTCCTGTACTTGCAAACATAACAATGACCTATGTCATAGATAACATCATAAAAGTATTACCATTTCAATTTGCTTTTATAAAGAAATATGTCGATGATATTATTTGTGCTTTACCAGAATTAGAAATAGAGAATGTACTAGACATATTTAATTCATTTCATCCTGATATACAATTTACAATAGAAAAGGAATCCAATAGAGGTGTACCTTTCCTTGATACTAAAGTAATTAGAGATGAAGATAACAATATTACAATAGATTGGTATTGTAAACCAACTAATTCAGGTAGATTTATGAATTTTCACTCTAACCATCCAATTAAACAAAAAATTAACACTATTTTAACTATGAAAGATAGAGTTTCAAGAATAAGTCACCCTAAATTCCTTCAAAAAAATTTGAGTACATTGTCTAATCTTTTCAATAATAATGGATACCCAACCTCTTTATTAAATAAATTATTGTTTAGTACTCCTTACAATCATATGAACAATTTAAACAAAAATAACAACTCTAATATTAACAATTCCAATAATAATAACATTATCAAATATTTTCGTATTCCATATATATCAGAAATATCTTATAAACTAAATAAAATTTTTACATCTAATACTATTAAGTTCGGTCATTATAACTATAATCCTTTATCAAAATTATTCTCTCAAACTAAAGATAAAATAGATCCATTGCTTCAATCAAATATTATTTACTCAATCCCATGTAATAATTGTGATAAAACTTACATAGGCCAAACATCAAACTGGCTAAAAACGAGGTTGACATTACATAAGAGTGATCTTAATACACACAAATTAAGATGTGCTTTAGTTTTACATATGAGAGAAAACATGCACAAACCAAATTTTGAAAATGTAAAGATCTTAAGAACAGTTAAAAATAAAAGAAGTAGAGAATTCTTAGAAATGATTGAAATTAATAGAAACAAAACAATGAATTTTAGATCTGATATTAATAATTTAAACAGTATATATTCCTTTTTATTAACTATTAACAAATCTAAAGCCAATAATTTAAATGAAGTATTTTATCAGGAGTCACAAATTTAAAATATTGGATTATCAAAATAATTTAAACATACTTATTCAAAATTATATAACAACAAAAAATTAGAATAATATAATATTTTTGTTTTATAGTCATTCATATTAGAAAAGAAATTATAATATATCTTGATCCTTTACTAATTTAATAAAAACTAACCAACAGATACATATAAATTTAAATATCAACTTATCTAAGTTAAATCTCCATGTACACTAATAAACAAAATTGAAATTTATAATTTATGACACCTTTCAAAATTTGGAAAAGAAACCATTTAATTAGATTTGGATCAAAATTTATTATCTAAATATTAATTTAGATTGCAATTTTTCTGTTAAGTTTAATATGTAAGTATTACAATGTATTATATTATACTTATTGTAATTTAAATGTTCTTTCATAGTCAAACCCTGATGAAGCATACAATTTTGATGCGAAATATTGGTTTCATGAAATAAAAAACTTAAAAAACTACAATTTTTGCTGTATTCCCCAAAAATACCTATTATATTATCTATCCTAACGGCAAAGACTCCTGTTCCTCTATATTATATATATATATATATTACTACGAAACTTGTAGATATTTTATTTAAATTTTATTAAATTGATTTTAAATTAACTCAACACTGTTTTATTAACATTCAGACATGCAGCGTCCTCTATTTAAGCTAAAAAGACTCCACAGATAAGCTATGCATCAATACCTAGATGCCACTATAGCACACAAGTGAATGAATACCTTTCCCTCTCCCTATATAGTCTTCAGTAACTCCTGGGGCGTGGGGGGGTGTAGTATTCTCGACAAAGAAGTAATATTATAGCTTAAATGACCTTTTATTCTCTGTGTTTTGATTGTAGAAACTGTATTACTTATTTAGTTGTGAAGTTATTATCTTATAGTGAATAAAACCAAATTTTTATACATAACTTTGTTTATTTTGAGTTAATAAAAATTGAATAACAATTAAGATGAAAATTCTCTCTCTCAGGGTAAGTAAGTAGTTCAATTACTATTTAAATTATACAAAAATAAGATTCCTTGAATCTTAATCCAAACTAATCTCAATATATAATAATAATAATAATAATAATAGGTGTTTATTGGCATCAGAGAGTTTACAAACAGTTCATTTACAGAGTATAACAAAACTATGCTAAGTACACACATACATACATACATACATACACACACATACAAGTAATCCCTAATGATATGTGCAAGCCATACACAGGAGACAAAGTCACAATTGTTCACTCCCCGACGCCAAACGGTTCGAGATCAGCGACTTATTCGAAGCAACTGGTCTACCTCTCAAACCTTCCCGAAAAAAGAAAGAAAAAAAAAAAAACGCTATCAGAACCAGAACTAACCACAGTACCAATCAATTATACAGTAATAGCAAATATGCGGGTATCTATATGCAAGCCAGAATTAATTATAACCATATGATTCACAATAATATTGACGTAGCCGACAGGCGAAGGACATCGGATGCAACGAACGTAGATCAGACGGAGTACCATTATACAATCGCGCGATATTGTATGAGAATGACCTTTTGAATATATCCAGGTGGTGCCGGGGCGGTGTAAGCCGTCCCCTAAATCTGATGTTGACTGCATGGACATCCGCTCTGAAAGTAATCTTTCGATAGAGATAGCTGGGTTTTTTGTAAACAATGATTCTAAAATAAAATACAGTTGCAAGAAAATCAGCCCTGCGAGACATGTTTAACCACTTAGCTAATTCAAAAGTATGCGAAATATGGTCATAGCGACGAAGGCCATATATAAAACGCAGGCACGCGTTCTGCACTCTCTGTACCCTTAATCTATCAGAACTGTCAAGACAAGGAAAATATACATTAATACAAAAGTTAAAATGCGACAACACCAGTGTCTCACACAACAACTTCCTTAAATTCACATCCAAGCAGTCCCTACTGCCATACAGAACCTTCAAATTATAAAATGCACGTCTTACAAGACAAGAAACGTGCTCTTTAAACCGAAGCTTAGTATCCAGAAGCAACCCCAAATTCCTGGCGCACTCTGAGATAGTTAGTGCCTCGCTGTTAACGAAAATTCTTATTTGGTCAATAACTTTAGATTTAGTTTTAGCCCTGCCAAACACCAGGGCACTAGACTTTTGGGAATTAAGACGCAGCGAGTGTCGTAAAGACTCCACAGCAATTCGCGTCAGGTCATCATTTATATTCTGGACAGCAGCCGCAACGGCATTAGAAGAAAACGAGTAATACAATTGCGTATCATCAGCATACATGTGATATTTACAGTAATTTAAACATTTGATGATGTTAGCAGAATATATAGAATAAAGCAGTGGCCCCAAGATGCTACCTTGTGGAACACCCGACAAGACTGCCGACGTCCCAGACACCCGGCCATCGTAAGATACCCTACGAGTTCTGTCGGTTAGGTAAGAATGGAAAAAAGTAATAGTGTCCTGAGTAAAACCAATATAATGTAATATGGATAGTAAAAGGGAATGTTCAATTGTATCAAAAGCCTTACTATAATCAAGAAGAACGAGAACAGTGATTTCATTATTGTCAATAGACCTTAAAACATCATCAGCAATGTGAGCTAAAGCAGAAGCACAGCCGTGCCCCGATCTAAATCCTGATTGTTCAGAAGGTAAAATATTATTGCTTTCCAAATACAGTCTAATTTGGCGATCAATTATACGTTCCAGCACTTTAGAAAGCGTAGGTAAAATGGAAATGGGTCTCAAATCGTTCATTGTGGCAGGATCATTGACTTTAGGTAAAGGTATTACAATACTATCTTTCCAACAATCTGGATAGACATTTTCTAATAACCAGGTATTAACAATATGCGTAATAACTGGAATTAAATACGGACAACCAAGCCTTAACATTTTCAAAGATATATCATCACAGCCACGCGCATTAGACTTTAATGAGCGAATAACCTGTTCAACCTCAGTCTCCGATGTCAGCACAAACGAAAACGTACTCTCCGTGAGCGTATTTTGACTATAGAAATCATGAAGATCTGGATCAGCAGCAAAACCCGGAACAGCCCCCGCAAAATAATCATTCAAGGCATCAACATCAGATAAATGATTTGGTAATTGATTGTGTTTCTTTTTATTGTAAATATTTAATGTTTCTATGTTTTTCCACAAATTTTTAGGGTCCCTGGTGCTGGAAACGAATGTCAAATAAGCTCGCTTTTCACGACGTACAGCGGAAGTAGTAAAATTGCGTAACTGCTTGTAGTAACTAAAAGCAGCCTCGGTTCTCTTAAGTTTAAATATCAAAATTGAATTCAAAACTCCCGCTAACCTCCCGTCATACAATCGCGTATTGTCAAAAACCTTACTACAACAGCAAACGTTTGTTTACATCAACGAAAATCCCTAATAAATCACTGTTATCAAATCATTCTAACCTCAGAATTTAATTACGTTCTGAACGCCGGTTAATAGTTCGAAAGATGAATAAACGCTTACTTTTAAGTACGATAAATAGCTGCTTTATATTCCTAATACTGATTCCAGTTCTGCAACAATCTTTCTAGCTCCAAACCTGCGCTATCGATGTCTCAGCCACCCAAAGTTGTATCTTAGTCCCTCGATTGTGGCTCCAGGAATAGAAAACACGTCCCCCAATTCTTCGAAATTAATGGAATACCATTATTTTTACACAAAACACACAACACTTCATTCTTGGCAAGTAAATCTTTAGTTAAATGACTCTTATAATTATTTAAATTTTGAAATTTCTAGATGTTTTTGAAAATACAACCAACTCAGGAAAATATCGAAAAAGAAGTCCCCCACAATTGTTTTAAACAAACATTCATATCTCCTAGGCATTAAGATCCCATCAACGATGAAAGAAACAACCTTAAGTGAACCCACGTTCGTACGATCAGCGAAGGAACTTTACCTAAAAAATCCATAGAAACGTGCCCTTTTAAAATTATATGCGATATAGTGAGTGTTTAGTTTGAATTTTTACAATAAATTTACAAAATAGTTAAATACATAAATTAAAAATACAATTTATTTCAATAACAAACGTTTGATGTTGTATGCTGTTGATTTTAGGTAGGTTAGGTAATTTGATATCATAGCAATATATATACACATTTATTGCCAGCACCCAATGTCGCCATTTCAATACGCACCTACGCGACTGTCCACTGGCGACTGAAGTACAGCGCTGCGAATGAACTAACGTAGGGTTCCCAACTATTTGATCTAGGGTTCCCATTTTAACGAAAGCCAATTCTACCGTAAGGTGAGCTATCTGCATTACTTATCTGTGCTGATACATTCGAAAGGCAATTAAATTCACGTTGGATAGTATCATTAGATATAGTGTGCTCTGTTTAAGATAAGAAAGTTAATTTATTGCAAACTTAAACTAACAGTGCGACTAAAATTTCACTTCATTCAGGTTTCAAAGTCAGGTGTGCTTAACGTTGGATTTCACAATAACAATAAAATTTTGTACAGCAATTTCATAAATTTTAAAATAAATCAATAACCGATGGCTTTAGGTATATGGAGTATTACATAAACATGCTCTAATTTGCTCTTTAGATTTGAAATATGTCATCAAAAACAGCATGTTTCATTTAAGAAAAGGTAACTTTCTTCTTCTGTTTCGAACTTAGTACTTATCAGCACACCACAGGCGAGACACAATCAACAGCACTCCACCAGCTAAGGTGAAGTATGATGAAGTATTTTCCCTAATGCAATAACGTTTCAAATTATGAAGCAGCCGCAAATGCACCTTATAACCAGATCATTAGTCCCAAGTTAATCAGCAATATACGTCACCATAACTACTAAACTTGTTACAGTCGATCTCCCCTTGCGAAAACTACGTTGGGAATGAGTTAACACTTTTATCTTTTCTAAATATTTCACGAGTCTGCTTTAAATGCTTTTTCCAGTAATTTAAAGAGAATAGGAAGCAATATTATTGGTTTTACATGCTTATCAGGCAAAGAAATGTCCCTTCGCTTAGAGATTGGCGTCAATTTAGATATTTTTAGACATTCTGGAACGATGTGTGAGATGATATGTTAATTCATTTCTGCCCAATTTGAAAGAGGCACTGTTTAAGCTATAGTAATTAGTTGCTTTAGAACTGCTTAAGTTATCTATAATGTTACCAATCTCCACCTCATCGACCGAGAAAAGCGAGTTTCCATAAGTAAAAAAATGTGGGTTTAATTTCGAAGCATATGCCCTCTGCAAGGGAATACGTGGTTTTGAAGAGTTGTTTCATCCTCAAATGTACTATTAAATAAACTAGGGAGGTACTTGGAAAATAACATCTTTGAGCACCTGTTTAATTTTCTATAAATATATATATATAACAATGTATAAATTTTCTTTTGAAATCGAACCTTCTGAATATGTATCTCTTGCTATCACCCTCTCGGCATTCATTTAATCTTTCTTTTCAAAGCTCATAAATAAAACAAATTTACTAAATTGCTTACCTATTGTCGTTAAAACTGTCAGCGAATAGAGGAAGGACCTTGCGAAGTTCCACTCGTAATTCTCAGACATCACTTGCCCACTGCTAATCTTTCTCTCCACGATAGGATACTCCAGATAATCTTCCGATAGGGACTTGAGAAGCTCGTCCTGGAATCTGGTGATCTCCTGCGCCGCAAGTCTAGTCCAGTTGTCCCTGTATAGAATATTCAAATTCACAGTAATATCCCATATATTCTCCACAGTTTTCGCTCTAATATCATCAGTCTTCGTTTTGAGCTCGTAACTTCCGTTCGTCGGCGCGGGCTTCTTATAATTCAAGTTGGTGGCCATCGAAGTGGTGGCTAAGATGTGGTGCTGGATGGTGTTACCTCCTTCTATCGCTAAAAAGACGACTGAGCCGATTAGGGTGTAGCCAAACAGCAGGATGCAGATGCCTATATTGGTGGCTAAGCCGGTGAAGAAGGCTTTCCGTTTTTTCGAGCCGAAACAATCGCAGGTTTTGATCTCCTTTTTCTTCTTCATCTTGCTGTCGATGGACTTGAGCGAATTTGTATTGGTCTTGGTTACCGATGGGTAAGTCTCATAGCAGTAATGGCCGCTGTCTTTATCCATAGTAGGTAATTTGAGAATAGTTTAGGTATTATCGCGGGTGCTGGGTGTTGAGTTTGGTGGTAACATTTCTTCTTTCTATGATGACGCTGGTTGAAAGTGCTTTAGTTGATGGTATCTGAAATGAAAGGAAAGCCATTAATCATTTTGGAAATCATTGTTAATTATGGGATTTGATGAAGGATTTACTTATTTAACATATTTTAGATGTTGAAAGGACTACAATTGATGACAGTGCATGCTAGGACAACCTTGAGTTTCTGATCAATTTTAAAAAGTCGGATGTAGAGAATGGAGACGGTGTAATAATAATAATAATAATAATTCCATTTATTGACAATAGCAATACAAGCCTATATATTACTATATACATTGTCAAAAAGACTTATATCACCCGTCGGTGTTCTTCCTATAGCCTTGGTCATTGGAGTGATCTTCAGTTAATGGGCCAGTCGTAGGTGTTAGGGCTTGAGTAATAAACACTATTGTAATTTGGATTTCCTTTTTTGGACGAAATTACTTAATTAAATACTCAGAATTTTTTTTTTTTTATATCCCTTTATGGCATTTTGGTTAAGATTTTCTTAAGAGAGTCACTACATGTGCTTATTCTTATAAATATAGAAACCTTTTATTTATTTATTTCTATTTTGTACTTACAGAAAGATTTGCAATTAGTATACATTTCTAATTATAATAAAATTACATTTATGTTAGAAAGTAACAGGAGCAAAAAAACTAATTATCTATAAAAACTGGAATAATTAAAAAATATACACACCCATTAAGTTAGCCCAACACTTGAGGCAAAGGGTTATTCTGCCCAGAAAGTATTCTATCGAAGGAAATTGGGATAGTGTCCGCTTGCGCGAATTAAAAGTTAGTGATTGTAAGGTCATTTCGGATATTAATTGTGGATAATTTATGAAATTATCCGACAAACGGTAACCAAATTTTAAGTATAGTAGGTGTCGGTAAAGCTCAGAGCAGAATAGTGGAAGCTATTTCCTTAAGTTAGTAGATAGTACCTTGCAACAGACTACTCATAATCTTGGGATAAAGCCAACTCCAAAATAGAATAAACCAACTGCTATTGCTAATTTCGCACTGGAACAAATTTATATTTGGAAAATTAAATTTTACTGTGAAACGGGAGTATTTGTATCAAATTAAGCAACTCTGCGTGTTTTGTGAAAAACGCATTCAGTTCAGTACCATATCCTCGACCCCCAATTACCTTGTATATATAATAGCAAGCCTTGAATCTTTGACACTTCCTCAATGAAACTACATTTGAATACGTTTTTAACAAGAAATTTTTAACCTTTTCCTACTTCAGCGATAAAAATGTTAACAAACAGAAAACATAAATAAAAACAATGAAAATATATACAGATATGCACATCTTTCCTACAATAAATTCATCTAGTAAAGTTGTAAAATAAAGTACATGAGTAGAACAGGCCTATACGCGAAGCTGCTGATCAATTTCTTGACGGCAAGCACCGGCTTTATGACTATAACATTGCTTCCAATTTTAACACCAGTAAATTTTTGATAACTTACTTTTAAAATCGAAAGATGCCACCATGGCGGGGCTCATTGTCTATTCTTGGAATCATCATACCAGCAAAAGCAACGAAAGGGAAATAACAGTAGAAATGGACTCGAATTTTTGGCTACCAAGCCTCATCAGTGTTACTCCGAATGCAAATCCACTTTTATTGCTATCGCATTTCAAGTTTTTTCCACCATCACCTGTTAGGGAATCAATAGTTTAGATGCGCACTCCCTAGTGGACACAAGTCAAACTGTCAAACCACAAAACGACTGCAACGTAAGCCGGTAATGCTTGTGGCGTGAGAGTTGGGCTGGGAGGAGCGCCTATCTATTAAAAACAAAAGTAAACTTTCTTCATTTAAAAAAAGAACTACATATTAAATTTAATCTAACTATTCTCAGGGTAAAAATCGTAATGTTCTTTTATCTAATCTGTTTTCTGTCTTCGCGAGTGGAAAAGATGACTCCGCTGCAATTTCATAGCCACCGCCCTGCGATGTGCATGTCTAGTATTCCTCAATATATACAGGTTGCCCCAGATTTTGTTCGGGATACTTCACTAGCGTACTCTAACAACAAAATTAATGACACAAGTTTATATAAACATTTGTCCTTAAATGTTTCCCAACGGAGATATCGCATTGTAAACTTTCCATAAAAGAATTCTAAAGAACAAGGTTTATTCTATTAGTAAGTACATGAAAAGAATTTATTATATAATTACATATATAATCAATGGATTTTGATATGTGTAAAGGAGTTTGTTGCATTTCATTACTTGCTTCTTCAATTTTTTCAAGTAATTCTTCTCTAGTATTAACATACTTAGCGTAAACCTTATCTTTCAACACTCTCCAAGCATAGTAATCGAGGAGAGTGAGGTCTGGTGACCCCGGGGGCCAGGATACTGGACCTGAACGGTCAATCCAATGCTGTGGATAATTGATATTCAACCATTCTCGCATAGGTAATCCAATATGCGCTGGAGCCCCGTCTAGTTGTATCCAACTGTTTCTTCTAAAGTAAGTGGGCACTTCATGAAGGACATCCTCAAAATTAGTATCAATAAATTCACGAAATAAGACCGAGTTTAATCTTGGCGGCAAAAAGTATGGACCATAAATGTTATTATGTAAGACGCCGAGCCAAACATGAACACTAAATTCATGTTGAAAATTGCGTGGTCGAATCTCATGCGGATTTTGGTGTGCCCAAATATGATAATTAACTACTCCGGATCTCGTAAATGTAGCTTCGTCAGTCCAAAGAATTTTATGCAAGAACTCGTGATAATTTTCTACCTGATTTAACATGCACTCATAAAAGATCAACCTTCTCTCCTTATCACCAGGATGTAAATTTTGCACAAGTTGAAAATGGTAGGCTTTTCTGTGGTCTGCATGTAATGTTTTAATACTTTTGATTTCGTAACATCAAGTCGTAGAGCCGCTCTGCGAGAACTGAGTCGTGGGTTTTCATTAAATGCCCGGAGAATACGGTTATTAAGTCCTCTTTGTATGTGATTTTAATTTCGGTTTTGTTCATTATTAGTGCGTAAACCAAGTTCACGAAAACGCCAATGAGTATCTATGAACACTTGAGAATCCGGACGTCTCCTTTGGGGAAAACGTTGGCCGTATTCTCGCACTGACGCTTCGGCATTGCCGTTGCAGAATGCATAAATAAAATGGATATCTGCTTATTCTTCATTACAAAATTTTCTTGGCATAGTAGTATCACACAAACTTTTTAGTAAACGCAACAGTATATTGTGTATTTTTTACAGGTTAGTTACCGTTGGTAGCACACCACGATTGCCAATATCAATATAAATGGAGCACTTTACAATGCGATATCTCCGTTGGGAAACATTTAATGACAAATGTTTATATAAACTTTTGTCATTAATTTTGTTGTTAGAGTACGTTAGTAAAGTATCCCGAAAAAAAACTGGACCGCCCTGTATATTACCAGCTGCTTCTTGTCAATGATTTGTTAGCTTGTTTACCATAATATTGATTTCTCCTTACGTAATAGAATATCTTCTTCTGCCAGTTTTGAACATACCTATTCAGTATTTGTCTCGGCAGCAAGGCCATTAAAATTTTCTAATACCCAATAGAAAAAGACGGAGAACGACTGCTAGATTCACAAACCGGTGTTAACAACAAATAATGGTCATGCGGTAATCCGGTGCGCGAAAACTTTCTTCTCCTTATTGCACCTTATCGATGGGGATATTCTCAGTTCCCTCTTGTGACTATGTCGTGTGTTCTGTATCACCGCTCCACCAGAACTGCGCTTGGAGAAGATAATCCAAATATACACCCTCGAGGGGTGCGCGAGGGGACGGATTTAGGGGAGTTATTAAACGTGTAGTCGCGACTTACGGGAAGTTTCGCTTCGGTTCTGATCCGATTGTAATGGGAATATTGCAGCGGTACGAAACAGCTGAATATAAATACATCAAGGGTATGGGTATGTTGACAGTGTAGACATACTTAGCGTCATCGTGTTTGTTTCTTCGCTGTTGCTTGGTTTAAATGTTTTTACTAGTTGAGCTTGGTTATATTTTGGAAATAATTTCGATTTACTTTTGTAATTACTTGCTTGTAGGCTAAAATTAATACATTGTGTGCCGCTCCTATAAAATCAGGGATACCTATACCGTGTTTATAACTGTAAGCGCTTCTATAGCAGAATACTACACGAGAATTTGCTTACAGATGACGTTAATATTTATTTTATACAGTTCTACGTAAAAATGAAATTATCTGAAATAATACAGAGTTGCCACTAAGAACAATATTTTATTAAATAAAAATATAGAGGATATTAAAAGAATTTTTTTACCGAGAAACTACACCCTCTTTTTAAATCAAGGCACAACTTACTGGTGCTTCCATTTTGGCTTGGATAATTTACAGAAATAAATGTTGCAAATTTTGAAAATATTCATTTTGAAATTCATTATCATGTACATAGCTCAATTATAATATATATCAAATACTGTTGTCTGGGCATATTGGATAATATAATGGATATTGTAATTCAAACACAAACCCTTATTAGCTGCAATTGAAACTCTTGAAATTTATGCAGACTTTCAATGAACGAACCGTGACTATGCAAAAATTTTGATGTAGCAATGCAAATTAAACATTTTTTCCCCCAATTAAGACATAATATCCGCAATTGCCCATCTTGGTTTATCAACAAGATTGTAGAACACCTAAAATTAAAAGAACACTACTGTAAGAAATGGAAACTTACAAATACTTACCAACATTACAACGATTTTAAATGTTTGAGAACCCTTACAAGAACTATATTACGGGAGTTGAAGGCTCCGTCATCCAGGATTAAAATACTTTTGGCAATATGTTCATGGAAAAAGATCTTCTTCGCTTATACCTGGACGAATGACTTGCGATAACAAAGAACTCAATGATCCATGAGATATCCTACAAGCATTTAGTTATCATTTTTCTCATTCAATTCAAGCTAATTTGCTTAATGTAAAATTAGTACCTACCTAAGTTTAATAAAATTAATGTCTTTGATATCAGAAATTTTATAGAACTTGAAGTTTTAAATAGTATTACACATTTAAAATTAAAAATGACAGCAGGCCATGACGATATTCCAAGTAATCTAGTACGTAAATGTGCCTCACACTTTGTTCAACCGCTTACACAACTCTTTAATCTATCTCTGAAAATGTTCACCTTCCCACAACTATGAAAGTTTGGAAGAATTACGCTAGTATTCAAGAAAGGAGATACCTCAAACAATTCAAATTATCGGCCAATATGCATATTTCCCAGTTTTGCTAGAATCTACGAATATCTCTTATATACGCATATTTTTAGAAATGTAAGATCACTAATATCCAAAAATCAACATGGTTTTATGGTGGGCAGATCGACGGAAACCAACTTAATTCACATCACTCAATATATCAGTGAAAAGCTAGATAGCAGAAGTCAAGTTGATGTAATTTATTAGGAGCTGTCAAGAGCATTTGACGCCATTGATCATTCACTGTTAATACAGAAACTTCATTCTTTTGGCCTGTCTTCCAATCTTGAGAAACTCTTATCGTCGTACGTGAAGGATAGATTGAATTATGTAGTATATAATGGATATACCTTAAGTAGCTTCAGGGTCCGTGCTGGCGTAGGGCAAGGCTCGAATCTTGGCCCTCTTCTCTTCAATATTTTCATAAACGACAGTTGTATCGTACACAAAGTCATCTGATTCCAAGATTTATCAATACTAGATAAACCATATTCCTGTTGCCAGAAAATCAATATTTAAAGATCTGGGAGTACTCTTCGATACCAAACTTTAATTCTCAACGCACATTGCTTCAATTTGTCGTTCTGCATTACAAAGTTTGGGATTCTTGATTATATCTTGTCGCAGTTTTCATAACCCTCTAACAATAAAAACACTATACTGCACACTGGTAAGAACCAAACTAGAATATTCATCCGTCATCTGGTATTCACTATATACTTACCTAAACTTGTCTCTGGAACGCATACAGAAGCGTTTTTTTAAATATTTATCGTTTAGAACTGATGGAACTTACCCTGATAGAGGCTTAATTCACAGCAACCTTCTTCAACGACATGGTGTCGTGTCTTTGGAACAAAGGAGGCAACGGTATAGTGCCTCGAATTTTTCCATGTTAAACCATATCAAATCAAATACTAACTTATATTTTATAAACATAAAATCATTAACAGTTATTAAGGATGCCTAGTCAGCAGATCAATAAAATATCTCTTCCTAGGTGTTCTATTTTAGAATATTAATTAAACTCTATGAGTTCGTTTTTAGGGTGAAATCTAAGTTTAGAAAGCTGCAGCATAGAATTCGTAAAACTGCAAGATCCTAAATCAAAGCTTGTGTTGGCTGGGGTAATAACCGCTCAGCATGGCATGGTGAGAAGTGTTTTATTAACTGAGGACATCCGCCGTAGCTAACGTGCAGCAGAACATGTAACTAGTAATATTATAAATATTATAATGATATAATAAAGAATATTTGAGAATAGACGCTTTGACTGTATAACGAAATCAGAACCTATTGAGAATCATTTCCTACAGAAAATGGGGAAAAGATTTATATATATTCAGATCGTTGTTGAACCAATAGAAATTCTCAATAGCATAAATCAATTCATCCAAGACAAGACCTAACCAACGCCACGACTATAAAAAATAAACCCAACTCCAACTGCTCGTCTGCGTGGAGGAAACCACTTGCATATACCGCCGAGTTACCACTACTATTGCATCCACGTTTCGAATTAATCAACGAAGCAGCATTCGAATAGACGCTACAGCCATTTAACCGACCGCCAGTGCCTCCAACTTGACGTATACTCGGATCGAACCGTTAAAATGCTTTTCGTGTCTGGCACTCGTCGATTCCGTACCTCCAATAAGTAAATCGCTCAGAGTTAACGATGTATAAAGTGGGTTGTATACGCCTAGTATCGCGAAGTTGTGCGGTTCTCGGAGCTGCGCTGCTTTCACGAAGCGGTAGATGATGAAAATTGACAGTCGCGAAGGGAATTTGAGTGAATTTATTACCTTCAGTGGTACGAACGTGATTGTACACTAGCATAGTAATGAGTTGCGGTGCATGGTTTATATGTAAGAGTGCGGGGCAGCAACTGGTACCTTCCTTGGAAAATATAAGGTCCTTTCATTCGATTTGCAAATTTGCATTTACTTTCTGTGTTTTGCAATGGTTATCAAATTCGTCATTGTATAATGAGCATGCACCTAAATCGTATCCTTGCGGAACACCTGCTTCAATAATAATGTTATGTAATAACATTATTATTGCATAAATACGACGGGAAAATAATAATTCATATAGATGGAAAGATTATAGAACAAGTAGAAATATTTAAATATCTGGGAATAAATATACATCAAGAAGGTAAAGAGGAAGCAGAAATTACCAATTGAAAGTGGGATAAAATTATATTACGCAATGAACAATGCTTTTATAAGGAAGAAGGAGATTTCAAAGAAAACAAAAATAATGGTGTTTAACACAATATTTAAACCTATGTTGACGTACGGCTGTGAGAGTTGGATCTGAATAATCAAACTAAGAGTAAAATACAAGCGTTGGAGATGAGGTATTTAAGAGCGGTTAAAGGGGTCATCCGAAGTGATAGAATAAGGAATTAGAAGATAAGAGAAGAATTAGGAGTAGAGCCGATTTTAGAAAGCATAGAGAGACAGAAATTGAAATGGTTTGGACACATGATACGTATGGAAGAGGAAAGACTGACGAAAAGAGTATGGCTGGCAAGATCAAGATAGGAACGAAAGAGAGGCAGGCCAAGAAAAACATGGGATAGTACAGTGGAAGAAAGTTTGAGAAAAAGAGGAATATCCTGGAATGAAGCAAGAAGAATGGCAAAAAACAAGAAAGAATGGGCAGCGTTTAACTATAATAAGAAATAAAAGTGTTTGTGTATAGAATTTACCTTTACACCCATAGGGTAATTAATTTTGTTTGTGTTTAATTTTATGTCGTTTGGTCGGAGCGACCACCCTGGTTGGAAATGCATGGTTCAGCAGGTATAGAATATGCCATAGAATATGTGTTTGCAAGCTAATCCTGGTGCTTATTATAAAAAGTTCTCTTATTTAGACTAGCTTGTTGCCATCTTGAACGAAAATGGGGTATAAATGTCTGGCTCAAATACCTTTTTATTTCTGGGAAGTGAACGCAGTTCAACTGGGGATTGGAAAATGTTATTGATGTAATACATTTTTCAATGTTAAACGTTTTGTCTAGAACTATCTGCATTAATTCATTATAAAAACATTTAAAATTCGCTATTTTGCTACGTTCTTTCGAAACTAACAATAAAAAAAACTGACACATAGGAATCCCGGTAACAGTAACGTACTTCAGTCACGTTGACAGATACTTTAACTGACATACGTCAAATTCACATTTGCATTCCTGGAGTAAAGTATTCAACGCATACTCGATGCCTGAATCGATTTTACCGGATGTACTCGATCAGAATCAGCAAAATAACTACCAAAGCCACAGATTGCCGCAATTGATATTTGATTTGACCGGTAATACAGGCTCTAAAGGACATTGTAGATACAATAACACCTTGGCGCACTTTGGCGCAAAGCAGTTACACGCTTTTGACGTTGCAGAAATACTATATTCTAAAAACCCTTGAAGAAAGCTTGTTTCAAAATTTTTTTTAAAACTTGTTTTGCCATAATAGACATAGAACAGCTCTGCAGAATTTGACAGAACCCGTAAAATAAATTTAGTGATTTTCATCTAAGTTATTGTCATGCCAATAATATAGCGAAGGTATGCTGTTTATTGTATCACGATCTCCTATGGTTACAGGTGAATTAAGATCAGGACTTTTAATGCCTAAACTCTAGAAACACGTTATTTAACTATCTCTCGTAAAAAAAATATTCCCATCTGTATTTTCTGTCCACCTTTAAAATTGGAACTTTTGCCGGTGCTGCGCCCTAGATTTCTTTACCTTTTCGGTGTAGAACTGCTCCATCTTTCCAACAGTAGACAAACGAGCACTCGCAGACGGAACACAACTATAGTTGTTTTCAAGATCGGCAATTCGCTGTTTTTGTAACTCGGATATTATTTTATTCAATAAATTTACTTTCTCCTTCAACTGACGATTTTCCAACATTTTCGTCAGTGGAATCACTGAAGTCGAGTAACGCAACAGCACAGTGTTTGCATTTCCAAGTTTTTCTGTCTCAAATTCGCACAGTCTTCACCATAGCCTCCAAACATTTACTATGAATTACATTAGATTTGTAGGATGCACATTTATGACCTGTTCTTATCGGATTTTCACAAAAATCACAAACTTTTGCAGCACCGCTAGAACTGCCGTCC